>CM031705.1:0-600000 GCA_018466805.1 Hippocampus abdominalis | reverse complement strand
GCGCTCTATAGTCTGGAAATTTACTATTCAATTGAATCAACTACAAAGGCAAATTTAATGTTTCAACTGCTGAGCGAGAACGATTTTTTAATTCTTCTCTCATTTTGAATGATACATGCAACGTGTTTGGAACAGGTATCAAATCAATCAAGTCATTTTACCGCATTGTGAATTCTTTGTGCGTCAGGTCAAATCCTTCCCGGATCCAAGTTTGGACTTTACGACATTTACAAGTTAACCATTTGCTTTTTATAAAAAAAAGAGAGTCTGCACATTTTGAACCACCATCCTTAATCTTCCCGCATTCACGGATGCGCATGTGCTGCACCTGCCCGCTTGGTGCATTTCGGTGAGTGCACACTTATTGATTTTATCCATAGATCCATGTCGAATTAGCAATACAGTAGTACCTCTACTTACAAACGTCTCTTCATACGAAATTTTCAAGTTATGAAACACCTCAACAGGAAAATACTGTCTCTTGTTACGAAAGAAATTTCAAGATATGAATGGTAAAAATACAGTATGGGCTGCTACTCGCAGCTCTGAGGTATCTGAACGCAACAGCAACATACTTATAGCTGCTCTCCCATTGGCTATGACCAAACATCATCCTGGCATCCCATTGGATAAGAGGGAGACACACACCGTATGTGTCTATGTGTGTAGATAGATAAATAAATAGATGTGCGTTGATGCAGCATCCTCGTCATACGCCCTTCGGGCCCAGAGGCGCTGCGATATTTTTACGTAAATGTGAATCACCCAGATAAAGTGTTCACCAGTCGGGCGATCGCTCACCAGGCTGATGTTTGCCTTGGACATTTTCGAAGGATTGTTAGAAGCCGACAAAAGCAAATGTCCTTGGATCAGTTCTTCATAAAATGCCAGGCAAAAAACACTTCTGAGAGAGAACATGAATTCAAGAGGGCAAAAAACGAGGACGCAGTTAAAAGTTAAATGACCTTCATTTGTATTCTTTATTTTTTGTTTTTTTATATTATGTACAATTCTCATTTATTGTACAATAATCTAATTGTAACATGTATTTGTTACATATGTTGATGCATTTTTATGGGTTTTATGTAAAACTTTTATGTCTGAATTTTGGGGGGGCTTGGAACGAAATCAGGCATCTACATGGGAAACTTGTCTGTCTCTACTTACAAAATTTTCTAGTTCAGAAATTTCTTCCAGAACCAATTAATTTTGGAAGTAGAGGTACCACTGTACTGTTAAGTACTGCTATTAAACACAATATGTATATGGCTGGTTGCGTCTCAAACTATCAAGCGATCACAAGCTTAAACCCCGGAAATGTATTTATTTTATGTGTTAGAGGTAAAGCGGGTGGATCACTCTTGGATCACTTTCATGTAACAGGCAGGTACATGTCACGGAATATTTGATTAGATGAGGCAGCCTACCTTGGGGGCTAATTGTCATCCTCAATTCCGACTGACCAGTAGTAAATACTGGGCTGGAGCAGGAAGTGGGGCTTTGGGAGCGTCGTGGTTGACTGCCCGCACCGGACACCCTGGACAGACCAGTTCGCAATGTCGCAGTCTGAATGGGTAGAAGGAAAGACATAAGTCATATATAGCACTTCTCCACATGTCACATTAAGTTTGATACTTTATTACTTTTGACTGTTTGAACTGGAGTGGAAACCTGGCCTCAAAGCCTTTCAGGGTTTCATCTCGGCCAAATGAGTTTCGTTCGTCTGGGTTGTCCTCGCTCTTGTCACTTCTGATCGTATAGTCTGGGCCTGTGGATGGCAAAAATGTCAACAGTATTTTAAAACCACGAAAGCAACACAAGGGGTTGGGGGAGGGAAGCAAAGGGTGCAGATGAACACCGGCTGCTCACTGATCTGGGCATGCTCATATTCAGCCACCGGCTTCATACCTCATTAGAAGGCATTTGACAGTGCAGAAGTGGAATGTTAAGCAATAGTCAAGTCACTTGAATTTAAGCAGAGTGGGCATGTATTTCTCTTAAAGACAAAACTGAAGGAAAAATGCCCCAAGACAAGCAGGAACTGAAGGCAGCTGAGATAAAATATCGGGTCTTACGAAGCATTATAAACTTCTGTAAAACTTCTGTAAAGCCTAGGATTAAAAAGTAAACTTTTACTTATGACTGTTGGTTTGTCCAATTACTTTTGGTCAAGTGGGAGGTGAACGATTCCGTAATAGGAACAGTTCTGATTTATCTACGAAACTCCATGCCAAAGTATTTCTGACCGACGCGATTACCCTACATAACATGCCACTGTCAAAACTGGCCATCAACACCCGCGAAAATGAATTTTAACCCACATTTGGCGGGTTGCTGGTGGTATGAAACATATTAAAACCCTGTCAACAGAAATAAATATGGTATTATACTCATGATTATTTGTCACTTTTTGCCACCAGGTACATTGCATCCATTATTTGATCCAATTATCATCACAATTGCCCAGCTGTCTTTCGGCAGTAGGCGGGGAACACCCTGAACTGGTTGCCAGCCAATCGCAGGGTACACATAGACGAACAATCATTCGCGCTCACAATCACACCTCAGCCCTGTCCAGTTCGCCAACCATGCATGATTTTGGAATGTGCGAGGAAACCGGAGTATCCGGAGAAAACATGTACACTTCGAGGCTTTGAACACATCTGCTCACAATGGACGCTCTTTTAAAAAAAAAAAATCTTTGAACACATCTGCTCACAATGGACGCTCTTTCTTTTAAAAAAAAAAAATATCTTTATTGAACACGTCTGCTCACAACGGAGGCGTCACTTCTTGGTTAACCCGAGGAAGCGTCACTTCTTCGTGTAAGGAAGTCGAGAGAAGTCGAGTGGCGCCTTCAGGTGCGCTCAGTTTGGTCAAGAACCGAATTTCGGTCGAAATACAAAAAACTTGACATTTTTGGTCGAAAACCGATTTGGTCGAGAACAAAGACGTTCGAAAACCGACGTTTGACTGTATATGAACCGATTAGTCGACTAATTGCGATCATTTTTGGTGATTAGTCGACTACCAAAATAATCATTTGCGGCAGCCCTACTGCACAATGGTACCCTCACATTATGGAAACTATTTCTATACTTATATTACATGTCTTTTTTTTTGTTTTTTGTTTTTTTAAATCAAAGTTGCTTGTTATTGCAATACTAGTGCAGTCTATATTACCGGACACAAATTCCTTGCGTGTTGTACATACTTGGTCAATGAAGACTATTCTGACTCTGACCTCCCTCACCAATTTAGTCAAGGAACAGTTGGTTGTTACAGAGAAACAACATCAGACCCACTAACAGTTAAGCCTTTGGCTGCTTCATATGAGTCTAATTCTGAACAGGATTTTTGCTCAAACGTAAATCGCAAGGACGCTGCTCAAACAATATGCTATGCAGTTCCAGTCCTCAGGGTCGTTGATTGTATTCGATATTAAGGGAGGGTCTGTTATTTTTAAAATTTTTGTATTAACCTGCTACTGAACAATTTGCTTGTCTGGCACATGTACCAAACGCACAGCAAACAAAAGGATGAGCTGGACATCCAATGAGAATCATTGTGTTTGTCTGGAACAATTTGTAAATGTATGCTCTTCACACTGATTAGACAAGATGAGATGACAGTATACTTCACCTGTACTTGTGGCAGATGACGAGCCACTTCTATTGGTTGATGACTGATGGGGGAGCCTGAGAGGTTCATCAGACCCTGGAAAGTACTGAGAAAACAAAGATTTGGGACATTTAAAGCTTGGTTTGAGCTCCAGGGCAGACTGTCAACTTCTTGAGGCAAAAATGACAGATGATATTTTCAGAATAAGCCTACCAGGATGTGATCATATAAAATACACCCGAGCTGGATTTGGGACAAAACCATCTGTGAGGTTTAGTTTTTTTGAAGGATTTGGACGATGGTTAATTGTCAGATTTGTTGTCTGTAAGAATAATGTATATATTGGTTTAGGGCAGTGTTTCTCAAATAGTGGGGTGGCTCCGACAAGGGGGGCACGTTTGACCTCGGGGAACATGCTTTTTAAAAAAAATTTTTTTTAGTCCTAAAATGAAGTGCAGTTGCACCTCCACTACGTTAGGGGGCAGTGGCACTTTCATTGGCAGAGTTTGCGCAGGGAGCATTCGAAGAGAGGAAATATGACGAAGCGTGTGTTGCGCTTGTCTTCACTGTGATTACGGTAGCAGACGAGAAAAGTTCGGTGTGCGTACTGTGTCTAAAAATGTTGGGAGCAGACAGCATGAAGCCAAATAAATTAACGCGTCACTTGAAGACATTACACCCCAATCACGCCGATAAGCCGCTTGAGTTTTTTCAGCGAAAACGTGCCGAATATTGCCAACAATCATGCCACTTTGGCACTGCTACTTCAGTAAAATGAAATTCAGGTCCCGGCTACACTTACTCCGAGCCGAGAGTTGCTGTGTCCTACTTCAAACCTTGCTTCGAAAAGCTGTGCATTGCAAAACATTGTAGCCAAAAATCCAGACATCATCTTTGATTTAAAAATATCAGCACTAATTATTTTACATATTTTTGTTTTGCAGGTTAAAATGTTTTTAATATTGTGCTCCTGAGTTAATGTTGGTGATCAGTTTGAAATCATTATTATTTATTGATTTTATGTAATTTTATTTTTCAGTATCGTATGATTTGACATGGTCAGTCAAAAATCGTAATTTTATTTTTGAATCTCAGATGCACTTTAAATCTTTTCTGTTACAGTTAATAAAGCTATTCTTTGTTGTAAGTTGGTACATATTTCTTTCTTTTTTTATTCTCTTATAGGTTAATAAGAATACAGTGTTATGCAGAGGTGTACTTACAACAATTTTATAGACAAATGGTACAATTTATCGTCGCGGGGGGGGGGGCGCGAGATGTTTTCTTCTTCCTAGGGGGGGCGTGACAGAAAATAAATGAGAAGCACTGGTTTAGGGTCTTAGGACGACATTAAAAATAATTTTAGAAAAACAAGCCAAGAACATATTTTTAATCACATTTAATTTAGTGTTATTTCACAAGAATACTTGTATAACTCAAATGTTATATGCTTCCCTTTCAAAAGCTTATTTTCCTTTGTACTCATGTATTCTGCACTCCCTCCAATTTGCTGGTGTCCATCCTCCAAAAATGTATTATTCATTCAGTCGTTCATTCATTAATTTTCCGATCCGCTTTATCCTCACAAAGGTTGCAGGGGGTGCTGGAGCCTATCCCAGCTGTCTTCGGGTAGTAGGCGGGGGACACCCTGAACCAGTTGCCGGCTAATCGCAAGGCACACATAGACGAACAACCATCCGCGCTCACACTCACACCTAGGGACAATTTGGAGTGTTCAAGCAGCTTGCCATGCATGTTTTTGGAATGTGGGAGGAAACCGGAGTACCCGGAGAAAACCACAGAGGGAGGACGGAGCTGGAATTGAACCCGGTACCTCTGCACTGTGAGGTCGATGGCCCACTGGACCAACGGGCCGCCCAAAAATGTACTATCTACATAGTAATTTGCTAATATGGAAGTTATCGTGTTCAGACGATTTTTAAAAATTTATTTGTGGGTGTAAAGAGAAATTCTCTTGCCTTGCTAATATTTTCAGCTGTCAACACTCAAACTCACGGCTCGCAATAGGGGGAGAGAAGAAATGCCCCATTCAAGATACGTGTGTACGGCGACGCTAAACTAGGAGGGTCCAAGTCGTCAACACATTTGGAACATTCTGAAATATCTCGGCGTGCCACCCAAAATAACCACATTGTTTCAGCGACTCTCCAAAAACTTATAGAGCTGTGTTCGTGTGAATGGGAAGGACTTAGAGTGGTTCCCCATTAACAGCGGCGTCAGACAGGGCTGCGTGGCAACTCCTGACCTTTTTAACTGTGTCATTGACCACCTTATGATCCGAGTCCGGGAGCAAGTCTCAGGCATGTCATTTGGCACCCTCCACCCGACCTTGAATACGCTGATGACACCACCCTGTTCAGCAAGTTCCTCCAACACCTCATCAGTGCTCTCTCCATATACCAAACAGAAGCAGCAACGCTGGGCCTCCAAGTAAGCTGGCAGAAAACAAAACTTGTGTATATTGGCGACGGACCGCAACCTTCCCCCCTGTTTTTTGGCACAGACGAAGCGCAATTCGTCAAATCCGTCATCTACCTGGGCTCCACCGTTACAAGCAGCGGCGATTTCAAGCCAGGGATTGACCACAGACGTGCCCTCGCGCCCACAGCTATGCAGGTGCTATGACGGCCCCTCTGGCGCCACCACAAAAGACCAAGATGCGCATCTATAACTCAGCAGTTCTTCTCATTGTCTTGTATGGTGCAGAATCCTGGCCTTTAAACAACTCTGGCCAAGAGGGTCGAGGGCTTTGACAGCAGGTCCCTCAGAACCATCATGAACATCAGCTGGCACCTCTATGTTACCAATTCAGACCTCCGAAAACATACTCTTCAGCCCCCTGCATCCCGACTGGCCGCTCAGAGGCGCATTCGTTGGCTTGAATATCTCTTGCCATTACCCCTGGAACACCCAACTCGCGGCATCTTTTCATTCGATCCAACGACAGCCGGCTGGAAAAGGCCACGCGGCAGACCCCACACCAGATGGCTTGATGTCATTAGAGAGGATCTCAAGCACCAGGGCCTTACTCTGCAGGATGCAGCGGACCTGGCTCATGACCATGGTCATTGGCGGGCCCTGTGAAGCTGATCGGCTCTACGCACTGTGACGACCCAGCCGAATGAGACTGGGCCCCCGCATCGCAAGAGCAAACATTTTATAAACCTAATTTTCTGCACTATAAGGCACTTCGGATTGGAAGGCGCACCTTCAATGAATGGCCAATTTTAAAACAGTTTTCATATGCTGGGTGCAATGCATTATAAGGCGCATAGAAGCTAAAATAGTGGCTGCGGTTGCGCTATGCATCCACTAGATGGTGCAACGCTACAGGATTACAATACCATACAATACGGCTTCATTTATACAGAGCCTCAACAACCACTGCAGCTGTAACAAGGCCATTAAAACTGGTTACAAACACGGACACGAAACATATAAATACAAATGGCATTATAAAACATTAAGTGAAAGACAAAAGTTGTGAAGATATTTGATTCAACAAAAAGGCACAGAAAACTGATGGGCTCACATCCACAAGGGAATAAAAATTCTGAGAAAATTCTGAGAAGTCTTGTTTGTCTCCTTCTTTGTTTAGTAAGTAGTTAACTATGCTTTTGGTATTAGAGTTTTCCCTCACTTATCCTGCCGCGATCAGTGAAAATCCGCGATGGAGTGATGCCTCCCCCTCAAGGAATTTTTGTGTCAGTGTATGTGGGTACCAGCGTGTTTAAAGTATGTAAACAGTATTTGTACTTGTCAAAAAGCCAAAAGAACAATATTAATGTATGTGGATTTTGGATGGGGAGAAAAGTGCACATATCTGCAAATTTCCCCAGTGCGGGACAAATAAAGGTTTTCTTATTCTTATTATTTTCTTATCTCACCATCCAAAACTGTTGCTGTGTGATGTCATTGTGTGATGCTTAACGGGTTTTGTAGAACACAAATTGTTTCAGGGAAGGTAATTGCAACCACCTGGGAACGGCCAATTGCAGCTCTGACCTGATTGGCTTGCAGCTCAGGTGAACTCCTTTTAAGGGGGGATTGAGGAAGTCACTGAGGCCGTACATCGTGCAGAGCATTGATATCTGTGTTCCGCTGAACCTGGTTAGCTGTTTCTACTTGAAAAAAACAAAACGGGAAAATCTCCTTCCTGGATCCTGGCTGAACTGACTTTTTATTCTTTTTCCACACGACCTGATTTTTCGCCATATAACAATACTTTACATATTTGAGACAAAGACTACAGCAGTACAAGTATTTACTTAAATCTTTAATTATAAAACCTTATACAGTAATTAACATTCATCAGCACTGCCTTCTGAGAGAGACAAAGAGACTTGGTGTTACTCTCACTTTACGCTCTGACAGTGTAGCCGCCGTTAGCCTCCAGCTAACGGCTGGCCAGCTATCGCCACACAGCCAATATATTTATCATTAGACAATTAATCGGTATTGATGAGGAGGAGCAAAAGAGAGACGTGCTTAATTTTTTGGACAAGCTCTCCCCCCCACCACCGCCGCACACGCAGAAAACACAATACAGTCAAACCTCGGTTTTCGGACGTCTCGGTTCTCGTACAATTCGGTTTTCGAACTAAAATTTTGAGTTTTTTATGCCTCGGATGACGAACAAATTTCGGTTCTCGAACTAACTGAGTGCACTTGAATGCGTCACTTCACTCCTCTCGGCTTCGCTACCTCGTGTAGCAACGCTACCTCGTGTAGCTTCGCGAGGTAGCGAAGCCGAGAGGAGGTAGCAAAGCCGAGAGGAGTGAAGTGACGCTCCCTCCTGTCGCCGCGCTCCCTTGTGTCTCGTCGCTACACAGGAAGCGACCATTGTGAGCAGACGTTTTTGTATTGTTCAATAAAAAAAGCAGACGTGTTTGGTGAGACGCTTCTGTTAGGACTAGTGAAATCCCCCTCTTTTCATAATGGTTTGCCCTGGCAGCACGGGGGAGGGGGGGTGGGGGGCGCGTGCGTTTGATTATGGCTGGCATTTTTCAATGCAGCCGCACATAATGAACACTCTGGTGTCCGGTGTCTCATGATTATGCAATAATCGTACAGAAACAGCTTGTGAGCAGACGAGTTTGTATTGTTCGATTAAGAATGTTTTTTTTAAAAAAGCAGACGTGTTTGGTGAGAACTACATTATATAAACATGGTTTCGGTTTCCGAACAGTCTTCTGGAACGGATTAAGTACGAAAACAGAGGTTTGACTGTACGGCACTTTTGTTAAATAGCCCTGCTGGTGATTATGTGAGACTGTGGTTGTCTGTCTGTTTTATGCAACTGACTGGAAACTTAAGTTAGTTGAGATGGTCTCTTGCTTCCCAGTGACCTTGAACAATACTGGTAATACACAAAATTGATGACTGAAAAAAAACAAGATGGAGAAAGTACCTTCATGAGATTGCTCATGGTGTTTTTGATCTGCTCCATAGATGGTCTCTGGTTTGGCTCTTTGTCCCAGCAGTGGGTCATCAGAGTTTCGATGGGCTCTGGGAGGTCTTTAATCAAAGGAGGCCTTGTACCTGGGTGGCATAATGAACCATAGCCTGGAAGTTAGTCTTTGCAAAATAAATAAAAGTTGAATCACGATTACACTACAGGAGAGAGTTAAATGGCTCTACTCCAGATGGGCATGAACAACGAAATTAAGAGGTTCTCAGGAATGTCTTGAAATAATTTTAATTACATAGAAATTGATACATCTCTCAATGATTGGAGGGAACACCATGTTTCAAATGAACCTTCACACTGGTGGAAAATGAATTGAAGGCCGGTTGGCAAAGTTGTGTTTTTAATGTCTTGCAAATATATATCGGGGAATCAATAGAAGTTTCCAAATATATATCGGGGAATCAATAGAAGTAACGCATGGTTTATTTATTATAATTAAACATCAAAATAAACAATGATCAATAATTTAAATAAATAAATTTTGTTCACCATCCTCTTCCCCTTGAACTTGTTAAAATCTTGTATCCTTACGGTTCTGACCACAGCAACTTAAACCTTCAAAAAGTGATCATATTCATGAGGCCAAAATTATTGGTCTCTCAGTGAAAGAAAGAAAGAAACAAAATATGGGACCTTCTGTTGGTACATGCCGTCATGTGACCTGTTTCAAGAGTGATCAGCAGTCACTATGCTGTTTGGTGACATGGGTTGTACCTTCCTATACATGGGCCAGAGGAGAGAGTTGTCTTGCAGATTAGAAGGAAAATCTATAAAGGTAATGGCAAAAAAGATCATCGCCCAGTAGCGTGATGCTCCGGCAAACCCTGATCTAAATCCTACAGAACCTCTGTGGAAGAAATGCCATCTGGGGAAAGCACCCTTCAAACTTGAGATGTTTGATTTTGAAAAATACCTGCTGAGAAGTGTAAAAATGTCTTCTTTAAAAAAATTTTTTTTTTAAAAAGCACGGACTCAGCAAGGACACAAGCGGGTTTTCGAGTGTCCCTTTAATCTGCCTTAACTGGGTTAAGCATGTGGTGTCAGGAGGCAAAATAACAAGGTCAGAGTGTAGCCATACACTGTATTTTCTTAACAGGCCATTAAGAAGCACAACAGTAGCTCATACAACTGACTTAGTCAACATTACAGAACTACTCTCCTTTTTTCATCTCAACAAGATTTTTTAGCAACACTGCCACCTCTCTCTCTCTCCTAATTTTTTTTCTCTTGTCCACCTTTGCATTTGCTTTCCATCCATTCTTAAATATTGCGACAAGTGAAGACAGTGTATAATAGAGCTAGCAATTAGTTTATAGAGGCTGTCGATGAGAAAACGGCACCCCCCCAAGTTCAACCAATCAATCAACGTACTTCAGCACAGCCCCACTAAGCGTTGTGAGTAGGTACACAAAGACCCTGGTGGCAAGGAGGTACTTAGGTAGACCCTGGTGGAACCTTTGAGACCAGGATCCTTTTTTTATGTATGAACAAGTGGATTACACATACTACTAGGGTACACAGAGAATTTGGTTCCTGCAGTTTGAAAGTCCTTATTGTGTCTTTCAGTTTTCAATAGTGTCGATGATGAAAAAAAAATGTATATTTGATATGAGACACTCACCTCTGTGGACGGCCCACATGATACAAAATGCTGAACCGCCAATCTCATCAAAGGGTTTTTTGCGTGTTAGGACTTCCCACAGGATAATGCCCCAACTGAACACATCACATTTTTCACTGTAGTTACTACCTGAGGAATACACACAAACATTCAAATAATCAAATAAATAAATTGTACGTCATGAGATACATTAAATTGATAAAGATAGATTAATGGGTATGAATTACATTATATTAATTTAAAAAAGATAAATTAGATTATATTACTATATATAGATTTTCTTTTTACCCATCTGAAAGCAATGGTCTTTTTCATATACAGTCAAACCTCGGTTTTCGAACGTCTCGGTTTTCAAACAAAAATTTGGAGTTTTTTATGCCTCGGATGACGAACAAATTTCGGTTCTCGAACTAACTGAGCGCACTTGAATGCGTCACTTCTCTCCTCTCTGCTTCGCTACCTTGTGTAGCGACACTACCTCGTGTAGGACGAGGAAGCGAAGCCGAGAGGAGGTAGCGAAGCCGAGAGGAGTGAAGTGACGCTCCCTCTTGTAGCCGCGCTCCCTTGTGTAGCGGCGCCACACAGGAAGCGACCATTGTGAGCAGACGTTTTTGTATTGTTCAATAATTTTTTTTTAAAAAGCAGACGTGTTTGGTGAAACGCTTCCTAGTGTGGCGTCTATTGTGAGCAGACGGGTTTGTATTGTTCAATAAAAAAAGCAGACGTGTTTGGTGAGACGCTTCTGTTCGGGAGAGAAATCCCCCTCTTTTCAGAATGGTTTACCCCAGCAGCACGGTGGGAGTGCGTGCGTTTTGTGCGTTTTCAATGCAGCGGCACATAATGAACACTCTGGTGTCTGCTGTCTCATTTTTATGCAATAATCATTGATAAGGAATTTATTCCTTACTGTGATTTTATTTAGCCCCACTGTACTTGGCTCTGAAAGAAACAAAGAATGTAGAATGTTGTTGGAGGTTTTCCTGCTCACTGTGTTTACAATCACCTTTAGTGTCCCTCACCCCCACCACTTTTAGGGCCCCCCTCCATAGGACTTGTTTAACACCAAAAGAACAACTGTTGTCTCAAGTATCTGTGTTGCAACTATTAAGAGACTATGCCTTGTGTTGAGGAATTTTGCCTTACCATGAGAACTATTGATACTAGTCTCTGTAATGAACATCTGCTGAAGCACTTGGAACAAGCAGGTGGTGTTTTGGTTGACTCCCCTCTTGATCCTTGGGCAACTTAACAGCCCCAAAGATCTTCCTCCCAGTACTCCCATCCTTTCACGTCCTTGAAGGCTGTCAAGTTGCCTGGGAAAGGAGCTCCAATCTCATAATTTGTGCACAGCAGAGGTGGTCTGTACTTCGTCACCATGTCAAGATTGAACTGCATTGACCTTTCTTTGTCTCTGATTTTTACGTAAGGGGAAGGACTGCCTGCCCCTCATTTACATACTATGCCTATATAGACGTGTGACTGTATTTTTTCTGGGCTTCCTGATGAAATCTGAAACTCTCAGGAGCCCGAATCGATTCGTGTTGTGTTGTGATAAACTGAGAAAAAGACAACGTGGTGTTGGGTCTTCTTCCACCTTATAGAGAAATAAAAGGACTTGTGTCCAAGGAGGGCCGTAAAGAAACAAAATTCTCCCCTCCTCTACATCATACAGAAACAGCTTCCTTGTGTAGCGTCCATTGTGAGCAGACGAGTTTGTATTGTTCAATTAAGATTTTTTTTTTAAAAAGCAGACGTGTTTGGTGAGAACTACGTAATATTGGACTGTTATTTTTGCATCATGTATCAGCCCCTAATCATGGCACCAGAGAAAGCAAGTGGAAGTGGTGAACCTGGTGAAGAAAAGAGGAAAATAGTGCGCAAAACTATAGAATTTAAGAAAGATTTAATCGCAAAATATGAGTCAGGTGTGCGTGTGTCTGTGTTGGCGAAGGAGTTCGGGATGCCGAAATGCCCCGCCAACTGCCTGCTGACAGCTGGGACAGGCGCACGCCCCACGACAGGAAGAGAGAGAGATGCTCCTTCAATTTTTATGTTACTATGTTAATGTTAAAATTGGTGAAAATAAAGTATATTACAGTTTGTTTGTACAGTATTTTACATATTACCTGCTCTCCTATTACATTTGTACAGTTTATGGTGTGAAATTGTAAAAAAAAAAAGTGGTTTAAAAAAGTTGTTTTCTTGACTTGGAACGGATTAAAAGATTTTACATTGATTCCAATGGGAAACGTGGTTTCGGTTTCCGAACAATTCGGTTTCCGAACAGTCTTCTGGAACGGATTAAGTACGAAAACCAAGGTTTGACTGTACAAGATCCAAAATTAGCCTTGCATTAATACAGCAGCACCATCATACACATGCAATTCACTGGACAACACAAACAAAATACACAAACATTAGCATTTAAACAAGAAAGTTCCACTCCCATTAAGGCCTCTTTGATTTAGTGTGATTTTTTTTAGAAATCTCCATAGTTTAGAATTAACTGATACACTAAATGCTGTCTGTGCCTGACACTATCACATGGCACACAGTAACGGCGCCAAGATTCATTGTTTAGAGTAGTGGTGCCCAACCTTTTTGGACCGAAAAGCTACTTTTCAAGGAACCAAACTCCCGCCATCGACCCATTGCCGCACATGTACGCATACAGGCGCGCACGAATGCATGCCCAATGTACATGTGCGCATATGCACGCGTGCACCAATGCACACACGCATACCATGGTGAGCAACAGCCATAATGGCTCCTAACAGAACGAAACAGAAAAATAAAGTAGATACAACGGTTTGTGAAAAGGAAATCACTCCCTACCTGATGCGTAGGCATGGGATGCAATTTTGCAGCATGTTAAGTGCATAACATCACTATCATAGCTCACGTGTACCGTTTAAAAATATTTCTCCTAGTGCGCCAGATTCCCATTCCTTGCCAGTGCTATCGGAGAATTGCAAATGAATCAAACTTCGAATGAGAATTAAAAAATTATCTCTCATAACAGCTGTTATCTAAAGCTGTAATTGCAGACTGATGACCGCTAACAACTTCCGGTGATGCAGGTATCCCGCATCCGGTGATGCAGGTCTCGTAGGTTAAAAGTGACCTGTTTTTTAAATTGTATTTTTTTTAATACTATTTTGGGCGGCCTGGTAGGCCAGTGGTTAGCGCGTCAACCTCAGTGCAGAGGTGCAGGGTTTGATTCCGGCTCCGGCCTCCCTGTGCGAATTTTGCATGTTCTACCGGGTATAGGTTTTCTCGAGGTACTCCGGTTTCCTCCCACATTCCAAAAACATGCATGGGAGGCTGATTGAACACTCAAAATTGTCCCTAAATGTGAGTATGAGCGTGGATGGTTATATGCCTATGTGTGCCCTGTGATTGGCTGGCAACTGGTTCAGGGTGTCCCCCCGCCTACTGGCTGAAGGCAGCTGGGATTGGCTGGAGGAAGCCCCTCGATCCTTGTGAGGATAAGCGGATCAGAAAATGGATGGATAGGGAGATATATCTATCTCCATCAAGCTGTAGACGCAGCTGTGGTGTTGAGGGCATCTGGTTTGGTAGCCTCTGTGTTTTAGTAGATGCTGTCGTTCTGTTGGCTTCAACAGGATCTTGGCCTAGTTTTTCTCAACCACCTTGGGAGGTGTCTGCCATCTTCACTCTGGTCCACATTTGGTACAAATGTTACAATAAACTCTTCCTGCTACCTGCTTATGCTGCTCAATGTATGACACCCTGCTGTGATATGCTGCACTGTCTCTGGGGTTTGTTTGCACCACTTGAACATGGGGTCCTGTCGATTGTGACAGACCCTGGCCTCGATTAATCTTGTGTTAGGGTCTGTTCTGCGGCATGATTCAGACTTCTGAGCTGTCGTTCAGTACAGCCTTTTCTAGCCACTGGTATGTTTTCTCGATGTCCGCCATTTCTTCAATTTGTCGGTCGTACAGTCAAACCTCGGTTTTGGGACGTCTCGGTTCTCGTACAATTCGGTTTTCGAACTAAAATTTATGCCTCGGAATCCGAACAAATTTCGGTTCTCGAACTAACTGAGCGCACTTGAATGCGTCACTTTACTCCTCTCGGCTTCGCTAGCTCGTGTAGCAACGCTACCTCGTATAGCTTCGCGAGGCAGCGAAGCCGAGAGGAGGTAGCAAAGCCGAGAGGAGTGAAGTGACGCTCCCTCCTGTCGCCGCGCTCCCTCGTGTGGCGACCATTGTGAGCAGACGTTTTTGTACTGTTCAATAAAAAAAAGCAGACGTGTTTGGTGAGACGCTTCTGTTAGCGCGAGTGAAATCCCCCTCTTTTCATAATGGTTTGCCCTGGCAGCACGGGGTGAGGGGAACTTTCTTTTTTTTCACGGCCGGAATTTTTCAATGCAGCCGCACATAATGAACACTCTGGTGTCCGGTGTCTCATTATTATGCAATAATCGTACAGAAACAGCTTGTGAGCAGACGAGTTTGTATTGTTCGATTAAGAGTTTTCTTTTTTTAAAAGCAGACGTGTTTGGTGAGAACTACGTAATATTGGACTGTTATTTTTGCATCGTGTATCAGCCCCTAATCATGGCACCAAAGAAAGCAAGTGGAAGTGGTGAACCTGGTGAAGAAAAGAGGAAAATAGTGTGCAAAACTATAGAATTTAAGAAAGATTTAATCGCAAAATATGAGTCAGGTCTGCGTGTGTCTGTGTTGGCGAAGGAGTTCGGGATGCCGAAATGCCCCGCCTACTGCCTGCTGACAGCTGGGAGAGGCGCACGCCCCACGACAGATAGAGAGAGAGATGTTCCTTCAATTTTTATGTTACTATGTTAATGTTAAAATTGGTAATCTCCCATTACATTTGTACAGTTTATGGTGTGAAATTGTAAAAATAAGTGGTTTAAAAAAGTTGTTTTTTTGACTTGGAACGGATTAAAACATTTTACATTGATTTCAATGGGAAAAATGGTTTCGGTTTCCGAACAATTCGGTTTCCGAACAGTCTTCTGGAACGCATTAAGTTCGAAAACCGAGGTTTGACTGTACATGCCACGCAGCTGCTTGTCTTTCAACGACAGTCCATCAGGCTCCTTCTCCTGACTGGGCTTCTTTTGCCCTAGGCATTCACAAAGCAGGGCGTGCCTGGGGGGCATCTTCTTGATGTATCCTTGGATCCCTGTTTTTTCCTCCTGGATAGTGTTCATGAAGCACAATAGTCCACGGGCCCCCTCTTTCCACTTTGTCTACAGTCACAGGACTAGTGGATTTGGGGTGGAAGCCTCCACGCATTGTAAGTTTTCTTGTGTTGATATCTGTGGCTTGGCTCTCTTCCAGTGGTTATTATGCCAGCGGGGTATCTAATTATTGGCAGGGTGTCCGTATTAATGGCCTGTTCTTTGAGAATATTCTTGCCGTTCAGCTGGCTATTCTGGATCTGCCTCACCTTCCTTAGGTATTTGGCCATGGCCGCCCTTTGAGCTGGCTCCTCGTCGGTGCTATTTGCCTGCGGAATTCGAAGGTATTTGTAGTTGTTCTGCACATCAATTATTCTGCCTTCAGGAAGTTCAATCCCTTCGGTCATGATCATCTTCCCTCACTTAGATATCAATCGCAACTGCCCTGTTCAGCTAAAGAAACTATAGTTGAAAACCTAAATGTTACTTGAAGCACTCTTATTTTCCTTCTACAACTTTTTATTATACCTATACTTAATGAAAATAATTCATTATTAATTTCATACTCATACGCCAGCAGGATTGGCATTTTGTTTCATGCTTTTGGACCTAAATGAAATTTCACTCAATTTGTTAATGTGGTTTGATTCTAATTGGAATACAAGACTCGAGGCAAGATAATCACTATTCATGTCTTTACATAATCTGGAAAAGACATTGACAAATAGCTGCTTTTATTTTGGGAAAATAACATTTTCCCCTCTTTTCTGACATGTTACAGACCAACATTGTGACCGAATCACAATTTGTGCATTTTTGCAAAGTCTTATTTTTGAATAATAAAGGGATATAATTTTTTTTTTTTTTTAATTTGGTTACTCAATGAATTGAAAAAAATTAACATATTAATCGATTCAGAAAAATCAGTAGTTGCCGCTCTAAAATTGACCATTTTACACCGAATCCACGTGATCTGTATCGGCTGATCACACCCATGGATGATCTAGCCCGATCAGTATAGAACCCTGATTGGAAGTGGAAGTGTACCGAACCTAAATAGTTACCGGAGACCTCACACGACCCAAAGTTGCCAGACTTCAGGGGTCAAGTAGGTCCAAGCACATCATGATTCCAGAGTGTGAGTGCAGCCTCAATTGGATATTTGGAAAAGTGCAATCAATTGCTTCTTTAATCGCCCTTATTATACTTACCTTATATCCTGTATTAGGTGATAAATGGTCCATCTGCTTACCTTCAAACACCTCTGGTGCCATCCAAGCTGCACTGCCTTTATTGTTGGTCATGTAAGTTTGGATGTCACAAGCTGTTCCAAAGTCGCAAATCTTCAGTACAGTTCCACGAGACACCAGGAGTAAACTGAAACAATTCAGTGGAGAAGAATCACAAACTTGAGGACTCGAAATGCTGTGCTTAATGGGAAGTCAAGTTCAAAAATTTCTTTGCAATAATATGTTCTCTGCGACCCCACTAGCTTATATACGGTATTCTGATTAAGATTGCATTTGTGGAATATGAATGAAGGAGCTAACCCGTTTTCATCCATCACGGGGGGAGAGAGGTGGGACATTTTTAATCCATATTTGACAAATGCAATATGAGTCAGAATGCCACGTTTAGATTAATGGGCACATAGAACATATTATTCAGCATATTTTTTACAAGACTTCCCCTTTAATTGGCTTTTATAAGGACTAAAATACTCAAATAACAGGTGAATTAGTCTGTTCAGTATCACTTTTGCAGTCAAAGAAAGAGAGGAAAAAAAAAAGAAAACTGTTGTCCACAGCTTTGTTTTTTTGCCCGAATTAGCAAAAAAGAAGGAAGGGGAGTGGACGATTAAAATTGTGACTCTTTTGACTTAACCCCAGAGGTGGGCAATTTGGAAAATTTTGCCTGTACATAATTCGTCATTCTGTCAGTTTTCACCATGCTTCCGTCGCTGGTTCGTCTATCGTCCAGGGAGAAAACTTCAAGGACCCACTCAAGCCAGCCAAAACACCTTCCTATGAGAAAGCAGGCGTTGGCGACTCTGAGGGAGGCTCTGCAATTTCTGGAATTGAGATCGCCGAGAAGGTTCAAAAGACAACCGGGTAGCACGACCGTTGTGGTGGATGAGAACTGCTCAAAGTTATTAAAGGCTTGAGTTGTTGTGGAATTGTCTTGGTTGAAATGCCTCTGCAACATCGTGTGGACATCAGGGACAGTGCCTTTGGACTGGCAGGCTGGGGCGGTGGACTCCCTCTTTCAGCTGGGGGGTTGGGGGTGGGGGGTCGGAGTGTGTTTGACATATACGGAGATCACATAGATTCAGTTGTTTTGGAGAGGAGGGTCTGTCAGGCAGCAGAATCTCTGAATGAGAAGGAGGGGTGTGGTTTTAGTCCTGGCAGTGGTGCAGACGGCGCACATACTCAGCGCCCTCCTGGAACGTGCATTGTCGAGTTCACTCAATCGGTCGACTTGTGCTTTCTAGACTTGGAGAAGACGTGAACCGTAAGGGGTACCACACCGTCTCAATTTTCAGTGGAGTGGTTTGCAGCCAACTGTGAAGCTGTTTGGAAACTACTGTATTTTCCGCACTAAAAGGCGCACTGGATTATGAGGAGCACCTTCAATGAATGGCTATTTTGTAAAAAAAATTTCATACATTGGACGCATCGCATTATAAGGAGCAATCTACAATGCCTCCAGTAGCTGGTGCTACGCTGCTCCTTCCATTCAACTCGAGAGGCATCCGTTCGACTCAAGAGGCGTTCAAGACCGCCTCTGAAAAACGTTAATTAACTCTTACTGTACTTACATGAAACTACTAAAATTGAAAATAATGCATCAAAACAGAAAATCAAGCAAGGAAATCCCAAAATAAATTCTATATCCCCTACAGAATTTATTTTGTGATTTCGTCGCTTGATTTTCTTTGTAGTTTCATTGAAGTTATCATTAATTTATGTTTTTCGGAGGCGGCCATGAATGCCTCTCAAGTGGAACGGAAGAAGAGAAGGCATGGAGATGGACAAAGACGTACAGTACCTGTATTTGTTGAGACTGTGAAAATCATGAATAAAGTCTGCGTTTGAAAAAAATAATAGAATCACAGCTCTCCTTTTTTCAACAAATACAGGTGCGTCATTGTCCGTCTTCGTGCCTTCTCTTCTTCCGTTCAACTCGAGAGGCGTTCATAACCGCCTCCGAAAAACGCATTGACATTTCCTTGATCATAGGCTCAAACAGAACGATCAGATGTCAGTAATAGTTATTTATTCTTTTGTTGTGTATTCACAAATGATGAAATCACAATATAAATTCTGTAGTGGGGCTATATAATTTATTTTTTGATATCCTCGCTTGCTCTTCAGTTTTGATGTATTATTTTCAATTTTCGTAGTTTCATTGAAGTAATCGTTAGTTTATGTTTTTCGGAGGCGGTCTTGAACGCCTCGAGTCGAACTGAAGAAGAGAAGGCACGGAGACGGACGAAGTCATACCTGCATTTGTTGAGACTGTTTTAAAAAACACCACAGCTCTCCTTTTTCGGAACTGCAACATAAACTTATTTAATAAAGTAGCGACACAGTTCAGTGAACCAATAGCAATTTATAACATTGGAAGCATGTCTCGAGCAAGGAGCCATCTTCGGGTCATCATATTACCGTTCTGACCATACACAAGACGCACCGGATTTTAAGGCGCTTTAAGAAAATTGAAGACTTTTTGGTACGTCCTATAGTGCGGAAAATACGGTATTATAACCGCCAAAAAAACGAAGCCATCGTCCTCAGTCGGAAACTGGTGGACTGCTCTCTCCAGGTCAAGAAACAAATCCTAATCAGAGTGGTGGAGCTTTGTACTTTGGTATCTTTGTTCACATGTGAAGGAAGAATGGGGACAGAGGTAAATGTGGACTGGTGCAGCGTATGCAGCGATTCAGTTTCTACTGCTCTGTCATGTTGACGGAGCTGAGCCAAAAGGCAAAGGTCTCGATTGACGGTTTATTCTATGTTCCCAACCTCACCTGTGGTCACAGTCTGTGGGTCATTGCAAAAAGAAAATTATCGTGAATCCAATTGGCCAAAATGTGTTTCCCCCGCAGTGTGTCTGGGCTCTCCACTGGAGAGAGGGTGAGAAAGGAACTCGATGAGGTGGCTCTGGCATTTGGTTAGGATGCCAGATGGACGCTTCCTTTGTGAGGTGTTCAGCGCACATTCCACTGGTAGGAGGCCCCGCCTGGAAAGAAAATGCCCCGGGACACCCCTGAAAGAACTGGATAAGTGGCTCTGGAAAGGAATGCCGATGCTTTCCTGCTTGGGTTATCTCCATTGCGACCCAAATGGTTGCTGGGCAAGTAGACTTCCGATTCCATATGCGGAAGAAAATGAATGGATGGAGCTGTCTGTTCATCCGCCAGTTTTAGATGCCCATGGACAACGATTATTCCAGTGTTTTGCTTTGTTTTTTGCTTTTGTGTATTAAAAAAGCAATTCTGCTCTAAATTGTTCATGATGATTTTTTCAAATTTAGGAACAATTTGGTTAATCAATGTCTTGTAATGTTCAGAGTCAAACAAAGCTGGTGAAAGAGAATGAAGAAAAAAATCGTGCATCATCTTCAATAATCTTACTTTGGTGGTTTGAGATCTCTGTGAATTAATGCCTTTGGTTTCATGGCATGCAGATAAGCAACCCCCTGGGCACACTGCAGACACCAGCTCATAGCATGGGAGGCTGTATAGGGCGCCTGCGGCTCAGCGCTGTGCAAGACTGGCAGTGACAAGAGACAGATGTGCATTTCGATAAAAGGTGTTCACAGTGCTCCTGTACATTTAGAGTGGATATAAAAAAAGTCTAAACACCGCTGTTGAAATATCAATTCATTGTGTTTGTAAAAGAAATGAAACCAAGATAAATAATTTCAAAACTTTTTACACTATTAATATGTCCGAGAACCCCTCATATAAATCTCTCTCTCCCTCTCTCGCTCGCTCCCTTCCTCCCTCCGTCCTTCCTTCCTTCCGGCAACCTGCTACTCCAGAGCCGCATGCGGCTCTTTACCGCCGCCCTAGTGGCTCCTTGGAACTTTTTCAAAAATGTTTGAAAATGGAAAAAGATGGGGGAGGGAGATATATTTTGTTGTTTAAATATGGTTTCTGTAGGGGTACAAACATGACACAAACATTCTTTACGTTTTCCAAAAATGTAAAAATGTGTAGAGTAAATATTAAATTTTAACAGTTCTGTCAACGAGGATTTGCGTCATAGCCTGCGACACACGTTTTTATTGGTGGGGCGGGATGCCAGGCAGGTGGCTGTTATTAAAAAAAAACAACAACAAAAACGGCGTTTCATGTACAATTCGCTGAGTGTACTGGCATTAGAATGGGAATGTGAAGGGCCGAGAGAAGCATTTTTAAATGGTACACGTGAGCTACGATAGTTAACACGCCGCAAAAGTGCGTCCCATGCCTAGTTCATTTTAGCAGACATTTTGGCTGATGCTCATTATTGTGTGCGTGTGTAAGTACGTGCATATGCGTGCGTGTGAATTCAGACATACAGGTTTTCTAAGCAGTGTTCTTCAAACACTGTGCCGCGAGATATTGTCAGGTGTGCCATAGGAATAATCCAATTTGTATGCCTGCGTGGTCTATCGCCTGGTATAGTAATCATGTAGTACTCTTCCATACTAGTAGGTAGCAGCAGCAGCAGCGAGCTAATTGCCTTATGCTTCGAGACAAGCGAAGTTTCTGGTGCGAGACAATACAATGAAAGCTAGTTTCATTTGGATTTATTTTTACCGGAGATGCAACGGCACCGATTCCGTTGTGCTTGGTATGTGGTAATAAGCTCTCCAACAGCGCTATGGTCCCAAGTAAGCTTAAACTCCACCTCCAAACAAAACATCCTTCACTTCGAAACAAAAATGTGGAGTATTCTGTCCGTCTACGTGAACACACGGAGAAACAAGCAACGTGCATGAGCCCTGAAAGCAAGTTACCATGTCGCTGAACTTGTGGCTAAATCCAAAAATGTCCCAGTGGCAATGTAAATGAGATGTCCGCTTTGGGTCGGGTCAGAAGAAATAGCCTGATTGCTGTAAAAAACTAAAAACAGAGAAAGACTGAGAGCTGTGGAGGAAGAGCTTTGTGTGTCTTTCATCAATTGCTGCCAGGATATCAGATCTGTTTTCATCCAAACCATTTATCACACTGAGTGAGAAAAAATATGAAAAATAATAAAATTTTTGATTGATGTTTATTTGCTTACGATTCAAGGTGTTGTAATATAACGTCAGCCATCTCGTTACCTCTGCGTCCCGCGTCCTAGACGCATAATTTTCCCGCGGGACAAACAGTTCCAAATAATGTGCGTTTTTGGGACGCAAGGAAACTTCTCAGTCAAAACAACAACAAAAATACTACGGCAGGCCTGAGGATTTCACGGTAACGATCGTTACCTGTAGCGTGTCGTATCTGTGGCGTCATTTTAATGGTACCGAAAAATTGTTTAACCATAAGTCACCGCACACGAGTTGACTGTACGCGATCAAATCTCTCCTGTGTGATCAACGCGATTTCACTGTGCCTGTATGTGTGTGTGTTTGTGGTGTGGTGTGGTGTGTTGTGTTGTGTTGTGTTGTGTGTGTGTGTGTGTTTCTTCTAATTTACTTTCGTTTTGTTTTGTTTTGTTTTGTTTTGAGTGTTGGGGGCGTGGTGGGGCGGAACAGATAACTGAGGAATCGCGCGGATGAAAGTTTGAGATGGCGGCGAAAAAAAACTCACTAAGGTCTACTAATTACGACATTTAAGAAATGGGAATCCCAGTCTGATTTTTCGTATGAATCGTCCGAAGGGCGTATCACTAAACTCACCTGGTATTTATGCACGAGAGCTAGATACGACGGGAGGCACGATTACGAGGTAAATTGGTCATTAGATCTATAGGCTAATCGCTATGAAAAATATTATGAAACAGTATTGGTTATTCTATAATTTACTGGTTGTAGCATGGTAACTTTAGGAATAAAACATGTTAACTGTTGGTAGAACTACTGATGACGTGTGTTAGATTATTTTGTCAAATTGATAGTAGATTACACATGCATCGTCTTGGGAAGAGGTTGTCAAGCCACATCAATCTTTCTCTTTTTCTTTAATTCTCTTGCACTTTATGGCGCGTAGAGCCAACATAGCAACAGGTCTCTCCATCTGGATCTGTTCTGGGCAAGGTGTTGACTTTGTTCCAGGGTAACATTGCAGGCCCCAAGGTCCAGGGCTATTACATCTTTAGGCCACATCAATACTTACCTGTATTAATGATTACCAGTAAATTAATCTTTGCAGTGTGAGATTGGAAAAAAATACTCCGATTTTGTGGTATGCTGTTTTCATGATGTTATATAAGTACAACATGTTTTGATCCATTTATTTTGTTGAATAAACCTGGAGTACACAGCTGTTGATGTAATTTTCATTGTTAATGCATAGTTTTAAAACATTTATCCTTGAAACATTATACTTTTGAGTATCAGAATTCTTGATTATGAATATTAGTCCAAATAAAAACCCATATAGGAACCCAAAATTAGTTACTGTGGTTTCCCATTGGGTAATCCGACGGAACCGAAAAACGGTTACCGTGAATTTCCAAAATCCTCAGGCCTGCTACTGAATGGTTTATATTTGTATGGATATGTTGTTGTTTGTGTTATTATCATATGCAATTGAAGAAGTAGACCATTTCAGAATTCGAAATTTGGGACTCTCTAAATGCATAATGGGACTCATACTTTTCTGATCAGCGAGTCCCAGGGTAAACTGTAAAATTATCACTCTAACGTTACTCTTAACGTTAAAAAAACACAATAACAATATAACACTTTAATTGTTAAAATAAGTTTTTTTCCCATTTTCAGCTAGTGGTAGTTATTCACTCATCATTTAATTTTTAACTGCCTCCTCATCGTTTTTTTGCCCTCTTTGGTTCATGTTCTCTCTCTCAGAAGTGGGTTTTGGCTGGCGCATTACAAGAACTGATCCGAGGACGTTTGCTTTTGTCGGCTTTTAACAATCCTTCGAAAATGTACAATGCAAACATCAACATAGGGAGCGATAGCCCGGCTGGTGAGCACTTATTTTGGGTGATTCACATCTACGTAAAACTACCGGAAGGCCTCTTGGCGAATGACGAGACGCTGCATAGACACAAATCTGTCGATCTATCTATCTATCTACATAGATCGACAACATACGGTAAATGTCGTTCTTAGCCAATGGGATGCCAGGATGATGCCCTGTAATAGCCAATGGCGTTTCATCTTACCATGTTCAAGATGACAAGTAAAATGAACGTTTTTTATTTTGTCAAACGCTGTTGATGGAGCTGTTTGGCAAGAAAGATGACGCTGATTTTGAGGGTCTAAACATTTGTGAAAACATATGAAACACTCGACAGCTGTCAAGTTTTATTTTTTTTTAATTGATTGTTTTTTTGTTTGTTTGTTTGTTTGTTTTTTTAAGATCAGTAGCACCCCCTAACAAGTTTGAACAACCTCCGGTTGCACGTTTCACCAAGATCTACGAAAAGTCAAAGAATTATGTAACAGCACAAGGCCTCCAAAAACATCTTTTGGAGGCTAATGCTAAACCTAACATGAAGTACGCCATTGTTAATTTTCTTTCTATTTTGGCCCCAATATACTGTATAAGTAAAAGCCAAACTTTTTATTTCATCCAAGAGAATGACACCTGACAGTTACGAGTGCTCTCAAAATTATGGGAGTACTTGATGACTCCAGATAGGGTTTTTTAATCGCACAATAAACCAGGAAATAAGTCCAAAATAAACTGTCTACTTCTTAGGTAGTGGGCTCCAGTTCTTTGGGAGGCATATCTGCCCGTTTTATATCCCTCCCTACTACGTCACACCGGATTCAATTGGTCATGATCGTTTCAGGACTCGACAGAGCTTGCTGATGAGCTGATCATTTGAATCTGGTGTGTTGGAGTGGGGCGGGATCTAAAACAGGCAGGATATGGCTCTCGAGGAACCGGGGTTCCCTACCTCTGGTCTAGTTTGCGTCCAGCAAGTAACACATCACAGGTATTGCATGAAGCAGTACGAAATGTCCAATATGGCAGTGTGCACGCTATGTCATTATTTTGATACATACTCAGTTTAAACTTTTCATCAGGCACTCAGCTGACATTAACTCATTCAGTACCAGCCAATTCTAGACAAAGTCTGAAAAGACGTTTAAAAACGTCTTTGGGAGTGAATGAGTTAATATTGGCACTTTTATTCTTTATACATACTGATTAATCAGATGCTGGAAAATGAATGTTGACCAGTGTGTTGCTTTAAGGTGAAAACAAGTTTTGAAATGATTTATCTTCATCTAATTTTTTACATCTAAAAAAAAATGGTAGATGAAGAGTGGCGTGTTAAGTTTTTATATCCACTGTAAAAGGGGAATAAATATTAGCAAATTCATGTTACTCAAAGCAACATCGAAGTGCAATTTTTCATGGCCATAAAATGACTTACGGTTATATAGAGAGCCACATTCAGCATATTCCATGACCAAACAGACCTGAGAATTGGAAAAACAAAGGCACATTATGTTAATGTTGAGTAATCAATTTGGAAAGACTAGAAAATATTCTGTTAATTCAAAATTTTTAAGTGTTAACCATGGCGGGATACAGCAGCACATAAAGGTTCATAGAAGTCGAATAAAAATGTGAAATAAAATCAATGTAAATACATCTTTTTTTCTAAGTTAAGATTGCGTGTGACTGGTAGACAGTACGCCAGAGAATCAACAGCGTGACGAGAATCAACAGCGTGACGAGACACAACGCTTCCCTAGTGTCTCGTTACGCTGGACAGGGCTGTGAAGATGCGCAGCCAATCAGCACACGAGATAAATCCACTCATGTTGTCATTGGTCGACATTATGCCAGGAACCAATCATGTGCCTTGAATTAGTTCCTTAGCATATACAGTATAGGCATGTACAAAGCCTCTGAAGAGTTTTGCTTTTTTTTTCTGAATACAGTACAGCCGTGATAAATTAAGCGCGATATAGCGGGGGATCACTGTATATTAATGTCGTATGGCCATAAGCGTTGCTTTATCGATAAACATATATGCTTACAACGTTAATATAAAACCAAATGTGGCAAGTTTCGTTCTGATATTTTCAGACTATGACTATCACATGCCAACACGTATGCATACATTTTGGTGACAATCGTTCGTCGTTTTTTTGGGGGGGGACATTAAGTGACGTATATTTTGTCCGTCTCTCCTCTACGTCTTTTTCTCAGGGAAAAATATGACACCTGACATGGTTCGGAGTGCCATCCAAATTATGGCAATACTTGATGACGCCATATGGAATTTTTGTAGCACATAGACCAGGAAAGTCCAACATTAACAGAGTGCGTTACATCATGGAACACCTCACTGCAATTGTGTAAACCTGTCAAAATATGGCAGCATACAGGGTATGTCATTATTTGTGACACTTTATCAACTTAAACCTTTTTTCAGGGAATCAGATGTCATTGATTGTATTTTTATAGAATGAAGGAAAATAAATTTTGAATGTTTTAAGAATTCCCCCTTGTGAATCAATAAACTGATTTATTTTTTTTAAACAACAAAGTGATAATTGTTGCATACTTACAGGATTGTCACATGAACCATACAGTTTAACAATGTTTGGGTGATTCACTCTTGAGAGCTGGCGAAGCTGCATGAAGACAAAAAGAGGCAGACAGAAAATTCTGATGTTCCTCTTAAGTACTCCTCTAACAGATTATGTGTTTCTTCATTCTGCGTCTGAAAAACTGGTGGGGTTTTTTTCCATTGGATTCCAGTGGCTTTCAGAGGTGGGCAGCACCGGCAGAAGGTCCATCTATCCGTCAATGAAAGACAGATGTTTTACTGACTGAATACGGGAAGCTTAAAAATAAAATGATGGACTGAACATCGTAAGAAGAGGGCTTTTGTTCATTGCTGGAACCATCAGTAACTGGGTCAGTTTTCAACAGACTTTAGACTCCCGTTTCGCTGATGAATGATGGGACCGCGCGGCAGGCGTCTCACATGGTTGTTCGTGGGGGTGAATGTTAGCTCCAAGTGGACTTCATTGACTAAGGGCTCGTCTCATTCCTCTAAATGCACATTGCTCGCTCCTCCGTTTACATGCATTTGATGGCGACGTCTGCTAAAGCTAACGTCATGTCATCCTCGCGTGTCACAAATGCACCGTGCACGTGACAGAATTACCTTCACCACAAAATGTGCACTTTTCATGTGGGATAAAAATTTAAGTCAAAGACCAACGTTGTTGCGCTTCACAACTTTGTAGATCCACAGCCGCTCTTATTACCTTTGATTGGTTGCGTTTTAGTCGAATATTTTGTGCATATGTATTTATTTGCATATGGCCGGCCACACAGCTTCATTGCTAAAGTCAGATTTCAATATTTTTGGAAAACAAGGAAAAAATTAATGTGGTCACACATTGCTATTTTTTTATTGGGTCTTTTTCCTTTCGCTTACTTCTTCACCTACCCGATTGAAATTTTTCTGACAATACGAATACCAAAAATAGCAACATGTGTTCTAAAAATTTTGTTTTTTCTTGTCTTCCAAAAATCCTGAAGAATAGCTAATGCAATTATGCTATGTGGCCAATGATATAAACGCTTATGGTTGTGGTTTTGTGTTAAATCCTGGATGTAAATGAGAAACAGCGAGAGAGAGGCGTGAGGAAGTGTGATGGAATTTTTTCTTTACTTTATCTACTGGGTTACAAGGTGCAAACATTTTGTTTCTGTCCTGAATGCTTGAGTCAAAGAGATGATTGTCAATATTGATTTTAAATATTATGGAAGATCTTCGTTTTAGTCTTCACGGTGGTTGGAGATACAGTTAAACCTCGGTTTTCGGACGTCTCGGTTCTCGTACAATTCGGTTTTCGAACTAAAATTTCGAGTTTTTTATGCCTCGGATGACCAACTAATTTCGGTTCTCGAACTAACTGAGCGCACTTTAATGCGTCACTTCACTCCTCTCGGCTTTGCTTCCTCGTGTGAAAGCGAAGCCGAGAGGAGTGAAGTGACTCTACCTCGTGTAGCCGTGCTCCCTTTTGTAGCCGTGCTCCCTCATATCGCCGCGCTCCCTTGAGTTTCCTCGCAACACAGGAAGCGACCATTGTGAGCAGACGTTTTTCTAATCAATAGATTTTTTTTAAAAAGCAGACGTGTTTGGTGAAACGCTTCCTAGTCTAGCCTCCATTGTGAGCAGACGAGTTTGTATTGTTCAATAAAAAAAAGCAGACGTGTTTGGTGAGACGCTTCTGTTAGGCCGAGTGAAATCCCCCTCTTTTCATAATGGTTTGCCCTAGCAGCAAGGGGGGAGGGGGAAGGGTGCGTGCGTTTGTTTACATTTTTCAATGCAGCGGCACATAATGAACATTGGTGTCCGGTGTCTCATTATTAAGCAATAATCATACAGAAACAGCTTGTGAGCAGACGAGTTTGTATTGTTCGATTAAGAATTTATTTTTAAAAAGCAGACGTGTTTGGTGAGAACTACGTAATATTGGACTGTTATTTTTGCATCATGTATCAGCCCCTAATCATGGCACCAAATAAAGCAAGTGGAAGTGGTGAACCTGGTGAAGAAAATAGGAAAATAGTGTGCAAAACTATAGAATTTAAGAAAGATTTAATCGCAAAATATGAGTCAGGTGTGCGTGTGTCTGTGTTGGCGAAGGAGTTCGGGATGCCGAAATGCCCCGCCTACTGCCTGCTGACAGCTGGGAGAGGCGCACGTCCCACGACAGATAGAGAGAGAGATGTTCCTTCAATTTTTATGTTACTATGTTAATGTTAAAATTGGTAATCTCCCATTACATTTGTACAGTTTATGGTGTGAAGTTGTAAAAATAAGTGGTTTTAAAAAGTTGTTTTCTTGATTTGAAACGGATTAAAACATTTTACATTGATTTCAATGGGAAAAATGGTTTCGGTTTCCGAACAATTCGGTTTCCGAACAGTCTTCTGGAACGGATTAAGTACGAAAACCGAGGTTTGACTGTACACTGCTTATGCTCCAAATGCATGTGATCTCCTAAAACAATGTTGACAAACTATCAGTATGCGATGGCGGTGCGCGGTTAAAATAACGACAATGGTTTTGGTTCGACTTGAAAGGACGACGGACTGACGATGATGGACATTGTGCCGGGCCGCTGGCAAAAAACAAATGGCGGACTGAAAAAAATTCACTGACGTGCCCACCTCTGGAGGCTTGTATCGCGGCTTGGACCAAAAGTTCGACGTACCTCAACAAGGAAAGCTTTTCTTTCACTGTCGCTCTCAATGGTCTTAATTGCCACATCCTTCCCTTTCCATACCGCTTTAAAGACAACGCCAAAGGTACCCCTGCCAACAGCCTGTAGGGAAAACCACAACAGCTCAGGTGCTTTTCAAGAAATTACATTGTAGAAAACTTTAAAAAAGAATTGAAAGTCATTTAGATTCACTACACAGAGTCAACCATTTACATTTTCACAGTGTTCCCTCACTTATCGCGGATAATAGCGACCGGGACCCTGCTGCAATAAGAGAAAAATTGTGGAGGAGGGTTGGCTTCCACCACCCTAGGAATTTATGTGTCAGTGTATGTGGGTACCAGCATGTTTAAAACATGTAAACAGTGATTGTACTTTACATATTTGAGACATTCTTTCATTATAAAACCTTATTGAGTCATTAACATTCAGCAGCCTTCTCCTTCTGAGAGAGACAAAGTTATTAACGCTCTGATGGTGTAGCTGCCGTTAGCTTTCAGCTAGCTCCTAGCCAGCTATCGCCGCACAGCCGATGTGTTTATGATGAGGCAATTAATCGGTATTGATGAGGAGTAGGCGAAGAGACAGATGCTGCTTTTTGCGTACAAGCCCAATCTCCCCCCTCCCCCAACCCACCTCTGCGCGCACATAGCAAACAAAACAGAAGAAAGTTTGCCAGAGAGAGGCAGGCGAGCGAGGGTTAGCCGAGTGACCAGACACACCGATGCCTGTCGAGACACAAGGGAAGGTGCTGGACAAGAAAAGATAAGAAAACCTTTAATAGTCTCACAATGGAGAAATTCCCACTTCACAGCAGCAAAGTACACAAGCAAACAAAATAAATAGGAGCTGCTGGAAAGGGAGCCACTCTCGCTGCGCCATCTTGTGCAGCCAATTAGCTCACGGGATAAATCTCATGCTGTCATCGGTCGCGTCGGGAACCAATAATGCGTACAGGCATGTACAAAACCTCTGAGTCATTCGGCATTTTTTTTTTCTGAATACAGTACTTTGGGGGGAAAAAAAATACACGATATGCTGAAGTAGCGATAAATGAAGCGCAATATAGCGAGGGATGTATTTCCTACTATGATGATAATAACTTATAATAATTTTTCTTTGCATTAAAAACGTCCAAAATTGAGGAATGCCAATATAACAGTACATAGGAAATGACCAAAAAAATAAAAAATAAACAAATCATCACACTGTATACACCGGTGGTTCTCAAACAGTTTACAAAAAAAACAAAAAAACTGCAATCTTAATATAGCATAGTAGGGCCTAAGTGTTTATAAGAAACCATGGCAGAGGTTTTCTTCATAAATATCCGCCAATCCATTATCTGATATCTCGAGGACCGGACTCACCTACTCCTCTTCTCAAGTAACAGTTCTCTTATAACTTGTTTGGGGGCTACTGTACTCTACTCACCTCTGAATGTGTAGTTAAGGTTCACAAAATACACAGTATGTTTCAATGTCGTGCTCAAATATAGCGGGGCAAACAACGCCACTTGACCTTAAACCACGCGTCGTGTTAATTTAAACTATTTTGTGCTCCCGGTCATAAATGATCATTCCACAAAGTGCCTCCATAAAAACTGAAATCTTTGATCTGATCACTAAGTTGTGTTTGATATTTTAATGAAGTTCTCGTGAGTAATAGAACATGTGGACTTGTTTGGTGAAATATTTAAAACATTACGTTGTGCCTGTTGCCAACTGCATACATCTCCAGCACCGTTTGCTTCCCTTGGGTCTTTTCAGGAACACCATTTGGAATCCCCCCCCCCAACACAATTTGCCTTTGCACATTACCCATGGCCTTATGCCATATTTATATAGCTTGCTTGGCAGATATTGCTTGAGTGGGCAGTATAGCGCAAGTTTGGACTTGGTTATAAATGAGTGGCAGATGCTTCACACTTCTGTGATTGCTGTCAGTTTGTTTTGTTGACAACCGCCTGGTCTTGTATGCCAGGTGTTAAAGTCAGTCATCCGTGACGTGAAATTTTTGGAATGACACGGTGGAATGTAAAACTGTCCAGCCAGACTCTATATCCCATTAACTGCTTGTAGATTTTTATTTTGGACACCAGCAGGACATCAAAAGACCAATGCATGTGTTGATATAATCCAGGGTTAGAAACTTCTAATTAACTTGGTCAATGAGTGTCCCTTTCAAGTTTACCACAATGGTTATACAGTATTGAAATCATGAAGAGCTCAAAGCAAAAACTTGATGTCATCAGATCAGTCATATTTTTTGAGTCCTGGAGTCCTACTGGTGATATTTGCAAGCATACTTGGTTTCTGAAAAATCAATAATAAATGGAGGGCACTCATAGAGCACTTTATCGACATCATACGGCACCCAAAATGCTTTACAAAGCCCCACATTCACCCATTCACAGATACATTCAAATACCAATGGGATGGGGGCGAAGACGAGGATTGGTTGCTAATGTGTCAGCAAACTCAGCACGTTGTACTCTTCCATCATTGGATTCCTTTCCTGGTTTTAATTATATTCTGTGCCATCTGGAGTTTCTGACACACCGTCCCCAAATCTATTCCTCACCTGGCCTCAGCCCTCATAAGTGCGTTAACCATCAAAAATGTATCAATAACTTCACTTATGACATTCATCTGGCATCTGTCTGGCATGACAAACTTTGGAAAGCCTCAGAAGTTACAAAAAAAAATTAGAATAACAACATAAAAAGCATTACAATATATATGTGTGTGTGTGTGTGTGTGTGTGTGTACATACATATATATATATATACACACACACATATATATATGTATATACATATGTATATACATATATATATGTGTGTATATGTATATATACACAAGTGTGTGTATATATATATACACACACATATATATATATATATATATATAGATATATAGATATATACACATTTATATATATATATATATAAGTATATATACACACACACACAAACACACACACACACACACACACACACACACCGACGGAGATTTAACGATTGTATGTTAATTTGTTTATAGCGTTGCATTACTCATTTGGTTGTACTGTACTTTTACGGGATGAGCATCTTTTCAATAGAAGTCTCTTAGTTTCTTCACTACAAATAAGAGATAACGCATGAATCCATGTCATCTCCGCCCAACTCCTTTCAAGCTCCAAAAGTTAACGTTTACCGCTTCAACTTGGATGTCTTCATACTGGATGTCTTCAAACTGGTTACCAGCTGGAGGCTCCACCATGATCGGAGAGCAGACAACACTCCAACAAATATCGACGGTGTCCAAATGTAACGCTTATTTGTAAACGGTGCTGTCTTGGCGTTTCAGCGACAGCAGGAAGAAACATCAGAGGCGACTAACTCCTCTTCCTGTTCGGTTCACATCAACAATGCTGCATTACCGCCCCCTTAGGTTTGATATGGAATTACTTTTGATTGTGACATCCTGTTGTTGCCACACTGTACTTTAGCTGTCGTTTAAGCAATGTGTGAAAGAATGAAATTAATGCGTTTGGTTCTGAAATGATTGAGTGGTGTGGAATGGCAAATTTTTTATTAGTTGTCAAACCACTTAACCTGTTTCTGCAAAGCTTGTTGTGACACAAGTTTAGTCAAGTACCAGGATCATGACAGAGTGCTCTTCTGGGGAAAATGTCAACGATAATGTACTAATAGCTCCACCATCTGTATTTTGTTGACCATTTTAATGTGGCTATTAAGATCAGAATGCGAGCAGGTTTACATTTTTGATAATCAATGGTCACATTTGTTATGTTCTGTTCTATTTTGTTTTTGTTTACAGCAACAAGTGGAGTGTTGGGTGTGTAGCGACGCGAGCAGGCACACACGTTAAACCAATCAGGCGCAAAGGACATTACACATGAAAGAGCGTTGATCTCTTTCAACAGCTCAGCTAGTTTAGCCACGACGAACAGCTAAGCTAGTGGAGTTGAGATGACACGACGCTCGAGGTCAGACGGACACGCTCTCCATCCATCTGTATGTTTCTCTTCTTTTCCTTTTTCTGTCCAAATATATACAGGTATATTATTTTCTACAAACAATAGCTGTCCTGTCCACGTCTTTTTTCGTCCCACCGGGGTTTAGCCAATGTGGTTATAAAGAGACCCAAAATCTCTTTAGTGGCGAGCCAGCCCTTTTTTCCGAACCACGAACTCCTTCGAATTTGTTTTTTCCCCTCACGTGGCACAATGAAATAGACAAAAAAAAACTAACTACAGTCAGAATGTAACTGTGTCTGTATGAATTGGGTCTGCAAACGTACTAATGTGTGGATGTGAACGTTCGGATTGGAGTTTCATATAGCAGGCAAAAATGACAGAAGAGCCGTGCGAAACTGATGTCACGCGCATGCAATTACAACAACTGTCCTCTGGGTGTCATCCAAAGCCGACAAATATTTTGAAGTGAACCATCTTTCCGATCCTGGAGGCCTCTCGCCATATTTGGATGTGGGAGGAAACAAGTACACCCAGATGAAAATTGATGTATGCGCATCCACAATCAAAATCTCAAAGGCGTGCAACCCCCACTGTGCTATCTATTTGGTAAAGCTTGGTGCTAATTTGAATGTGTGAGGCAATGCAAAACAAACAGAACTTGTCCTTTGGCAAGATTAGACAAAACTATACATTTCTGACATGAAATGAGTGTACAGTACACCGTATTAATAAATGGTTTTATTCAGTGTAATTTCAAAGACACTTTTCATTATACATTTACTTTTATATTTGGACCATTGAATACCTCCTATAATTTGTAATATATCATAAGAGGTAATTTTAAAGTAGGATGTGTAAGCACGATCAGCTTCAAAAGTAGAACCTAATACATACTAGTATTGACCAGTGGTGTCCACCCAATGGTAGCCCGGAGACTGGTCAATCACGAAGGCTATAGGGGGAAATCGAAAAAAAAAAGTTGTGTCTGTCTATGTGCGTGTTATTAAATATTATGTATTTTTGTGTTAGTGTGCACTGCATCCTAAGTAAGTTTAACCCTCCCCCCACGCCCCCCAAAAGGAGTGTAAATAAATAAATAAATAAAGTAGGTCTCCTTTTACTAAGTTGTGAGTGAAATTGCAGCGATCAGAGCCATTACGCATTAACGTTAACATGGCGAAAAGAACAGTCAAAACCTACCATTTTCGCCCAGAGTGGGAGGAAGATTTTTAGGCATTTATTTTTTTATAATTCAAAACCTGTCTGTTTAATCTGCAAGGTAAGAGTGGCAATGGCGAAAAAAGGAAATCTCGAGCGGCACTTTTAAACTCCACGCGGGAGCTACGAGGAGGAGGTACCGACATAAAACGCATTGCGCTCTGCAAAAGTGTGGGATTTGACAGCATAGCTTTCAGCACAGCTGGAAATTTGCAGGAAACGATGACCAAGGGTAAACCCTGGACTAGTGCTTCTTATCGTTTAACTTCCATCGTTGCCAAACACAAGTAGCCATTCAAAGACGGCTATATCGTTAAAGAAGCCTTTCTCGAGGCAGCTTTTTTTGATGACTTTAACCTTTTCATGCACCCTGTCATGTGATAACATGATAAACTGTCCACTGTAGTAACCACTGTCCCTGAAAGAGTTTAAAAAAAAGATACGATTGTATAGGCCATTAAAGAAGTGCAACTTTTCCCGTAACACCACTACAAGGCGATTTGAGGGACTGTCTGTGGATGTAGAGGAGCAACTATGGAAGGATATTGACAGATGGGAGTGCTTTTCCCTTTCAAGTGTTATGGTGGATGTGACACAAGTACTGTATGTGTTTTCATCATGATGGTTTTTGAAGACATGACCATCAAGGAGGAGCTACTTATTGCTTTGCCATTTAAAGGATACACCTGATCCATCCATCCATCAATCCATTTTCCGATCCGCTTTATTCTCACAGAGGTCGCGGGGGGTTGCTGAAACCTATCCCAGCTGTTTTCAGGCAGTAGGTGGGGGACACCCTGAACCGGTTGCCAGGGCACACAGAGACGAATAACCATTCACGTTCACACTGACACCTTGGTGTCAGGCTAATGGAACACTCAAAATTTTAGAGTGTTCCATTAGCCTGCTATGCATGCTTTTGGAATGTGGGAGGAAACCAGAGTACCCGGAGGAAACCCATGCAGGCATGGGGAGACCATGCAAACTCCACACAGGAAGGCTGGAGCTGGAATTGAACCCAGTACCTCTGCACTGTGAGGTTGACGCGCTAACTACTCGACCACCGGACCACCCCAGCTACATCCATCCATCCATTATTAATGTCGCTTTTTCCTGAACAGGGTCGCGGGGGAGCCTGCTGAATGTGTTTCCCATTGGGTGCAAATATTGATTTTGGCAACATTGCTGCCAAAGTGAACTCACCTCTCGACTGATGACTACCTCGTTGACTACCTTTGCCATGCAACCAGCATCTATACAACTGATTACGAGAAGCTAGCTGCCTCCTCCCAGTATCAGGTCTCCCACCAAGGCAGAGGTCAAGAACCTTTTTGACAAACAGAGCCATGAAAGCAAAATATTTGGAAATATATTTCAGTGAGAGCTATATATTTGAAAAATGCATTCAACAAAATGTCAGTATAAAAAGCCTCTGAATTTATTCTTGGAAATAATTTTGTGATAATACTCACCATTAATGTGAATGGTTTTCTGTTCCTCACTATTGCTAAAGATCCAACAAAGCTAGTGGAATTATAGTCCCCTTGCCGGGTCCAAATGCGGAGTTGCTGCTGGCTAGCTTGCACGCTGCTCAGTAGCTTGCATGCTTTCTTTGTGCTGTCCCCCACAGAGTATTTTGATGCGAACGTATCATGGCACGTTCAATGGCGCATGCAATTTAGACACACCGCAGAACCTGTTTTCTCCAAAAAGGTGAATTCTTCGGTCTATTCGTCCTAAAGTGTACCAGACTAGTCTTTTTTTTTTTTTTCACTATCTGCTTTGTCAAAGGTTTGGCTTTGAGCTTTGAGCAGACTGTTTCAAAAGGGGGTGTTTACCTGTTTACCGAGCAATGGCCAACATTGGCCAATATGATGGACAAGAGCAGTGAAAAATCGATGGATTAAACAAATGAGAATATTTTGTTTTATCTGCGAGCCAGATGCAATCATCAAAAGAGCCACACCTAGCTTGCGAGCCATAGGTTCTGCCCCCTGCACAAAGGTCTCTTACTTTTGTGCAATATGTGACCAGCATGACACATGAACAAGGACAAATTTTAGACCTAGCTCTTGCTTATGGTCTACGGGTATCAAACGTGGAAGTCTTGGAAAATGGGATTTTTTTTTTTTAACCCTCTCACTGCTAGTCGGATCTCTGATGGCTCTCATAACCTTGCGTGCCTCATCTTGTCATGTTCCGGTTTCGGCAGCAGGTGGCAGGCTGAGCATTCCTGCTGCCTGCACACCTGCTGCCAATCTGTCATTGGGCACCCGGTATATTAAGACTGCTTCTCTGGCTCTTTCTTGCCGGAGAATTGCTTGCCGTGCCACTGCTGTTGCCCGTGAGTCGTTGTCATTGCTCTCGTTTTCGTGTTTAAAGTGCTAGTTCTTTACGTCGGTTCTTTCTTGTGTTATCAAACAGTTTGTGTATTATAGTATCGAGTTTATTTTGTCTTCCTTGCCTTTTTGTGCAAGCGCTTTTTGTTATCGGGTTTGTTTGCGTATTTTCCTGGCACTTATTTGTGACCAGCCTTTTCTGTTTCGAATTTTTCTACGTTACGAATTTGGTATTAAACATTATTCCTTTTTGGTATGGAATTCTTGTTGGTGTCTGCTTTTCGGGAATCCTATTACTCTCTGTTAGCAGAGTTGCTTTACAGCGCGTGCAGATTGGTATCCTTCTGCCCTTACATCCAAGAATGACACGTTGAATGAGGTGTTTCCATCGGCCATGTATCGGCGTGTTTATTCAACAGGTGCAGAGAAGAGAAAGAAAAGAAAAGGCGTGTCCCTTTTTATAGGGCTAACCCACGTCACGCACCATGAACAAAAGTAAGGTTATATTGCCCTCTACTGGCTTAGTCGTAAAAGGCAATCATACAATCTTAACACTCCCACTTATGAGTGACTTTTACACTTCTTCTTGCGTATGAGGGCAGCTTTACGGTGTTAAATGTCCAGACGTTGCAGCCATTGGACAGTGGATTCATTAGGTGCTGTGAGGTTCAAGTTGCCATCTGGTGGTCGATGAATGGGACAATGGTAGATGAGATGTTCTGCAGTTTGGAGCTCTGGTCCACAGTCGCAGAATGGTGATTCGACAAGGCCCCATCGGAACATGTTGTTGTTGAAACGGCCTACCCCAGTTCTTAGGCGGTTGAGTCGTACCCAGACTTTCCGGGGTAGCGTTGAGCCAGGTGGGGGTTCGGTGTTAGGTTGGACCATGAACTGGTTGGGTCTTGCAGTTTTATCCCAACTACTTCTCCACGCTTCCAGGATGTTGAAATTGGAATCATGAAGATTTGCGGCATGATGAGGGAAAGGGTGGCGAGATTTTAGCCTTTGGCGCTTTCCAGGTTGTACCTCGGCGGCCAACTGGTTTAGGGCATGGTTTTTGTCCAGCACAGCATGTTGAGCAAGGCAGTGGGTAGCTTTTTTTCTACGTAGGCTGGCTGGGGCAATGCCTGCCAATACTGGTAGGAACTCCGTGGGGGTGGGACGCAGACATCCGGTGATTATCCTCATGGTGTCGTTGAGGGCAACATCAATCTTCTTTGAATGGGTACTTCGGCACCACACTGGTGTTGCATATTCAGCTGTGCTGTAAGCAAGCGAAAGAGCACTTGTAATGTGTGTGAGTGCTTGCACCCCAGGACAAACCAGCTAGGCATCTCAGCAGATTGTTTCGAGCAGTTACTTTGGTACGAAGAGCATCTATGTGCTGTTTATATGTGAGCTGTCGGTCGAGCTTCACTCCTAGATACGTGGGGGATGGGTTATGTGGTAGTGGGGTCCCATGCAGGTAGACAGAGAGTTGGCGCTTGGATTCCATGTTGTTTAGGTGGAAAGGTGTGATGGTAGTCTTTGCCAAGCTCAATTTAAGTCTCCACGTTCTCAGGTATTCCGATATCAGTGCCATATCAGCAGTTAGTGATGTTTCCACCATGCACCAGCTTTTGTGGGAGTAGCATAGTGCAAGATCGTCAGCATATCCATATTGATGAGACTTGGTTTTGGGCATATCGCTGATATAGATGTTAAAAAGCATAGGCAAGAGGCATGATCCCTGTGGTACTCCATTTCTCAAGCGGCGGGGTCGACTGAAATTGTCCGTCGCTGGTCTTTAGCACAAAGCTTCGATTTGCCAGAATATTGCTCAGGAAGCGTACCATTTGCTTGTCTGGAATCTTCTGGAGAAGCTTCAGTATCAGGCCTTGATTCCATACAGTGTCATATGCCGCAGTTAGGTCAACCAAGATAACTCCAGCCTTGTTTCCCTTCTCGAAGCTATCTTCAATATTACTGGTCAGCTTGATTATTTGCTGGGTGGTACAGTGTCCATGTCGGAAGCCAGCTTGTTCTTTAGGCAACTGGGGGTCGACCACTGAGTCAAGTCTGGTCAGGAGAAGTCGTTCCAAAATCTTATACGGAACACATAGCAGTGAGATAGGGTGGTAGCTCCTTGGGTCATCGGGAGGTTTATGTGGTTTCAGCAGGGCAACCACAGTAGCTTTCCGCCAGATCTTAGGTATAGACTGGTGCTTCATACAGGCTGAGAGGTATTTGCATAGCCAGTTCATGCATTTTGGGCCACAGTATTTCAAGAACTCAGGTGGAATATTATCAGGGCCTTGAGCTATGCCAGTCTTGGTCTGTTTGATGACAGAGGTTAGCTCTTTGATGGAAAAGGGAGCTGAGAGGGAGCCATCAACGCTTGGAGCATTCCATAAACTGGTGCATTCTTGCTTCACTCGGAGGTCATGGACTTTGTCAGCTTCTTTATACCTTCCATTAGCTAATAGCTGGTGTGCAATCGAGTTGGCAGTGACAGGGCAGCGTTTGGGTTGGGAGCTGCGTCCTGTGAGACGATTGAAGGTCTTCCAAGCTACTCTGCTGGAGTGAGTGAAGTCTATGCTTTTGACCGTGTCTTCCCAACGTTTCTTACGCTTCGCGTCAAGGCATTGCACTAGTTCGGTGGTAGTCTTGGTTACTTCTTCACTGGTTGCGGCTGACAGGAAGTCTTTGTACTTTTACACTGTACAACAAACATATATATATATATATATATATATATATATATATATATATATATATATATATATATAACATACAACATATATATACAACAACATATATATACATACAACATATATATACATACAACAAGGTTGCATACAAACAGTGAACGCCACACATTAAGTCTTCATTAAGTCTTCTATGTGGCGAACATAGCCTTTGCGAACTTAATTAACTTTAATTTGGAAACAGGTTTAGTTAAAGCATCGGCCACCATATCCTCTGTGGGACAGTAAACAAGTGTGACCTTTTCATCTTTTACAGTGGATCTAATGAAGTAATACTTTATATCCACGTGTTTACAGCGTTGTCTGCACACAGGGTTTTTGACAAGTGCAATTGTTCCTTGGTTGTCCTCAAAAACAATTGTTTTCTTGTACACATATGTGTCTATACCCTTCAGAAGTTGTTCCAAGTAGATACATTCTTGTATCGCCAGAGCCATATACTCGGCTTCACATGTCGATAGGGCAACTGTGGGTTGTTTCTTGGTTTTCCACGAAATCAACGCGCTTGTCTCACACAACCTCACACAGTAGCCACTCATACTGCGTCTGTCCATTGGATCCGCTCCCCAGTCGGCATCACTTTATGCCCGGAGGCCAAGTCCTTCAGTGCTCTTTCGGAAACAAAGTTGTTTGTCTGCTGTACCCGTCAGGTAGCGTAAAACATGTTTCACCGTGATCCAATGTTCGTTTGTCGGATTAGCAAAATGTTGGGATAATTTGCTTACCACAAAACATAAATCAGGACGTGTACATGTAGCCAGATAAATAAGGCTACCCACCGCTTCTCTGTATTTCTTCAAATCAGTCATCTGAGGTGAATCCTCTGAAGAATTTATCTTTTGGTCACACGGTGTCTCCCTTGTTTTACACTTCTGCATGTCAAAACGTTGCAAAATCTCTCTCACATACTTTTCTTGTGACATTTTCACACAATGATCAGACTGGCTGAATTCTATGCCCAGAAAGTGTTTTAGCCTGCCTAGGTCTTTCATCTTAAACTTAGTGGAAAGCATAGTTTTCACCTGTTTTAGACTCTCAATGTTATTGGCTGCGATGATGAGGTCATCAACCCAAATAACAATGATGATTTTTCCCAACTTTGTAGACTCTCTTGTGTAGACACAATGGTCAGCCGGGTTCTGTGTAAAGCCATCGTCAGTCAAACATTTGTGAAGCATCCCATTCCAATTGCGGCCCGACTGTTTCAAACCGTAAATGGACGTCTGCAGTTTACACACCAACTTTGCTCCCACTTTTTCATAACCCTAAGGCTGTTCCATGTAAATGTCTCGATCAATGGGTGCATGCAGATAGGCTGGTTTTCTTCTAAGGATTTCATCTCTTCATCCATTGCCTGTTTCCATTTTCTTGACTCAGTGGATGCCATGGCCACCTTGAAGGTCAATGATATACCACAAACTACTCAATGATATACCACAAACTACTCGGTAGCAGTAATCTACGCTACTGAGCGTGCTGTCTTCGTTACTACTACTTACTTGAGTATAATCAGAGAGGTAACTCGGGGGTTTACGCTCTCTCTTGGGATACCTTGAGGTTTGTGGCATCACTCGAGGGTGCTTCTCGCCAACATCCTCTGGTGACTGTGACACTTCTGTTTCATTCTCTCTGTTCGTGGTACCCAGCGGCGGTGTTTCACCCATCTCAACATCTGCAATGGAGTCTAGGCCAACCTCCTGCGTCTGGGTTTCACTCTCCCAATTTGTCTTTGTGATAAATTTCACTAATCTGTGCTTTTGTACTTTTCCTTTTCCAGGGTAGTAAACTAGAAAAGCAGGGCCACCCTTGTCGTGTCCTACAAAGAACCCTTTTTCACATCTTGAATCGAATTTACCTTTTCCTTGTTGATAGGCATAGCACTCTGATCCGAATTTGTGCATTTTTGATAAATCACATTTCTTGCCTGTTAGTGCTGTGTAGGGGGTAGTACCCGTGTGCTTATTAAAGCATCTGTTTCTCGTGTAAGCAGCTTCTTGGATAGCATAGTGCCAAAGGCTTTTGGGTAAATTGCTATCAATAAGCTTACATCTTGCCATCTCAAAAAGAGTGCGTCCCTCCCTCTCTGAAATCCCATTCTGGTGTGGGGAATAGGGACAGGACGTTTCATGCTTGATTTTATTCTTTCTCAATAGTGTCCGAAACTCTCTGCTTGTGAATTCGGTTCCGTTGTCAGACCGAATACATTTTACAGCGCTACATCCGCCAAAAACTTTTCTGTTGCCTGTACTGCATCACTTTTTGATTAGAGAAAGTAACTAAATACTGCCCCTGTATATACATCTGTGAAAGACTGCATATATTTGAAACCGTCAATAGACTCATTGCTCACCGGTCCGGCTAAGTCAGTTGTAACCAAGTCAAGTGGGGTGTTTACTTTCTCAACTGCATCTCTATTTCTCGTCTGGGTAAATTTGCCTTCAATACATACAGTACATTCTTTGTCAGGTTTACGTTTGTCACCTTTGATGTGCATACCCACTGTCACACCCTGCAACCTAAGAATGTCATTGTAATTGCAGTGGCCCATAATTTCGTGCCATGTTTGTATGTCATGACTGACATTACACACATCACTTTCGTCACATTCAGTTTGTAGATAACACATTCGTTTGTATACATGAATGTCAAACTTTGTGCCGTCAGGTACCACAAGATTGTCTTTACCTTCCTTGAAGCTGACCTTGGCACCACTGGCAGTGGCACACTTCACAGAAAATATTGCTTGAGGAAAGGAGGGAATATAAAGTGCATTCTTTAATGTCACTGAGCATCTCCGTCCGCTGCTGTCCTTGAGGCACACCTGCGCATCTCCTCTGTCTTGAGCCAACCCGAAAGTGCGTTTCCCATCTGCCAACTCCATGCTATGCCGCTCCGGCTTGAATGAGTTGTCGAAGGTCTTGAATCTGCTCCTTTCGTTGATGATATGAGATGACGCACCTGTGTCCACAATAAGCCCTTGGGTAGGTCGTTGCTCCACTGAACAGCTGCTAAACGCAGTCTCCGCTCGAAAACTGTAGTCTCCTCCTTCAGTTCCTTCCTCATGGCTTTGCCTGCGATTTGATCCATAGCCGTCGCCATCTTGAGCACGAGCACACCGAGAGCCCCTCTCTTTCTTCCTACATGCTTTGTCAGCGTGGCTTGAGCTTTTGCAGGAACTGCACCAGGTCTTCTTCGAACAGTCATCCTTCCGATGCCCTTTTTCGCCACACCTCCAGCACATCATATTTGTCAGGGGGTCGCTCTTTTTCTTTGACACAAATTTTGCTTTGAGTACTCTCTCCTCAGCTTCCTCTGTAGCCGCTGCGGAATTCTCTGAAGCTTCGAAGTGTCTCAGTTTGGCTTTGAACTCTGCTAGTTTCATGTCAGTTGGGCCATGAGTGACCATCAGTGTAAATGGCTTGTATTTTTCCAGGAGACCTCTCATAACCATCGCCATAATTAACTCTTCACTTGGTGCCTCGCCTGCGCCCTTGAGTGCCGTAATAATTTGCTCCGCCCTTATAATATACCCAGTTATAGTCTCTTTGTCCGCTTTCTTCAATGATGTCAGTGTAATGTACATGGAGACGATGCGTGGCCTACTTTTTCCAATGTAGTGCTCTCTCAGTACTTTCAGGCTTTCACGACCATTTTCTTTGGTGTCTCGGAATATGAGACTCAGACTTACATTGTCCAGTAATGGCGCCAGCACGCAATAAGCGTCTGCATTCAACTTGTTGTCCCTCGCTTGCTCATCTGCTGACTGGTGCCCAACAGGCTTATTCAAAAGAGTCTCCGTTAATCCCACACTATACATGAAACATAGCATTCTTTCTTCCCAGAGTTCGTACTCTTCTGCCCTTCCATCGAAAGTGGGCCATCTTGTCTCCGTCGTGTTCGCCATTTTGCGCTCTCTGCTATCTAGCTTCACTTGGTAACTTACCACCGTCTTGCTAGCGCCGCACACCTCTCGTCAAACTTTCAGGATTCTGGTGTCTGCTGCCCTGGGCCCATAACCTGTTAGCAGAGTTGCTTTACAGCGTGTGCAGTATGGCATCCTTCTGCCCTTACATCCAAGAATGACACGTTGAATGAGGTGTTTCCATCGGCCATGTATCGGCGTGTTTATTCAACAGGTGCAGAGAAGAGAAAGAAAAGAAACGGCGTGTCCCCTTTTATAGGGCCAACCCATGTCACTCACCATGAACAAAAGTAAGGTTATATTGCCCGCTACAGGCTCCGTCGTAAAAAGGCAATCATACAATCTTAACACTCTCAGTTGTTGAGAACGAAGTGTGTTCTTTCTGCTTCGCTTGTAACGTGACAAAATTCTCCGGCCACCACGGATTCCGCAGATGTCAATAAGATTTTGTCCGCCCTGGCCAGCCAAGAAGAACTAGTGCATCAGCAGGGCCAGACAATTTCAGAACTCGGTGACGCAGTCTCCATGTTGGCTCACCAGTTCGAGGATCACTGATCGCGATTGGAGCATTTAGAGAACCGTAGAACGCCCACCCCGGAAATCCAACGTGCTCCTACGGAGGTACCCATCCGTTCCCCGACGGTTTGTCGGGAGCCAATGCTGCCACACCCTCCACGTTATGGTGGTGAGCATGGTCAGTGTGGACCTCCATCAGTGCTCACTCGTTTTTGATCAGCAACCGTCTGCTTATGTCAGTGATGACTCTAAGGTAGCGTATGTCATGAGCTTGTTGACTGGTCGGGCGGCGTCATGGGCACTGGCAGTGAGCGACGCACAACCGAGCCTCCGGTCTTCCTTCTCCGACTTAGTTGCCGCGTTTCGTCGGGTGTTCCACCATCCCGTCTGGGGAAGAGAGGCCGAAGGTCGGTTGCTAGATCTCCGTCAAGGGACTCAATCTGTTGCGGACTATTCCATTTCGTTTCTTTGGCTGCCCAGAGTGGTTATGGCGACCGAGCATTATGTGGATTGTTTCGCCGCGGGTTGAACTCACAACTCAAAGATGAACTGGCTACCAGCGACAACAGCTCATAGACATCACCTTGGTCCTGAACAACCGCCTGAGGGAGAGGAGCCGGGAGCGCGGAGGTGGATGGTTTCTGTCCCGGCATGCAGCGTTCCGACGGGCTTACCGCGAGACTACTCAGACATCTGGATCCGGGGACCACGCCAGGGCACGGAGTGCTGCTGCCGTGGACGAGCCGATGCAGCTGGGAGGCGAACACTTGGAACCATGATCAGGCCTGTTTCAACTGCGGCCAACAAGGGCATCGGGCCGCCACTTGCCCAATGATACCTCAACCACCTACGCCTTTCGATAACTGTGAGTTACGACCCTGCGCCGAACATCGGGAGCAAAGGAGAGTCAAGTCTCGTTCCGGCCTCTTCAAGAGATTGGAACTGGAGAGAGAGATTTACGGGCCGTCTCAGGTTCTGCCGATTAGGGCTTTGGTAGATCGGGGGCCGATGATTGCTTCATCGCTACCGGCATCGCCTCTGTAATAGGTTGTTCCATCGAAGAGTTGAACGAAGAAAAACAGGTTCATGATCTCGATGGGTGTCTGCTGGCGGTGGTGAAACAAATTACGGAACCCGTTAAGCTCAAATTGTCAGGCAATCATGTCGAACATAGATTTCATTTGATGCAGTCCCCTGAAACAATTTGCCTAGACGGAGTACCTAGTTGCTATCATGACTTGCATGTCTTTTTAGCAAAGACCGCGACCAATCCTTGCCACCGCACCGTCCTTACGACGGTGCCCTAGACCTGCAGGCGGATGCCCCGCTGCCGAGCTCCCGGCTATATCAGGTTTCTCATCCTGAACAAGAGGCGTTGAGGGAATACATCAATAGCTCGCTCGCTGCAGGTCAGACCATCACGATCACCGTTAGGTGCTGAATTTGCGGCCATGTGTGGACTATCGGGGACTCAATGAAATAACCATTAAAAATAAGTACCCGCTTCCACTGTTAGACTCCGCATTTGCTCCCTTTCAATCGGCCACCATCTTCTCGAAATTAGATTTACGCAGTGCTTATCATCTGGTTCGCATTCGGGAAGGGGACGAGTGGAAGACGGCTTTTAAGACTCCCTTAGGCCACTTTGAATATTTGGTCATGCCTTTCGGTTTGACAAATGCCGCCGCGGTGTTTCAGAGTCTCTGTACCTAGTTGCTATCATGACTCTGTATATACTCCCACTGGTTTACATTTTAAGGAAACATGGTACTTCCTTCTACTGCTATGCGGATGACTGTCAGATCTACAGTATGTCCCACTGAGCAAAAAAGAGGCTTTCTCATTGAGGGCACATTTATCTTGCCTGGAGGAAATTAAAAGACGTGGATGACACTAAATGTCTTGAATTTCAATAAAAAGAAGACAGAAGTGGTCGTGTTTGGTCCCAGTGGCCCATCCTGTAGACTTGGGCCCCCTGTCTCCTTATCTTAAGTGAACAGTCTTAAACTAGGTTCTTAAACTGGTCAGTGATTTTAAACTTGAGCAGCAAATTGGTGTCGTTGTTAAATCCAGCTTCTTTCATCTTAGGCAGCTGGCTAAAGTAAAACCTCTCCTTTCTAATGAGCACTTTGAAACAGTAATTCATGCCTTCATCGCAATCCGACTGGACTACTGTACTGCACTTTACTTTGGAGTCAGCCAATCCTCCATTAAATGTCTTCAGTTGTTCCAGAATGCTGCTGCTCGCCTCTTGCCTGGTACTCGTAAGAGGGAGCACATAACGCCGACTCTGGCATCCCTTCACTGGCTCCCTATACATTTTAGAGTTCTTTTAAAGATCCTCTTGTTTTCAAATCTTTAAATGGCCTCACTACACCTCACCTCTCTGAGCTCTCTGCCCCTACACATCTGCCCGGTGCCTCAGATATGCGGACCAGACACCATTACAGGTGCCAAGAATTAAGCGGAGGCTGAGATCGAACATTTTCCGTTGCTGGTCCCTCTCTTTGGAATGACCTCCCACTGCACATTCGTCAAGCCCCCTTTCTGCACATCTCAAAACTTATTTTCATTCTTTGGCTTTTGACTCAGCATGAGACTTGATTTTTAGCAGCAGGAATGCCCAGTGAGGCAAAGCGCGTCTCACCAAATTCACAGACACAATGTGGGCGGTATGGCTCAGTGGCCGAGTGGCCATCTTCCAACCCAGAGGTTGGGTGTTCAATCCCCAGTCAATGTGACCATGTCAAAGTGTCTTTCTGCGAGATACCAAACCCCCAGTTGCTCATTAGTTGGTAAATGAAGAAAAAGCGTGAGAACTTTGAGTAACGGAGGTAGAAAAAGCACTATCCAGTAAAAGTCAATTTACAATTGAACTAGACGATTACCCCAGCACAAAAATTACGATGTGCCTATTTTTACACCAAGTGTCGGCTACTTTCTGTTTCCAAATTGTTGGATGAGTTGGGAGCGAGGCAACGCCACGTGCTGCCATGCCCACAGACACGCAACATGGCCCCAAACATGCATGACGAGACTTGTGCTGGCACAAAAATCAAATAAGGCTGGTTTTTACGCTGAGCGCACATGCGTCAGTCTAACAAAATGGGGCCCTTGGACATGATTCCAATACATGAGAGTATTACTGTCTGGAACTGTCCTAATTTACATAATTACATCACATACTGTATACTGTAATATTACGTAAAGAAGTGGAAAATATTTAGGGCATTAAATCAAGTACTTTCTTGGCACATGCTCTTTCTTTAAATTAGTGGTTTTCAAACTGGGTGTTACCGCCCCCCCCAAGGGGGCAATATGAACTTTTGAAGGGGTGCTGGCGAGGAAACAGTCGGGTGGGGGTGTTGAATTTGTGAAAGAGGCGTTGGAGCAATTACAGTAAAATGTGACATTGGTGTTGGTAGAAAGGCCGCAAAAACGGGATGATTTAATTAAGTGTTCCCCCAGTCGCTGCAACTCGACGTACGTGCCTATATATAACCAGTTTGTAAGCCTGATTTGAGTTCCTTTTTCTTGATTTCCATTTTGTAATCCTACCAATATCAATAATTGATTTATCAGATGAACAACAATAGCTTTTGAGTCATAATATTTCGACAATCATTCGAAACCATTGTTCAGGAAGACTCAATTAGTTTCGCATTTCTGGTCAACGATGAGCTACATATGTCTGGTGGGTTTACATTCTCCAATCTCTAAATTAAGATGTCCCAGGAATAATTTATCAAGCCTTTCACACCTTACCACACAACTGTGTTTTGAAAACTATACACGCTTATTTCAAACATTTTTTTGCCTGATCTCAATCGTAGTTTCTAATTGTTATTCCATTTTTTGCCTCTGAAAATAGTTTGCATATTTTTCTCCAAGGATAACCATGGCAACCCCAGAGCATCGAAAAAGAAGTGTGGGCAATACTGTACTCTTCGAACTACTTGAAGTATGGATTTAGACAATCACTGACCAATCCACAACAACCCATGTGCTTGGTTTGTGAGAAAGACTTTTCTAATGAAGCAATGAAGGCTCCTCGAACATTTAAAGAAGAGTCATCCTGAGAAATCTGGCAAAACAATGGCATTTTTTCAATCTCTTGGAGATGAATTTTTGAAGTGAAAAAAATGGATGTTTATTTCTCATCTAAAAATTCAGTTCAAGGTGTTTGTGATTGTAAAATAAATGTTAACCATTTCTGTTCATTAAAACAGTTTTTAATACTCTTCAAACCGTTTGTGATCGAAGAATCAACCAATTCTTATGACATTTGACATTATCGTCATTCTGGTGTTTATTGGAAGGGGGAAGGGGGGTGGGAGGGGGCTGGCATGTTGGTCCGGCGGTGAAGGGGGTGGTGGCAAAAAAAGTTTGAAAAACAGATTTTAAATGATTTGTCAACCCTAGGGTGTATTCACACCTACACTGTTTAATTAAACGGATTCGCCGATGCTGTTACAAAATTTAGAAAAATAGCGTTGCAGAACATGCATTGAATGACCTCCTCTTGACAATCCAAATTATTTTGCAGCCCTAATTACAGCAGAAATGGGGAGGTCAAGCGTGCAGCATGTAGGAATTCCATACTTTCCGCCATTTTTGGGTTTGTGGTATCGGTGCTGCCCTCATAATTTCTGTCCAATGGGGCAGTCATCGTCACACGCGCCGATGTGTTTACAGAAGAACTTGCAAAAAATACGGTATGAATACGAGCCACACCACTATTGGTCCGAACCAACCAAGCGGTCCAAAAGACTTTACACTTTGAGATGCATTTTTATGTGTAAAAAGTGCTTTCTGCTCAAATTTCAAATTATATTCCAATACTGCAAAACAGGTTACGTATTTAGTATTTGTTCATACAGGTATCATATTAATGCATACATAGTCTCATCCTGTAATGCTACAACAGGACTTTCACTGTCCCATTGAGATGTTGAGGGCCCCTGTGACACGTCACTGGTTTAGTTTTGTTGCTGGTCTCTCCCGGTTGTCGTTGACAGTCTCTTGTCGCCGATGTTTTTTGCGAATCATTCTGGAAAGATTCTTATCAAACACTTCACCGGAGCGAAGTGCAGATACCAAGTCATCAAATTCACCTCCTTCATCTCCTTTCACATTTATTTGCGCTTTCTTTGCCTTCTGCTCCCTGTCTCTCTTCATCTGGAGAAAATCAGAAAAAAAACAAGACATATTGAACTTTATTTCACTATTAAATAAGACTACATGTGTAATATTTGTCTATAGTGTAACCATTGCACTCTTTGAAAGTAAGTCATAAACTCTTCAAAATTGCGTCTTAAAACAAAGTGCTAAAATGCGTTGTAAATTATCATTGCATGTAGACTGTATGGTGGGGTCGAATGCAGCAGTCCCTTACATTACACTTGCGTTTTATTCATTTCAAAAACTGCATGAGGTTTTAATTTGAAAAATTACCGGATTCTCTCTTACATCCGTCTACACTACAGTATGTCATTATTGATGCAGGTCAAGGTTCACTTCTCGGTTACCGGTGAAATGAAACCCAGGAGCGAGCACAATGAGTAAAAAACGAACGTCTTTGGAAAGTTTCTTTGGGAAGGGGAAAAGGCCCAGCCAGGAGATAGAAGAGGAGCCTCCGACTTCCAAGAAAAAGAAAGCTCCATCTAATACAGTGTCAGGGGTCCTACTTAAAATATGGATTCATCTCAACGGGAGATTCCCACGCACCAAGCCCACTCTGCATGATATGCGGCGATGGTGAGTCGTATTTTTCATTCACTTTGTATTTGTGGTATATCTTATTTTGAAGGCACGTTTAAACGTTACCATAGTGACCAGAGAGTGTTGCAGCTGGCTGCAATCATGACACGAGGAACATCCTATCTGGATAGGACGTTCCTCGTGTCATGATTCCTGCTTATTATTTTGTTTAGAAAATACCACAGTTTTCATGCAGGTCATATCATATTATTTTGTTGTATTTAACAGCCACATCTTCAAGGCCGGTGCATGAAAATATTGTCTGACATTAAACCGGTCTGTGGGGCAAAAAAGGTTGGGGACCGCTGATCTAATCTATTCAAGTCCCATGTAAGCTCTTGTAAATCAGGTAAAACTCAGCAGTGGCAGTGCAATGAGAACGTTCTCCAACCTTGGCCTCCAGAAGTGCCCGTTTTTCTTCCTCCTCCTTGCGTCTAGCCATGTCCTCATTGGCCTGTTGGGCTTCTGAGAAAGATGAGAGGAAAGTGTCGAAGATCCCAAAGAATTCATCAGGCTGAAGCTTGGACGAGTCTTCGCCAAAGTGTTGCAGCACTTGGCTAAGCTTGAACCATGTAAGGTGCAAAAACATGTGAGTTCAACAAATAAACACTTGAATATAAACAAACAATGTTCAATGGCAAATAATTTTCTATTTGAAATCAAGTTTTTCATTGGACGGATGTTTATAATTTGCTTGACATTTTTTAACGTTGGGACTCCTGGCTCTTCCAATTGTGTAGATAGATTGAGATGTGACTTTGCAGCGTCCTCGTCATTCGCCCCTCGGGCCATGAGGCGTTCCCTTAGATTTATGTAAATGTGAATCACCCAGAAAAATTGTTCACCACTATTGCTCACTATGCTGATGTTTGCCTTGGACATTTTCGGAGAATTGTTAAAAGCCGACAAAAGCAACCATTCTTGGATCAGTTCTTGACAAGACACCAGGTAAAAACCATCTTCTGAGAGAGAACATGAACTAAAGAGGGAAAAAATTATGAGGACGCAGTTAAAAGTTAAATGACCATTCTTTTTTTATTCTTTCCACTATTTTGTTTTTCATATTATGCACAACTCTCGTTTATTGTGCTATAATCTAAATGTAACATATGTTTGGTACATATTTTGAATGCATTTTTATGCCCTAGAAAACATTTTATGTCTGAATTTGGGGGAGGGCTTGGAACAGATTTACATGGGAAATGCGTCTTTCCTGACAAAATGTTTCATTTCTTCCAGAACCAATTAATTTCATAAGTAGAAGTACCACTTGAAGTGTGTCTTCGGCCCATATTTAGTCTTGCCTGCATAACTCCCTCACGTCCGCAATGAAACTCTGTTTTGTAACCAGATGTGTCCTTGAAGTACACCAACTCATCAGTTAAACTTGCTGAACTGCTTACTGGAGACTCTGTGGTGACGTCCAGGGCATAGGAATGCGCCAGTTGATACCAGCTAGAATTGGTTTAGACAGAAACTTATTGCCTAGTGGAAAGTCCGATGTCGCACAACAGCTTCGGTTCCCCCCTTCTGATGATATAAATATGTTGTGAGTGCTTTGTGTCTTTGCACTTGTGATCTACTGCAGCCATTGTCTGTAACTCATTGGTGCCCGGAATATTCTGTAAATAAAAGCTTCGAAGAAATTGTTCATCATTCCAGCCTGTATTCAGATAACTAACTTTCTCACCACCCAAATTTAAACGAACACGCGGAGGAAAAAAAGGCCAACCTCCTCCAACACACTCTAGTATATAAACATAAATATAGCGTCAAATATCTTGACTTACACTGATGAGTCTCTTTAGTGTTTCATCAAAGATGTCGAAGCAGCCGTTGCCTCCTTTGATTTTCCCATTTTAAATGGAGACACTAACTAGTTCAGTCTTGGATGAACTCATCCGAACTTGTCATTTCTGGTAAATAGACCTGTGTTAACTGTGGACTTGATAAATGACAAAGGGCCTACACCAGCAAATGACATGGCTCCCGAAACCACAACTGACTGTGGAAACCTCACATTGGACTTAAAAACCCTGGAGAACCCACGGGGTCAAATTTGGGCCCTATAAATTCTGCTACTCAAATGCTGCCCTTAAATCCCAAAGGGTCAAATTTGGCCCTTATCCTAAATTAAGATTAAAGCATTGGATATTTGAAAAAACATATACCGGTATGTTGGTGTTCAGTGAAGATTTAGCAGTCATTTAATGTATAATTCATCATTTTCCAAAGAAGAAAAGGGTTCTTGGGTTCTCCAGGGTTAAGTAGCCTGCCTTTTGTGCTTCTCCAGTTTTCCTCCGGACTCTGGGACCTTGATTTTAAATGATATGCAACATTTACTTTCATCTGAAAAGAGGACTTGGGACCACAGGCTTGAGTCATGGAATTCTACAGCTCTGGCCCTTGCATGCGGTGTCTATATGTGGCGGTTCTTGATGTACTGACACCATGCTCAGTCCACTTCTTATTAAACTCATCCAGATTTTTTAATTACCGTTGCTTGACAATCTTCTCAAGGGAGTGGGCATTCATTCCTGTCACTTGTGCATCATTTCTGACCACATTATCCCCTTCCTCTGATCATGTATCATCTGTGAGCATCCAAAGTCTTTAACAAATTGTTTTGATTGATATCTTTTCTCCTTATGGAACGTTTCAATGTTAGTTTTCTGCACAGGCGTCAAATCAGCAGTCGTCCCCATGATTCTGACGCCTACTAAGCCAGACTGATTTCATTTAGAGATTGGGGAAAACCTCTGCAGGTATGAATTAGCTGGTAAAATAGGTACACAAAGAGCCTACACTCCAATGTTGAACTTTGTCATGATATTGGATTTGTTTATTTTTAAGGGTTGGTGTATTTTGCTTTGTGTGTGGTGACACACAAGTTTCACTTTATGAAACAGATGATTGAAATAAATGCTGCGATTGGCTGGCAACCGGTTCAGGGTGTCCCCCCGCCAACTGCCCGAAGACAGCTGGCATCGGCTCCAGCACGGCCCGCGACCGAGGGCACCCACCTCATATTTTGCTAAAGGCTTACGTGAAGATTCCTGATTTGCACGACGAAGTTAGTCATTTAATGAGCAGCCTCTTAAATAAGTAAGGAATTGCAAAGGCTAAAAATGTTTCATGGAATAGCATTCTTGATGGCCCAATATTTATTTATTAATTGATTGATTGATTTATTTAACCATGTTGTAGTGACTTCTCTATACATAATTCACCACGAACTGCAAATACTTGAATGCAATGATTAGAAGTAATTGCGGTCCCTTTTACGGACCGCCATATTTAGTTTTGCTTGTTGCTATGGAAACTGATTTTCAGCGGTTCCCGTTTTGGCGCGGGAGTTTTTTCGATGTGGAAAATTAAACGACACACTTGCTGTGTATGAACGTGGGAAATTGTCGCTTTCTTTTACAATTTCCACAATGTCTTAATGGCTTGCTGCTAATTTAATGACGAATAAGCCACTTGGCACTCTGTTTGAGAAATTTGTGTGACTCTGATAATACCTCACATGGCATGAACCTCACCATAACCAATGCTGCTTTAACAAACAAAACAACAAAAAATAACTTCAGAGTCGAATGCAGTTTTTCAACAAACCTTGCTGCCTGACAAACTGATTCCAAAATGTTTTAGTGAAACATATATATTTATGATGCTATATTAAAATCTAACACTTTTCTTTCAATCTTGAGACTCTCATGTTCAATTTAATTTCAACATCCTTACAAAAATAACATGAAGTGAATAGGTGCTTGCTTACCAGATCTTTTGCCTCAACAAATGACTCCTCAACTTCAGACAAGCTGAAGGATGCCACAGTGAGGAACTGCTTGACGACAGGAACAAATTTATCATTTGGGCCGAGAGAGGTTTGACTTTGCTGGTACTGTAGTTCCTGGAAGTGGAAGCACACACATATACTGTACTATAAACTGTAACACACTGAAAATATACTGGCGGTCTCATTGTATCAGTGTTTACATATTTTAACTACTGTATATGTAAATGGATTTATTTCAGCTGCTATCAGAACAAAATTCAAAGAAGAAAAATGTGAATCATTTCCATACGGTCATATCACAGCCTGTCTTAGCAGTGTACACAGTACACACATCTGATGGCCATGCCATGTGCTCACTGAGCTGACTGCTTTCAAACTGAGCCTAAAATTTGGGGGCCTCCACGACAATATGCGATCATTTACTTTACACTCGGAAAAATGGGTTTGCAGACCAAAGGTTAATGCTGCAGAAAATAAAAGTTCCAATTGCTTCAGCTGCCGTTTGAGAACCGCAACCTGAAAATGCAGAACCAAATGGATAACCTTGCATATGCAAAAATGGGCACGCTTGCTGCCTCAACTCTTCTAAAGTTAAGCCATGTTTTTAATACAGTAAATATTCCCACCAACGACTTCTGTCAAACGGAAATTCCCTCACCCGGAATAAAAACATATGCATTAAAATTTCGACTACGATATTACATTAGCGATCAATTCATAACACCCCTGCCTGCAGCAGCGTCAACTCAAGCAAGTCCTGCTCGATACTGCTGAATAACTGTGTCCACGTCACTATTTACTCTCATTGGAAACAAAACGGCGACATGTAAGTGACTCTTTTGGCATGAGTTTTACTGGAATTGCAAATTATTTTGTATTTCCTTCATTTACATTTCCATCCTGTAGATCATGGCATCCAAATGAAGAGGAAGGGTAATGACTGTGGAAGAGAGAGTGGAATGTATCCGGTTACCTGCTAAGAGTAAATTGCTTGTAACTCGACGGACAGTCGAGTAAACAGACGTTTCCTGGAATGCTTTGCCTGTTATCATGCTTAAAAACCTTCCGCTAACTGGACCACTGATAAGAGAGAAGGCGAGTTCCATAGCACTAAATTTGGGCATAGCGGACTTCAAAGCGCTGGCCTGGCTTCAAAAGTTCGTTGCACGACATCAGCTGTGCAGCGTTGTCTTGTGTGGTGATCGGGGGGAATGTCAAGTTAGAGGCAGTGCATGAGTGGAACGAAAAGAGGTCTGTTACTGGTCTCCATTTCTAGCAAATAGTCCTAATTTTGTTATACTGTATTTTGTTCATATACCTGGACCGTATGCTGCAGTTGTTGTTTAAACGGTTTTTGCACCATATATTTTTGCATTTTATTGCTTGTGTTGTTGCACATGTATTTTGTTAACATACTTGCATGTTAACAAAGTATGTTAACGGACATGTACCATAGTTGTTTCCCACATAACGAAATTCTGTTATAAAGAAAGATTGGACAACACAAATATGATTCCTTACTTGAGAATACTTACCTGTATACCCAAAATGACCTGATTATGACTACCTAATGTGTGTGCTCAATAAATGTGCGCACTAATGCGCCCCTCCTGGTTGTGCGCGCACACACTGAACCTGCATTGTATATTGTTATTAGGCATGGGCTGATATTAGATTTTGATGGTATGATAAACGTGAGCAAAAATATTGCCGTGTCACGGTATTAAAACAACTTCCCTAAGATGTCCGTATTTGAAGTTGTGTGAATAAAAATTGCATTTTTACATTGTGTACAATGTACACAATGTACACAATGTACAAATACAATCTATTTTATTCTTAAACAAAATATAGAAGATTTGTTACATTAAGCACTGTGTACCATTTGAAGTTTAAATAACTGAATGAGTGAATATAAACATTCTTTTGTTTTAGTTCAGGGGTCGGCAACCCAAAATGTGAAAGAGCCATATAGGGAAAAAAAACACACAAAACAAAATATGTCTGGAGCCGCAAAAAAATAAAAGCCTTCTATAAAACTTGCAATGAAGGAAACACATGCTGTATGTATGTAGGAGACTGGACTGTCTCAGAATTGTTATGTTATTCATTCCTTTGTTGTGTGTTCGCAAACGCCCCCATAGAATTTATTTTGTAATTTCCTCGCTTGATTTTTTTGTTTTGGTGCATTATTTTCGCTTTTCTTAGTGTCAGTGAAGTGATCATTAATTTCCGTTTTTCTGAAGCTGTCTTTGAATGCCCCTCGAGTCGAACGAGAAGAGAGAAGGTACGTGTCTGTGTTTGTCGAGACTGTTAAAAGCATAAATAAAGTGTACGTTTTAAAAAACCAACACCACAGCTCTCCTTTTTCAGAGCTGCAACATGTATCTATATCCATGTGAGCTACATTAGCAGACTATCAAAATCTTTTTTTCATTTTCAAAATTTTTTTATAAAGCTCCAGGGAGCCACTAGATGTCGCTAAAGAGCCGCATGCGGCTCTGGAGCCGCGTGTTGCCGCCCCCCGTTTTAGTTCTTAGCAAGTCACAGTGTCCCATCACTGGTGACCCTATTTTATAAGAAACCCATGGACGACCCATGTTGTCCTTGGGGCTAACTAGTAAACACTGGTGCATACTATTTTACACTGATTTTTTGTTTTCCTTGGGAAACCCTCCATCCATCCCCTCCTCAGTGCTTAACTGCTCACGAAGTAGAAAAAAAAGTTTTGCAAGCAATAAGCTTCAAAGAGGTGGCTCCTTAACTCAACTCTGCAAGCAGCCAATCATATTGTGCTCTGCTGACGAGTCCCATCAAAAAAGAACAGAGCAGCTCATTACGAATGACCAACAGTATTAGTGTTTTTTGACACCCCGACTTTTTAAAACCCAGGTAAACCATCAAACCTGTAATCGGCCTATGCCTAGTTGTTATACTATCTATTACACACACAAAAAAAGTTCTCTTACCGCTTCGACGCTTTTGATACCAGATCGCAAATTGGTAATGTCTTTCTCCAATTCCATCATACTAAAATGATAATAAAAAAGGAACAGAGAGGAGTAAAATAAGATGATGAAGAAAGCAAGTGACATCATCAATCATCAAAAGTTAGTTTCAAGTTTGTAAAGAAAATAAATCACAATCTTCGACATTTATGCGGATCTGCAAGTGTTGTTGGTTGATTTTGCACCCCCCCGCAACAAATACTGAATGCTCCGTTATGTCGACTGTATATAGAAGACTGTTAGTGGTCTACTGGGTTCAACATCAGAGGTATCAAGTCCAGGTCATCAAAGTAAAAATGTTGCTTTAATCAAGAATATTTAAAAAAGAAAAAAAGATGTAAATATTTTTTATGGACATACGCAAGGAGATGAAAAATGTCCATGCATTATTATTTTTTTTTTCCAAGCCAACGAGGTAGCTGGCTTTCTCTCATCTTCTGGCACGTGGTGGTGGATCCTGCTCAACCTTCCACCATTCATTTGCTGCCACTGCCATCCACCTTCTCCTTGGATCTTTTATGGCAATTTAAGGATTTAAAAAGTGCATTAATCCATCAGGATTGTACCTTTGGCGACAAGTGACATGGAATTCTAGTTCAGGTAAGCGGTTTTAAAATAAAAAGAAAAAAATAGTTAATAGTCGATGTTTCATGGTCCTCATCCGCTGCTGGGGTGCAGAGCACACGCCACTCACCTTAATTTATTAGCATGCCAGCATTTTACACTCCTTGTACTGCTTGCACTGGGTTCCGTTTTGGCACACTCTGAATGACCAAATATCACATTTGAACAATGTTCTGAATTTCCAAATGATCTGGGTGAAGCTGCACGCTCGTAGTGTATCTCCGGACACACCCATGACGATTTTACGAACGTGCCCCTAATATTCATGGTGTCGTTTTTTGTCGAACAACCCCCCCATTCACATTTTAATTTGCGTTTCACGGCGGCTGTCATGCAACAACGTGTAATCATCGATGGAAGTGGTGGGGCTGGACGGGGGGCTGGCACACGGTTCGACCGGGATTAAAATTTCCCCAAATTCCTGATGGCCAGAACACCCGTTTGTGGGTATCAACAACAGAATTTGCAGAAGAATTGAATTCGTTCAAGCCCCATTGCTTCAGTTCCCACTAAAACGTCATTATAATGGTGGCATATCGTAGCACATCAGCATTACATTACATTACAACATGATATAACAAGTTGACGATCTATTACACATGATTTTTTTTAAATGGATTTGTACTTACTTGACTTTTGCGGCTTCTGGCACATATTTCAATTCCTCACTCAGGGCCATTACCGTTGGGAACTTCTTCTCCAATACAGTGACAATGTAGTTGAGCAGAGTGATGTTTCTACAAATGGAAAATTGACCGACTTTCATTGATATATATATATATATATATATATATATATATATCATATACAGTATAATGTGTTTTATGGAGGGGTTTGACCTTGTTGCTAAAAATAGCAACATATCCCACAATCGCATGCATTCAACCATAGCAGTAGGCTGTGTCATCTTCTCATTGCAAACAACAGTACGTTTTTAAGTGTAAATATCTAGATTAGTTTACGTGACTAGAAGCGTTTACTGGACTTTGACATCACGTAGCAATGAAGGAATACACAGAGATTTTAGACAGGCAGGCGTTGGATCGGAGATTTGGATCCTTATAAACTTCCAACAGCAAGTACTGCATAAAGATCTTTCTCATATACATATATATACAGTCAAACCTCGGTTTTCGTACTTAATCCGTTCCAGAAGACTGTTCGAAAACCGAATTCACCGAAAACCGAAACCATGTTTCCCACTGGAATCAATGTAAAAAAATTTAATCCGTTCCAAGTCAAGAAAACAAGTTTTTTTTAAACCACTTTTTTATCATTTCACACCATAAACTGTACACATGTAATAAGAGAGCAGGTAATATGTAAAATACTGTACAAATAAACTGTAATATGTTTTATTTTCACCAATTTTAACATTAACATATATTGAAGGAACATCTCTTTCTCTCTCTCTCTCTCTCTCTCTCTCTCTCTCTCTCTCTCTCTCTCTCTCTGAACAATACAAACTCGTCTGCTCACAATGGATGCTACACGAGGAAGCTGTTTCTGTATGCTTATTGCATAATAATGAGACACCGGACACCAGCGTGTTGATTATGTGCTGCTGTATTGAAAACTGTCGGCCGTAAACAAACGCACGGACGCACTTCGCCCATACTGCTGGGGCAAACCATTCTGAAAAGAGGTGGGTTTCACTCCCCCTAACAGAAGCGTCTCACCAAACACGTCTGCTTTTTGTGATTGAACAATACAAACTCGTCTGCTCATAAAGGACGCTACAGGACACCAGAGTGTTGATTATGTGCCGCTGTATTGAAAATTGCTGGCCATAAACAAACGCACGCACGCACTCCCCCGTGCTGCTGGGGCAAACCATTCTGAAAAGAGGGGGGTTACACTCTCCCTAAAAGGAGCATCTCACCAAACACGTCTGCTTTTTTTTATTGAACAATACAAACTCGTCTGCTCACAATGGGCGCTACACGAGGAAGCGTTTCACCAAACACATCTGCTTTTTTTCAAAATCTAGATTGAACAATTTTCTCCCCCTCTCCCTCCCTTGTGGTTTCTTTCTGACTTCCGGGTTGAGTGAACGCTGGCGCGTTTGGCTGCCGCTGCTCAGCCGCATTGTGTTTTATTGTTCTTGTTCCTGATTGTAAAGTGTCCTTGGGTGTTTTGAAAGGCGCTTATGAATAAAATGTATTATTATTATTATAATACAAAAACGTATGCTCACAATGGACGCTACGAGGAAGCGGAGCCGAGAGGAGTGAAGCGACGCATTCAAGTGCGCTCAGTTAGTTCGAGAACCGAAATGTGTTCGTCATCCGAGGCATAAAAAACTCGAAATTTTTGTTCGAAAACCGAGACGTCAAACCTATATATATATATATGTATATATATAAATATATATACATATATATATGGCGGCCCGGTAGTCCAGTGGTTAGCACGTCGGCTTCACAGTGCAGAGGTACCGGATTCGATTCCAGCTCCGGCCTCCCTGTGTGGAGTTTGCATGTTCTCCCCGGGCCTGCGTGGGTTTTCTCCGGGTGCTCCGGTTTCCTCCCACATTCCAAAAACATGCATGGCAGGCTCGTTGGGCACTCTAAATTGTCCCTAGGTATGAGTGTGAGCGTGGATGGTTGTTCGTCTCTGTGTGCCCTGCGATTGGCTGGCAACCAATTCAGGGTGTCCCCCGCCTGCTGCCCGAAGACAGCTGGGATAGGCTCCAGCACCCCCCGCGACCCTAGTGAGGATCAAGCGGTTCGGAAAATGGATGGATGGATGGACATATATATATATATATATATACACAGTCAAACCTCGGTTTTCGAACGTCTCGGTTCTCGAACAAAAATTTCGAAAGCTATCCAGACGCTTGGGGGCTATATATATATAGCTCAGTTGGTAAGGCATATGGGAGACGGGGGTTCGAATCTCGCTTGGGGCAAAAATGAGCGCATAACACCATCCAGTGTGGGTCCTTGGGCAAGACCCTTCACGCTAATGCCTACCTCATACAATGATGAGAGACAATAAAACGAATGACAACAGACGTCGCCCGGCCAAACAAGGTCTGCGTCAGGTGCTGGGGAACCAGAGCACCTTGATGAAAAATGGGCTACTGGAACAAAGCGGAGATGAGCGAGATGCGATAACATGGCTCTGTTGGAATGCTACTACTCAAGCAACCCTAGTCAGAGGGGTTACATGCAGAGAATGTGGGCTAAATGGTTACTTCGAAACCCACAGTCACGGTTGACCACGAAACAACTAGTAGCTCAGTGTTCCAACATCCACAAACGGCAATTGCTGTCGCAACTTGAGATTGATGAGGTACAATGCAGGTTTCATGGTGAAGGGCCCCAGGTTGCCGGATCAGAGGAGGTGGTCATATCAGCGATTGGGAGGCAAGCCCCAATGAATGCAGATGATGAGATTGGGAGTCCAGCCCCAATGAATGAAATGCTGAGCGAGGCAGCAACAGACCTGAAAGCTAAGATGAGAGAATGAAAGCTGGGCAACCTAGAACCCGATTACAACGGCTATGTGAAGTACCACCTGAAAGTCTCATGGAAAGTGTGAATGCAGCACTGAGCGCGATCCCTACGATAACAATCACGGAAACCAATGAGCTGCTATACGCTTCAGCATCAATGATCCTAGAGATGCTTGGCTATAAGAGCAACCATGGGAGCCATGAGATACGTTACCCACTATGGAAAAGACGGTTGGAGGCTAAGATCAAGGCGGCTCGGAAAGATGTGAGTCAATTGACGGAGGCCCAGAGAGGTGTGATGAAAAGGCCGATACCCGAGAGGTACATCCAGATGACCATATCTGAAGCACTCGAAACTGCCAAACAAAGGCTCCAAGCCTTGTCCAGTCGCCTAAAGCGGTACACGAAAGAGAATGAGGCCCGACGAATAAACAGGCTGTTCGCAACACAACCTGCGAAAGTGTACGCTCAGTGGCAGGGTCCTAACAGCAGAGCTGACCCACCAAGACTAGAAACCGAAAGGTACTGGAAAGGCATATGGGGGAGGAGGTTGCACATAACAACAGTGCACAATGGCTGGTGGCCCTGAGAGAGGAGCACAGCAACCTCCCTGAACAGAACCCAGTTACCATAACAGTGGCAGACTACAGGAAAGAGTCTCAGATATGAAAAACTGGACAGCACCAGGCACATGGTCCACACCTACTGGCTAAAGAAACTCACAGCACTCCATGAGCGCCTCGCAGCACAAATGAACCAGCTGCTGAGGGATGGGACACACCCAGGATGGCTAACCGAAGGGCGAACGATCCTGATCATGAAGGATCCCTCAAAGGGTGCAGTCCCATCCAACTATCGGCCAATAACCTGTCTCTCTACAACATGGAAGCTCATGTCAGGCATCATTGCGGCTAAGATAAGTTGACACATGGATCAATACATGAGCGAAGCACAGAAGGGCATTGGTAGAGATACCAGAGGAGTCAAACATCAGCTCCTGGTTGACAGAACAGTCGCACAAGACTGCAGGTCCCGACATACCAACCTGTGCACAGCCTGGATTGACTACAAGAAAGCCCATGACTCGATGCCACATACATGGATCACTGAATGCTTGGAGTTGTATAAGGTGAACAGGACCCTAAGAGCCTTTGTTGCGAACTCGATGAGGATGTGGATAACCACACTTGAAGCCAATGGCAAGCCACTTACCCAAGTGTCCATCAAATGTGGCATATACCAAGGTGATGCACTCTCCCCACTGCTGTTCTGCATAGGACTGAACCCCCTAAGCCAAGTAATCGCCAAGACAGGCTATGGATACCGCCTCAGAAATGGAGCTACGATCAGTCACCTCCTCTACATGGATGACATAAAGCTGTATGCTAAGAGCGAAAGGGACATCGACTCCCTGATCCACACAACCAGGATCTACAGCAGTGACATCGGGATGTCATTCGGGCTGGAGAAATGTAGTCGGATGGTGACTAAGAGAGGCAAGGTAGTCCGCACTGAAGGGGTCTCACTCCCAGAAGGAACAATAGCAGACATTGAGGACAGCTACAAGTACCTCGGTATACCACAGGCCAATGGCAACCTCGAACTGGCAACAAGGAAAGCGGCTACGGCCAAATACCTCCAGCGAGTGAGGCAAGTCCTAAGGAGCCAGCTCAATGGCAAGAATAAGACCCGGGCAATAAACAGCTATGCCCTGCCAGTGATCAGATACCCTGCAGGAATAATCAGGTGGCCAAAGGAAGAGATTCAGACCACGGATGTCAAGACCCGAAAGCTCCTAACCATGCATGGAGGGTTCCATCCCAAATCCAGCACCCTGAGACTGTACGCAAACCGAAAGGAAGGAGGCCGGGGACTAGTGAGTGTGAGAGCCACTGTCAAGGATGAAACATCCAAGCTCCATGAATACATCAAGGAGAAGGCTGCAACAGATGACATACTCAGAGAATGCCTCAGACAATGGGGAACAGAGGATGAGGTGCTGGAAGAGGGACCATCATGGGAGGACAAGCCCCTACACGGGATGTACCACCGGACCATAACTGAAGTGGCTGATCTCAAGAAGTCCTATCAGTGGCTAGAGAGGGCTGGCCTGAAGGACAGCACAGAGGCACTCATCCTGGCTGCTCAGGAGCAGGCCCTGAGTACCAGAGCCATTGAGGCCCAGATATACCACACCAGACAAGACCCAAGGTGTAGGTTGTGCAAAGAGGCACCTGAGACGATCCAACACATAACTGCAGGGTGTAAGATGCTGGCAGGGAAATCCTACATGGAACGCCATAACCAGGTGGCTGGCATAGTCTACCGTAACATCTGTGCGGAGTATGGACTGGAAACCCCAAGGAACAAAGAAGGAACACGAGAAACTCGAGAAATACCAAGGGCTCAGAGAGGAGCTGGAGAGAGCCTGGAAGGTAAAGGTGACAGTCGTGCCTGTGGTGATCGGAGCACTTGGGGCAGTGACCCTCAAACTAGATGAGTGGTTGCAACAGATCCCGGGAACAACATCGGACATCTCAGTCCAGAAATGTGCAGTGCTGGGAACAGCAAGGATACTGCGCAGAACCCTCAAGCTTCCTGGCCTCTGGTAGAGGAACCGAGCTGAATGGGGGATGGACAACACCCGAGGGGTGAGACGAGGATTTTTTTTTAATAGTTTTCATGTTCTCTGTGTGGGTTTTCTCTGGGTTCTCTGGTTTCCTCCCACATTCCAAAAACGTACATGGCAGGTTAATGAAACACTCTAAATCAGTGATCACCAACATAGGGCCTGCAGGCACCAGGTAACCAGTGAGGACCACGTGTGTAGCCCACCAGTGCTAGGACATTGTGATTTGCTAGTTAAAATTATGATTTGAAAATACAAACACCAGCAGTATTGTGAGACATCTTTAACACAAACAGAGGCTGAAAATTAAAATCATCAAATATTAAAAATAACACATTCTAATATTATTAAAGGTAATCTGGACAAATATGTCATGTGTGTGTATCAATTTGGTAGCCCGTACAACCGGTACACATGAAGTAGCTCTCCCTCTCAAAAAGGTTGGTGACCCCTGCTCTAAATTATCCCTAGGTGTGAGTGTGAGCGTGGATGGTTGTTTGTCTGTGTGTGGCCTGCGATTGGCTGGTAACCGGTTCAGGGTATCGCCCGCCTACTGCCCGAAGACAGCTGTGATAGGCTCCAGCACCCCCCGCGAACCATATCAGGATGAAGCGGATTGGAAAATGGATGGATAGTTACATGTATTTGTTTGTTTGTATATCTATAAGTCTCGTCACATTAGTCATACAGTAGGAGTAATCCGAAGTCAGTTTAAGAGTGTTACTGTTACGTAGAAGGCAAATTGACTTCCAATGTTCTCATCTAAGGTACATTCAAGGTTATCTGTTATGCTAGGGCACTTGATGATTTCTACAAGTAAGGGACAAAACCTTCTTTCTCAAAGTTGTTTACCACATCATGCTGTTGTCCATGCAAATGTGATTATCAACCGCTTTTCTTTTGGGTAAGTATAAGTCCTGGTTTGTGATGATTTTCGGGAGACTAAAGAAGCCTTTACCGTCCTTTCCCTCCCTGACTATTACAGCCAACAATGGGACATGTACAAGGCATGACGAAAAGCAAATGACGCTTATTTCGTGGGACTAGCCTTTCAATATATACGGCAGCAATGCATTGTGGAAGATGCAGAAAAGGCCAAACCCCTCCTAAGGCAATTAGAAATGGTCTACTGGCAAACACTATTGGTCTTGGTATAAATATGAGCTTAGATTATATAAATAAGTGCTTCCCAACCTTTTTATCCGCTTTTCTGCCTTGGATAATAAATAAACCAAAAGTACTGTCAGTTTGTTATTCTTTCATCTGTGCGGCCTGCCGGCCAGGTAGTTGGAAAGCACTGCTATAAATATATTTTTTCAACATCATTTTAATGATGAAAAAAAAAACATTCTGTCATCTAAAATGGATTCCATCAGTGGTTCTTAAATTACATAGTTATCCAGTAGATTATTAACGCATACTTTATTTTAGAATGTCAAACGTACTTGTCAATGCTTGACTTGGTGTCAGCAATCTTGTTCAGACTTGAAACTTTAAATCCATAAGCATTTCCCCTCTGTCCTTTATTCATGTAGTTCCCAAAGGCTAGAACCACCTCTAAGAGTTGGCGTAGTGTTCGGCTCTTCATTACCTCTCTGGATGCAAGACACAAAGCTGAAAACACAAAGACATGAAGGCAACGTTATCGCGCTCGAACCACAGTTTTAAAGCCAATGACGGGAGGCCTTGGGGCCAAAACAATCTCAACCTATTCTCAAACTATAAATGGGGGCCCGGCGTGGAATGTGAACCGCCCGGTGGGCCACGTTTGGTAAGCAGAACTGGCGCTGTGGGATGAACCGAACGCCTATGCACTATGGTAACCCATTCTGTAGAATTACATCTTTTACAAATCAATAAAGTACTTGCATAAATCAGACTTCAATTTGGCTAGTCAATATGCAGTCAATATGGAACAGCGCTAGGACATAATGTTGTACTGTATTTGTATCAGACATCAAATATATTACATCATACTGTAAATCTCTTTGAGCCATCATGTTATCGAGGTGGTGTTCAGTTGTTCAGGGTTTTTTGCCAAACATGGCAAACACGGATCAAGTTTCCCTTTGAGTCATGGGGGCCCACGACTCGATCCAGACAAGGACCCATAGGGAACTGAAAGATGGGCTCCACTGTCTCTGAGGTTGATGTCACTGTGGAAGTTAAAAACAGGTTGCAGGGCTCCCTTAGTTGACAATGATCTGCAACATCTAATCGACGTTGGCCACAGAGGGCGCTATTTTCCTGCCCAGCACAAGTCTAGCGAAAAGCCCAGTCTCACTGTGTGCATGGGTGGAGTTTTCATTCTTTTAGTATTTTTGCAAAAAGGGGAGTTTGCACTGTTGTGGGAATGAACAGAACTAACTCAGTTACTGGCCAATGAAAGAGGATCAACTCATATCTTTTAAATTTAGCATGAGAGGTGCGCACGGTCTTTGGCATTGCGGAAAGAGAAATAGACTCGTTGGAGCGCATGTAAAAGATTGAGGTGCACAAAGTACGTTGCGAAAACCTGCATTCAACTGAGGGGTGAACGTTTGCAGTGTTAGCAAAGGTAGCAGATGTAGAGTTCTTGTCAATGTTCGTTCAAGGTCAATGGTTAAAATTTCCTTGCGACCAAAAAAAACCCGCATCTGTCTCCGAACGTTTGTGACCTTGAACAAACACTAACGGGAACTCATCCTTTGCTAACATCGCTAACACAGGGAAAGGTTTGCCCCTCACTGGGATACGGGTTGAGGGAACTGCAACCAGACCTCCGCTTGCAGATGTTGGCCAGTGTGATCAAAGAGCACCACTAGGCAAGTGGGCACTTGGAAACCGCCTTCGAACCCAATCGTTCCCCAACCAGCATTGCTGTGCCACAGCCAAGGGGAGTGATTTTATCATTATATAAAGGTGATGATCATAATACAGTCAAACCTCGGTTTTCGGACGTCTCGGTTCTCGTACAATTCGGTTTTCAAACTAAAATTTCGAGTTTTTTATGCCTCGGATGACGAACAAATTTCGGTTCTCGAACTAACTGAGCGCACTTGAATGCGTCACTTTACTCCTCTCGGCTTCGCTACCTCGTGTAGCAACACTACCTCGTATAGCTTTGCGAGGTAGCGAAGCCGAGAGGAGGTAGCAAAGCCGAGAGGAGTGAAGTGACACTCCCTCCTGTTGCCGCGCTCCCTCGTGTCGCGTCGCTACACAGGAAGTGACCATTGTGAGCAGACGTTTTTGTACTGTTCAATAAAAAAAAGCAGACGTGTTTGGTGAGACGCTTCTGTTAGCGCGAGTGAAATCCCCCTCTTTTCATAATGGTTTGCCCTGGCAGAACGGGGGGAGGGGGAGGGCTTTCTTTTTTTTCACGGCCGGCATTTTTCAATCTGGTGTCTCATTATTATGCAATAATCGTACAGAAACAGCTTGTGAGCAGACGAGTTTGTATTGTTCGATTAAGAATTTTTTTTTTTTTAAAGCAGACGTGTTTGGTGAGAACTATGTAATATTGGACTGTTATTTTTGCATCGTGTATCAGCCCCTAATCATGGCACCAAAGAAAGCAAGTGGAAGTGGTGAACCTGGTGAAGAAAAGAGGAAAATAGGGCGCAAAACTATAGAATTTAAGAAAGATTTAATCGCAAAATATGAGTCAGGTGTGCGTGTGTCTATGTTGGCGAAGGAGTTCGGGATGCCGAAATGCCCCGACTACTGCCTGCTGACAGCTGGGAGAGGCGCACGCCCCACGACAGATAGAGAGAGAGATGTTCCTTCAATTTTTATGTTACTATGTTAATGTTAAAATTGGTAATCTCCCATTACATTTGTACAGTTTATGGTGTGAAATTGTAAAAATGAGTGGTTTAAAAAAGTTGTTGTCTTGACTTGGAACGGATTAAAACATTTTACATTGATTTCAATGGGAAAAATGGTTTCGTTTTCCGAACAATTCGGTTTCCGAACAGTCTTCTGGAACGGATTAAGTACGAAAACCGAGGTTTGACTGTAATGCTTTCAATTAATTGATTTCGACAATATGTCAGATGGTTCGATGCATGCTGTTGTCATAATTATGTATTATTCACACATATACAGTATATTAGCTGAGTGCAGAATCTGTTTGTCTCCACCGTGATCAAATTGCATTACACCACTAGTGCCACGACTTAGACCTGCTCCAAATTGGTCTAAAGTTGAATTTAATTTGTCAGCAAATTGTCAGATGAACTGGGGACGTGTAAAAAGAATGGCCTCGGTCCGCTGGAATGCCCAGCATGGCGCAGCACAATCTGCCAAATTTCCAAACACTCTAAACTAGACTTGCCTCTCAAAAATAAGGACTTGCCCCTCAAAGGAACTGAGGATGTGTTGGAACTACTGGTGGATCACATTCCTCAGCTTCTCTGGTAAGGTCTTTTCGGGTGTGCTGATGCGTAGGGCCTGTCAAGAAATAGACCCTCATTTCAGCTTTTTTCATATTTTTCAGCGTTTTCATCCTGGCCCTGGAACATTGGAAAACCTTTACATTTGTTGGGGTCTTAGAGGGTGCATAGGATTTCACTGAACTAGTTTACACGTGCTTTGTGCACCTGGAAAAAACATTTGACTGTGACCCCTCAGTGGGGTGGGGTGGGGCTGTGATTTATGGGAGAAAAGTTATTCAGTCCTTATATGGCCGGTGTCAGAGTTTGGTCATGATTGCCGGTAGAAGTGTCGGCCCCTTCTTGTTTCTCCCCAGCTAGTCTCCCTCATTCTGCTGGAGGATGTAAATCCTCCCTGTGGGCATTGAGCGTGAGACCTGGAAGGCTATTATTTGGAGGAAAGTCATACATGCGGCTGAAATGAATTTCCTTTGCAGGGTGTCCAGGTTCACCCTTAGAGACAGGGTGACAAGCATAATCATGGAGTTGTTGCCTTTCCGCATTGAGGGGAGCCAGATGAGGTGGCATCGGCGCCGAGTTACAATACCTCTTGGATGCCTCCTGATGAGGTGTTTGGGTCATGCATAACTGAGATAAATCCTTAGGGATGACCAAGGATACATTGGAAAGATTGCCTCTTGGCTGGCCTGGAAACGACTCGGAAAATTGGATGAAGGTGTCTGGCGAAAGAGAAATCTGTGCTTCCCTGGTTAAGCTACTACCACTGTGAGACAACCCCAGGTAAGCAGAAACAAAATGAATCAATGGATTGATCAATGACAACATTACTTTCCAACAGGTCTACACCTTGAACATTTTTAAAAGCACATGCAAGTGTTGTGGTACTGGCAGTGCGGACAATCATGTACAGTTTTAAACTGATCATTGTTCCTACTGCGATGTTTTCTTGAGAACCTTGAGTAGACACAATTTGGAAAAAAATAATCTTACGATTCGATTCAAATTAGTGGAACTAACCTGGAAAATCCTGAAGTGCAAATACAAATCGACACGTTAGACTTTTATAGATACTTTAGATATGTTAGGGGAAAAAAATGAGTTTATCGAAATAATTGAGGATTTTTCCTTACTTACCTTTGATTTTAGGTTTGACATCAGTCAGTCTTTCGGCAAACTTTTTCTTGAAGTAAAGAGACAAGAGTCTCTGTTGATAGTGGTTGATCCTGCATGGGAATTGTCGGACATACAGTATTAGAGGGAAGCTCAAATATGAATATTAATGTCAAATAGCGCCCAGCTCCATAAATAATTTTGTCTGTTAAAGATTTAAATCTTGGCTTGTTTGGGTTTTCAGTGGGAACCGAATTTCCACACACAGACCAAAAACATGTTTATTTTATTTTAATTGGAAAAACTTCCATGTCCATCTTGATTTTTTTAGAATACGGAAATGTTAGGGAGCCTTACCGAAATTGTGAAGCAGAGAATTGTCACAAATATCCTCATAAACCAAAGTGTTAATATTTAGCATTTAGACAGGGAAAGCTCAAGTCCCAACCAAAATAAGCGAATCAAATGATTAAGAAGTCCTTCATTTAGCTACTCATGATGTGTCATTTGTTACAAAGTCATGTTAAAAGACATTTCCATGAACTGTGGTCAGTTGTGTTTTACTGTGTACCTGCTCATCTCAAACAGAAAGCGGTCCGCTTTGGCCATACGCTCAAGTTCATGCTTGTGTTCCTCCAACAGTTCTATGTCACTTTTTTCAGGAACAAACTTTAGAAGCTTCATCACATAAAAAAAAAAGACAGAATTACATGTCAACTAATGTCCATCCATCCATCCATCTTCTACCGCTTATCCGAGGTCGGGTCGCGGGGGCAGCAGCTTTAGCAGGGAAGCCCAGACTTCCCTCTCCCCTGCCACTTCTTCCAGCTCTTCATGGGGGATCCCGAGGCGTTCCCAGGCCAGCTGGGTGACATAGTCTCTCCAGCGTGTCCTGGGTCGTCCTCGGGGTCTCCTCCCAGTGGGACATGCCCGGAACACCTCACCAGGGAGGCGTTCAGGAGGCATCCTAATCAGATGCCCGAGCCACCTCATCTGGCTCCTCTCGATGTGGAGGAGAAGCGGCTCGACTCTGAGCCCCTCCCGGATGACCGAGCTTCTCACCTTATCTCTAAGGGAGAGCCTGGACACCCTGCGGAGAAAACTCATTTCGGCCGCTTGTATCCGGGATCTCGTTCTTTCGGTCACGACCCATAGCTGGTGACCATAGATGAATGGTCAACTAATGTGTGAAATTTTAACGACCAATAGAAGGTCTTAGGGTACTCCAATAATTTTTTTGTTTTTCTTAATTGAAATCCATGCAGTTCAATGTTTCATTGTAGTGTAAAATGAAAGCATCAAACAAACAATTTGAGTTACAAAAGAAGCCATGGACTCTATTTGAAAACCCAAATGGAATCAAAATTTATCAAAACCTTTGGCATTTACTGTTTTGCAGCTCATCCCACTTTTGGCATTCTTTCTGCAATGGAACTCAAATATTTTTCTGAAAATCTGTACGTTCTGATAAAAGTGTGGCACTTTCAGGTTGCTCTATTTTTAATCATTTGTCCATTTCATCTCAAACCACGTTGTGGTTTTAGCCTGGAGACTGTGCTGGGCCATTATCTTGCTGTAGACCTCTGACCTTGACCAGCTGACTTCAGGCGGAAGGTGGACTACACCACTCAGATCATCAGCAAGGTCTGCAGAAGCCTGACATTGAACCTGTTCATTTGAATCAGGTGTGTTGCAACCGGGAGACTTGGAAAACATGCAGGACAGCGGCCCTCCAGGACCTGAGTTTGACACCCCTGCTAAGCACTAAGAGGGACTTTGAGAGGACTTTGAGAAATACAGTGAACTTTTTTTTTTCCTCCTTGTCCTTTTGTTTGATTTTCTTGTTCGGAGTTAACAAAATTCCGTGTCAAATGAGAGTATTCCTGGTTCGTTGCCCAGTTATACTTTATGAAAATACATGAATATACATTTTTTGGGATACATTTCTGCCCGTGTGTCTTATTTCTGTTGAAGGTTTCTCTTTACTCCGGATGGAGTTTGCTGTTGTCAATCTCACTGCAACCTAAGATAAGTGTACCTTACATTGAATAGATTTTGGATAATTTTATAAATTTGACAGACATTGATTTATTTCCTCTTTGACACCTTAGTACAGGGGTAGGCAACTCCTGGCCTAGAGAAGCGCAGTCCTGCTTGTATTTGAAGTTCACTCTTCCAACACACCGGATTCAAATGATCAGAATTGTATTTAGGCTTTTACAGAGCTTGCTGATGAGCTGATCATTTGGATCTAGTGTGTTGCAGCAGGGAGATATGGAAAACATGCAGGACTGTGGCTTTGTATGACCGGAGTTGCCTATCCATGACTTAGTAGAAGGGTGACACTCGGTAGCTCCACTAGTGGTAGCTATATTTGCAAATAAACCTTCATGGTAGTGGTTTGCTGTTAAAACTGAAATTATGTAATCAAGACTGTCATGTGTTTGTTCGCAGGCTGAATTGAAGACAAGCAGGGTTGTTTTCATTGATTATATATCGAAACACTCTGCGCCTCCTGTACAGTAGGTGCCGGTATGCACCACAAAGCTGTAATCTGCCAATGAACGAAGAAGAAGAAGGAGCAGAAGCAGACAACGAGTATTCATAGACAGGAATATGTGTGCAAGCTACTTGAATTGGATTTTACCCTTGGTCACAATGCAGACCTGGATTTTTTTTAAGCCATTTTAAATTTGAAGTTACAACTTTTTGATGTTTTCAGAATTACACTTCTGCAGGCAGCCACCAGTATGCTCCCGTTGACTGTACTTTTACAATGTGTGTGTGTGTGTGGATGGTGGGCGGGGTGGGGCTTCTTGGGCAGACATCCTGATAGTGTACTACACTTCCAATTATAATCACACTGGATTTTTCATGTGATGAATTGTGATGTTTGGCTTTTTTTTGGCGGTGGGATGGGGTGAGGTTGGGTGGGGGGTCTGGCGGACTGACTGACTGACTGACTGACGGCCTGAGTGACGTACTGGCTGACCAATGAATTTAATAGACGGAATTGTTAAAATAACTCGACCGACTGACGATTACAGTTTGGATCACAGGCCGCTGACGAATGACGCACCATCAAAATGTTGTAAAATGTCCACCTCTGCTTTTTTTTTATCAATCTCTTACACATAATACATTACCTGTTCAAGCATGTCTTTTGGCAAATCTTCCTGTTCATCCATGGATAGGACGGCTGAGCGAATTTCACCATTTGTTAGTTTCAACCTATGCCAAACAACAACAAAAACAGAACAAAAAACTATTACTACAAACTGGCAAGTTTTGTTCTTTGTCAGACAGCACTGACCAAATGATGCTTTGGATTTTAACAACAGACCTATGGCCTAATAATTTACCGTATCTCCAAAAAGTGAGTTCAATGCTCACAAGTGTGTGTGTGTGTGTGTGTGTGTGTGTGCACGTGTTTCTTTTCACATCTAAGATATCGGGGCGAACCGCCAGGCTTCCCGTTCTGTCTCCCCCTGTTGGTCATTGTTTTGTTTATGTTCCCCTGATCAGGTAACTGGGAACATACAGGTAAATTCCCTGTGTGTGTTTTACATAGTTGGCCAATAAATTTGATTCTGATTCTCATATCTTTTCATGCACAAATCTGAAGAAATGGCACTTTTCTACAGTGCAATGTAATGCAGTCAATGTGCAGTTTATATATCAGTGTAAATTCCCCTCAAAATAACTGAAAACACAGTCATTAATGTCTAAACAATTTGCAACAAAAATGAATATAAATCGAGCCATTTTCCCTCCCTGGTATCATGCGGCTCTTAACTCATTGAATCCCAGCTATTGGAGCAAACCCCTCAATCGCCTGTTTTTGACTGATTTGCAAGGCCCACAGATTATTGTGTTTTATTGTGTTATAAACGTGCAGCCTACCGAAAGAAATGTGAGAGTCTCTAATTTCAAATCTTTGCAGTTCTTTGGCAATCAGCATTAGAAAAAAAGCTACATTTTCTTCAGATTTTGAGAATGGCTTTGTAGCTTATTCCTAGCCTAAAAGAGGAAAGAAAAAAAATCAGTCCGACTACTGTTTCCTTGTCCATTATCGCTTACGCTGGCCTTTACCTCAATCTTAGCATTTACGTGAAAGGAGCTCGATTTGCTCATCCGACTGTTCACAAGCGAGTTATACATTTATATTTAATGGCCACAAATTGGCAATTTGGGCACACATTGTATTTGCTGTATATTGTACAAGAAAAAAAAAGTTCCATGTACTCCCTTTTCAACTTTAAGCATCTGCCCCTCCCAAAGGTCTAGTTTACGCCAAATCAAATAACGTCGAACATGCTCACCACAAGCAAATAACTTGAAGTAGACCTTATGTATCAATGTCTTGTCTTAAATAACAATGACTTTTTTCATGGTATCGTTTCAAAAACACAGTCTCTGTAATGTCTAATCCATCACTTTATTGTTTTCTCAATTAAATGCAAAGCTGAAATGAAGTTCATAGTTTACCAGCTATTGGTAATGTACACCAGGCATGTCCAGCTGCGGGCCTGAAGGGCCACTGTCCTGCCTTTTTTCCAGCTTTCCCAGCTGCAACACACCTGATTCAGATGATCAGTTCATCCAGGGTTCCCACTCTTCCTCTTGCTTCTTATTTATGGACCTTTTAAGGACTTTTGAGGGCTAATTTAGCCATTTTTAAGGACTTTTTCTCCATTCAGCAGGGGATTCACGGTGGATTTAATGCCCACTCAGCAATATGCGGGCTGAACAGAAAGCCACATATCACTGAGCTGCTGTTCAAATCATTGCTACCAAAGGAAGGGCACATCTTTATTTTTAGGGGCAATCAGTTAACCCTTTATTTGACATACTGTATGTCAAATTTTCATTTTCCTACCTGTAAAAAAAAACTTTAATTCTCAAATAAATTACACCAAGAAAAAAATTAATTTAGAAAATATAAAACTTTTGTGCACTTTTCAAATAAAAATAAACTTTTAAGGATTTTTATTGATTTTAGAAGCTTTCCCTGAAAATTCAGGACAATTCAGAACATCATTTTACAACTTCTTTTTTTATGGATTTTTATGAACTTCAGGACCCGTGGGAACCCTATCATCAGCCAGCTCTGAAGTAGCATTAGAACGAGCCTGACGCTTTGAATCAGGTATGTTGCTCCTGGGAGAGTTGGAAAAAGGCAGGACAGTGGCCCTTGATGACCGAGTTTGGACACCCCTGATGTAAACTGTCTAACCGAGTAACCTTAGCTCCACAGTTTACACACCTGGCTAACTTGCATCTGACAGATGAAGGTAAGCGATATAGACCAGGTTCAGACTGCGTGCAAATCCGATCAAGATCAATCTGGCCTGTATCAGATTATTTTTTTAATTGACAGTATGAAAGGCTCAATTCCATATTGTTCAAATCTGAACTGGGCCACTTTCATATGTGTTCCTTGATCAGATAAGTTTAGGATTTTATTTTTATTTTTTTTTGTAATGTGATCACAGTCTGAATGGCCAGGTTGCATATATCCGACCTCAACGTCATCTGATGTACTCCGCTCAGGCAGGGCTGAGAAGGCTTGATAACTGCTTCTCTCCAACTTCGGAAATATACCTACTTCCCATACCTTATTGTACATTTCTGAAGAGTTAGCTTTTTTCACCGTAAGGTAGCAAATCATGTCTTAATCAGCAACTTTGCTTTATCTTTAATTTGATACCACTACCTCCTCTCTGCCTTTTAATGTTGGATCCTTCCTATCCCTCTTAACACCGCAACACGCTCTTTATCATTCCCCAAACATCACTAATTGGAGTGCATCCATCCATTCAGTTTCTGATCCTCTTTATCCTCAGAAGGGTCACGGGGGGAGAGGGTCTATCCTAGCTGTCTTCGGGCAGTAGGTGGGAACACCCTGAACTGGTTCCCAACCAATCGCAGGGCACACAGAGAAGAACAACCATCCGCGCTCACACTCAAACCGAAGGACAATTTTGAGTGTTCAATCAGCCTGCCATGCATGTTTTTGGAATGGGGAGGAAAGTGGAGTACCCGGAGAAAACCCACGCAGGCCCGGGGAGAACGTCCAAAATCCACACAGGAAGGCCGGAGCCGGGATCGACGCAGGGTGATTGGGCACTCAAAATTGTCGCTAGGTGTGAGCGTGGAACCATCCACGCTCACACCTCGCGACAATTTTGGTTATATGTCCAAGTGCCCAGCAACCGGTTCAGGGTGTCCCCAGCCTACTGCCCGAAGACAGCTGGGATAGGGCTCCAGAATGCCCCGCGATCCTTGTGAGGATAAGTGGGTCAGAAAATGGATGCATGGATGAACTCATATAGCATTTAACACACACAAAAAGAGCTCCTTTGAATAAGTCCCCCTCACAACAGAAAATTGAACTTGAAATATCAGCTCGTAAAAAAACCACTATAGCAACTTGATTTTCTTTTCATCAGTCAGCTGAGCTTTGATAATGCACTTGAGACGACACGGCGCGGTTGTGCCACAAGTTATTGATCTGGGAAATATCAGAGGGGTACACACACCCCTGATTGGGAGACACGGTTTTAAAGCATAACAGTTTGTGCAGTATGAAATGACTATTTCTCATTATTTAGTTGGCTTTTTTCATTCATTACACACACTGACCGTGAGAGCAGAATGTTGCAGTTTTGCGCTCTGCGACCATCGATCACAGAAAGCTCTTTGACTCTCCTTACAATGGCATTGTCATCATCAGTTTCTTTCTGTTAAACAGGGAAATTCTTCAATGTTAATATCTTTTTGCATTTTGCAGCCAAAATGGTGTCAAGTTGCAAAATACTGAAGCATCAAATTACTTGTGGTCTTTGGTAAGCTGAGAACGTCTGCTGGAATTCATCAAGATCCAGAACTTTGAATGCCTTGAGATCGTCAATTTCTGCCCAGATAGTGCCTTTTATTTTGCTCTGCGGAAAAAAAACCCCCCAAAAATATCTGTTAGGCATAATTGTCCAGTTACTGCTCCTGTTGTCAGAGTTCATCCAATATTTTTGTGGTCCGTCATGACCTATTCACTGGTGCTATGTATGTCTTGCAACCCTGTAGGGGAGACCAGGGCTTGATGTCACAATTTTACACTCATATATGTCTTGGAATACATCACATACACAGTGATAATTTTACAGTTTATGCTGAGTGAGTCCCAGGGACTCACTGATCAGAGAAGTATGAGTCCCATTATGCATTTAGAGAGTCCCAAATTTCGAATTCTGAAATGGTCTACTTATTCAATTGCATATGATAATAAGACAAACAACATCATATCCATACAAATAGAAACAAATCCTGCAAAAATGTAAATAATTCAGTAGCAGGCCTGGGGATTTCAGAAATTCACGGTAACCGTTTTTCGGTTCCGTTGGATTACCCAATGGGAAACCACAGTGATGCCATACTTTTGAGTTTCAGAATTCTTGATTATGAATATCAGTCAAAATAGAAAAATGGGTTCCCATGATGAACGTTTCCGGAACCCCAAATTAGTTAGGGGTTCCGGAAACGTTCATCATGGGAACCCATTTTTCTATTTTGACTGATATTCATAATCAAGAATTCTGAAACTCAAAAGTATAATGTTTCAAGGGTAAATGTTTGAAAACCAAGCATTAATGGACATTACATCATCAGCTGTGTACTCCAGGTTTATTCAACAAAATAAATGGATCAAAATATGTTGTACTCATATGGCATCATGAATACAGCATACCACAAAATCTGAGTATTTTTTCCAATCTCACATTGCAAAGATTAATTTACTGGTAATCATTAATACAGGTAAGTATTGATGTGGCTTGACATCCTCTTCCAAAAACGATGCATGTGTAATCTACTATGAATTTGACAAAAGAATCTAACACACGTCATCATTAGTTCAACCGACAGTTAACATTAACATTACTACACCTGGTGACAAATGTTTTATTAATAAAGTTACCATGCTACAACCAGTAAATTTTAGAATAACCAATACTCTTTCATAATATTTTTCATAGCGATTAGCCTATAGATCTAATGACCATCTTGCCTCGTAATCGTGCCTCCCGTAGTATCTCGCTTTTGTGTTCTGTGCATACGTCACAGGTGAGTTGAGTGATACGCCCTTCGGACGATTCATATGAAAAATCAGACTGGCATTCCCATTTCTTAAATGTCGTAATTAGTCGACCTTTGTGAGTTTTTTTCGCCTCCATCTCAAACTTTCATCCGCGTGATTCCTCAGTTTGCGGACTAAAATAGCAACCCGCATGCGCACATAACGTTATCTCTTCCGCAACCGCCCCCAACACTGAAAACAAAACGAAAGTAAATTAGAAGAAACACACTCACACACCACACCACAAACACACATAAAGGCACAGTGAAATCGTGTTGATCACACAGGAGAGATTTGATCGCTTACAGTCACCTCGTGTGCGGTGACCTCTATGGTTAAACGATTTTTCGGTACCGTTAAAATGACGCCACAGATACGACATGCTACCGGTAACGATCGTTTCTGTGAAATCCTCAGGCCTGCCTTAGTTTTTTTTTGTTTTGACTGAGAAATTTCCTTGCGTCCCAAAAACGCACATTATTTGAAACTGTGCGTCCCGCGGGAAAATTATGCATCTAGGACGCGGGACGCAGAGGTAACGTGATGTACCGTAATTTCCGGACTATAAGCCGCAACTTTTGTCACATGCTTTCAACTCTGCGGCTTATTCAATGAAGCATAAAGTTAAGGTATGTTATTTAACCTTTGAAACCGCTTTCTGTGGACCGTCTTTCTTTGTAAATGCTGTAATGGGCAGCATTTTACAGAGCCCTGCTTTGTTCAGCGGAGTGATCGGTGCTGTTGGACGGCCTGCGGCTGGATGAATGCAAGGCCTGAGGAGCCGACGATGAGAAGAAAGGAGCGTCAACGCAGTGCGCCGATGCGGATGTGGAACTGGGAGTCGCGGCTTGGAGTTGAAGCGGATTACGTGGGATTACTTTTCGTCAATGGACGCCACAGCTTCATGTTTGCTTTCAAAACTTAGCTTGTAGCTGACATGTGCACATTTTCAGCATGACGTCTCTGATCCACTGGTGAAAGGACACTTTGATCCTCTCCTCTTTCATCTATAATTGCTCCAAACAACAAAGTGTATGCAGGAAAAGTGATTAAGATTGCACGACTGTCTGTGTCTTATGTGTTGTGTTGCGTTATTTTGACTTCAAGATGGCGCCGCGAGAGTGGCTGCTTTTCCAGCAGCTCCTATATTTTGTTCTTCTACTTCTTTCTTCATAACTTTGCTGCTGTGAATTGGGAATTTCTCCATTGCGAGACTAATAAAGGTTTTCTTATCTTAAATATCTCATGTTACAATGTGGGCACCTGTGGCTTCTAGACAGGTGAGGCGTATGTGTGTATAAAATGTCTTTTCCTTTAAAAATGTAGTGCGTGCTGCTTATAATCAGGTGCGCTCTATAGTCCAGATTTTGCTACATAAACAAAATGTGAATCAGATGAGCGACCAAAGTCTCAGATATATACAACATTTTGTTATCATTTTATTTTCATTCATTCCTATCATACCAATTCGATATTTTGTGTCCGTGCAGCGTCATTAGCAATTTAGTAAGTGTGAACATGTGGCACGTTGCCCCACTATGGGGTAAGTTGTCTCACTATCTGGTGGAAGATGTCAAACTGGATTGGAAAATTCTTGCTATTCTTTCACTTGAAAGTGAGCATTGAAGTCAGGAACAGGAAACGTTTATCATTGACCTTGAACAATTCATTGAAGAATGGTTAACATATCAAGCATAGGGACTGCTGGCACTTTGGCCATGGTTAGGGTTAGGGTTAGCCTAAAATGTTTAACATTTCTTCAACTGAAAATTCAAGACTAAATTGAATGACAAACAAGAAAGCGTTGATTCATAAAGAAACTGTCAACAACTGGAAGGTCTACTTAGAAACATTCAAACAAACCCAAATTAACACATTTCCTCACTGGTCAGACTCATCTTCTGAATGGCAATTCTGGCATACGTGAACTGATTTTCAAGGGGTGCATCTTTATGGTCCCATCCATGACAACAGACCCCATACTGATTGATATTTCGCCCCAAACTACCGTGTTTTCTAATACAAGCTCCAGTTTAAAAGTATCTTGAGATGGAGCAATGCCTGCGGTATGACAAGATGGCTAAATCTCTCTTCTGAATCTCTCACATATACCGTATTTTTCGGATTATACATCGCTCCGAATTACAAATCGCACCAGCCAAAAAATGCATAAATAAGAAGGAAAAAATATATAAATCGCACGGGAGTATAAGTCGCAATTTTGGGGGAAATGTATTTGATAAAATCCAATACCAAAAACATACATGTCATCTTGAAAGGCAATTTAAAATACAAATTAAACTAGAGAACAACAGGCTGAATAAGTGTACGATATGCAAACCTTACATGACGTTCAAACAACGAACTGTGAATGTGCCTGGTATGTTCACGTAACATATTAAGAGTTATTTAGACAACTATAGCACAAAGAACATGCTAACAAATTTACCAAACCATCAGTGTCACTCCAAATCACAAACTCCAATGAAATTGAATTGAAATCTTCATGCTCGGTGTCACTTTTAAATAACACCGCCAAGTCAGCGCTTCCTCTTCTACGTTGCTTACGTCAGAGTCGTCGTAGGTTGTTTTTCTCAGTTACCGCCAACGTGGAAAGTATCAACATAGGCCAAGACCACCCTCTTGCGGTTTAATGTGAAAATAACATGTGATGTGTACAATGTGTTAACCAGCCATCTCGTTACCTCTGCGTCCCGCGTCCTAGACGCACAATTTTCCCGTGGGACGCACAGTTTCAAATCATGTGCGTTTTTGGGACGCAAAGAAATTTCTCAGTCAAAACAAAAAAAACTAAACTACGACATGCCTGATGATTTCACGGGAAAGATCGTTACCGGGTATCGTGTCGTTTCCGTGGCGTCATTTTGATGGGACCGAAAAATCGTTTAACCATAAAAGTCACCGCACACGAGTTGACTGTACGCAATCAAATCTCTCCTGTGTGATCAATGCGATTTCACTGTGCCTGTATGTGTGTTTGTGGTGTGGTGTGTGTGTGTGTTTCTTCTAATTTACTTTCGTTTTGTTTTGTTTTCAGTGTTGGGGGGACGGAACAGATAACGTTATGTGCGCACGCGAGTTGCCATTTTCGTCCGCAAACTGAGGAATCACACGGATGAAAGTTTGAGATGACGGCGAAAAAAAACTCACAAAGGTCTACTAATTACGACATTTAATTTAAGAAATGGGAATGCCAGTCTGATTTTTCGTATGAATCGTCCGAAGGGCGTATTACTAAACTCACCTGTGACGTATGCACAGAACACGAGAGCGTGATACGACGGGGGGCATGACTCCGAGGCAAGTTGGTCATTAGATCTATAGGCTAATCGCTATGAAAAATATTATGAAAGAGTATTGGTTATTCTATAATTTACTGGTTGTAGCATAGTAACTTTAGGGCTAAAACATTCGTCACAAGGTGTAGTTATGCTAATGTTAACTGTTGGTAGAACTAATGATGACGTGTGGTAGATTCTCTCGTCAAATTGATAGTCGATTACACATGCATCGTCTTGGGAAGAGGATGTCAAGCCACATCAATACTTAACTGTATTAATGATTACCAGTAAATTAATCTTTGCAGTGTGATATTGGAAAAAAATACTCAGATTTTGTGGTATGCTGTATTCATGATGCCATTTGAGTACATCATACTGTATTTTGGAAATAAATAAAAAAAATTAACCCTGGAGTACACAGCTGCTGATGTAATGTTCATTGTTAATGCATAGTTTTCAAACATTTACCCTTGAAACATTGTACTTTTGAGTTTCAGAATTCTTGATTATGAATATCAGTCAACGGAATTCAACGGAACTGAAAAAACGGTTACCATGAATTTCCGAAATCCTCAGGCCTGCAACTGAATTATTTAAATTTTTGCAGAATTTGTTTATAATTGTATGTATATGTTGTTGTTTGTGTTATTATCATATGCAATTGAATAAGTAGACCATTTCAGAATTCAAAATTTGGGACTCGCTAAATGCATAATGGGACTCATACTTTTCTGATCAGCGAGTCCCTGGGACTCGCTGGTGGTAAACTGTAAAATTATCACTGGTTAACCATTTCACACATAAGTCGCTCCAGAGTACAAGTCGCACCCCCGGCCAAACTATGAAAAAAACTTCGACGTATACTCCGGAAAATACGGATTTTTATCTTGAAGAAACTAGATTTGAAATGAATAATGTTCTTTTTTTTTTACTTTGGGTTGTGCAAAATGGTTCATCGGCGCTTATCTCATCTTACAGTGTGCCTGTATCCTCTTTTCAGGCAGGACACCGACCCTGATCATACGAAGGAAGAAAACTAGCATTGCACTTTTTAGTTGTGTCCTCTGGTGGAAAAGATAATTGCAGTGTGACACCTTACCCATGTGACAACAAGCCCCGGGTCTCACCGACATGACAGTCAGCAATACTTGTACCTCAGGTATCTTGCTCCAGTTGAATGACTTCATTGGGTTTGTTGGCTGAGGAATATTTTTCTGCGTGATACTTCCAAGAGGAGCCCCTGGAGGTGGAGGTGGAGGTGGTGGAGCAAATGGAGTAATGCCAAAAGCTGGCGGCCCCCCTGGTGGGGGAGGAGGTGGAGGAAGAGCAGGAGATGGAAGAAGAGGAACCAAATTGCCTCCTGTCACAGGAGGTCCCCCCGGAACACTGGATGCCTAATTAGAGCAGTAAATAATCAATCACTCGTTGAATCATTGCCTTGCAAGAAAATAGATTACATATTGATTCAAATAAGTGGACAAACAAACATTAAAAAAATAATGAAAGCCATAAACAAAGGGAAAAATAATTGAAATGAATTTAATTTTGCTTGAATTCCCTTTTATGAAAATTTTTGGGCAGAATATATTCAATTAAAAAAACAAATTAATTCCATTTTGGCAAATGTGGCTGTCTGGAATTACGATAATTTGATTCATTTATGGTTATGGACGCCCATTAAATGTCTGGAATTAATTTGATTCATTTATGGTTATGGACGCCCATTAATTTAATATACAGCACACGGTGGATGTTGTTTTTATTTTTGGTATGCATTTGTTTTGATTTTGTACATCTCACGTGCATTTTCAAATGCCTAACCCTATTTTAAAATAATTGGGATAACTATATGGGTAAACTGCACCTAGGAGGATTATTTCAGTGTGAAATGCAGACCCTGGTTTCAACTCCTTGATAAATATTCCATCGTTGTGTTGCGAACATACAGAACCGACTTGCTGCAGCCGAGCAGAGAGTTCCGCCAGTTGTTGTTTGGCTTGCTTGTGGTCATTGCACTCTCGCTCCAGTTTGTCTTTCAACTTGTTCAGCATAGCCATCATGTCTTCTTTTTCCTTATTCTTGGCCTCACACTCCCTTTCTTTCTTTTCAAAACGTTGTTTTAATTCCTGATGATCTAGGGGGGAAAAAAGTTGTCTTGAAATATTTCATTTATTAAACCTTCTGCTGTTAAAATTGTGCGGTAAGCTACACATAAGCGATAAGAACTTCAAAAGACATAGAAGTATAGAAATTGTATTACACATAGCAGTAACTAACGGCAGTAAATAACTAGTCCTTTGAGGGGAGTGTGACTCTTCACTCTGTTTAAATGAAATCATGGGAGCAGTGAGTAGAAGAGCTGCCAATTCATGATAAACAGTACATTACAACACCAAAAATAAGATATTTGGGTAGCGATATGGATTCTTTTCGATCTCGAGCCCCATCTTAATTTCTCATTTTTTATAATATTTTCAAAAATTGACGTGTCTGTATTCTACACTTTATTTTGGTCAACACATGAACAGATTCAGAAGAAATGTTGGGTTCGCTTCTCACCTTTTCGCATTGAATCTGCTTGATCTTTCCAATGCCTGACTTCATTTTCCTTGACGAGCCTTTTGAGCATAACATAAGCAGACAAAGTTTCAAGGAACATTTTTTTTAGGTAAGGGACACAACATACATACAGTTACTTTCACTTGTGCTTATTCATATTTTAATGGTCTTTTTTCGGGATTGAATAATTATACAACATATATTTCATTTGTTTAAACAAAAAAAAAATATATGTGTATATATATATACACACACACGCACACAAACACAGACCTTCCAGTCTGTGCTTAAATACAGTGGTGGCTGATGGAGTTTTCTCCAGGGTGCTGCAAATTTTACTCCAGTTTGAAGGTATTAGTTTCAGGAGGGCTTTTTTTTTCTTGGATACTATGAATGCAGCCAATAGTGCTGTAAAGCTTGTTTTACTGTGGACATTTTGATCGTGGTATTCCAGCAGTTTCCAGTTAATGGTAGCTTTGAGCCTTTGGGTTTCATGGCATCTCAAACATGCTAACCCAGGGTTAGGGAACTCCGGCTCCTCGAGAGCCATATCCTGCTTGTTTTCGATCCCTGCCTCCTCCAACACACCTAATTCAATTGAGGATGATCTTTTTAGGCATCTACAGAACTTGCTGATGAGCTGATCATTCGAATCAGGTGTGTTGAAGTCGAGAAGGCTCTAAAACAGGCAGGATATGGCTCTCGAGGAACCGGAGTTCCCTACCCCTGTGCTAACCTAACTAAAGAACTTACTACCTCAGAATTAAATTGACCTCAAATCAATTCCTCAATATCTAATACTGGAATAATAAAAATGTTATGTTCCAACAGGACGATTATCCCTAATACCGCACTCGTTCTGGAATGAATTAGGCAAGGCTGAAATTAAGTTGCTGTAATGGCTTCCAAAAAAACATGACCTCATCTCCCAAAAAGATGTGCATGTGCAGATAAGAGTCATAAGGATGATTAATCGGGCTCTGTACTTTTTTTAATTGAATATTTTTCAAAGGAGGCATTCTAAAATTCTGGGACCTAAATGTAAACTTAAAACAATTTTTATTTAAAGCTTGGAATTATTTATCAGCAAGTAACATCCAAAAGATGTTCATGGTCAGAGAGGGAACATCCAAGTTAAGAGGGAATTGCAATTTTAAAAAGCCGACATGGCCTTCCATCTATTGAACTCTGAAAAGTTTGAGCATCTCTGTTTGCAGAGTCAAACTGTGAAATAGATGAGAACATACAAATGAGCTTCCATTTACAAAACAATTTAAAAGGGATTGCAGGCAAACGCTGCTTGCTTCATCGATCTGGACAACGAATTTCATTGGTACTAGCAGTGCACAACCCAACATTGATGATACTCACATTCGAACAATATTTTTCACATTGAAGTCTTCCAAAGGAGCAACATCTGGGTTTTCGCCTTTGTCTGTCTGCAGAACCAGCTGCTGAACTATCCGATCCAACAGTACCCAATATTGAACCATGGTACTATTTTGCTTAACTGTGAACAGAAAACAATAAGTAAGTGAGGAACTATTGCCACGCACATCAAATACAGCTTGAATCAGTTTGCATAAATTGTATAGATGTTAACAGCCAGAAAGCCTTACATGGCATCATGAGACAATGCTGCAATGCAGACAGGAGGTGAGGGTAAGCTTCAGTGTGGGACAGACGTTTCCTGATCAACTCAAACATCTGGCTTGCACTTCTAGTTTCAATATGAACCTGAAATCAGTCATAATCACATTTATCATTATTATTATTTTTAATAATAATAAAACAGCGATCCCTTACTATATCGCGCTTCATTTATCGCAGCTTCACTACATCACGTTTTTTTCCCCCCAAAAGTACTGTATTCAGATAAAATGCCGAAAGACTCATGACTGTACGCATGATTGGTTCCCGGCACAACATTGACCAATGACAGCACGAGTGAATTTATCCCATGAACTGATTAGCTGCGCATCTTCGCAGCCGCGCAAAGCACCTTCCCTGGTGTCTTGTCACGCTGTTGACTCTCTGATCAGTGTCTCGTCACACTGTTGTGTTTGTGTGGGAGAGAGAGAGAGAGAGAGAGAGAAAGAGAGAGATGGTGATTGGGCTTGTCCGAAAAAAGCAGCACGTCTCTCTTCGCCTCCTCCTCATCAATACAGATCAATTGTCTTATCGGCTGCGCAGGGATAGCTGGCCAGGAGCTAGCTGGAAGCTAATGGCGGCTACACCGTCAGAGCGCCACTAACACAAGTCTCTCAGAAGGCAATGCTGCTGAATGTTAATTACTGTTTAAGGTTTTATAATTAAAGATTTAAGTAAATACATGTACTGCTGTCATCTTTGTCTCAAATATGGAAAGTATAAATACTGCTTCTATATTTTAAACAAGCTGTTACCCACATATACTTACACAAAAATTTCCTCGGAAGGGAGCCAACCCTCCTTCACGGTTTTTCACCTATCGCGGCAGGGTCCTGGTTCCCATTAACCGCGATAAATGAGGGAACACTTTATGTAATACATTTAATTTATAACGCGTCGCTGATAGTGTAGTTGTACACTCGGCTGACTTGCGTTTGGGCAGCGTGGGATCGGTTGCTACTCAGTGACAGTGTGATTGTGAGTTTAAATGGTTGTCTGTCTTGATATGTGCCTTGTGACTGGCTCGCAACCAGTTCAGGCGGTAATGCGACTTTCGCTCCAAGACAGCTGTGATAGGCTCCAGCAGGGGTGTCAAACTCAGGTCCTGGAGGGCCGCTGTCCTGCATGTTTTCCAAGTCTCCCTGTTGCAACACACCTGATTCAAATGAACAGGTTCAATGTCAGGCTTCCGCAGAGCTTGCTGATTATCTGATGATTTGAATCAGGTGTGTTGCAACAGGGACCGGAGTTCGACACCTGTGCTCTTCAGGATAAGCAGGGTTGAAAATGTTAACTGCCTATTTCAAAAACCGTCATTTTGACAGATTGTGATGAAATAGTTGGGCTGATCTCAACACAAGACCGAGTTCCTCTGTCGATGAGTGAGCTATAGCATAATTGCAGTGCAGTCGGGGTGGGAGGCTAATAAAGTGGCTGATTTGCCAAGAGATTTCAAGCAGGGTGTAAAGAATGGATGTTACATTTCTGTAATTCTTTATCCGTTGTGTATTTTGACCGAACAATGGGGAAAGAGTGACTGATAGGGTACCCAAGATCATCCATCAATGCATTTTCCAATCCGCTTATCCTCACAAGGGTCGCGGGCGAGCCCCTGACCAGAAGTAGAGTTGTTTTTATTTGAGAAAAGACTTACACGGTCAAAGCGTTTGGACAACAGAAGCTCATCCTCATTCCTCAGCATTTCAAAAAAGTCCAGATGTCTGAAAGACAACAGATGCAATGTGTGAGAAGGTTGCCTTCCACAATATGCTGTTTAAATGACTTTCACGGATTATGCACCTGTCCAGTGTTGCATTATCATGGGAGCGAAGTTTATCAATGACTGTCTGAATGCCCAACATCAGGAACTCGTAGCGTAAGTGGATACGGAACTCCAAACTGGTCTGAAGATGCACACATTCATCCAAAAGACCACAATACAAAAAATACACATGTGTACGATGAGAGATGCTGCGTTGTGCAAGTGGTGCTGCACAGAACTGAGACTGGGGGGGGGGGGGGGGGGGGTTCATCCAGTGCCTTGCTCAAGGGCATCTCAACAGTAGTCAGAATGGAGACTCAAATCTCTCTAGTGAGTAGTTTCACTTTGGTTAGTTTGCGTGGGACTCAAACCGTTACCTTCTGGTTCCAAAGCCCAAGTCCTTACCAATGAGCTACTTTCACCCAACCGTAATAACAAAAAATTAAAGAAGCAAGGTCAAGAAGTGAACATTTATTAACATCTGTGTGAACAACAAAATCATTGTCAAATTTTAGGAGAATGGAATAAGAACATTTGTGAAGATTTCCTTCAAAATAACAGACAGGAGGAGTATCTTTACCTCGCCTGGTCCTTGACTCAGCACTGCATTAATGAAGGACATAATGGCAGTCTTTAGATTCACTTCATCTCTGTAACGACCTGTGGCTCTATCCAGGTCCGTCACGAGAGTCTGCAAACAAAACAGAAAATAGAGACCATGGCATGTCGTGCAAGCAAATCATGCAAGGTCTCAGCAACTATTAATTGCGGCTGCATTCAAAATTACTTTGTCAAAGAGACCACTGTGGCATGCACGTTGCTCTGTTATCCAATTTCACTTCATTGGTCCAAACAATATTTATGTACTGCATATCCAACAGAGCACCTGCCAAGGACCCCAGCCGCTGCAGCCACACTGAGGAAGGTCCAAGAGAGGTGACTGCACCAAGTAGAATCACTTGTATTACTTGTATTACAGGCGGCCCGGTAGTCCAGTGGTTAGCACGTCGGCTTCACAGTGCAGAGGTACCGGGTTCGATCCCAGCTCCGGCCTCCCTGTGTGGAGTTTGCATGTTCTCCCCGGGCTTGCGTGGGTTTTTTCCGGGTGCTCCGATTTCCTCCCACATTCCAAAAACATGCATGGCAGGCTCGTTGGGCACTCTAAATTGTCCCTAGGTATGAGTGTGAGCGTGGATGGTTGTTCGTCGGAGCTGGGATCGAACCCGGTACCTCTGCACTGTGAAGCCGACGTGCTAACCACTGGACTACCGGGCCGCTGTAATGTATTACTAGTTTGGAAATCAGTCAACTACAATAGTCAATTATTGTTCAAGTGAGTGTAAACAGGGTAACAAAATGATTGCAAAATATCACCATTTATTATACATGACATTATTATATTTGACATTTTGGTACAGATTTTAGCAAGTATCATGCAAGTTGACGCACATGATTTTCTTTCGGGGGGCCACATTAAATGACGTGGCGGGCCTGATCTGGCCCCCGGGACTTGACTTTGACACCTGTGCATTAAAACATGCATTTATATTTTTGGTTTTATTTTATTTTGAAGGAAAAACAAGTGACTTATCCTAATTGAACTATTAAATATTGTAATGTAGAGGAATTTTCATCCCTTACTATGATTTACTACCTCTGTTGTTGGCTGTTCAAACTCTTGAAAGAAAGAATGTAGGATACTGTTTCAAGTATTTCCCGCTGACTGTGATTCACTATCTCTTTTATTGTTCCTTATCACACGCATCTTTATAAGGACTTCCCAGAGGACATGTTTAACATCAAAAAGGAACTGTTTTCTCAAATATCTATGTTGCTGGGGGGGACTGGTCTGTCTCACCACTCCAACATTTACAACCAAACTGGATCAAATTGGTTTTGGCTTTCTCCGTTAATGTTTTGCATGAGGGAGTGACTGTCCAACTCTCAGTAATTATACAATACTGAACTATGTATACAACGCAGAGGCGATTGCTCTAAGACTGCAAGGGAAGCTCAGCTTCCCCTAAAATGTCAAAAACTAAGTGATCAAATATATGTGTGTACGTACAATTGTGTGGGCATGTCATTGACTAAATATGCGCTACAGCGAGCTCAACATTTGTTCCGAATCAGCTTCTTATTACTAGTTACGACACGACTCTCTTCTCATTCATTCCCACAGCTTCACTGTGCTTTAAACTGTGTGGACGCTGAGCGTCGACCGCGCGGACACTGGGTGTCTAGAGAGTTCAGTGTAGGTTGTCCCAGTGCATTGAAACGAGAGAAGTCATTGGATAAATGCTGGTTTCGTCCCGCCCAGTGGACGCTCAGTGTCTCTGGGAGTCTATGGACAGTGGGCGTGCAGAAGCTCAGCTTTTCTTCATGATGATTGGATTATCTCTCTGAGGCTGAATTTCTTTTTGATTGACAGTGAAATGAGCTAATCACCGATCTTATGGTGAAGGCATCCTTTTCATTTTTTTGAAAAGGAACCGAGAGTAGAATTCACGTATAAATAAACGGACACATTTTATGATGTAGGCCGAAATTGAGCTTCCCCTCCTTGACAGACCAGCATCCACCACTGATACAATGAAACCAAAGACCAAAAAAGGTAAATTTGGCAAGCTGTGCAGAGACAAGGTATGGAGACTGTTGACGTCGGTCAGTGCCTTATCCAATCAGGATGCAGAATGCAATTCGCTGTTTTTAAAGTACTGTATTAAAAGAAAACTACACTAAAAAAATCAGCGAAACAGCGAAGCCGCGGAAAGTGAACCGCGTTAGAGCGATTACAAATACTTAGTATTTGTCGGCGCGCTCCGATGACGTCTGAAGGATACAGAGGCCAGTAACGATTCGTATTGTGTTGTGATAAAGTGAAGAAAAATTGTCGTGGTGGTGGTCTTTTTTCCACATTTTAGAGAAAGAAAAGAACCTGTGTCTGAAGGATCAGCCAACGGCCCAAAAAAATAAATAAATAGTGTTAGTTACTTAGTGGGGCGGCCCGGTAGTCCAGTGGTTAGCACGTCGGCTTCACAGTGCTGAGGTACCGGGTTCGATTCCAACTCCGGCCTCCCTGTGTGGAGTTTGCATGTTCTCCCCGGACCTGCGTGGGTTTTCTCCGGGTGCTCCGGTTTCCTCCCAAATTCCAAAAACATGCATGGCAGGCTGATTGGACACTCTAAATTGTCCCTAGGTGTGAGTGTGGGCGTGGATGGTTGTTCGTCTCTGTGTGCCCTGCGATTGGCTGGCAACCGATTCAGGGTGTCCCCTGCCTACTGCCCGAAGACGGCTGGGATAGGCTCCAGCACCCCCCGCGACCCTAGTGAGGATCAAGCGGTTCGGAAAATGGATGGATGGATGGATAGTTACTTAGTAACTTAGTTATGAAAAATTAAGAATGCTTGATCTTTTGGGTTCTAACATCTTTTTGATAATAAAAAATGCATTGGGTCAAATTGACCCAGGAACATCTTTGTTGTTCCTGACAAGCAAACATACAAGGAGGGTTAATAAGGCGCCAACCACTATTGTTGTCTGCACTCATGAGCATAAAACAAGTCTCTGGAGGAACAATACTAATTGACTGATTTTCGGATTTTTCCTTTTCATCCAAGTTCCAACGGCAACCCTTACGTTCCCTTGTAAATATATGTGTACATTTTTTCCCCTTAGAATAGGGATGCCCCAACTTTTTTGACCCAAGATCTACTTGTCAAGCACTCAGCCTTCTGCGATCAACCAGTTCACGCATGTGCACACAAACACACACACACACACTCTCACTCACTCACTCACACACTCACACACACACACACACACACACATACACACCATGATGAACATGAGTCTGACACGTAACATCAATGCAGCAGAAAAATAAACCAGATACAAGACCAGTAGTAGAAAAAAAAGATATCACTGCCTACCCAAGTGGGAGACCTGATATAGAGAGGAAAGAATGCTCTTTTGAAGCGTGTAAAGTCCAGAAACATCCCTATTGAAGATCACGTATCCAGTTTTAAAATGCCACTCCAGAAACACTTTTTTGCCCTTGTAGCATTGCGGATCAAATAAAGAAGCTTTGAATGAGAATAAATTAAAAATATATCAATCTTAACGGCTCTGATGCAAGCAACTGCTGAGCGCAAACAACTTCCGATGATGCGGGTCATGCACCACAGGTAAAAGCTGACATACTTTCTTCTTTTTTTTCTATTGTGTTGACATGACACTTATAGGTTGCGTAGGCCAGTGTTTTTCAATCTTTTTCGAGCCAAGGCACATTTTTTTCATTGAAAAAATTCCACGGCTCACCACTACCTGAAAATGTGAAAAAAAGCTTATTTGAAGAATTAAGTGTCATATTGTTACTATAAGCGTTTTTTACATTGAAAATTAACACAATATTATAGCACATTGAATAGGAATCAAATCAACATCAATCCAATATTTTGGTGCATTCGTTTAAAAGTAAAATATAGTCAATGAGAACTTTAACTTGCTCAGGGTCGGATTTTTTTCTGTGTGACAGCCGGTTCTTTTTGTCCCTGTCGTTTGCACTCTCCCGCAATATTGTACCAATCCCTTTTCCCATCTTGAGTCTTTGTATAATTCCAACATCATTCAAATGACTCCCTCTGGAGCCAGGCCTGGAGGTGGGGCTCGTTGGCGAGCGCCTGGTGGCCGGGCCTATACCCTTGGGGCCCGGCCGGGCTCAGCCCGAAGAGATAACTTGGGTCCCCCTTCTCATGGGCTCACCACCCATGGGAGGGGCCAAAGGGGCCGGGTGCAGTGCGAGCTGGGCAGCAGCCAAAGGAGGGGACCCTGGCGGTCCGATCCTCGGCTACAGAAGCTAGCTCTAGGGACATGGAATGTCACCTCTCTTGCAGGGAAGGAGCCCGAGCTGGTGTGCGAGGTGGATAAGTTCCGACTGGATATAGTCTGACTTACCTCCACACACAGCCTGGGTTCTGGTACCAGTTCTCTCGAGAGGGGTTGGACTCTCTTCCACTCTGGAGTTGCCCACGGTGAGAGGCGCAGAGCAGGTGTGGGCATACTCATCGCCCCCCGGCTCAGTGCCTGTACATTGGGGTTCACACCGGTAGACGAGAGGGTTGCCTCCCTCCGCCTTCAAGTGGGGGGACGGGTCCTGACTGTTGTTTGTGCGTACGCACCCAACAGCAGTTCAGCGTACCCACCCTTTTTGGAGTCCTTGGAGGGTGTGCTGGAGAGTACTCCTGCTGGGGACTCCCTTGTTCTGCTGGGGGACTTCAATGCTCACGTGGGCAATGACAGTGGGGCCTGGGGGGGCGTGATTGGGAGGGGCGGCCCCCCTGATCAGAGCTCGAGTGGTGTTTTGTTGTTGGACTTCTGTGCTCGTCACGGATTGTCCATGACAAGCACCTTGTTCGGGCATGGGGGTGTCCATATGTGCACTTGGCACCGGGACACCCTTGGCCGCAGTTCGATGATTGACTTTGTGGTTGTATCATCGGATTTGCGGCCACATGTTTTGGACACTCGGGTGAAGGGAGGGGCGGAGCTGTCAACTGATCACCACCTGGTGGTGAGTAGGCTCCGATGGTGGGGGAAGATGCCGGTCCGTCCTGGCAGACCCAAACGTATTGTGAGGGTTTGTTGGGAGCGTCTTGCGGAATCCCCTGTCAGAAGGAGCTTTAACTCCCACCTCCGACAGAGCTTTTCCCATGTTCCGGGGGAGGCGGGGGACATTGAGTCAGAGTGGCCCATGTTCCGTGCCTCTATTGTTGAGGCGGCCAATCTGAGTTGTGGCCGTAAGGTGGTTGGTGCCTGTCGTGGCGGCAACCCCCGTACTCGCTGGTGGACACCAACAGTAAGGGATGCCGTCAAGCTGAAGAAGGAGTCCTATCGGGCCTTTATGGCCTGTGGGACACCAGAGGCAGCTGACAGGTATCGACTGGCCAAGCGGAATGCAGCTTCGGTGGTCGTCGAAGCAAAAACTCGGGCATGGGAAGAGTTCGCTGAGGCCATGGAAGCCGACTTCCGGACGGCTTCGAGGAAATTCTGGTCCACCATCCGGCGTCTCAGGAGGGTGAAACAGTGCATCACTAACACTGTGTACAGTGGGGATGGGGCGCTGTTGACCTCGACTCGGGACGTTGTGAGCCGGTGGGCGGAATACTTGGAAGACCTCCTCAACTCCACCAGCACGCCTTCCTTGGAGGAAGCAGAGTCTGGGGACTCTGAGGTGGGCTCTCCAATCTCTGTGGTCGAAGTCACCAGTTTAAGTATCTTGGGGTCTTGTTCACGAATGAGGGCAGGAGGGAGCGAGAGATCGACAGGCGGATCGGTGCAGCGTCTGCTGTAATGCGGACGTTGTATCGGTCCGTCGTGGTAAAGAAGGAGCTGAGCCAAAGGGCGAAGCTCTCAATTTACCGGTCGATCTACGTTCCAACCCTCATCTATGGTCACGAGCAATGGGTCGTGACCAAAAGAACGAGATCCCGGATTCAAGCGGCCGAAATTAGTTTTCTCCGCAGAGATAAGGTGAGAAGCTCGGTCATCCGGGAGGGGCTCAGAGTCGAGCCGCTTCTCTTCCACATCGAGAGGAGCCAGATGAGGTGGCTCGGGCATCTGATTAGGATGCCTCCTGAACGCCTCCCTGGTGAGGTGTTCCGGGCATTTCCCACTGGGAGGAGACCCCGAAGACGACCCAGGACACGCTGGAGAGACTATGTCACCCAGCTGGCCTGGGAACACCTCGGGATCCCCCGGGAAGAGCTGGAAGAAGTGGCTGGGGAGAGGGAAGTCTGGGCTTCCCTGCTAAAGCTGCTGCCCCCGCGACCAGACCTCGAATAAGCGGTAGAAGATGGATGGCATTCAAATGACTTTTCTGCTGAATGTGTCGCTTGTGGTAGTCCAGCTTCAATTCAGTCCGTATTTTTCCATCGTAAAATTTGCTTACAGCTGAAGCTTTGCTGCATGTTTTGCAGAACAGACCTTTCTCACTCGAAAAGGAAAATATCTCACCCAGTTTCACTGCTCGTTCTTCTATTCGCACATAATCCGACAGCCATTCCAATTTGAAAGAACCGCAGTTCATTCTTATTTTTGTTTGGGGAGACGACGTATCACGTTCACTGCCCAAAGGGAGCACCACTGATCGCCGCCACACTGTTATTGTTTGGGAGCAGAGAACATGCGCAAGTACTGTCAATGCCGTGATTGGCTGCATAGTGTCATTGCTTCGTATCGTCTGATTGGCTGGACACGACACCTGTAACTCACTGAATTACACAGCAAATTGATACAGAAAAAAGTTGTATACCTAATTCATTTGCAGTGTGTTCACTGCGCTGGATAGGTTTTCTTGTGTGCTGAGAGTGTGCGACCAGTGCGCAGTTGCGCAGCTTCGAGGGAACATTGGTGCCGTCAGTAAATGTAAAAATAAATGAAAGATACCTTTCATTGTATTGCCTCGCGTCAGAACTTCACTTGTCTCGAAGCAAAAGGCTATTTCTAGCTGCTGCTGCTCCCTACTGGTATGGAAGAGTACTACGCGATTACTCTTCCAGGCGATCGACTGCAGAGGCATACTATACATATTAATAATAATAATAACACATTTAATTTATAAGCGCCTTTCAAAACACTCAAGGACATCTTACAATCAAACAAGAGCAGTAAGTATAATTTCCCACGGCACACCTGACAATATCTCGCGGCACACGGTTTGAAAAACACTGGCCTCGGCCATAGTGAGCACAAACAAAAAAATATACTACAGTACTACTACTACTACTACTACTACAGTGGTACCTCTACTTACGAAAGTCTCTTCATATGAAATTTTCAAGTAATGAAACGCCTCAATGGTTATGAAACCCATTATGTTTTTCCTTTTCCCTTACACCCCTCACAATTGATTTGGGACCCTTCCGCGGTTTATTGATCGATCGCAATTGACTGGTTGGGCACTGCGGCCTTCGAACATTGGAGCCTCAAGGCTTCAAATGTCGACTTTCAAAGGAACTGAACCATGCTGGCAAACAAAATCAATTGGTGAATACGTGTTGGGAGGGTGATATAATGTGGTGACATGGCAAGAAAGATCAATACTTTATTCATCCAGTGAGAGAATCAGTTGACGGGAGAGATGCTGTAAAACAAATCACGGCACCAGCGCAGGACGAGGAGAATGTTGGTTCTTCAAATACAGGCTGGAGTCAATGAACAGTCGTCTTCGAAGCTTTTAATTTAGTTTTCTGCAGTTTACGAATCGATTCGGGCTCCTGAGGGTTCCAGATTTCAGTCAGAAAGCGTAGGACAAACACATTCATGAGATTATATAGAGACAATATGATAAACAGATGTTCAGGAAAGAGACTGGGATCATTAGTACTCATAGTAAGGCGCAGTCCCTCAATAGCTGCAACACAGATACTTGAGATAAGAGTTCTTCTTTTGATGTTAAACATGTCCTACGGAGGGGGGTCCTAAAAGTGATGGGTGTCGAGGGACACTAAAGGTGATTGTAAACGCAGTGAGCAGGAAATACCTCCAACAACATTCTACATTCTTTGTTTCTTTCAAATCCAACTAACAGAGATGAATAACACCTTAACAACTGGAAGGTTGGAGCGTGTTTAAAGCAGAATATTAGTGTAAAATAGAGTATAAGTAGTAATCTGACCTGGAAGCGTGTTCTTTCTGAGGCAAAGGTCTGGTAGTTCAGCATGGCCTCAAGTACTTTCTTATGGCCTCCAGGCACCAGGCAAACTGCACCCAGAATCTCGAGGACGGCAACCTACAAGAGAGAGAAGGAAGCTCATGTAAGAAAGGAGACTGGGCTGGATTCTCAAATATGTGTCTAAGAATTTTCTAAAATTTGTCTTTTTAAAAAATATTAAAAGCGAGTTTTACAAAGCATTTAGTAAATGTCATGTCATTTTAATGAAGGTGATATACATGTAGAATCACAAAATGAAATCAGTTATTATTGAAAATGTGACTTTGTAAATATTATTTCTAATTATACCTTACTCATATAGAAAGGAGTTCAAATGAAACATTTGCAAAAGGTTTAAAAAAAACTCAAAATGCCATGCACTTGTAAATTGTACACAACGCAACAATAAATTTGCTTTGGTTGATGGAACAATTTACCATCGTCTCCATAACTGATTACAAGTGATTGATCGAGAGTTTCTTCACATGATTACAAAAGAAAAACAAGGATAGGAAGGGAAATATATTCAAATCTTCAGTCTTTCCTTTAAATGAGCCTCCATTTAAAACAATCATTCATCTAAATGCTTGACACACAGTATTGCAGATGGTTTTAGATTTTTGTTGTTATTGTTTTTGTGTGTGTGTGTGTGTGTTTTAGGGCGTGGGAGAAACTCAAATAAATAAGTAATAAGTAGAATGTGATGCTTGCATACATGTACCTTGGTTTTAATGTTTTCTGTGGCAAGACTTTGTGCAATGATGTTGATGCTCTCACTGTGTCCCAGGACATGAGCTCTGCCTTGTGAATTGTTCATCAAAGCCTTGATGCATCCAATCAATGATGTGTGGACCGGAGACTCTGTTGTCTCATAGTCCATTGACTTGAGAAAGTTCAACACACATGATAGGCCATCTAAGTCAATAAACCTCGTGACAAACCTGTGAGACATCAAGCAGAAAGGCGCATCTGTAAAACATACATAAAGTTGAAGAGGACATATAGTTTGACACACTATTTTTAAAAAATATATTTTTGCTAGTGTAGCGCTGGTGAAGTCACGCACTTCCCAGCATGCGTCTAAATAGTTGTATTAAGTTGAAAGTTGCTCTTTATTTGCTTTGTCATTGTATTTCAGGTTAGCTAAAGCACGCGGTCAGTGTGTATGGCCGATAGCAGCTCCTGAATGAATAAAGCAGCTGAAGAGTGTTGTCCTTTAAACACAGAAAAGGGCGTTACAGTGGTGTCAGAAGTGGGATTGCACAGGGCAACCACACTCAGAGATTGAGGCCTTGCCTTATAGAGCAACTCCCAAGAGCGGCAAGCACTTCCTGCAACCAAGGGTGCATTGAGGAGGCGAAAAGTAACCACGGAGGCAGGAGGAGTTGAGAAGCGGACCTGACTTCCATGGGTACCCTGCGGAAACTAAGGGCATGGGCTATCCCAGAGTCTCATTCGCTCCACACGCAACACTGGAGATGCCACAGCAATGAGGTACAGTCAAGCTGCCACGCTACAATTTTTTTTAAGAAGTTTCCCACCTGCAACACAGCTGATTCAAATGATCAGCAAGTTTTGCAGGGGCCTGATAATGATCCCAATCATTTGAAATAGGTGTGATACAGGAGGAAACCTCTAAAACATGCAGCAGAGTGGTCCTTGAGTACCAGAGTTTAAGACCCCAGCAATAAAAGGAGCCTTGTGCCAGCGCTTTTGTCGTCCCATGTACACTAATGATGCCCGGGAGAAGCTGTTTAGCCTGCAATGGAGAGAAGGCAAGAGTTTGGGCACCTATTCTGTAGACCTCCGCTGTCATGGGTGGAAAGGATACTGTACCTTTGACATTAGAGCTCAGGAGGAATTATCCTGACAGGTACTTATGTAGGGGATCCGACCAGATTGGCTCAAGGAGCATATTTGTGTTCTAAGTGAAGCTGAATGTGCTCAGCATGTTTTGTCTGGAAAAGACAGGTCCAATTCCTTGCCTGGAATCGCTGGCCCCCACCCCACCAGGATCCCCATCAAGCACCACATCACCATTGTCACCGGGGAACGGACCACAATTTTGAGCATGAAGGCCTGACCAGTTTCCTATTCCTGCAACACGGATGTCCACGGAATTCGCCTGGTTGCAAAACAGGACATCATTGGACTAGACCTGCTAACTAAGTCGGTGGTGGATATACCTGGAGCTGTGCTGCACCTGGGTACTGAAGCTGTGCCATCATTACACTGAAAAGGTGAGAACTGTAGCAGCCCCCTTCCATACTTCCATTGACCACTACCAGATGCACAAAATCAAAGGTTACCATCGGCAGCGATGATCTGGGCACCTACTGAACCATTGACAAACTGTACAGACAGAGCTATGAGGGCTTGAACAAAAAACAGATTGTCCAACTTCAGGTCCAACATCCAAGAACGAGGATTGCACACACACCAATTTGGTCGAGCACAAGCTGGACACCAGGGAATCAGCAGCCACTGCTGCCACGTCGCTGACTGTTTCACCAAAATTGGACATGGTTGAACAAAAGATACAATCAATGCTGCCATTTTCCAGAACATCTTGGACCATGGGATGAAGTCTTCACTGTGATCCATAAGGCTAGACTCAGCCTGCATCTGAAAAAGTGTCCTCTGTTCAAGTGAGAGACATCTTTCCTGGTACACATTGTCAATGCAGCTGGGGTAGCCACAGACCTTGAGAAGACGAAGGCCGTGAAGAACTGGCCCGTGCCAAAAGACAAAAGACTTTAACGACCCGAGCAGTTTTCTCAGTCTAGCATCATACTACTGTCACATTGTGAAGGACTTTGACACCATCGTCAGCCTACTGCATCGACTGACTCAAAAAAGCCAGCTCTTCGAAAAGACAGAACAATGTGAGCATTCTTTCTCCCTACTGCAGTCGGCACTGGTAAAGGCTCCTGTGTTGACCTCCCCCAACATCCAGCGGCTTTTCATCAGGAATGCAGATGCCAGTTATGTAGGCCTTGGGGCTGTGCTGTCCAGTTAGAACACGGCGAGCAGGTCATTGCCAACTACAGCAGACAGGAACAGAAGTGCTGCGGCACCCCGTGATTTGGACAGACTTTCCTTCTGATCTGCAAAGTCCTCAATGAAAATGTCTGTTGGTGTGTGTGGGAACTTTTTAAAATCAGAGCTGGTTAAAAGATCAAAGGTGGAGAAAAAAAATCTGGGGTTGTTTTTTTTTTTAACTGATAAAATTTGAAAAATAAGGTACCGTATTTACCGCACTACAAGGCGCACCAAAAAGTCTTCAATTTTCTTAAAAGCTCACATCGCCCCCTAAAATCCGGTGCGCCTTGTGTATGGTCATTACGGTAATATGTCAAACCCAAGATGGCTCCTTCCTGGAGACATTCTTCCAATGTTATAACTTGCTGTTGGTTCAGTGAACTGTGTCGCTGCTTTATTAAATAAGGAGGGGGCCATTGAAGGAGCATTCACGTCGCGGTCCCTGTCAGGTGCTTTTGCACCTGCGAATCCTTCAACTACACTACGCAATCAACAAGTTTTTCTATTCATTGTTAATATGACCCAACAAGACCTCAGATCTTTCGGTGGTGCGCAAGGTCGTAAGCATGGGTCCTTGCCCGGACCGGCCTTGTGTGTGATATCATCGAACATCGAAGGACTTACTGGCGCCAAACAAGATCTCCTGGCGGACTTATGTTTCAAGACTAACTGCGACATCCTCTGCCTCCAAGAGACACATCGTGGACCTTCACGCGTCCGTCCTCACATCTCTGGTATGGCCCTCATCGCTGAGAGGCCGCATGACCAGTATGGGAGTGTAGTTTTTCTCCGCAGAGGTTTGCATGCAGACAAGGTATCAATTTCTGACAAAGACGACATTGAAGTCATTACCATCTGCACAGAGGGAATCTCTGTCACTTCAGTATATAAACCACCCTCCATTATTTTTGACATTCCCCCTGATCCCACCGATCATCGCATCAATGTGGTTATGGGAGATTTTAACAGTCACAGTGTCAACTGGGGTTATGCTCAAAGTAACAAAGATGGTGAGCTGGTTGAGAACTGGGCAGAATCCAATCAACTGTCTCTCATCCACGATGCTAAGCTCCCTCCTTCTTTCAACAGCTCCAGATGGAGAAGGGGGTACAATCCAGATCTGATTTTTGCATCAGATGTCATTGCCAATCAGTGCGAGAAGATTGTCCTGGACCCAATTCCACACACCCAACATCGTCCAATAGGTCTCAAGATCAATGCAGTCATTTCTCCTCGCACTGTCCCTTTTAGGCGACGTTTCAATCTGAAGAAGGCCAACTGGGAAGGCTTTGCCGAAGACCTGGACTCTGCCATTGTGGATCTTCCAGCCACTCCAAGTAACTATGATGCCTTTATAGAATCAGTCAAGTAGTCCTCACGTTGCAACATCCCGCGTGGTTGCCGTACGAGTTACATCCATGGCCTGACAGACGACTCCAAGGTGTTATATGATGAATACATCTCGCATTTTGATAATGACCCCTTTAGTGTTGACACCATCGAGCTTGGCGAAACACTAGCAAATTCCATCACAGAAGAAAGATGGAAGAAGTGGCAAGAGCTAATTGAATCAACCGATATGACCCATAGTAGTAGGAAAGCCTAAAAGACTATTCGTATCCTGGGAAACGACAACACCAAGTCACAACCAAGGCCGCAAGTCACCGCTGACCAGGTTGCCCACCAACTCCTGCTGAATAGTCGGGGTAATCCTCAACAATGTACTCAAAGGGCCAAACTTCCTCAAGTGTCTGATGCGCTCTCAGATGAATCTCCAGGGCTCACAAGACCTTTCACCATGGACGAACTAGAATCTACAATGAAGTCCATGAAGAACAACAAAGCTGCGGGTTTTGATGATATCCTTGTGGAGCAAATCAAGCACTTTGGATCAGGCACACGCAGATGGCTTCTCAGTCTGATGAATGACTGTGTCACCTCCAACAAGATCCCAAGATCCCCTACTGAAACCTGGAAAAAATCCTTCCATCCCAAAGAGCTACAGACCAATATCGTTGCTCTGCCACATGTACAAGCTGCTTGAACGGCTCCTCATGAATCGCATAGCTCCCATCGTTGATGACTTCCTTATTCCAGAGCAAGCAGGCTTCAGACCTGGGAAGTCATGCACAGGCCAATTGCTGAATCTAACCCAGTTCATCGAGGATGGTTTTGAGAAGAATAAAATCACAGGTACTGCATTCGTTGATCTATCTGCAGCGTATGACACAGTCAACCACCGCATACTAACCAGGAAACTGTATGAGATGACGTCAGACGTCAGGCTTACCCAGCTGATCTGCAATATGCTATCAAGTCGCAGATTCTTTGTAGACCTCAATGGTAGTCGGAGTAGATGGAGGACACAGAAGAATGGACTCCCTCAAGGTAGTGTGCTCACCCCCCTGTTGTTCAACATCTACACGAATGATCAACCTACCCAAGCAGACACAAGACGTTTCCTCTATGCGGATGATTTGTGTATTGCCTCCCAGAAGAATACCTTTGAAGCAGTTGAAGTCTCCCTTTCGAAAGCATTGGACCTGCTCATCCCTTACTATTCCATCAACCACCTAAGGGCAAACCCGGACAAAACACAAATTTGTGCGTTTCATCTAAAAAACAGGGAAGCCGATCGCAAGCTACAGATTAGTTGGTACGGGAAGAAGCTGCAGCACACCTCATATCCAGTCTATCTAGGGGTGACACTTGACAGGTCCCTCACCTACAAGGAACACATCATAAAGACCAAAGCTAAAGTGGCATCAAGGAACAGCATTCTCAGGAAGCTTACCAACACAAAGTGGGGTGCTGATGCCAAGATAGTACGCACAACAGCGTTGGCTTTATGCTTTTCTGCAGCAGAGTACGCATCACCGGTTTGGTGCAGATCAGCCCATGCCACCAGGGTTGATACAGTGCTAAACTCTGCATGCCGTGCTGTCACTGGCTGCCTGAAGCCCACAAAGGTTGATGACCTATACCTACTGAGTGGGATTGCTTCACCAAGCATCCGGAGGACAGTTGCATCCCAGAAAGAAAAGCTGAGACAAGAAACTGACACCCGCCACCAACTCTACAATCATGAGCCAACAACCAAAAAGTTAAAATCAAGGCATAGCTTCCTGCACTCTGTAGAGGCTCTGGACAGCAAACCGGAAAAGCAGCGTGTCGCTCTGTGGACAGAACATCTTACCCAAGCCCCACAGACAGTGTCTTTTACCAGGCCATGCGAATCTCTTCCATCTGGTGCCAGTGAAGCATGGCCACTTTGGTCTTGCCGTAACCGCCTGAGAACTGCCGTCGGCCGATGCAAAACAAATCTGATGAAGTGGGGGTTTAATGAGACTGGCGACATCTCTTGTCTGTGTGGAGAGGATCAGACCATGCAACATCTTCTTGTCTGCCCACTCCTCCCGACACCTTGCACCCAAGAGGACCTAGCTGATCTCACCCCGAATGCCAGACAATGCATCCAACAATGGACTGGAACCATCTGATGATACGTAGTGACTCGAGAAAGAAAGATTAAATAAGGAGAGCTCTGGTGTTGTTTTTTTAAAACGCATACATTATGAATGTTTTTCACAGTCTCAACAAATACAGTTACGTCTGTCCGTCTCCGTGCCTTCTCTTCTTCGATTCGACTCGAGAGGCGTTCATGACCGCCTCAGAAAAACGTAAATTAACATTTCCTTCAATGAAACTACGAAAATTGAAAATAATGCATCAAAACAGAAAATCAAGCGAGGAAATCACAAAATAAATTATATAGCCCAACGACAGAATTTATTTTGCGATTTCCTTGTTTGTGAATACAGTACACAACAAAGGAATAAATAACAAACACTTCTGAGACAGTCCAGTCTCCTACAATATACTGACATCTGATCTTCTGTTGCAGCTATGCTCAAGGAAATGCCAACATAAATTCTGTCGGGGGGGCTACAGAATTAATTTTGTGATTTTCTGTTTTGATGCATGACTGTATTATCAATTTTTGTAGTTTCATTGAAGTAATCGTTAATTTACGTTTTTGGAGGCGGTCTGAACGCCTCTCGAGCCAAATGAAGGGTTGTAGCTCTATCTAGTGGATGCATTGTAGATTGCGCCTTATAGTCTAGTGCGTGCAATATATGAACAATTTTTTAAAATAGCCCATTCATTGAAGGTGCACCTCATAATCCAGTGCGCCTTTTAGTGCGGAAAATATGGTATTCTTGCCCCTTTGACTGGTTTAATGTAGGATTTGAGTTGTTCACATATTTCAATCATGAACTGTAAATTACTGTTTCTCCACCTCTGCAATCCTGCATTTTCTTTTGAATTTCTTGATTGCATCATTTCTCCACATTGGTATAGTTGTTTTTATAGTTGTATGCAAAAGTGGAGCTACTGAGTTTAATGTTGATTTTAAAATTTCTGTTAAAATGATCAACAATAAAATCACCGGGTTTAAGTCAAACGTTAGCAAGAGTGCTCTTTAAAATCTTGATAAAATTTGGTAAGGGAGCGTTTCCTCACTCTTCTCACTGGGGCTTCCTGGTGTTTAAAATTGGTCGTATACACATTTGTGTTCTGACACAGTCAGGACAATAATGGACAGGCCGTAGGTTTTAACCAGGTCTAGGGGATAATAATAATAATAATAATACATTTTATTTAAAAGCGCCTTTCATGCCACCCAAGGACACTGGACAGAAAATACAATGTAAAAAATAAATAAGAGAGATATTGTATAAAAACAGGACATAAAATCACAAAACAGAGGAAATGGAAGAATTATGTATTGGAGGCAGTCCTGAACAAGTGTGTTTTTAGACGGGACTTGAAAGTGGATAGAGGGGTACAGTTTTGGAGGTCTGGAGGTAGATTGTTCCAGAGCTTTGGAGCAGCATGACTGAAGGCTCTGGCTCCCATAGTGCTGAGGCGGGCAGGGGGCACTGACAGGCGGAGGGAGGACGAGGATCTGAGGGAGCGAGTGGGGATATGCACCTGTAGAAGGTCGGACAGGTAGGGAGGGGCCAGGTTGTGGATGGGCCATATACGATGTCCTCTGTTATGAGTTGGTTTAAAAGGTTTAAAAATTCTCTTCGCTCATGGTCACAGGGAAGGGAAGTGTTAACCGATAAAAGATTATCACTGATGACACAGCTATGTTTGTTTGTGGGGGAAGTATCTGCCTGTGATGGTTCGAATAGAGAAACACTCCAGTAGGGGCGGAAGTGATAGCTGCGGCTTGTAGGGGGATCTTGTGAGGGGGATAGTGCTGAGAAAAGCTGGTGTTTTGGATGGAGAAGAACAGTTTGGGCTGGGATTGTGGCACTGAAGCGCCCTGATCCAAGTGGCAGGGAGGAGAGGGGCCCCTAAATAAAAACAGACTTTCCGAAGCCACCCAAGAGCTGAGAGAAACTGTTAAAATCCAATTTTGTCACCTCAGACTCCCCCCTTGACGTGTCATTAAAGCCCACATGTAAAATTAGACTGGTTATTGAAGACGGGAGAGGGCGCAGAAGTCCTTGGGGGGTTTTCTAAAATTACTGGCCGTTTGTGCGACGGTCAGCCTGTTGCACTGTGTACTGACATCACTTTTCGGGGCCAATGTTAAGGGTGACTGGACAGTCGGCCACAATAGCCGACTCTGTAATGGTGTGCAGTATAGAAGCCTTAATGTGAATGGAATGTGGCCGTGATGTGACAGGCATGAAAAAATGATGCAACGCTCCTCGATCTCCTCATGATCAACACAAACGTCCAGTTTATGCTTCATGTTACACTGTCACCATAAACTTTACAGATTGATGGATGATCGTGTGTAGTCTCCCAAGCACACTCCCTTGACCAGCAGATGTGTTCAGATGAGCGTTCACACTGCAGACGCATCGTATACATAAGTGATTTATATCCACATACGAAAGAGGCCATTGTCAATTTTGAAAAAAAAAATCTGAATTGCACTGTTCACATCGCATGAAAAAATATCTGATGCATTTTTAAAAAAAAGTGCAAAAAAATAAATCTGAACTGACCTGCAGTGTCACAAAAAATGTACCTCATAAAACACATACAATATGAGACTATAGTGTACATGTCACAAATAATTTTGATGTACCTCATGGGTTGTGTCCTCAGAGCTGTTTTAAGGCCTTCTACAACCCTTTGTCTTCCTTGTTCTTCTTCGTCCTCCATAATCAGCAGGGTCTTTCTCTGACATGACAAAAGTATGTGTATATATATATAGATATATAGATATATAGATATAGATCAATATATAGATATAGATCTATATATAGATAGATCTAGATATCTAGATATATATATATATATATATATAGATAGAGAGAGAGAGAGAGAGAGAGAGAGAGAGAGAGAGAGAGAGAGAGAGAGAGAGAGAGAGAGAGAGAGAGAGAGGAAATCCTTCTCGGATAGCAGTCCATAAAAAGTGAATTAGAGACTACTCTTTATTGTCCTGCCCACATTATTTCATTCCCCAAAAAAATCATCTGTGGCTAGAAGAAGTTGAAAGGGAAGGGGTATCTGAGGTGTACTTACCGCGGCCATTGAACGTAGCTGGTCAATATAATACTCTGGCCAGCTGGCTGCTCCTTTATCCCCTTCTGCTTCCTGGGATACAAACACATACAGTTTGGTAATGGTAAAAGGCTCATGCAATTTTTAATTCAACATGTAATTGAGCTACACAATCTTTTACATCAGGGGTCCCCAACCTTTTTTGCCCCACAGACCGATTTATGTTAGACAACATTTTCAGGGACCGGCATTTAAGGTGTGGCGGAAATAATATAACAATATAATATGGTATGAGCAGCTCATACCATATTATTTATATTATATATAGTTTTCATGCAGCTCATAATGAGCTGCATGAAAACTGTGGTGCTTTTGAAATATAATAATAAACACAAGGAGCGTCTAATCTGGCCGCAACACTCTGATCGCTATGGTAATGTTTAATGCCTTCAAAATACGATACAACGCAAATTCAAAGTGCATGAAAATGACGACTCACCACAGCCCCGAGCTTGATTTTCTGCAACCGGACGGTCCCATCTCGGGGTAATATGAGACAATGACAAATCAAGTGTGTGGTTTATATCCAGTCTACTTCGTAATTTTGTTTTAGTCACCCTTGCTGCAGAAAACCCCCTCCTCACACAGGTAGGATGTCGGAAATAGCAACAGTGTTATTGTGGTGATCTCAGAGTATTTAGTCATAACTTTAATCCAGTTGTCTCGAACGTACTTTTAAGGTCGCCGTCATTTGCGATATCCAGCAGTTTTTGTACTCATTTTGCGATCTCCGGCGTATTATTTTTAGCGTAATCAGTCACGTGATGGAGAAGCGTAGCTTGACGTGTGTCCAGCGTGACACAAATGGATGTAACGGAGGATCCGGTAATTTTTCAAAATCAAACATCTTTCATATTCCGAAATAAAACGGCAAAAGTTCTTTCTGTGCGGCCCGGTGCCAAATGCCCTGCGGACCGGTACCGATCCGCGGACCGCTACCGATCCGCGGACCGGCGGTTGGGGACCCCTGTTTTACATCACTCGATTATGCCGCTTATGTCATCTTCTCCCCCCCGCCCAAAAAAAAGAGCATGTGCACAAATGATGACATGCCAAGTTTCCTTAACTCATTATGCAATCACTGCAAAAGTAGTGGTCTATTCTCATCACCGGCAGTACAGTGATCCCTCAATATATCGCGCTTCTTTTATCGCGGCTTCAGGACATTGCGTTTTTTTTTCCAAAGTACAGTATTCAGAAAAAAAATGCGGAATGACTCAGAGGTTTTGTACATGCCTGTGCGCATGATTGGATCCCTGTGCAACGTCAACCAATGACAGCACGAGTGGATTTATCCCATGAGCTGATTGTCTGTGGATCTTTACAGCCCTGCCCAGCACCAATTGCCTTATGTCATGTCACACTGTTGACTCTCTGATCATTCGCCTGCCTCTCTCTGGCATAGTCTCTTTTCTGTTGTGTTTGCTACGTGCGGCAGGGTGGGGGTGGGGGGAAGAGCGAGAGAGAGAGAGAGAGAGAGAGAGAGAGAGAGAGAGAGAGAGAGAGAGAGGGTGATTGGGCTTCACTGAACGCAGCAGCACGTCTCTCTTTGCCTCCTCTTCATCAATTCCGATTAATTGTCTTATCATATACACATCTGCTGCACGGGGGTAGCCGGGGACACTAACACAAGTCTCTTTGTCTCTCTCAGAAGGCAATACTGATGAATGTTAATTCCAAAATAAGGTTTTATACTTTCATATTTAAGTAAATACATGTACTGCTAGAGTCTTTGTCTCAAAGATGTAAAGTATAAATACGGTTTACATATTATAAACATGCTGGTACCCACATACAGTTCCTAGGGGGGAGCCAATGCTCCATCGCGGTTTTTCCCTTATCATGGCTGGTCCCCATCAACCGCGATAAGTGAGGGATCACTGTAATTCATTGCTGGACCACAGTCTCTTCTTTAAATACTTTTTCACCAAGCTCTCTCTATTGGTCAATTGTTAAGTGTAATTTGCTTTCAAAACCTCAGCTCCAACTCCACTGTAGTAGTCACGCCTACAAAGTCAATTTGAGACCATACGTGACCTTCGATTATGACTGACTTTATCAATCCGAGAACTTTTTCTCTCCTGCATTTGCGTGATTCAAGCTCACTAACTCAATCGAAGTGTTTTGCCATCACGCTCTCTTTTGTTTCTCTAGGTCAAGGGTGCCTAACCATTCGATCGCGATCAACCCGTGGACTGGACCCAATTTGATCGCAAGAGGTGTATATATATATATATATATATATATATATATATATTTGTGTCAACGCACACTGCACCCTATCAGTTTCACTTTCCCCAAAAAATATTTGAAAAATAAAATAAAGCAGGTCACTTTAGGTTAAAGGTGACCTGCTCGCTGAATTTGTCAGAGGTCAGCAATCTCCAATTGCAGCTTCAGGGCTGTTGCGATATATCTTTTTTTGGTATCATTCAAAGTTGATTTCATCTGCAATTCACCGATGGCACTGGCAGAGAATAGGAATCTGGCACACCAGGAGAAACATTTTAAAACGGTACATGTGAACTATGATAGTGCAGGTGATGTTCATTTAACTTAATGCAAAAATGTGTCCCATGCCTCCGCGTCAGCTCTCTACCAAGTTAGGCCGTGATTTCCTTATCACAAACTCCTTTATCTACTTTATTTTTTTTGTTTCATTCATGTTAGGGGCCGTGATGGCTGTTGCTCATCATGGCATGCGCGTGTGCGTGCATGTGTGATAACAAGTCAATCGCAGGAGGTTGGTTGCTTGAAAAGAAGATCTTCGGTCAAAAAAGGTTGGGCACCCTCACTCTAGGACTGGCAATGTGGAAGTGAGCAAAATAAATTGGTGAGTAGTTTACCAGTACATCACTTTTGTTCATGTCATGGGGTATTATTGTATCCATTTACACGTACCAATACACACGCGCAAAATTTAATTAACATCTACAGTTATTCACCATGAGAAATAGCTGTACAACATGCAAATGCTTCTTACCATCTTTTTACTCCAGTAAAGCTTCCATTTTTTCTCTGCTGGCAATGCAAACATGCCAGCTCTGTGTTCCTCTGTGAGGTCCAGTTCATCCTTCAAGACAGGCGGAACAGAAGAAAGGAGGTTCATCCATTTTGAATGTCACACACAGAGCAAGCATCGAGTTGTGTACTCACCACCAGCTCAGTGAACATCAAGTCCAGCTCTTCATGAGGGGGCATCGGTAAGGTGGGCTCCAGCACTGCAGTACTGATATTCTCATGGAAGTGGGTGATTTCTGGTGGGTCATCATTCTTGAAACAGCAAGGAAATAAGGTGGCAAAGAGGTGCCCCTGACGATGTGCTCCCTGGGATGTCATGTTCGCTGCCACCGACTGATCAGAATTGCTGCCTGAAGATGAAATAGCAACGCTTCATGCTTATACAGAATGTGTTACCGTAATTTCCGGACTATAGAGCGCACCCGATTATAAGCCGCACCCAAAACATTTTGTACACACACAAGCCGTACCTGTCTATAAGCCACAGGTGCCCATATTGTAACATGAGATATTTGCAAAGAAAGTCGGGACACAGAAAAAGGTTTCAGCGTTTAATAACATACCTTAACTTTTCTTTCTAAGTATTGCCTGAACACGGCACTCACACGGCTAGTTTAAAAAAAAAAAATAGGCATTGTTCCCTGTTGTGTAATGCTTTGTTTTAAAATGAAAAAAATACTCGCTTGCCATACCACTCGGTCAACCATTCCTTCATTAGACTTTCTACTATGCACGCTTTCGTGTCAACTTTCACGACGATGTCTTCTGGGAGATTTTCTTTTGGCATATATAACCAGTCGAACAATACTGTAATGCCCTTCAATAGCGGAAAGAAGGATGCACGCAGTCGCTGCTGCAATCTGTCGTTTTTAATAAACAAAATAAGCAATAACCACACACATCCATAGGAGTTGCTGTTACAGTAGCCACAACTCACGCCCATGCGCTCCACACTCAGAGTAACTACCAGAGCCAATATTCCCCCAACCTGGCTCCTCCCCTCTCTATGACGTCACACAAATACAAGAAATACAGTCAAACCTCGGTTTTCGTACTTAATCCGTTCCAGAAGACTGTTCGGAAACCGAATTGTTCGGAAACCGAAACCATGTTTCCCATTGAAATCAATGTAAAATGTTTTAATCCGTTCCAAGTCAAGAAAATAACTTTTTTAAACCACTTTTTTTTTTTACAATTTCACACCATTAACTGTACAAATGTAATGGGAGATGACCAATTTTAACATTAACATAGTAACATAAAAATTGAAGGAACATCTCTCTCTCTCTATCTGTCGTGGGGCGTGCGCCTCTCCCAGCTGTCAGCAGGCAGTAGGCGGGGCATTTCGGCATCCCGAACTCCTTCGCCAACACAGACACACGCACACCTGACTCATATTTTGCGATTAAATCTTTCTTAAATTCTATAGTTTTGCACACTATTTTCCTCTTTTCTTCACCAGGTTCACCACTTCCACTTGCTTTCTTTGGTGCCATGATTAGGGGCTGATACACAATGCAAAAATAACAGTCCAATATAACGTAGTTCTCACCAAACACGTCTGCCTTTTTAAAAAAAACATTCTTAATCGAACAATACAAACTCGCCTGCTCACAAGCTGTTTCTGTACGATTATTGCATAATAATGAGACACCGGACACCAGAGTGTTCATTATGTGCGGCTGCATTGAAAAATGCCGGCCGTAATCAAACGCAGCCCCCCCCCCCTCCCCCGTGCTGCCAGGGCAAACCATTATGAAAAGAGGGGGATTTCACTAGTCCTAACAGAAGCGTCTCACCAAACACGTCTGCTTTTTTTTTATTGAACAATACAAAAGCGTCTGCTCACAATGGTCGCTTCCTGAGACACAAGGGAGCGCCGCGACACGAGGGAGCGTCACTTCACTCCTCTCGGCTTTGCTACCTCGCGAAGCCGAGAGGAGTGAAGTGACGCATTCATGTGCGCTCAGTTAATTCGAGAACCGAAATTTTAGTTCGAAAACCGAATTGTACGAGAACCAAGACGTCCGAAAACCGAGGTTTGACTGTATATTACAATACTATGACTGTTGTAGTGAATGCTACCTTGTTTAAATGGAGCACTGTCACTTTAAAAGGATCGTTGGATAATCTCGTGAGATTTGGACCACAAAGTGAGGTGAGAAGAATGCTGAGCTGTGCTGATTCAGACCTGATATAGCTGCAATCGGCATTGTAACCTGGCTGATATTAAGAGTAAAATGTCGTTGCTTGGGAGTTTGAACGGTGTCACATGGTGGGTCGTGTGAACAGCCGTGAAGCAGCGGAGTTTAGTTGTTTTCCGCGTGTTTCGGACACATACAACATGCCGGAAAGTGCTCACATGCCACTACTGTTATCTATTTTTGTAGACTTTTCTATTTGTTCGTCCCATTTGACATATCTCAGTCTTTTATTTTATTATTGTTGTACATTTTCTATGTTCAGTCGGGAATAAAGCCTTCAGAAAAATTATTTAGTGTTCAGTCAAGTCTTTCATAGACCCAGCCACACAGCGTTCGGATTGCAGTCGAGCTCAAAATACTGTACAGGTGAAGTGCGCCCTCTAATGGCCGGTTGTTTTCACTGTGACACATGATAGCGTCTCATGCTTACCTTTTCTGCTTGAGCGCTTCCTGGTGGCCGTTGGAAAAATCTTTAAAGAGGCCGTATCATTGAAAAGCGGCAGGGTTGAAAGCGTGTGACAAAAGTAGCATTTTGCAGTCCGGAAATTACTTTTAAAGACTATCACGTCGATATTACAGTCATTCCCTTCTTATGACATTCACAGAATTCATTGAGTACACCTGCTCAATACAACCAGAACAATATTTGATTCCCAAAAGTTGCCTTTACAAATGCTCTTTTGATGAACGCTATCTAAGGGAGCTCTTGAACAATAACACGTGTACAGTGCTTGTAATGTTTCAAGACAATGTCTCGGTCAGTAGAAGAAAGAAAATGGTCCAGGGGGAAATAAGGGGTCTATTGCAACTAGCGATTGATGAATGAGTTTATTAAGATGTGTATGTAGATGTGCAATGAACAATGGACCAACAATTTTCTTTTTACATTTGATTAGCAATATCTTTATAGCCGAAAGCCAAATCAAATACAATGAATCTGCAGTACTGTAACGCATACAACTTGACAAACATGATGAATGTGGGTGTGATTCTCAAACCACACCTGGAAATATTCCTAATTGCAATGGGTGCGTCTCAAGGTGTGGCCCAGCATGCTTTCAGCCAAATTCTGCGGTAATTTCTTTTAACGGTTTACATTTTTCAATACAGCACCCAAATCGAGCTCAACGAAACGTCTTTTCTCAAAAAAATGTGGTGACAAACACGTTTAAGTGAAAGTTTTGGAATTTGCTTTTTAACGTTTTTGGAGATCTTGGAGGGTGAGCTGAAGAGCACTTCCTCTGGGGACTCCCTCATTCTGCTGGAGGACGTCAATGCTCATGTGGGCAATGAGAGTGAGATCGGAAGATTGAGAGGAGTGCCTCACCCGATCAGAACCCGAATGGTATTCTGACTTCTTTGCTCATCACGGATTGTCCATAACAAACGCTGTGTTCTAACATAAGGGTGTCCATATGTGGACATGGCACCATGACAACCTTAGCCGTAGTTTGTAGATTGACTTTGTGGTTGTATCATTAGATTTTCATACGCATGTGTTGGAGACGGGCAGCATGGTGTTCCAATTGTTATAAAGCATGCCATTCCTCAGCTTTCAATTGTCTCATTGACCTGAGGCGTCAAACTCCGATACCTCATTGACTTTCCAAAAGTCGTTACAAAAAGGTACCATGTTAACTGTTTTATTTGCCAGTACTATAGAGCTTGACTAGCCACGGCTCGAGGGTTCTATTACATTTAAGAAAAGCATCTTCCTAACCGGCGGCCCGGTGAGCCAGTGTTTATCGCGTCGACCTCACAGTGCAGAGGTCAGGGTTCAATTCCGCCTGCGGCCTCCTTGTGTGGAGTTTGTATGTTCTCCCCAGGCCTGCACGGGTTTTCTCCGGGTACTCCGGTTTCCTTCCACATTCCAAAAACATGCATGGCAGGCTGATTGAACACTCAAAATTGTCCCTCGGTGTGAGTGTGAGCGCGAATGGTTGTTTGTATGCCCCGCGATTGGCTGGCAACCAATTAATGGTGTCCCCCGCCTACTGCCCAAAGACAGCTGGGATAGGCTCCAGCACCCCCTGCGACCCTTGTGAGGATAAGCGGATCAGAAAATGAATAGATGGATGGATGTTTTGGACACTTGGGTGAAGAGTGGGTGGAGCTGTCAACTGATCATCAGCTGGTAGTAAATTGGTGGGGGAAGATGCTGGTCTGACCTGGGAGACCCCAAAATATTGTGATTTTTCTGGGAGCGTGTGGCAGAATCCCTTGTCAGAAAGAATTTCAACTCAAAACTCCAGCAGAGCTTCAACCATGTTGACTCAGGACCTTGTTAGTCGATGGACAGAATATGAGGCAAACTTTGGAATGTCTAGAAAATTATAATGAACGATGGCTTGAGCAAGGTGAATTATCCAACACTCAGTTGTTGACAGGACAGTCCTTAAGTAGTGGCTTGATTGAAATGCAAAACAGGTGCGGAGCTGAAGGGAAACACCCACCGCTCAGGTGGAACTCAAAACAAACACAGACAGAACATGACAGTTAGTGTTGCAAAAGCGTGATCTTAGACTCAACTATAGCATGCTCCTTCACAGGTATGTGCAGTATTTGCCACAATTCCTTCCCTCAGTTATTTATTATAACTGTCACCTTGCGTAATACGCATAATGACCTGAAATGAGTCACAAAGATTTTTTTCATTCATGCGATTCTTTTCAAATGTGGGTGGCCGGTTGTTTGTTATTGGTTTGCAATGATTATGTGCTCAGCGTGTGTGTAGGGCTCATGTTTTGACAAGAGTGTACTTGTGCACAGATGAACTAGTCATGGGTGTTTTTTGTTTGTTTGTTTTAATCAATACATCTTTGACCCTGGCGGCCCGGTAGTCCAGTGGTTAGCACGTCGGCTTCACAGTGCAGAGGTACCGGGTTCGAATCCAGCTCCGGCCTCCCTGTGTGGAGTTTGCATGTTCTCCCCGGGCCTGCGTGGGTTTTCTCCAGGTGCTCCGGTTTCCTCCCACGTTCCAAAAACATGCATGGCAGGCTGATTGAACACTCTAAATTGTCCCTAGGTGTGAGTGTGAGCGTGGATGGTTGTTCGTCTTTGTGTGCCCTGCGATTGGCTGGCAACCAATTCAGGGTGTCCCCCGCCTACTGCCCGAAGATGGCTGGGATAGGCTCCAGCACCCCCCGCGACCCTAGTGAGGATTAAGCGGTTCGGAAAATGGATGGATGGATGGATGGATCTTTGACCCTTGCAGGGAAAGGTTTTTTTAAGCCACTCTCATCTCGTGCATGGAGGTTAAAGTTCAGTGTCATCAACACAATGGCAGTACTGGCGCTGCAGGGTATTCAGTGACTCACTCAAGGACATTCAGTAAATGTTTGCTAGGATTAGTCTTTCCGAATATATTTTTTCCAGTGCACTATATATATATATATATATATAATTAGAAATGTTGTTCTTGTTTACAATGAATTTATTATTACTGTCTGCATATCTAATATGCAAGAAGTGCCCTTTCCTGGCGCTTCTTGACCTAAATTTTCAGAGCAAAACATTTCAAATGATTGTTTGTCACTGTCAATGTTGGGCATGTTACTTATCGGTAATCATGATTTTACTTAGAAATGACTTCTTCCAAAAAGTAATTGACTTACTACCACGGTTAGTGTTTTGTCAAAGTAGTTATTACTCAACAAAGTAATTGTGATTTGTTTTTTTGTTTGTTATGCTTTATCTATAGCAGGTGTAGGGAACTCCATTGTTCAGGCCTCGACAGAGCTTGCTGATGAGGTGATCATTTGAATCAGGTGTGTTGTAGTAAGGAGGGACCTAAAACCGGCAGGATATGGCTCTCGAGGAACCGGAGTTCCCTACCTCTGATCTATCGTGTAAACATGCTCATAATAGCTTAATGAATACTAAAATCAATTTATTTTTAAGCATTTGGCATCTATTTGAGCTCAACAGATTGCAACTCGCTACATGCATTGAAATAAAAATGTATAAAAGTAATACAAGCAGCCCGGTAGGCCAGTGGTTCACGCGTTAACCTCACAGTGCAGAGGTACCAGGTTTGATTCCAGCTCCGGCTTCCCTGCGTGGAGTTGGCATGTTCTCCCCCGGGCCTGTGTGGCTTTTCTCTGGGTACTCCTGTTTCCTCCCACATTCCAAAAACATGCATGGCAGGCTGATTGAACACTCTAAATTGTCCCTAGGTGTGAGTGTGGGTGTGGATGGTTGTTTGTCTCTGTATGCCCCGCGATTGGCTGGCAACCAGTTCATGGTGTCCCCCGCCTACTGCCTGAAGACAGCTGGGATAGGCTCCAGCACCCCCTGTGACCCTTGTGAGGATAAGCGGATTGGAAAATGGATGGAATGGAATACAACTTTATTGTCAAATGGATGGATGTATATACAATATTTGTTGAATTTCCAGTCCTATTTCCGGTCTGCCGTCTGAATGACTTATTTGTAAACTGGTTACCACTGAACTAGAATCTGAGCATAAAAGTGGGCATAATGGTCTGTTGTCCTATGCCAGTAATAATGCTACCATCTCCCCCGTAAACACTGAAACCTCTCCATTAACCCTTTCAGCTAAAGTGGTGACTACTGTGGACAGCTTATCCTGTTATCAGGTTACAGGGTGCATGAAAGGGTTTCACCTTTTGGCTGTAAAATGCCCCCTCTCCTTTAGAGGTAAGATCGGGCCACCCGAGCCCGACCCGACCCGGTCGCGTCCTTAAATGTCAATCATTGCTTCGGGTTCGGGTCGGGTCAGGCTTCTCTCTCGCTTATTTTTTATTTTTTTTAGTTTCGAGGCTGTGAATAGTTTTGGCCACGAGAGACCGTGGTTCGCAAAAAAACAGAAGTCGCCTCGTCGCAACACGTACTGTACTAAACTCTTGCAATGACAATTCAAAGAACTCCTTCGAGTCTCTGTCGAGTATCCACCGTCATTGTTCGTCTTTGTCTCTCTGATTCTCTCTCTTAAAGTGCCGCGCTAGATTCTTAAGAAAGTACTGCCGTTGTGGTTTACGGCCCTATTTTCAACCCGTCAAAATGACGGACAGCCTTAAATTTTCCCCGTCTCCTCTTAAAAAAAATCCGTCAATTATGGAAAATTGTCGGTTAATGTAACCTCTTCAGAAACAGAAATATAAAAGATGTAAATGTTTATACAGTCTTGTTTAACTTAGATTTCGTTACAAAAGGCTTTGTTATCAGAAATCACCCCTCCTCCTCCCGAGTCTTCACAAATAAAATATGAAATCACGGGTTTGCTTCGGGCTTGGGCCTGCAAATCAAGTTAAGTGATCGGGCTCGGGCCGGGTCGTGCTTCAATACCCTCGGGCCGATTCGGGTCGGGCTCGATTTTTTAGGACCGATCTTAGCTCGACTCTCCTTTCACCCATTTCAATATTGAATTCTGGTATGAACACTGCTACTCCCACTCTTTCTTGTATATCCCATATATCGGTAAGTATCTACGGGGGTATAATTGAAATCGGCACCTTTGGACTACTAAAATGCGAAAAGTCCAGATCCTATGCTTTCTGATTTGCTACCCATCATTGCCTTCTTTTCCTTCTCCCAACAAGGTTCCAAAACTTGATGAACTCGGTGATCCTGGCTTTGTCCTTTTATACTGGCCCAGTAACTGACGTCTGTTCCCTCCAAATATCCAATTCTACTTCTAATGCTGTTTTAGGAGTTGTTAAAAGTGCTCCTGTACATATCCTGATTTTGGTCTACATCCAACTTTTTTTGGAACTGTTTTGCTGCCAATCTATACACGACACAGCCATAATCTACAGTTGATTGAATTAATCCGCATTCTACATTTCTACAACCAATCTGCCACTTTTGTCATGGATTCTTGCAATTTACTTAGTACGAATGCTCGAGTCTTTCCTGTTTTCCAAATCCCTCCATCCTCCGCAAAGGGTGACACCCTTATCTCCTTCTCCCTTCCTCGAAACACCATTTATTATTCGTGAAAAAAACAGAGGACTTATGCTGCTGCCCTGTGGTGTTCCGTCTTTGATGCCATGTATACTTGAATAGTTCTTACCAACTCTTACTTTAATTATTCTGTTATGTTTTTGTTTAGGTTACATTTGGTTTTGTTCCCTTTTTGTCTGCATCTCTTCTCGTCATGCGGGTCCCTTGTGTTTAACCAATCGGCTCCCTCAAGCCTTTGTGTCTTGTCCAGATGTTTCTCGTTGTCTCGTCACTTTGCTTATATTTAGTTCCTTGCCATTCTGTCAGTCTTTGTTAGGTCACTGTGAGTTTCTGTGTGCTCTTGTCACGTTTTGTTTGCTACTTTGGTTCCTTGTAGTTTTCAGGACTTTGTTCGAGTACTTAGTTTTTTCCAGTGTACTCCTGTTTGCATTCTTCTTAAATACATTTTGGTCAGATGGCGGCCCGGTAGTCCAGTGGTTAGCTCGCCGGCTTCACAGTGCAGAGGTACCGGGTTCGATTCCAGCTCCGGCCTCCCTGTGTGGGTTTTCTCCGGGTGCTCCGGTTTCCTCCCACGTTCCAAAGACATGCATGGCAGGCTGATTGGGCGCTCTAAATTGTCCCTAGGTGTGAGTGTGGGCGTGGATGGTTGTTCGTCGCTGTGTGCCCTGCGATTGGCTGGCAACTGATTCGGGGTGTCCCCTGCCTACTGCCCGAAGACAGCTGGGATAGGCTCCAGCACCCCCCACAACCCTAGTGAGGATCAAGCGGTTCGGAAAATGGATGGATGGACATTTTGGTCAGTCCACCCTGCTTCTCCCTGCCTCCCTTACTTATTCATACACACCACCTTTTTCATTTCTAATATCTCTTCCACTACGAGTCCATCGTCATCATTAAAACTTTCCCACAAAGTACTGTGTGTATTAAAATCCGCCACACCAAACCATCTTACCTTTCAGACACCTCATAACTGTGAAGAAACCTTCAGCTTCTTACATAAATTTTTGATGGTAACACCACCTTCTCTTGTCAACACTTCTCTTACTACATACTCCATCGCTATCCCTTTCCCCATCACTCAATACCGCGTACTTTGTTTGACAAAAGTAGCACACCAACCCCCTTATCTATCTTCTAACATATTCATATCCATTTAACACATACTCAAATGGGCGGCCCGGTAGTCCAGTGGTTAGCACGTCGGCTTCACAGTGCAGAGGTACCGGGTTCGAATCCAGCTCCGGCCTCCCTGTGTGGAGTTTGCATGTTCTCCCCGGGCCTGCGTGGGTTTTCTCCGGGTGCTCCGGTTTCCTCCCACGTTCCAAAAACATGCATGGCAGGCTGATTGTGCACTCTAGATTGTCCCTAGGTGTGAGTGTGAGCGTGGATGGTTGTTCGTCTTTGTGTGCCCTGCGATTGGCTGGCAACCAATTCAGGGTGTCCCCCGCCTACTGCCCGAAGACAGCTGGGATAGGCTCCGGCACCCCCCGCGACCCTAGTGAGGATGAAGCGGTTCGGAAAATGGATGGATGGACATACTCAAATGCAAGGTCAAGCCGAGTTTTTTTTGTACAAACAACACCATGTTTGTTTTCATCTTTCACCCTTCAACACTTTGCTGCAGCCTTCACAATTCTTTTAATCTTGTCTGCTTTTTTTTGTTGGGGGGGGGGGGGTTACCTGCTCACCACAGTTTATGACCTAAGCCCTATCCAGAAGGAATTGAACAAGATGTTCTGCATTTCCTTATTTTTCTCTTCTCCTGTTTGTTCCAAATGGGTTAAACGCTCGACATCGTCAATCTGTTTTTTATTCTGGACTCTGCTAAAGTTTATATCACTGACCACTTGAACCTGACAGATTTCAATTGTATTCATCCGTACTTAGTATTCTCCGTATGTCAACCTGCGTTGCCGTCCACAATTACAACATTTTTAGTAGAGCTTTAAATCAAAAGAGGAGTACAACCAAGGATTTAGAACACACCGTGGAACCTCGGGTTATGAAATACACTTTTTTTACAAACATTTCAAGTTATGCACAATTTTTTTGCCTCCAGTTCCATTAACGTTTTTGTGTTGCGGACCGGCTCACCATGGATGAGCTACTCGCACTATAGAACCATTATTGGCTCAGAGCGTAACTCATTGCAATAGTTGTGCGCTTTTGTTTGTTTTGGGGGTTTTTTATACTCTTCATTTGAACTCAGAATGACTTCAAGGTTACTGTTGGCTGTAAAATGCCCCCAAAACACCTAAAACTCAATGTCTGCTCCGTGGCAGCAGAAATAAAATTGTTGTGTGCGTGTGCGGCTGGAAGTTCCGCTTACAACAGGTGAGGGCTATTAGCTAACAGCATTTAGCAGATGAAACACAGGGGTAGGTTTCTCAAAAGAAAAAGAAAATAGGTTGTCACAAGGGTTTTAAATGTTCATTCACATCATCCAAACCTTTAGGTCCATTTTGTGTGGTGCAAATGGACATCTAGCAATTCACTTTTCGATTGATTAATTTCACGGTGTAACTGAGCAAATAAAATGCAATCAGACAAGCAGAGCTGCAGTATGAGCATGTAAAAACGGTCACAGTGTTACGGTGCGTATTTTAGAGTGAGACAAACATGTGTTGACAAGTGCTTCATCGACCTCTTTTCAAAAATGAAGCAAGTGGTGCAATTACTCTGGGGTGACGAATTGTGACCGACATGACATTCTTTTGGAAATGGCATATGGGAAGGTCATGAAAATATAACCACTATCTCTGTTTGAAATGTTTGGTCAAGACAAACTCGACGTTTTTCATTCCACAAGTTTGAAAGTGGCAGTTCTTGTGTGGGGAGTTGAACTGAAACGGGACCTTTTTCAAGATCCTCAAGTAAAGCGCCAGTCTAGCATGCCGGGTCATGTGCACACCCTTCAAGTTTAATCTTGAAATTCCTTACCTTGGTGCAATCAGACTTGCTCCAGTGTCATGCAGTGTGATGCCATATTTAGCTTCGGCATTCGCGATGTCAGATGATGTCACTGGCCTGTATTCCAATGTCATAAATCATTTGACCGAAAGCTGATCACTATGAGGTCTATAACTTCCCAACATCGGAGAGCATTTATGTGTGTTGTTGAACCTATGCACTAAAAGTCTTGCAAGGTTGCTCTGTCATCAGCTTTCAACAAACAATCCAGGTGTTGAGGGACATTAAAGCCCCCGGTATGAAAGCAAATGTTTGCACAAAATCCAAAGCTATTTTATGAAGTAAATGGATTGAATGTAATCCTTGCGTGATAAAAGTTCCTCCAGGTCCAGTTATTTGATGTTGTCGGGATACCCGAGTGGCCAAGAAAAACACAAAATCCTCTCCATAGGTCCGCACAACCTCGACTGTCCTCCGCTTTCTTTGAGCGAAACTAGCCGCACTGTTTCTTTCTACAACATTGAGAGAAACCGACAGAACAGGCAGGTTGACAGTGCACACGAGTATGTGCAGAGCAAAAAAAGAAAAGAAAACCACACACGACTGCATTCCTGGTTGGGGCAGTCACACCCCGACCTCACCCACTAGATTTTTAGTGCGCGATTAAATTCAGGAGAGAGAAGCTTGTTGGCCTGCTTCGGTGCTTAGATCACAGCTCTTATAATTCATATTATAAGATATATTTTATTTCCTTGATGAATTCTTTCTTCTCGTGGCCTGACCGATGCCAAAATACAAGATTTCAATGTATCAATGACAACATTCACCCTACTTCCTCATTATGGAACAGCAAAACATCATACATAGATCATGAGGTGTATTTGCAGAATTCACTTTGTTCCATGTAAAAATATAATTCAGCATTTCACCAGTGGGAAACTTGGCATGAAGTAGAGATTGGACCAAATATTGACATCCACCAGCATATATCAATACTGTTACTGTCCAGTCTCCCAGTACTGGAAGATTTGATGTAATGTGATCGATCATCCATTCATTCCGCTTTACCCTCACATGAGTTGCGGGTGTGTTGGAGCCTATTTGAGCTGTCTCCGGGGTAGTAGGTGGCCGTATACCCTGAACTGGTTGCCAGTGAATCGCAGGGCACACATGGACAAACAATCCATCCGCACTCATACTGACACTGAGGGACAATTTAGAGTGTTCCATTAACCTGCCATGCATGTTTTTGGAATGTGGGAGGAAACCGGAGTACCCGGAGAAAACGCAGGCACAGGAAGGCTGGAGTCGGGATCCAACCCACAACCTCTGCACTGTGTGGTTGACGTGCAAACCACTGGATCACTGGGCCAACCCATCTATTTATTCATTCATTCATTCATTCATTTTCCGAACCGCTTGATCCTCACTAGGGTCGCGGGGGGTGCTGGAGCCTATCCCAGCTGTCTTCGGGCAGTAGGCGGGAGACACCCTGAATCAGTCGCCAGCCAATCGCAGGGCACACAGAGACGAACAATCATTCACGCCCACACTGACACCTAGGGACAATTTAGAGTATTCAATCAGCCTGCCATGCATGTTTTTGGAATGTGGGAGGAAACCGGAGGACCCGGAGAAAACCCACGCAGGCCCGGGGAGAACATGCAAACTCCACACAGGGAGGCCGGAGCTGGATTCGAACCCGGTACCTCTGCACTGTGAAGCCGATGTGCTAACCACTGGACTACCGGGCCGCCTCCTATCTATTTATTTTAATGTTAATATTTTCACAATCTTCTGTTTGCACTGTTGTCTTTGATCAACCAATTGAACTATCTCAGTCGTTTATACTTGGTAGACATCATTTCCATGCATTTTTTTCCCTTTTTGGTGGGTGGGGAGGGTACCGTATTTTCGCGACTATTCGGCGCACTGTATTGTTGGGCGCAGTCTCAGTAACGGGTGCTATTTCTGTATTTTACACATACACAAAGCGCACCGTTTTATTGGGCGCCAAACATACGCCAGCTTAAACATACGGCATGCATTCACGCACGCTAAAAACACGTTAGCTTGAAGCATACGGTAGCATGCATGCTAAGACATGCAGACACACGCTAAAAACACGTTTTTAAAAAGCCAACAGAAGCAAAACTGAGTTCAGTTGTACTTTATTTATATAGTGCAAGCAGACACGTTAGTCCAAGCAGCCACAATCCATTCGCAAATTGTGGCATAACTAGCCCGGCGCTGCCTCCCACTCTTTGTAAAGCTGTGTTGGCCATCGATCATCCACTGTTGCCATGCCGCTCACAACTTGACTTTGAACGCCCGGTTGATGCCGATGTCCAGTGGTTGGAGTTCTTTAGTTAAGCCTCCGGGAATGACGGCAAGCTCGGAGTTCATTTGCTTGACTTGGTTTTTCACTGCTGCTGTGAGATGTGCACGCATGGAGTCGCAAATCAAGAGTGACGGCGAGGCATGGAAAAAGCCGCCATACCTGCTAGGGGGCGTGCCTCTTACGCGACCACACTTCACTCATTGGCGGACCTCACTCACGTCCAGCCATTAGCATCCTCTTACACGCCCACCCGTCATTCATTGGCGGACTTCCGCATGCCTATCCTCACTCACGTCCGCCTTTTCTCTATATAACCAGCGTGTCGGCCAGACGTGCTCTCAGTCAGGCTTTGGAACTCAGCACATAGACAAGGCACTCCGCATTGTAAGGCGACCTGCCCATTTTGGAGAAATTTTAAGACTTTTAATAGCGCCTAATAGTCGTGAAAATACGGTAGTTAAAAAAGGTTTAATTTGTCATCATATATTAATTGCTGTATTATGGTTTGTGGGAAAATGCCCAAAAGAAAGATTCAGCTATGCTAGCTCTCATTCTCGGCATTTTACTGACAGAAATCTGCCATACTTTAAATCAAATTGATGTAATGTCCTGTGTTTTTTTGCCTGTTGGTCATGTGCGCTCTTTATCGGCAGTCCATCATTGTGAAGCAGTAGGTGGAGTCAATAAACTGCAGCGATTGCAATCACTCACATCTGTCACGTTTTGCATGATGGTGGATGTTGTAGGACCCCAAAAAGCAGGCAGGAGGGAGGAGCAGGGTGTAGTGACCAAGATGTATTTAACAAAATTGCAAACAGGAATAAACCGGAGACACTAACACAAAAAACTCACTGAAATAAAGTCCAGAAATCACAGGAAACAAAGTAGCAAACAAAACCTAAGACTGAAAACAAAACATGACATGTGCACAGAGACACACACAATGATCCGACATTGACTGTTCGGGCAGGGAGTCCTTTTAACCACACACTAACGAGACAACGACCAACAGGTGTGCCACTGCAAGAGGAACCCTACAGTGCCACCTGTTGGTCACAAACAGAACCACCCTAACACATAATAAGCAGGAGATGGTATTTAGGTTCTGCTCAAAACGAACAGAGTATTGTTCCGCATGCAATTTTTCTGCTTGCCATTCCTGAAAGGCTCTTGTTGCAACTGAAGTCATCATTGTTGTTGTCATTCCATTAGAACTTAAGGTTTGTGTACGTAGTTAAGTTCTACTGTGATTTTCCATTTCTGTTTTATCTCATCAGTTGACTAGAAGGTTTTTTTTCTGTTTCGGTTTTGGAAATAGCCTTTTACTCTCCTTTGCTGTTACCTTCCTATGTGGCTCTGTCCACCACCTTTTGTTAAGAAGTAATTCCCCTTGTTTTTGGTCTCACAACATTTTGTCGCTGATGTTTTGGGTTACTGCTCTTTGTTTGCCTGTATTACTTGTTGGAATAAAGCCTGTGTGTCGCTGCTCTCAAACACTTTTTGGTCCATTCTCTAGCTGTAAGCCATACAACGGACATTTCATTGAATGGCGGATATTTCACTGACTGACGTTAGTAGGCCTCAAGCAGATAAATCCACATAAATGTTGGAGGTCACTGATGGTTACATATAAATTTGCTGATGATTCATGCTCGTGCATTGGTCAAAACTACGACAAGCAAACTGCATCAGGAGCAGAGCATAAAATGAGAGTCGCCTTCAACGCCACCAACACACGTCTCTTCGCCTCTCAGGGACAGTGCTGCAGAATGTTGATTACTGTATTTAAGTAAATACATGTACTAATGCAGTATAATATAAGTATAATCACTGCTTACATTTTTTAAACATGCTGCTACCCACATACACTTACACAAAAATACCTAGGGCAGGGGTGGCCAACACACGGCTTGAGAGACGCATGCGGCTCTTTGGCTGGTTTAATGCGTCTCCCCGGCTTTCACGCGACAATTGTCGAAAATGCCTCGGCAAGGGCGCTGCCATTCAAACAACGGCGCTTAAAACACAGAACGTACTACGTCAGCCTATCACCTATCCCATTACTTGATTGAGATAGAGGGCAACAAATCAGATGACTGAATCACCACTCATGCGCTGACAACGGCGCGAAGTGTTAAGCGCGATGCTAGTCAGCGAATTACCTCTGTTTTTAAGGCAGAGGTGCCCAATACGTCGATCGCAATCGACCAAGAACCAGCGGACTGGTCCCAAGTCGGAGGAGGAAATGGGCATGTGTAGAAATCAGAATCAGAATCATCTTTATTGGCCAAGTATGTAGAACACACAAGGAATTTGACTCCGGTATAACACGCTGCATTAGTATCATCATAAAGAAGTACATGACAAATAAGTATGGAAGGGCATTTCGTAATGTAAGTGAACCGTAGTGCGGTGGTACCACCCAGTGATAACTGTGAGACAAAGTGCAAAGTATCAAGCAGAGCTAAAGTGATCAGTGGTAGAATACAATACTATAACAGTTGTACAGTTGGTGCAGAAAATCATTGAACCATTTTAAAGTGACCAGTAGCAGTATTTGTTGTACAAGAAATGTATGCGTGTCTCTGTGTGTGTGTGTGTGTGTGTCTGTGTGTGTGGCTCTTTGTAGTAACACAATAAAAAAATTGGCTCTTCGGCTCTGACTGGTTCGCCCCCCTTGACCTAGGGGGAGCCAACCTCCGTTAACCGCGATAAGTGAGGGATCACTGTATATTGTTACCACTTCCATATCACCTGCATGTGTGTACTGTTCAATAGAGGCAGTGCTGATGTTCTTTAACTGTCGCTTTGGATTTAATAAGGTATGAACAATGTTATCCACCATAGAATGTATAGCATTATGTTCCAAAGCACACTCAACAGTGCACGTTTCTTTTTATGTAAGACAACAGAAAAATTGTACAGCCATATTTATTCGGGCTGGATGATTATGGAAAATATTTTCCACTAAATTAATTAAATGTGCATTTCCGGTAGTCTTTTACGGTGGCCTAACAGGGGTAAACGCAATGGCAACGGCCGAATGCTGAAAAAATAAAATAAAATAAAAAATGATGGAAACAAAAATGACAAACACGCATGCGAACTAAAAAAACAGATGAAACAAAAGCAAAAAAAAAACACGCATGTACGAAATGCTGTCAACGGTCAAACTTGGCAAACAAAAAACATCAACACTTAAATGCACCCCCCCCCCCACCCCCCCCCACACACACACACACAAAACCGCAAAAAAGTGGAAGCAAACAGTGCAAACCTACAAACCACAGAAAAAAAAAACATGTTAATCAAAAACACACCAACTCGACACTTACGGAGGACCAGTCCTATGAGACCAGATCCTCCTCCCCATTCTCTGGTCTCACGTGAACTTCTATTTACTACTGTACCATCCTTTGTCTATTGTGAAATTTTACTTCCTGTATGTCTTGCGTTAAAAAGACATTGTACAAGCGTTGGTAAACAAACATGGTTCCAGCCATGTAACCATGCTGCTCTATTATAAAATCGTAAAAGATAACGTCCATGTGTTTAAAAAGACCTGAAATAAAACATGCAGTTTTTATTTTCTCCTCTTGATGGCCAACCGAATCAAGCCAGCAAGAACACCTGGTCTCACGTGATTGGGTACTGTAGTGCTAGGGCGTGACTCTTTAGTGTTTTTGAATTACATGTGTGTTTCGGCAGCGGGTTTTTAATTATTTATTTTTTTTACATTTGTTTTGTCATTTGAAATCTTTGCTTCAGCCTCTCAATACAAGTACAGGAAGAAGAGTAAGAGTGGGAAGGAGCAGACGCCGTTGCTTACGTGTGTGTAAAAAGGAGGAAGGAAAATGTCGCTTTCATACAGAAAAATGTACCCAAAAAAAATAAAGCTGAACAAAATATAATACAGTAATTGCAAATATCGTTAATTTAGCGTGAGGATTGATACTTAAATTTAAGCACTCACGGTGGAAATATCGATACATTTGGTATCATTACGCCCATCCTTTGTGGATGCGATCATGTATGTTCTGATACATCTGTAAGTTGAGGGGTTCGTTGTTCTTCAGTGGATAGCACTACTTTACGAACGGCAAAAAGAGAGATGGAATCCTTTAAATGCAGTTTTATTAAAAGGACAACAAAAAGACGTCTGCACCGCAGCACGTTCGAGAACACAACTCCCGTAACTAAAACCACTTCCTGCTTCTCTTACTTTAACAGCCAATCAGAACATATCAACATAAAAACATGTCTAAGCAATTATTAAACAACAGAATATAATTTGGGAATGCTTAATATGAAATACTATGATGCTCAAACATAAAATGATAAATAATAATATAACATAAGCTTACACATCTTTAAAAGAGGATTTTTGTGCTTTGTGAGTGGAAGGGGCAAATGAACATTATGGAGTTACAAAAACTAAATGGATCATATAATTTAAGGGAATTTAAGGAAAAAGTTTGGACCACACTGTTCTAGGGTCAAATTTGTACGAGTTCTGTGTTGGTAATGCAATTCCCCAAAACACAAATATATTATCGGAAATGAACAGTGCACTGCTGAAAAGGAAAATGATGAACAGGCTTTCATTTGTATAACACTGTTTCCTTACTCACCTGCTAATGAGAGGATCAGGAGCAACTGGGTTCAATATCTTACTTAAGTACACTTAAACATACTGGGGATCATATCCTCAACTTCTCGGATGGGAGACAACTGCCCAAAAGATGACTACAATTTTTTTTCAGGGATGCTTCTCTGGCATGCAGGGCACGAGTTGGCATCTTATTATGTTGAAACACTTCCAATTTTCAGCTGGATGTCCATCTTCATTTAGTGAAAATGTGAACTCTCTCTGTTTTGATAGAATCAGAATCATCTTTATTGTATGTAGAAACACAGAAGGAATTTGTCTCCGGTAGGACAGGCTCTAGCACGAAGCAACTATGATGAACAATGGCACGAAAAATAAGTATGGAAAGACATTCCATAATTTAAGGTTACCGTTGTGCGGTAGTACCACCCAATGGCAGCAGTGAGACATTGTGCAAAGTATCAAATTGAGATAAAGTGATCGGTGGGTGGTGCAATACAAACTATGACGGTTGTGCGGTTGGTGCAGATAATCATTGCACCATTTTTAATGTGACCAGTAGCAGTATTTTTGGAACAACTTTGTTAAGGAGGTGGTGCTGCGAATCATGACAGAATGGCCGGTAGACGTGTGCAATAATAAGACACGTTCAGTTGACCACTTCAGGCATATTTATTATATTGCAAGAACAACTTGGCAGCACGTCGTAACACGGACGGTGGCCATGAACATAACGTCACCTTAAACAAAGGCGCTCACATGTACCTCCGGTATGTCCCTTCACAATAACAGTGAGCAAGAGCGCTACACACAACACAAATCCTCAACAAACTTCAAGTGTGCAATTGTACAGAAAGTCCTTGAGTGTTTTTTAAGTGTCTGGTGCTGTGGAATATTGATCCACAACAGCCGTTCAAGTATGTAGAGAGCTGGAGCTACAATGATCATTGAGGTACTACTGTTCCACAGGGGTGTGCAACCATGCAAAGAGCCACTATAGATTTGAGTTACTGTTTGGGTAGGTAATTGCAAGAGGGAAGAAGCTGTTTGAATATCTGCTGGTTTTGGTGCGCATGGATCGGTCGTGCTTGGCTCAGAGGAGTAGCTGGAAAAGGTGGTGGGCATAATATATCTTTGCGGTCCATGGTGCAAAAAAGGATTGGGCACTGGACCGCTGCCCTACAGCAGTGTTTTACAATCTTTTTCGAGCCAAGGCACATGTCTTTCATTGAAAAAAATCCCGTGGCACACCACTCGCTGAAAAAGTGAAGAAGAAAAAAACTTATTTTAACAATTAAAGTCTTACATTGTTATTATAAGCGTTTTTTTTTTAACATTGATGAATGACATTATATTATAACATCTTGAATAGGAATCAAATAAACATCAATCAAATATTTTATAATCTTTCATATTTATTCTCACTCAGTGTAATAAATGTTTTGGATGAACACAGTTCTGATATGCTGGCAGCAATCCATGAAAGACGCACGAATCTCTTCCTCCACAGCTCTCAGTCTTTCTCTGTTTTGAGCTTTTTCAGCAGTCAAGCTATTTCCAAAGCCGCTTTGGGTTCAAACATCTCATTTACAATGGCTTTGGAGGCGGGAAGTACCGTATTTTCCGGACTATAAGTCGCAGTTTTTTTCATAGTTTGGCCGGGGGTGCGAATTATACGGTGGAGCAATTTATGTGTGAAATTATTAACCACATGATTACAGGTATGTCATTTCACATGTTATTTTCACATTAACCACAAGAGGTCGCTCTCGGCCTGTGTTGATAAATCGACGATGAATCTGACGTAGGCGACGTAGAAGAGAAAGCGGCGTATTGTCTACCTCCCGAGTTGGGGGAGTTGTTTAAAAGTGACTCCGAGGATGAAGATTTCATTGGATGTAGTGATTTGGAGTGAAACTGATAGTTTGGTAAACTTATTAGCATGTTCTTTCTGCTAGAGTTATCTGAATAACTATTAATATGTTACGTCGTTACTGACATTACCATGCATGTCAGTCATGTAACGTTAGTATACCGTACACCTATTCAGCCTGTTGTTCTCTATTTTATTTTTATTTTAAATTGCCTCTCAAGATGACATGTATGTTTTTGGGGTTGGATTTTATCAAATAAATTTCCCCCAAAAAATGCGACTTATACTCTAGTGCGACTTATATATGTTTTTTCCTTCGTAATTATGCATTTTTTGGCTTGTGCGACTTATAATCGGGAGCGACGTATAATCCGAAAAATACAGTACTCATTGCTCTGCCATTGGGACTTTTTTGATTTCGCCACAAGTTCAGTGACATGGTAACTTGCTCTTAGGGCTCTCTCGTTTAGCTTTGCGTTTTTTCTCATGCATGTTGCTTGTTTCTCCGAGTGTTCACGCAGGCAAACAAAATGCTCCACATTTTTGTTTTGAAGTGAAAGGCAGTGGGGATTTTTTAAGTGGGTGTACGCGATTCGGGGATTTTTTTTAAGTGGGTGTACGTGATTCTGGGATGTTCTATATATACATACAGAACATCAATCATAGGCTACAACACCAGTTGAACTAACGTTAAATTTAATGTTTTACTACTCCAAAATAATCACAGGCCAACGTTATTAAGCATAACTCGCATTAGAACAATGATCAACAAACATTTCAATAACCGAAATAAACATTGAATGTGGCGTCGGGAGAAGTGGGTGGACGGTGTACCCCCACGTACCACGCCCACTACACCCCTGGTGAAAGGTGTTTTGTTTGGAAATGGAATTTAAGATTACTTGGGGACCATAGCGCTGTTGGGAGCTTTTCACCACATACCAAGCACAGCGGACTCGGTGCCGTTGCATCTCCAGTAAAAGTAAATCCAAATGGAAGATAGCTTTCGTTGTATTGCCTCGTGCCAGAAACTTCGCTTGTCTTGAAGCACAAGGCAATTAGCTAACTGCTGCTGCTACCTCCCGGTATGGAAGAGTACTCCATGATTACTCTGCCAGGCGATAGACCGCACAGGCATCCAAATTGGATAATTTCCCACGGCACACCTAACAATATCTCACCAGTGTGCCGTGGCACAGTATTTGAAAAACACTGCCCTAGAGAAGTGTGCCAAGGTCACTAGCTGATCACAGGATCCCATACAGCAAGTTAGAGGTGGGCATATATATCTATTGATTTATAAAACAGTCAATTCTGTTGTTTTCATCAACTGCCATGATGTAGACCTGGTATGTTATAATTAGAAAATGAGAATGCTTTACATCTGTCACTTCAGGTTCCAGTTAGGATTCTGCTGCTGCCGCTGATGTTGCTGTTGAGCAACCTCCAACTGGGTCCCAAAGCGGCTTCTAAAGCCGCAGCGACCCGGGTACCTGCAGACCCAGTTGGCTGTTGACTGGGAACTGTTCATAGCCCGAAGGCACGCCCAACAACGCTTGGAGATCGTTCCCAAATTGGGATGCTGCGGTCGCTGCTAAGACTGCTGCAGCAAACGTCTTTCAGCAGGGTGAATTTTACAAACTATGTATTTCATAATACAGTCAAACCTCAGTTTTCCTCCATAATCCGTTCCAGAAGGCTGTTCGAAAACCGAAACCACACTCTTTTTAAAATAAAAATGTTTACTGAACACGTCTGCTCACAATGGAAAGCAACACGAGGAAGCGTCACTTCCTCGTCTACCCGAGGAAGCGTCACTTCCTCATGTAAGGAAGGTGGGAGGAGTCAAATGGTGCATTCAGGTGCGCTCAGTTTGTTTGAGAACTGAAATTTGTTCGTCATCCGAGGCATAAAAAACTCTAAATATTTGGTCAAAAACCGAATTGGACGAGAACCGAGACGTTCAAAAACCGAGGTTTGACTGTATGTCCTTTCAGTCCGTGGTGCAAAAAAAGACTGGGCACCGGACGGCTGCCTTTGAGCGTCATGGTTCTGTTTGTTTGTTCTCCGAGTAGGCAAGATCGGAAGGCATTTCCTCCAGCACCAGTTTGTCATTGTCATCATCTCCTGCCTACTTCAGGACTGCCACGCCGACCACTTGTCATGTTGTATTGTTTCTCGTAGTGGTGTGTTTTAGTTCCTAGTGTGTTGTTGATACTTCTCAACTCAACTGTATTTGTAGAGCACTTTCAAACAGCCATCGCTGCATACAAAGTGCTGTACATGGAGCAACTAACAACTTTTTCCAGAGTGTCCCCTGTGTTTTTCTTTATACTTTTGTTCAGTACTGTACACCCTGCTTCTCCTGCCTCCCTGCTTTTGGGTCCTCAACCGCTGACAAACATGACATTAAGAAGTGTGCTTCGCGAGCTGATCACGCATCTGACGCTACAAGTCAGAGGATGCCAATTAATATGTAAACAAGCTCTGCAACTCATCTGTATTATATATGAATGTATTATTTTTTCATAAAACAGTGAATTGTTTTTTGTTATAATAATCTGCAATTGTGTGTAGGAAATAAAAAGTGAAAACTGGAAAAAGAAATGTTCAGTTATATTAAAATGACACATTCCCACATAATGAGAAACCTTGATCAGATGTGCAGGAAGTCTTTAATGAGGTCAGTGGCTTGGGAACAATCATGAGTACCACACCCAAAAAATTTTGTGCACCCCTGAAAATGATGCACCTTTCTTGAATCAAGCAGCGTTACAGTATTCAAATTTTTGCTCACTAATGTTCTTTTAGGCCACATGGGTTAAGTAAAGTGTACACTTTAGGAGGAGAATGTGAAGAAAACCTGTTTTTAATCCTTTGAAGAGCTCCATTGACCTATATTTTTGACAGAGAGCATAGCCTACTGTAAAACGTCCACCGCACAATACAAACGTATTCAAATAGAATACGATGTTCTACAATAGTGTTCAATTTACAAGGACAATTTCTTTTACTCGACACGACTTGGATGAACGTGCTGCGGCGTTACCAGGACAACTCGGAAACGTCAGCAAGACAGAAAGAAAGAAAAAAAAGATGAGACAACTCGTCAGGGAGAGAGAGAGAGAGAGAGGGAGAGGGAGAGAGAGAGAGAGAGAGAGAGAGAGAGAGAGCAACAAGACGTTGCTGGATCTAAACGGACAACCTGGATTTTTTTGAAAAGCGTCGGAGTTTCTGATGAACAATACATCGATGGGAAAATGGATCTGTTCTTGAACAATGGCAGAACGAGCAATTTATGTTTTTTAATGCCTTTTTTCGGGAAATTGAATATCAGTGCATCGCTACCTTGCTGGATTCTATTATTTGTAGTCTGCTGTGTTCGCAACACATTTGGAGAAGACGCCGCGTCGGGCTTCGTCACCACGTCCGAGGGAAAGCGCTTTGCCGCGAAATGAAATGCATTAATTTGAGGTTTTTCAGGTAGCTATTGAGCTGAACGTTGAGTCTGACGCAATAGCATGTTTGACAGGGGGAAAGTAAGCGCCTATCATTTGACGGGTCGTGGTCACGAAGGAAAACAAAGAAAATCAGACAATTTCCTCTCGAGTTTATTGTTCTCGCAATGACGTGCTTCCGCAGAAGATGTGCGTTTATAGAGCATGTCATCGCGGCAGTATTGAACTATATCTGCATGTAAACATAAACGACCCATGTAGCACATTCTTTTGCCAAAATGTTGCCCCTTCTCCGCCACTACTTGATGAAATATTAATAAGGGTAAAATATTGCAGTCGTCTTCTGTAAAGTAATGAATGTGATGTCAAAACAAACATGGAGCTGCAGTTACTGGCGAGAAATGCAAGGTTTGCTACAAAGGGATACTGTATATCAAATGCAGAACACAAAAAAACGTGCATTTTCACTTGTCGCTAGTGTTTAAGCAACAGCTGTTACAATCATCAGACACCCTTGATTTTGAGTGTGAAATGTAAGTTGTTGATGTTGCTTGTCATTTTTTTTATATGACTGTAGGATGAATCGCGGCATTAATCAATAACCAATTGCAAGATGTCCACAGGGAGCCCGTGTCACATACAATACTATATGGTTAAATTAGTGGAGCACTGATTTTGAAATACTTGCTTTAGATGTTGAACTGTATGTCAACAGTCAGCTCAGACTTTGTTTTAATCTGACATCTCAAAACAGAAATGAACAATTGCAGTAAGGCGCTTATTTTTAACAAGTCAAAGAAGCCAGCGGCAGTAAAACGTGTCACATCCGTCAGTCTTTTTTTTTTTTTAGTTCACTGGATGGTGGATTTTGTGACTGACATTTCAAAAACGACTGTACCAATGGAGGAAGAGGATCATCATTGATTTTGCTGAGGACAATGATTGTGACTGCACGAAGGGGTGGGCAAGATTGTATTTTTGAGACTCATCAATGGAATCAGCCATTAGTACTGCCCTGTGGGAAAGGAGTGGCAGCAACAACACCGCTGACATGTCAGTTTTGAGCACCACCAACCAAGTGAACACCGAAGTATCAAGGTAATTCCACTGGAGTTTTTTTTTTTTTTTTTGCCATTTCAGCAAATTCCTATCTCTGTCTTGAAAGATAAAAGTGAAATGAGTAGGATAAGGCCCAGCTTGAGTTTGTGGCTATATTAGTGGTCCTTACAGCACTGTATTCTATCTCAGTGGTCCCCAACCCCCGGGCCACTGTACCAGGCCATCGGTCATTTGGTACCGGGCCGCACAGAAAGAAAAAAATATCTTACATTACTTCCGTTTAATTCTTTTCAGAATCTTAAATATGTTTTATTTTGAAAATTTACCGGATTCTCTGTTACATCTGTCGACAGTATGTCACTCTTGACGCAGGTCATGGCTCGCTTCTCAGTCACGTGATAGGTTACCGCTAAAATGAAACCCAGAGCTCGCAAAATGAGTAAAAAACAAACGTCTTTGGAAAGTTTCTTTGTGAGGGGAAAAAGGCCCAGCGAGGAGGCAGATGACTTTCAAAAAAAAGAAGGCTACATTTAATGGACAATATGCGGATTTATCTCAATGGGAGATTCCCAATCAGCAAGCCCACTCGGCGATGGTGAGTGTATTTCTCATGCACTTTGTATTTGCTGTGTATCTTATTTTGAAGGCACATTTAAATGTTACCATAGCGACCTGCGAGCGTTGTGGACAGACAGGACACTTAGTGCATTTGCAATCAAAACGTGTGACCAGTTTTTTTCCCCGTGTGCCATCTGCCTTGATTTGTCCATTGATGGTGTGGAAATGCTCATGGAAAGGATGTAGAAGGGTGTAAAGTAACTCCTTCCTTAGAAGCGGTAGACTGCAGAGCAGACAAGAGTGTCCCAGCAATTTTTGTGATAGCATTTTTGTGTCCGCCTTTTCAGATTCCTGAGAACCAAAAAAGTGAACCCACATTTGAGATTAAAAGTAGTCTCAGAAAAACAACACATGCTAGCTAAATTTGCTTCACCTACTCCGGCCGAAAGCCTGGCGCTGCCGTGCTCCTGCGACCACCTGTGTGCAGAGGGCGGAGCCAAGGCTGCGCACCCACTTCGGCCGTGTGCTGCGTGGCGAGCTTGGAGGAACCGATAACTACACAAGAGATAGAAAATGCCATCAAAAGAATGAAGTTCGAATGTCACTGGAAAAGCTACGCCTACTCCTGCAAGTAGGAATGAACAGGAGTGTAGTGTAGTATGCTAATGCTATCATGGTTAACCATTATCGGAGATCGAAAGTTTGGGAACATTTCAACGAAGACGCCAGAGCTTTCGATGCCTACCTCATTTGGTTTTGTAATATTATTGAATACTTTTAAGATTTGTTTAATTTTGTTTTCTTGAGCCCAAATTTACTCAGATGGTTGCACAGTCTTCTAAATGTAAAAACAAAACTAATAAGGCATTTGAGGCCATTGAAGTTCAAAATATTTTTAGATGATCATATTTTGTGTTGATAACAGTAATTATACGTGTAACTATGCATAGTTTTTGTTGTATTTTTAAACACACGTAACATTTGTTATCAAGGCAACAGTACTGTACTTCACTAAAAGTTCAAACATTGTATTATCACATACCTGTCTTTGTTTTTAGATTTCCCAAGGAATGCTGGAAATGTAATAAAAATTAAATATACTATCGTACTTTTCTTCATTATTAATTTTTACAGACCTTAAAGAATTCAAGATAATGGTTATATAAGAGCAGCTGCTTGCCGGTGGAGTATGCTGCGATTTTTACCCTTACCCTCTTAAAATAATGGCTTAAGTCGTAAAGAAATTGCCTTAAACATCGGCTACATCGGTACTAGAACAGATCATTTATTTATACACTTGAAATGAGTGTGTGCTTGTGTGTGTGTGCCCGGTAGTCCAGTGGTAAGCGCATCGAGCTCACAGTGCAGAGGTCTTGGGTTTAATCCCCGCTCCGGCCTGTGTGGAGTTTGCATGGCCTCCCCGGGCCTACGTGGGGTTTCTCCAGGTCCTCCGGTTTCCTCCCACATTCCAAAAACATGCATGGCAGGTTAATGGAACACTGAATTGTCCCTAGGTGTGAGTGTGAGAGCGGATGATTGTTCGTTTCTGTGTGCCCTGTGATTGGCTGTCAACTGGTTTAGGGTGTCCGCCGCCTACTGCCCAAAGACGGCTGAGATAGGCTTCAGCTCCCCCCGCGACCCAAGTGAGGATCAAGCGGTTCGAAAAATGAATATATATCCCTTTTCTAGCATATTGAAAATGATTTCATATGCATGACTTACTGTATTTCTTCTTTGTAGGGTTGTTTATTCATTTACCAACCTCGTGACCACCACCCCAGAGGCCACAGTATCCACCAGTGAAAATCTAACTTCGTTCAGAGTCCAAGGAAGCCATGAGACACCAACACCATTAGTACTGAGTGCCGCAGAGGCAAACACAGTCCTGAAGGGCATTTTGGTGGCAGCCCAGGCCCTAGTTCTCCTCTCCATCTTCCTCCTCTCCAGCCTTGGTAATTTTGCAGTCCTAACTGTCATCATCAAACACAGACAGCTCCGGACAGTTACAAATGCATTCATCATGTCTCTATCGCTGTCCGACTTCCTCACAGCCATCCTATGCCTGCCGTTCTCCTTTGTCATGCTCTTCAGTAAGGACGGTGTCTGGATGTTTGGTCAACGTTTCTGCATGGCTAATGGATTTTTCAACAGCTGCTTTGGCATCATCTCTACCCTGACCATGACTTTAATTTCGTTTGACAGGTATTATGCCATCGTCAGACAGCCACGGGCTAAAATTGGACGACAGAAAGCTACTAAGTTGTTGATCGCTGTGTGGTTAATAGCAATTGTTTTTTCTCTTCCATGGTATGTTTTAATGCGAAAGTCAACACAAGTCCATAAGCAAGGTTTCTACCACTGTATGTATGTTTTCCACTCTGGGACCTCGCGTCTGGGGACAGCATATAGCATTTCTCTTATAATTGTGTGTTTTTTACTGCCCTTTGCCCTGATGTGTTTCTGCCACTACAACATCTGTAAGACAGTTCGTCTCTCTGAAATACGAGTCAGGCCAGTGACCACATATGCTTACTTACTACGATTCTACAGTGAGATGCGCACAGCCACCACAGTTCTCATTATGATTGTTTTTATCATTTTTTGCTGGGGTCCATATTGTTTAATGGGGTTAGTCACTGCATTAGGGAACTACACTTTCAACCCTGCGATGGACACATTTGCCATCTGGCTTGCGTGGACAAATGGAGCCATCAATCCCCTGATCTATGCATTGAGAAACCCCAATATATCAATGTTACTGGGGCGGAGTCGAGAAGAGGGCTATCGGACCAGATGTATAGCGGCGTACTTGTCTAACCACACCCAGAATCGAGAGACTCGACTGAATCAGGTAGAGCGGATAAGGGACCGCTATCTAAGTCGAGTGGGAGTTAATAATTGCAAACTATCAAATTCGAGTCCAGGAAAAAGAGCAGAGGCAGAAGGTACTATGTGGGCCTGTAAAAATCCTGCTGTGTTTTTCTGCAGGGATACCCAGTCAGAAACCAAAACGACAGTCTCCAAATTTGTCAGTGTACCAATGATGACGACCGCCGACACCAGCCTGTGATATTTAAAAACAAAAGGGGACCACTGTAGGTTTTTTAAATTGTTTTTTTTTAACATGTTGTATTTTAAAGTCTCTTGTTGAGTAAAGGTGTTCTGCAGTGAGACATTTTGTAACATTATTAGCAAGATGATTCACTCTTCCAGATAAGATCGAATTTTTTTAATTTATTTTAGTTTCTGAAAATCATATTTAATTCGGTACCTAAATTCAGATTGTAAGAACAACATGAAAATGTTACCCACTAATAAACTCATATTTGTTGTGTTTTTATTTAAATATGCTTTGTAAATGTCATTATTACATGACATTATTGCCTGTTCTGCATATACATGTAAAGGTTTAGGATTTAGCAGTCACCAGAATGAGGCACAGCAAGGTTTCATGTGGACTGAACTCAAGCTCAATTGTTTTGTCAAAAATTTTTAAAAAGGTAACTTTGAAATCAAGTTCTGGATATACTGTCAGACGCAGGCTTGGATGCAGGACACATTTGTAGGGTTCAAAGTACAAAGATATATTTATTCGAGGATCAGTGACTGACAACTCAAAATAGGCAAGACAAGGCAACAAGGCAAGGACTGGTCGGGTCAGTGGCGAGAGGCTGGAGTGCGCGCACGAGGACGAAACACACTGGCACAGGACAAAGGGAGACAAGGACCATTGAAACACAGGTGCAAACAATCAGTACGGGGGTGACAATCAGACTAGCACAGGAGGAAGGGTTAGTGACTTGAAACGAGAGGAGTCATTCTTTCAAAATAAAACAGGAAGTGACCAGACAAACAAAGAACCCTCATCGCGGTGTGATATATACATACCAAAAACAATACACAATAGTCATAATATTAATCAAGATAATAATTTTGATAAGTAATGCACTATTTTGTAAACATGAACTCAGTCGATGACATTGAAACGTTTCTGCAGAAAGAAACTGACATAGACTCCCATCATATCCTCGTGAGGATAAGCGATTTGGATTGATGGATGGAAACAAAGATAAAAGAGAAGTAGGAAGTAGGAGCTGCTGCAACAGGCTGCTGCCTCAGCACCTTGGAAATCCATCCATCCATTTTCTGATCCGCTTTATCCTCACAAGGGAGTGCTGGAGGCTATCCCAGCTGTCTTCGGGCAGTAGGCGAGGGACACCCTGAACTGGTTGCCAGACAATCGCAGGGCACACAGAGCCGAACAACCATCCGCGCTCACACTCACACTAAGGGACAATTTGGAGTATTCAATCAGCCTGCCATGCATGTTTTTGGAATGTGGGAGGAAACCGGAGTACCCGGAGAAAACCCACGCAAGCCCAGGCAGAAGATGCAAGCTCCACATAAGAAGGCTGGAGCCCAATTTGAACCCTGCACAAGTGCACTGTGCGGCGGACGTGCTAACGAGTCGACCACATGCTGGCCATGAAATTATACCATTTTATTTAATTGTTATTCTTATAAAATTGTTCCATTTTGAGTTGGTAATGGTGCACTGCCACTCACATTTGCCAAACCTTCCTTGCTGAACTAATATTGCATTACAATGCTTGCATTTTCAGTACCGTACTGTAGCCTGTATGGTTTCTTTCTTAGATGCTTTTTTGTTGGTCTCCACTACACATCAAAACGCTGCTCAGACCCTGAACTAAAATATTGTTTCATTGTTTAAAGGATTATGTGTCTGAGACAGGGTTAGTATTGTAATTGAAGAAATGATTGATTCATATGTTGTCTGTTTTACTGTTGTTGTTACTTGTCTTTTAATGTGCTGTATTTCATTGCATTACAGTTTGCTTGAAGATTAAATATATCTAAATGTTTTTTTAATTATTATTATTTTGGGCACACTGCAGTAAAAGATTGGGGAGCAAATCTGATCTTAAAAAAACAAACAAATAAAAAACAGTGACGTCCACATAAAGGCAAAAATAAGTCAAAAAGCAAATTCTAAGGTACAGGCTTAAAAAACAGGTGTGTCTCACTAAATTGTGGTCCAGGGGCCACACAGTTTACAACTTAATCCAGAACTGGGCAAAGTATGGCCCGGGTACCCCTCATTCGGCCCACCCACAGTCTCTGACCGACCCTCCCAGTGACCACGAAGTAAAATTAAAAATACTCTGTGCTTTTCTTTTGAAAGTTGTGCTTTTACGTAATGTACACACATGCGGACCATGTTCAAGCGAGGTAGCGACCAAGAGCTTCAAATTGTGTCGGCACTGTTGCCAAGTAAGTTTTTGCTAGTTTTATTCTGACCCCTCTTGTAGCTATTTTTCCAAAAAACAGAAAAACTAAATTTGGTCTTAATTTTGGCAACATTTTTTATTTCTTCCGGTGTACGCAAGTAGACCAAGAGAATTTGGCCTCAAGATTTTGTATGCAAATTTTTACAGTTTCAGTATATATCAATCAACAAAACATTTTAGCTGTTCATTGTCAGGACTCCCAAATATAGCAAGAAAGGGGAAGTATTTATTGACAGTGAGGTAAAATGATACAGTTATGAGTTACACTCAACGTGTGTGTGTGTGTGTGTGTGTGTGCGTGTGTTTTGCCGATTTATTCTCAAATTTGTTATAATTTTTCAAGTGTCAAGATGTGATCATTGTGTCAATGATCACTGAATTTTTTTTTTTAATTTAAAATGTGTATTTCTCAATTCGAACAATGCATACCGGAATCTATGTACCGTATATAGAAATTTACTGAAAGAAGACAATATGCTATTTCTGAATACAAACTCAAAGTTGAGGTTAGAATATTGGCTTGCTCCTCATCAAGTATTCCAGTTTCTCACGTGGCCCCTTTGCAAAATCAATTTCCCACCCCTGGCTTAATTGTATGTCAACTGGGCTGGGCCATAAAATGAAATCAACTTGAGTATGAAATGATTTTTTCGTTATTGTTAAAAAAAAGAATTTTGACCCAAGCCACTACCAGAGGAGATGACACAATGCGGATGAAGCCGAACCGTTCCTCTGTCATCTTGTTACATTTTTCAGGATTTGACCTTTTCCATTTTGTGTCAACCGGTTACATTCTTGCACTGGTGCACGTGATGGCGCACTGAAAATAACATACCGGAAATTACACATTGTACCTAGCGATGGGCGATGCATGGCCCGTTGTCTCTGGTTTGTAGTAGAGATTAGGTGCTATATACCGTAATTCTATCAAGACACCCAAGAAATCTGTACAGACAAACAAAACGGGTTGATCAGCCTCAGAGACAGAGCTCGATCAACCACCACAGAGCTGCAGACTGTCACGATTCGGTCAAACCGAATAATGTTTTGGATCCCAAAATTTGTAGACTCCAGACAAGGACTCTGAAACAAATAAAATGTTTAATATACAAAAATCGCACCGACAAAGTAGGAACATAAAGCGCTGGTGAAAACAAGGACCAGGGAGCACAAAAACTAAATGATAACCAAAAGCGCTTGCACTGAGGCAAGGAAGGAAAACAAACCCGATACTACAAACGAAAAACAATGTATCAAATACACGCAGCAAAAGTCAATTCACTAAAACAAAAAACAATACTTAAAAAAAACAATGGTACCAAGAGAACAATAGCGAATACGACGAGGTCTATAGCAAAGGTCTATGAGCAAGGAAAACAGCAAGGCAAAACAATACTCCGAAAACCAGCAGACAGTTCCTTACTTGCAAGATTGGCAGCAGGTGTGCAACCAGCAAGTCCGCTTGGTCTGCCACCTGCTGGCCAGGCCAAGAACAGGAACATGACAGTACCCCCCTTTCAACAGACGCCTCCTGGCGGCCCACCCGGTTTCGATGGGTGGGAAGAGTGGAAGGTACGGAGAAGGGACGGGTCCAAGATCCAGGTCCGTAGCCCTCCCAGTCGACCAGGTACTCGAACCCCTTACCCCTGCGCCAAGAGTCCAAAATTTGCCACACCGTGTACACCGGGTCACCGTCGATAATCTGCGGAGGAGGAGGCAAAGTGGGAGGAGGAGCCAGGGGACTGGTAGCCACCGGTTTAAGCAGGGAAACGTGAAAGACGGACGGGGTCAACCTTCATGGTGGGCGGCAACCGGAGCTTGACGGAGACGGGGCTAATGACTGATTCCACCACGAACGGTCCCATGAAGCAAGGCCCCAACTTGCTCGAGGTGCCGGCCAGACGCAGATCCCTCGTCGACAGCCACACCTCCTGGCCCACCTGATAGGCCGGCGCCGGGCGACGATGACAATCCGATATCATCCGGTTCCTGGAGGCGGTGCGAGACAACGCGATCCTGGTCTCCCTCCACACACGATGAGTCCGTCTCAGATGGAGCTGCACCGACGGAACCTCCACCTGCCCTTCTTGCGATGGAAAAAGCGGCGGCTGATAGCTATAAGCAGACATAAAAGGAGACCGACCTGTGGCTGACGAGACGAAGGTGTTATGGACGTATTCCACCCAAGGCAGGTGAACAGACTAAGACGAGGGACGATGGAGACACACGCAACGTAGAGCTGCCTCCAGGTCCTGGTTCATGCGCTCAGTTTGTCTGTTGGACTGCGGGCGGTAACCCGATGATAGGCTTGCTGTGGCTCCCATGGCATGGCAGAACCGCTTCCACACCCTGGAAACGAATTGGGGACCCTGGTCCGATACAATGTCCACCGGGATTCCATGGAGACGGAAGACATGGCTGATGAGAAGGTTGGCGGTCTCCAGGGCAAACGGCAACTTGGACAGTGGAACGAAATGAGCGGATTTTGAGAAGCGTGAGAATAATGGGATTTGTGCAGGATCCAACAGTGTGGTAGATGATGAGAGCTGTGGTAGCTGGTCCCAGCCAGCAAAGCGCTTACAGCACTGAGACAGGTACAAACAAAGCCAGGTTCTACATTTGGCTGCACTTTGTCAGCGGAACCTGGTTAAAATGAGCCATTTTAAAATAAAAACAAAAACAAAGTCCCAACTTACTCTCCTTCCAGCTGGGTGTGACTTTTTAGCCCTTTCGGCGTCCATAGGGGTGTTCACACAGCAACTTTTACTCCGGTGGTAAAATGGTCCGTGTGAACGCTACAGGCAGTCCACAAGGCAGTCCCAAATTGCACTTGCCATATCAGGGACAATCAAAGACACAGTGGAGACCCGACTAGGAATCTGGTCACAAGTAGTGATGGTATCTCTAACACTGCTCCAAAGCACGCATCAAAGTCGATAGATGACTTATAGTGAAGCAGTAGGTCGCAGCTTGCTTCAGTTTACGTCACTGATGACGTTTGAACCACTTAACTGTATCAGTCCGACCGAGTCAGCTGACTGCTTTGGGTTGACAGGGCTTTGAAACTTAGGCGCAAAACTCATTGCTGCATTGAAGACAGCCGATTCACCGCAACATGCCCCTGATCTACACGTATTGCACGTTCAGAATAGCCGTTGTTTGTTATTTGACAGTCGGACTTTTTAACCGATGGAACCATCCAAGAAGCGTTCTACTGTGTGGGAGCATTTTGATTTGGTGCCACCGAATAACCTTATTCACCGAATAAGGTTCACCTTCCGTGTTCATTTTCCGAATTCGGCGGAGCCTTTAATGCAACATGTTTGCAAAGTTAGGATTAGAATTGATATCATGCATCATATTTGAAGCTCTACTGACATCAAATTCCCACATTGCTAAATTATTAGGACAAGTAAGATTTGTGAGCGCTCGTGCCGACAGTGGTGACGTCATTCAAGCAGTACTATTCAGCAGTACTGTATAGTGTAATATTCAAGAGGAGCCATTCTTACTAACGGGGTGGCAAATACATAGATGGTAAAATGAAGTCCGCCATGAGTAACGTGTTGTCATTTTGTTTACAGGCCCTTCTACTGTGCAAAAATTGCTATTCCTCAATAAGAACACCTGAGTTACACAAGCATTCAGTACACAAAGCACAATGTCAAGTATAAACACTGAGCACACCAAGCACAATCCCAAAAGGTTATGAATGACAAACAAAATTTCAAGTCTTTTTTTTTTCACATTGGATATATATTGTTGCTTCAAGGATATAATTTATACCAGTGGTGGGCAAACTACGGCCCGCGGGCCGGATCCGGCCCATTGGTCTTTTTAATCCGGACAGCCGAAGGTTGGTACAGTACACAATTAAGGTTCAATGTAAATGATTGCATTCATTTGATTTGGACTTGTAATGACAGGCATTTCAACGCCAAGTGGCGCAGTTACTTGAAGTTGTAGGGCACAGGGAGGGAGGGGGAGACGATACGGAAGCCCGCAGTAGCGCTAACTCAAGTAACTCCGCTCGATATGACGGAATAAGTGTGTGCGCGACGCTATTTTCAATCATTGGATCCAAAACGGCAACATGCAAGTGACTCCTTATTGGTGTGAGTTTTACTGGAATTGCAAGCATTTTTAGGTCCTGTAGATCATGGCATCCAAACGAAGAGGAACAGTAATGGCCGCGGAAGAGAAAGTGAAGTGTATCTGATTAAACGAAGCGGGTTACAAAGTACGAAACATTCAGGAGACGCTTGAAGTCTGAAAGACTCAAATCTACGAGACTTTGAAAAACGAGGAAGCAATTCTCGCTCAGTCCGATTCTGGGTATTTACATGCTCAGAGTGAATTGCATGCGGCTCGACGGACAATCGAGTAGATAAACATTTCACATTGGATATATATTGTTGCTTCAAGGATATAATTTATACCAGTGGTGGGCAAACTACGGCGCGCTTCTTGGAATGGTTTGACTGTTATCATGCTGAAAACTTTCCGCAAACTGGACGCTCACGCTCTATGTTCCCTCGTGTTCGTATCAAGCGCGCTCTTAATGTGACAGTGCTACATTTGTTAAACAAGGCAGTGTTGAGGATTTGTGTTGTGTGTTGCGCTCTTGCTCACTGTTATTGTGAAGGGACATACCGGATGTACATGTGAGCGCAACTTCCACCTTTGTTATTAAGCTGACGCTATGTTCATGGCCACCGTCCGTGTTACGACGTGCTGCCAAGTTGTTCTGGCAATATAATAAATATGCCTGAAGTGGTCAACTGAACGTGTCTTATTATTGCACAAGTCTACCGGCCATTCTGTCGTGATTCGCAGCACCACCTCCTTAACAGGTTATGGGCCCAGGCACAGAGGCAAGTGGCGCCAGCGGGAAGCTACCTCACGGAGCTAACAGGAGCTACCACGTGAAGAGGTGCAAAGGCAGATATGAGCCAAAGAAAGACAAGTCATTATAAAGCAAACGTGGCGCATTACACGGAGCTTGTAATTGATATTGAGAGTGCAATTTTGTAAAGGCTAGCAACAGCGTGGAAAATAACGCAAGTGGAGAAGTTAAAGCTAAAATTGCTAAGGACACGTTTTTGAAGAACGAGGAGTGACAAGATGGCGGCGGCTCGTACTTTTGGAGGCCTATCCCCACAAATGTTCTTCGACGGATCCGAAGACAAGTATGAACTTTGGGAAACGAGATTTTTGGGACATCTACACTCATTGAAGCTAAAAGAGACTATTTTGAATGAACCCATCAACCCGGAACAGCAAGATGCAGACGGAGGAAAGAATCAAGACTGCTATGCTGAACTAGTAAGACTGATTGATGATAAAAGCCTATCACTTATTAGACATGAAGCAGCCTATGATGGCAGGAAGGCTCTGAAAATACTGAGAGAGCATTACTCAGGGAAGAGTAAGCCACGGATCATCAATATGTATACATCTTTGACAAAGCTACACAAAGTGGAAAACGAGTCGACCACGGACTACATAATCAGAGCAGAGAACCTGATTACAGCGCTTCGCGATGCTGGTGAGACTCTCAGTGATGGTTTGATAATAGCCATGATTCTTGGAGGTTTGCCAGATGTGTACAAACCATTGGCCGTACATATTACGCAGAATGAAGACAATGTGACATTTTCTGACTTCAAAAGAAGGTTGCGTATCTATGAAGAATCTGAGAGAATCACGACAGCCGAAACCACAGACAATGTGATGAAAACAAATGCCCGTAAAGACAGAAGCTGCAAGAAGTTCACGAACAACTCAGAAAAAGGCGATGACTCGAACATGACATGTTTTAAATGTGGACTAAAAGGGCACAGAGCAAGAAAATGCACCAGAAAAGTGTGGTGTAGTGTCTGCAAGAACAACACACACCAGGAATCATTGTGTAAAAAGAAGGAGAAGCAGGACACAGCGAGAAAACTCACAGAGGAAGACAACAATGACTACTTCTTCAAAATCCAAGCCAAGAATGATGAGGTCAAGATGAGAGGCATTATGGTGGACGCCGGAGCGACATCCCATATTGTGAACGACGAGCGGACCTTCATCAACTTCGACGAAACATTCCAACCCGCGACTCATTCAGTGGAGCTTGCTGACGGGACGCAATGCAGTGGAATGGCCAAAGGCAGAGGAACGGCAGTGATACATCTTCTGGACGACAAGGGACGAGCGCACAGAGCACAACTGAGGAACGCTCTGTACATGCCTTCGTACCCCCACAACATCTTTTCAGTGTCCAGAGCTACAGGTGGTGGAGCAACGGCAGTCTTCAGACAAGGAGACTGTCACATGATCACCCAAGACGGTAATAAGTTTGAGATAAATGAGTATGAAAAACTGTATTACCTGCCAACTGTTGATAACAAAGATCAGTGTAACGTATGCCATGGTGTACAAACCTGGCATGAGATCCTAGGTCACTGTAATTTTGAGGATATTGTCAAAATGCAGAGTGTGGTAAAAGGTATGGACATTAAGAGCAATGTTGCAAAATCAGAACAGATATGTGCGATTTGTACTCAGGGCAAGTTTACTCAAACAAGAAGTAGAGAACCAGACATAAAGGCAAAGAAGCCACTTGAGTTCATTCACACTGACTTGACAGGTCCAATGAAAACCACAAGTTTAGAAGGATACAAATATGCACAGTCTTTTACAGATGATTACTCTGGTGCAATACTAGTGTATTTTCTAAAGTCAAAAAGTGATACAGTTTTAGCTACGGAAAAGTTTTTAGCTGATGTAGCGCCCTACGGAGAAGTCAAATGCATTCGTTCCGACAATGGCACGGAGTTTACAAATCGAGACTTTCAATCGACTCTGACAAAGAATAAAATCAGACACGAAACATCTGCACCCTATTCACCACACCAGAATGGCACTGCTGAGCGAGGTTGGCGAACATTGTTTGACATGGCTAGATGTTTACTTTTGGAGAGCAAGTTACCATCCATCCATCCATCTTCTACCGCTTATGGCCCGGTCGCGGGGGCAGCAGCTTTAGCAGGGACAAGTTACCAAACACTTTATGGAACTATGCTATTCAAACAGCAGCTCACATAAGAAACCGATGTTACAACAGGAGAACTCAGAAAACAGCTTTTGAACTACTGACAGGAAAGCTACCCAATGTGTCTCAAATGAAAAAGTTTGGATCAGTTTGTTTCAGTTACAAACAAGAAAAGGGAAAACTAGACTCTAGATGTAGACATTTTAAATGAGCGAGTCGAAGCTGGACGAGAAGTAATTAATGTTAAAAATGAGGTTAGGAGAAACCCACCCAGAGCTTAACAAAAGCCACCTTATCTCCAAGATTTTGAAACTGAAGATACAATGGATAGATTGCAGACATGTAATGATTTCTGTTATCGAGCAGTGTGTGACATACCAAAGACTTACCTGGATGCTATGACATCATCCAAGTCCAGGCAGTGGAAAAGTGCAATGGACGAGGAGATGCATTCACTGGAGGAGAATGAGACATTTGAACTAACGCCACTACCTAAAGGTAAACAAGCACTCGGTGGCAGATGGGTCTACACACTGAAAATGGACTCAGATGGATCAAACAAATACAAAGCTAGATATGTGGCTAAGGGATACAATCAGAAAGCAGAAATGGACTATGAAGAAACGTTTTCTCCCACAGCTGACATGACAAGTGTCAGAGTTGTCATGCAAAAGGCGGCACAGGAAGATTTGATTCTTTATCAAATGGACGTGAAAACTGCGTATTAATACGCACCCATTGATTGTGACATTTTTATCGAACAACCACAAGGTTATGAGAAAAAGTCAAATACTGGTGAAAAACTAGTGTGTAAACTAAATAAATCTCTGTCTGGACTCAAACAGTCGGGCAGACTCTGGAATAATGTGTTACATTCATGTATATGCGAAAATGGTTTTGAGCAAAATTCTGCAGATCATTGTGTATATACAAAAGAGAAACAAGGACCAAACTTCAAAAGAACCTCAACTGAAAAACTTGCTCTACAGGTTTACTGTGATACAAGTTGGACATCAAATGAGACAGACAGGAGAAGCACATCCGGTTATTGTGCCAACCTATGTGAAAGAAATTTTCTCATCTCATGTTGAACTGTAAATATGTTGTTATACATTTTTGTTGTTTTACCCAGTGAGCTAATAGCGAGTGGGGGTGTTGAGGATTTGTGTTGTGTGTAGCGCTCTTGCTCACTGTTATTGTGAAGGGACATACCGGATGTACATGTGAGCGCAACGTCCGCCTTTGTTATTAAGCTGACGCTATGTTCATGGCCACCGTCCGTGTTACGTCGTGCTGCCAAGTTGTTCTGGCAATATAATAAATATGCCTGAAGTGGTCAATGAACGTGTCTTATTATTGCACAAGTCTACCGGCCATTCTGTCGTGATTCGCAGCACCACCTCCTTAACAGGCAGCCTTCACTACAAAAGTCTAAGTATGGTTCACCTGGTTACATATGTAGCGTATCTTGTGCTGACCCGGTCCACCTGTAAAATTTAGAAATCAATGTGGCCTCCGAGCCAAAAAGTTTGCCCACCCCTCGGCTAGATTGATCTGTACTGAACAAGAAAAAAAAAAAAAACACTGAAACATGCTTGCCTGTATTTTTTCTACATTGTTTGGCAGTTGGAACAAAACATGTGAGTTATGTTACATTATGACTGGCATACAAAGACATTGCGCTATCTTCATGGCATAGTTAAAATCATCCGAAACAAGCCAGACCTCACCCTCGCTCGAATAAAAATCTATATTTGGGCAAAAAGGAAAACACACAGATTATCTGAAAAATGTGTCCGTGTCACTTCGATCATCATGTCTGCTAGGCTAGCTTAGCTGTTGTCATAGTTCAAAGCTTCTTTGATATGTGACGTGGGTTGCGTTGGCGCCGTGAGTACGTGCTCACACTCATGCGCGCACAGCAGAAAGCAGCGGACTATCGACTGCTGAGGCGCGCTTCACTCTAGTGACGTTGCTACAGTGCGTGCATATTATGGAGCAGCTCCCGGAGAAACGTAATTTGTCCACCGTGTAGAGCTATTTTGATCTCCTTTTGGAGAATAAGGTATTCAAATCTCCTTGTCTCCCAAGTGCCTCTCGAATCTATGACATGTCTTATTCCATTCTAATTCAAATGAATTTCATGGTAACTCTTAGATTACTATTCACCAGTGTTGTGTCCGAGGACCGGCAACCCGAGGCCAAGGCCAAGGACTTGGAAAATGTTCCGAGGCAAGGCCAAGGACCAAGGACTTGCCTCCGAGGCCAAGGCCAAGGATCGAGGACTGATTTTGAAGCCGAGGCCTAGCCGAGGACAAGGTCAAGGATCAAGGACTGATGTTGAAGCCGAGGCCTAGCCGAGGACATGTATAAAACAATGCTATCATACCACTTGGCAGGTCTTCATGATTTGCAACACTCCTCCACCATAACCCCTAGCACCTCTCCATCATAAACCCAAGCACACCCTAACGCAGCCAAATACAAGCAGAAGAGAAAGCGGGCAAAAAGTGGTGGCAAAGAGAGTCCGCGTGCCCAGTTAGCTTCCTATCTGGAGAACGAGGTGGCGGGCGAGGAGCCGGTGGCATTTTGGAGATGTGGCGGGATGGCCAGTGTGAAGTGGCAAGCGTTATGCTTCATTCAAGCGTAAGCGTAATGCTTGAATGAAGTGTTTTTATTCAAAGAGTACAGCAGTCAGGGTACATGTTATTTATACTGAGAAAAAAAAAAGCATATGATATACATTTATGAATTAATGTTTTAGCGCAGTAGTTTCTTAGTATGAAGTAAATCAACACTCAACAGGCATGACATGGCACGGAAGACAAGTTGAGAAATGCTGACATGCTGAATCATAGAGCTGTTAATACGTCCCGGCGCAGATCCTATTGTGTTAGGCCAGATCCGCTACTCATGCACGCTCGCGGGAATAAAACGTACTTAAAAAAATCGGTGGTGTATTAGATTGAACGAAAGTGTAATACTAAGAGGAGTCAAGCGAAAAGTCTGCTTTAAAAAAATACGCAGATAAGCATGTTATACACGGCGATTGAACAAATGTATTTTCATAATGATCACCTAAGTAAAGCAACAGCTGCGATAAAAGTAATATCGAAATAGCCGTATTGATATACACGGCGATCGAAGAAATTATATTTTCGTTAAGTAAAGCAAGAGTTGCGATAAAAGTAATTTCTTGGGCGATAAAAGAGCCAAACATGATGTATCACTTGTAGGCAAATAAATGTTGTAATTTTATATGTGTTCAGTTATTTCCGTTTTCACGGCCCTTTGAATAGGGTTTGTCAGTCGGCATGGAAGGATTACTCGCTCTGTCCGTTTTTGATCATTTATTGAAGCAGATGGTAGTTGCAGAAACAGTAGAATGATTTCAGAAGCAGTCGCAGATAGCATAAACAGATGCAGTAGCAGATGCAGGATAAGGAGCAGTAGCAGGTCACAGGTAATAACCAAAAGTAAACAAATTCAATTTAATGAATATATCTACCTTAGGCATCACAATGTCAATGTGTATAGTTGACATTAATTGATTTAATACCTTCACAGTGATAATTGTACAGTTTACCCCCAGCGAGTCCCAGGGACTCGCTGATCAGAAAAGTATGAGTCCCGTTATGCATTTAGAGAGTCCTAAATTTCGAATTCTGAAATGGTCTACTTATTCAATTGCATATGATTATAACACAAAAAACAACATATACATACAATTATAAACAAATGCTGCAAAAATTTAAATAATTCAGTCGCAGGCCTGAGGATTTCGGAAATTCACGTTAACGGTTTTTCGGTTCCGTCGGATTACGCAATAGGAAACCACGGTAACTAATTTTGGGTTCTGTAAAAGTTCATCATGGGAACCCATTTTTTATTTTGACTGATATTCATAATCAAGAATTCTGAAACTCAAAAGTATAATGTTTCAAGGGTAAATGTTTGAAAACTATGCATTAACAATGAACATTACATCAACAGCTGTGTACTCCAGGTTTATTCAACAAAATAAATGGATCAAAATATGTTGTACTTACAGTATATGACATCATGAATACAGCATACCACAAAATCAGAGTATTTTTTTCCAATCTCACACTGCAAAGATTAATTTACTGGTAATCATTAATACAGGTAAGTATTGATGTGGCTTGACATCCTCTTCCCAAAACGATGCATGTGTAATCTACTATCAATTTGATGAAAGAATCTACCACATGTCATCATTAGTTCTACCAACAGTTAACATGAGCATTACTACACCTTGTGACAAATGTTTTATTCCTAAAGTTACCATGCTACATCCAGTAAATTATAGAATAACCAATACTGTTTCATCATATTTTTCATAGCGATTAGCCTATAGATCTAATGACCAACTTGCCTCGTAATCGTGCCCCCCGTCGTATCTCGCTCTCGTGTTCTGTGCATGCATCACAGGTGAGTTTAGTGATACACCCTTTGGACGATTCATACGAAAAATCAGACTGGCAGTCCAATTTCTTAAATGTCGTAATTAGTAAACCTTTGTGAGTTTTTTTTCGCCGCCATCTCAAACTTTCATCCACGCGATTCCTCAATTTGCGGACGAAAATAGCAACCCGCATGCGCACATAACGTTATCTGTTCCGCCCCCCCACCCCACACACACACTGAAAACAAAACAAAAGTAAATTAGAAGAAACACACTCACAAACCACACCACAAACACACATACAAGCACAGTGAAATCACGTTGATCACACAGGAGAGATTCGATCGCGTACAGTCAACTCGTGTGCGGTGACTTTTATGGGAAACAATTTTTCGGTACCGTCAAAAAGACGCCACGGAAACGACACGCTACCGGTAACGATCGTAACCGTGAAATCCTCAGACCTGCCGTAGTTTTTTTGTTTGTTTTGACTGAGAAATTTCCTTGCGTCCCAAAAACGCACATTATTTGGAACTGTGCGTCCTGTGGGAAAATCATGCGTCTAGGACGCGGGACGCAGAGGTAACGAGATGGCTGCTTCAACTTCACACTAATAATAAATAATTCAATCAACCATGATTTTAAACTATGTATTATCAATATTCATTATTCTAAACATGAGAAAGCATTCATCAAACATAACTGGAATCGAGCAAAAGGACTCCAAATCCCGACGGCCAAACCCGGAAGTGAAGTGCCGGCATTATTGACTCCAGCTGTAACGCAAATTACTTGGTTCAAACAAACATTCTAGTGCCACCGCACAAACGTGACAACTGTGCAAAAATAACTAAATAAAAGACACCACTGTTACAGAAAGACTTTACACGCTATTTAAACTGCCGAACGCGAACGGTAACTGACCGTGACTGAAACTAACTGTGATGCCGCTCTTTATACGTTGCGCTAACTGTCACCTGTTAATGGCATCTTAAAGTGCCAGATAAATCCAACAATTTGGGTTCTCCTGGATGGAATGTTTGATATCTTCATGATATTTGCGGTTCTCGGTCCTGGAGACTTGCCTCCTGGGCCAAGGCCCAAGCCCTCCGAGGCCAAGGACCAAGGACCGAGTCCTCGAGCCGATCCTCGAGGCCAAGGACCAAGGACCGAGTCCTCGAGCCGATCCTCAAAGCCAAGGACCAGCTCGAGGACCACAACACTGCTATTCACGAGAGCAGTCAGTTTAGCGCGTTATTATTGGCATTAATTTAAATGAATTTTAACGTGATTTAAAAAAATAAAAATATCGCAAGATTAATTCGGCACACGTCACAGGGATTTACGTTGCTCTATAAATAAACCAGAAATAAAACAACAAGTGTGCTGCAGAAGTCCACGCCCATGTCTGTTTTGCCAGCCATGGCAGCGAGAGACACCGAAAACGGATACTTAAAAGTAGTGATGGGAAAATGAAGCCTTATGAAGCAATGAGGCTTTCCATCCAAATGGTTCGTTCCTGGGCCGAGGCATCATGAGGCTTTATTTGTACTATTGCGCCTTCTTGTGGAAAATAAATGTCATGACAGACAGTGATTAAAATGATACAATGGATTTGATGTAGAGGTAAGATCTGGCCAAAAATCCAGCCCCGACCCGGCCCGCTGGTATTTAAGCCCCACCCGGCCCGAGCCCGATCACTCAACTTGATATGCAGGCCCGAGCCCGAAGCAAACCCGAGATTTCATATTTTATTTGTGAGGACTCGGAAGGAGGAGGGGTGATTTCTGATAACAAAGCCTGTCTTTTGTAACGAAATCTAAGTTAAACAAGACTGTATAAACATTTACATCTCTTATATTTCTGTTTCTGAAGAGGTTACATTAACCGACAATTTCCTATCATTGGCGGATTTTTTTAAAGAGTGGACGGGAAAATTTAAGGCCGTCCGTCATTTTGACGGGTTAAAAATTGGGCCGTAAACCACAGCAGCAGTGCGTCCTTAAGAATCGAGCGGGTACAGTAAGAGACTGCGGTCAAGCCAGCCTCCACTCGCAATATCGAAGTCAAGTGATCCGCCACTGCTATTGTCAATACTGTGCATTACGGTAATCTGCCGCTAACGAGCGGCGTTGGTCATCTTTACCACCTGTAAATAAATTTGTAAATGTGTGTGTGTGTGTGTGTGTGTGTGTGTGTGTGTGTGTGTATGGACATTATGAATATGTACATGAGTGTAAAATTGTGTAAATTATAAATGTGTGTATATGGACATTATGAATATGTACATGAGTGTAAAATTGTGTAAATAAATTTGTAAATGTGCGTGTGTGTGTGTATGGACATTATGAATGTGTACATGAGTGTAAAATTGTGCAAAATAAATTTGTGAATGTGTATTAATTTGTGTTTGTGTATATGTTGGATAGTCGGAGTGCTGTAGTTACCCCCAGACCTACAGCCCTCACGGGATACTGAAAACTTAATTTTTAGGAATTTTTTCAAAACGGTCGAAAATGTCAACATGTCAGAACCCAGGTCATATTTTCATTTTTCAGAGGCCTTTTATTCCCAAATGCGACATCAGATCCGGACGAGAGTGGTCGCGTTGGATAGCCAGAGTGCTGTAGTTACCCCCAGACCTACAGCCCTCACGGGATACTGAAAACTCAATTTCTAGGAATTTTTTCAAAACGGTCGAAAATGTCAACATGTTAGGCATTCAGGCCACCATGTCAGAAATAAGGTCATCTTGCCACATTTCAGAGGCCTTTTATTCCCAAATGCGACATCAGATCCAGACGAGAGTGGTCGCGTTGGATAGCCGGAGTGCTGTAGTTATCTCCACACCTACAGCCCTCACGGGATACTGAAAACTCAATTTTTAGGAATTTTTTCAAAACGGTCGAAAATGTCAACTTGTTAGGCGTTCAGGCCAACTTGTCAGAAATAAGGTCAACATGCCAGTTTTCAGGTCTTTTATTTCAAAATGCAACATCCGATCCGGACGAGGGTGGTCTGGTTGGATACCTGGAGTGCTCTAGTGTCCTACAGGTCTGGTATGATTGAGGGGGTAACTGAAATTCATTTTTAAGAATCTTTTGAAATTAGGAGAGGAGGTCAAAATGTCATATTTGAGAGGCATTTTAATTGGTAATGGAACATTCGATCTGAATGGCAGTACTGAGGTTGGATACCTAGGTGTCCCAAGTGTGTCGACGACCTGGTGTGGTTGTGCGATCACCCAGATTGATTTTTTGAAGGATTTTTTTTGTTTTAATATCAGGTGAAATTGATGTAGAATTACCATTGACTTTATTTTCTATCTCCACTTGAGAACGCTTTTTTGTGCTTTTCTGAGAGTTCTTGTTCTTCCGGGGTGAGCGTATTGTTAGCTGACAGCCAATAAATACTTTATTTGATATTTTTATTAATTTCTTTTAACCCAAACAAATGACGTTTATGGATTAGTGGAGACGCTTTTATTTTGAAGGTGACCAACGCCGCTCGTTAGCGGCAGATTACCGTAATGCACAGTATTGACAATAGCAGTGGCGGCTCACTTGACTTCGATATTGCGAGTGGAGGCTGGCTTGACCGCACTTTAAGAGAGAGAGAAGCAGAGAGACAAAGACGAACAATGACGGCTGGATACTCGACAAGAGACTGGAAGGAGTTCTAAAAATTGTCATTGCAAGAGTTTAGTACAGTACGTGTTTTGATAAGGCGACTTCTGTTTTTTCGCGAACCACGGTCTCTCGTGGCCAAAACAATTCAAGGCCTTGAAACAAAAAAAACAAAAAAAGAAAGCAATGATTGATAATTCGGGTCGGGTCGGGGGGCCCGATCTTACCCCCCCCCCCCCCACACACACACACACACTCTCACTGAAAACAAAACAAAACGAAAGTAAATTAGAGGAAACACACTCACACGACACACCACAAACACACATACAAGCACAGTAAAATCGCGTAGAGCACACAGGAGAGATTCGATCGCGTACAGTCAACTCGTGTGCGGTGACTTTTATGGGAAACAATTTTTCGGTACCGTCAAAAAGACGCCACGGAAACGACACGCTACCGGTAACGATCGTAACCGTGAACTCCTCAGGCCTGCCTTAGTTTTTATTTTTTGTTTTTTTGACTGAGAAATTTCCTTGCGTCCCAAAAACGCACTATTTGGAACAGAGGTAACGAGATGGCTGCCGTCCGTCATTGTCGTCCCGGTGCGCCGTTTTATTTCGAATCACCCGCGAAACAATTTGTTGGCGGTGACGTGGAATCCCGTCTCCCGAGGCCTCGGACGTAGCAACGAGCGTTCCGAGGCTTCGGGCGTGGCCACATGCGTAATCGACACATGCCTCGAAGCGCGCTTCGCAGATTCGTTTTCCGGTTTACTCGGCACACGCATCGGAGCCTCGGCACAGTTGAGCACATCACTACTTAAAAGAGTTTATGAATGGAAAGTTTACTTTTAAAAAGTTGCCGGATTGTTCCACTGACGAGACCAAAATTACCTGTATGGGTTGCAGTCGTAAACTGAGCTATCATCATAGCACGTCGAGTCTGAGATACCGCTTAATGGCCAAGCACACACCTGATGTGAGTACTCCGCCCCCTCGTCTAAGACAGGCAGCTATGGATCATTTCAAAGCGAAGAAAATGGATAACACGACGAAGAACAAATTTGCTGAAGTCATAGCTAAATGTGATTTTGAAAGTCCAGAATGTGTCAGTGGTCAGCGACACAGTATCAACACAGTGTGTCATCAGCCATCTTGTTACCTCTGCGTCCCGCGTCCTAGATGCATAATTTTCCCGCGGGACGCAAGGAAATTTCCATCCATCCATTTTCTGAACCGCTTGATCCTCACTAGGGTCGCGGGGGTGCTGGAGCCTATCCCAGCCGTCTTCGGGCAGTAGGCGGGGGACACCCTGAATCAGTTGCCAGCCAATCGCAGAGCACACAGAGACGAACAACCATGCACGCCCACACTCACACCTAGGGACAATTTAGAGCATCCAATCAGCCTGCCATGCATGTTTTTGGAATGTGGGAGGAAACCGGAGCACCCGGAGAAAACCCACGCAGGCCCGGGGAGAACATGCAAACTCCATACAGGGAGGCCGGAGCTGGAATCGAACCTCTGCACTGTGAAGCCGACGTGCTAACCACTGGACTACCGGGCCGCCCGCAAGGAAATTTCTCAGTCAAAACAAAACCAAAAAAACTACGGCAGGTCTGAGGATTTCACGGTTATGATCGTTACCGGTAGCGTGTCGTTTCCGTGGCGTCATTTTGACTGTACCGAAAAATCCGCACACGAGTTGACTGTACGAGATCGAATCCCTCCTGTGTGATCAACGCGATTTCACTGTGCCTGTATGTGTGTTTGTGGTGTAGTGTGTGAGTGTGTTTCTTCATGTGTGTGTGGAGGGGGGGGGGGGGGGCAGATAATGTTATGTGCGCATGCGGGTTGCTGTTTTAGTCCGCAAACTGAGGAATCACGCGGAGGGAAATTTGTGGCAAAAAAAAACTCACAAAGGTCGACTAATTACGACATTTAAGAAATGAGAATGACAGTCTGATTTTTCATATGAATCGTCCGAAGGACGTATCACTAAACCAGGGGTGGGCAATCCCAGTCCTGGAGGGCCGCTGTCCTGCATGTTTTCCAAGTCTCCCTGTTGCAACACACCTGATTCCAATGAACAGGTTCAATATCAGGCCTCGTCAGACCTTATTGATAATCTGATCATTCAAATCAGGTGTGTAGCAACAGGGAGACTTGGAAAACATGCAGGACAGCGGCCCTCCAGGACTGGGATTGCCCACCCCTGCACTAAACTCACCTGGGATGTATGTACGAGAGCGAGATACGACGTGGCACGATTACGAGGCAAAATGGTCATTAGGTCTATAGGCTAATCGCTATGAAAAATATGATGAAACAGTATTGGGTAATCTATAATTTATTGGTTGTAGCATGGTAACTTTATGAATAAAGCATTCGTCACAAGGTGTAGTAATGCTAATGTTAACTGTTGGTAGAACTAATGATGATGTGTTAGATTCTTTCGTCAAATTGATAGTAGATTACACATGCATTGTCTTGGGAAGAGGATGTCAAGCCACATCAATACTTACCTATATTAATGATTACCAGTAAATTAATCTTTGCAGTGTGAGATTGGAAAAATACTCTGATTTTGTGGTATGCTGTATTCATGATGCCATATGAGTACATCATATTTGGATCCTTTTTTTTTTAAATAAACCTGGAGTACACAGCTGCTGATGTCATGCATAGTTTTCAAACATTTACCCTTGAAACATTATACTTTTGAGTTTTAGAATTCTTGATTATGAATATCAGTCAAAATAGAAAAATGGGTTCCCATGATAAACGTTTACGGAACCCAAAATTAGTTACCGTGGTTTCCCATTGGGTAATCAGACGGAACTGAAAAACGGTTACCGTGAATTTCCAACATCCTCAGGCCTGCTTCTGAATTATTTTAATTTTTGCAGCATTTCTTTATAATTGTATGTATATGTTGTTGTATGTGTTATTATCATATGCAATTGAATAAGTGGACCATTTCAGAATTCGAAATTTGGGACTCTCTAAATGCATAATGGGACTCATACTTTTCTGATCAGCGAGTCCCTGGGACTCGCTGGCGGTAAACTGTAAAATTATCACTCATGTCATTGTGTCAACGCTTCATGAGGCCTCATGGGCCCATCACTACCAACCAACAAAAGCAGTGACAACAACAAAAGCAAGGAGCCAACACCGAGTGGTCGGGCTGGGAGTCGTTTTAACAGAGAACCTACTAATGACATGACCAACAGGTATGCCGCTGTAGGAGGACCCGACAGAACCACCTGTTGGTCCCAAACAGATCAACCATGACAGTTTTAGCTCAACTAATATGATTGCTCCTACTCTGCTCCAATGGCAACTTTATCAACACATTTAAATAATTAGAAAAGTGGCAATTCCAAAATCAATGAAAAACATAATCAGTGATCCTTCACAAAACAGCAATTAGTATCTATATGTATTTTTTTCATTATTACATTTTCTAAATAATGTTTTCCAGGTGTAAAGTGTGCAAGCTAGAGATTTAGATCAGCAATACTCATTGTCACGCGATGTTGTCAATTAGGAAAAGTGGAATTGAATTCCTTTGAAAAGGGGCTGTCTTTTCCAATGTTGGAAAGGATGTACCTTTTTATCTCTCCCGGACCTGATGTAGTAATCCAACAAAGTTGAAGAATCCGTGTATCATTCGTTCTTTTGTTTTTCAACTGCCAATCGAAAACCAAAAATTAAAAAGGAGACTGATAATTTTGTTTTTCGTTTTCTTAATCCAACATGAAAAACGAATACATGCCTGTTTTTTCATATTTCGATTTTAGGCTCGGATCAAATATATGAAACGGAAAAACGGGCCACTTGACTGAATTTGATTATTTTTATTTAATTGTTTGTATTTACGTGACCCGGAACCTCTGTAGGCTAATGAGAATTACCATCAGACTACGAGAGGTACCTATCGCAGCCATCGATATCTGTGTCTTGTTTCGAGGAGCCAAGCGTGTCACCCTGAAGGAGTGAATGCTGACAAAATCAGCAGAATTTTCCAGGTAAATATTTTGACAAATAACTTTTTTGTGAAATTGCACCCATGTTGCACCGCTCATCGCACTTAAACACGCTAATTTGAGATGCGTCGACTGATTCACAGCAGCCATTTTGGCACTTGGCGTGACTCAAGTTACATAACTTTCGCTGCAATTGCTAACTTTAATGCTTCATGTAACATAGACCGCGTAACGTGTTTGAAACGGTAACAGCTACTGCGTTGCTGCGTTTGGTTGCCTATTTTCGAATAGCGTTTTTCTGGCAGTATGCCGTGTTATGCTGTTGACTGAACTATCCGACCGCCAAAAGATTCTGTGTTGCAGTTAGTAAATATCCATCCATCCATCCATTTTCCGAACCGCTTCATCCTCACTAGGGTCGCGGGGGGTGCTGGAGCCTATCCCAGCTGTCTTCGGGCAGTAGGCGGGGGACACCCTGAATTGGTCGCCAGCCAATCGCAGGGCACACAGAGACGAACAACCATCCACGCTCACACTCACACCTAGGGACAATTTAGAGTGCCCAACGAGCCTGCCATGCATGTTTTTGGAATGTGGGAGGAAACCGGAGCACCCGGAGAAAACCCACGCAAGCTCGGGGAGAACATGCAAACTCCACACAGGGAGGCCGGAGCTGGGATTGAACCCGGTACCTCTGCACTGTGAAGCCGACGTGCTAACCACTGGTCTACCGGGTTGTGCTCAGGTATCTCATATTTGCAGTTTTATGTTTTATTTGGGGCGGCCCGGTAGTCCAGTGGTTAGCACGTCGGCTTCACAGTGCAGAGGTACCGGGTTCGATCCCAGCTCCGGCCTCCCTGTGTGGAGTTTGCATGTTCTCCCCGGGCTTGCGTGGGTTTTCTCCGGGTGCTCCGGTTTCCTCCCACATTCCAAAAACATGCATGGCAGGCTCGTTGGGCACTCTAAATTGTCCCTAGGTGTGAGTGTGAGCGTGGATGGTTGTTTGTCTCTGTGTGCCCTGCGATTGGCTGGCAACCAATTCAGGGTGTCCCCCGCCTACTGCCCGAAGACTGCTGGGATAGGCTCCAGCACCCCCCGCGACCCTAGTGAGGATGAAGCGGTTCGGAAAATGAATGAAATGAATGAATGTTTTATTTGTTAATGTGTTCCACAAGTATTGAGAATTTTATACACCGAGGACTTAGTTGTGTTGCTACACTTTTTATATTACAGCCGAGTCTCAACACACAAATGTAATATTTTTCTATACCTGTGTAAGACTTGAAATGTTAAATAAAATTATTCAAAGAAATACATTTTTATTTGCCAAATTATTCATCTTACAACATAGGGACACATGACAGATTTGTAACATATTAATCACTTACGTCTTCAAAATGTAGAAAAGAGAACGAATCATTTTTTATTTAGTTACTCAAGAACATCACAGGCTGTGGGCAAGCACAACTAAGTTTTTATTTTTCATACATATCTCGCAGCTGCATTAATTAGATTAAAGCATCTTGGAAAGGACCATCATCATTGTTGACCACATGATTAAAAAGAAAAGAGATATCAGGGTAATTCTCTGCAAAGCTGTTCTGCATGACATCTGCCCTCGTCTGAGGAAAATGGATCAGCTCCAAAAGAGGACTCCAAGTTAGCAAAGATCCCAAGTCTTGCTCATACATGTTTGCCACAACAGAAGCACATGGCAGCAGCTCCTCCGTAACTCTAGCTTGGCAGCCATCTGCTGCCAATTCATTAGGTATTCCTCGACCTAAGATATGGAATCAAAGCAATAGGTCAGATGGATTGGGACAGGGAAAAGATCAATATTTGTTAATTGTAAATAATTATCTATACCTGGGATCTTGTGTGCATTCCATGAACCCACCACTCTGTGAAGTCCAATTTGGCTTACTTGACATGTCAGGTTTGAGATGCAGAATGTCGTGAGGTTGTCCTCCATGTTCACAACCTCTTGGTCAAGCAGGTGCACCGGAGCCCGTTTCAGTGGATAGTTTACACAATTGTTCACCTCTGGCCACATCCTCTCCACTCAAAGGTTCTGTTAATCAAAATTCCAAATGGTATATTTCAGGGAACGGGAGAAACAACAGCAAAAAAACAACTTCACATTCATAATTTTTTTTTTTTTTATATGAATCATCTTAATATTATACTATCCTTTACACAACACTCACCCCTTGTTGATGTGGTTTGGGGGTATGGTGGCCTGCTGAGGTTGTGTCTGTAGCCTGACAACATCTCCTGCATGTAAAGACTCAGGTAAAACTCCCTGCCGTGATCAACCCGAACTTGGTCCCACATGCCATGATTCACGACTGCAGATCTGGGAGGGAATAGGAAAAAAAAATCAAGCTAATGTTGATACTGCAATAATTTTAGCTAAATCAATAAGAGTGTGAATTTAAAAGATAATGCAGGCCAGAAAAGTTATGATTGTAAAGTGTCCTTGAGTGTTCTGAAAGGCGCTTATAAATAAAATGTATTATTATTATTAATAACAGTGGTTGTGAATATATTCACCTGTACACATCCTCATAAATCACAAGATTATTTTTCACTGGCATGGTCGAATGTGCAACAATTTTGCTGCTGTAGCCATCAACAGCCAAGACATGGACGACGCCAAACATCCCAGGCTTTTCGTTTTGGTCGAGATGAAGTTCATGCCCCATATATTCAGCATGGTAGGGAGTTGGATTTAAATTACGAGCACCCTAGGGAAAAAATGAAATAATAATTACAATTACAAATAATAATAACAGAATGAAAACTAATCTGAATATAGGTTATGTCCAGGAAAGTTCTCAGAACATGAGACAGAGAAGGGTGGATGTTGGCTCAATACAATGATGAAACTGCTGAAGCTGCAGCTGCATACACATGCAAGCAGGTTATCCGTGCAGGTATTTCTCAGACTATCATCTACCCAGACTATCATGTGTTGGATATGAATATAGTTGGTTATGCCATGTAGTCATCCTTATTAATTATTTTCATAGCTCGGAGCTATCCCAGCCCAGTAATCTCTGAGTCTATGTAAACTACGTCATCTCCACATAGAGCAATTTGGCGTTGACAATAAACTGACATAGGAAATAAATAAATATGATCCAGTGAAGAACAACATCATCTCTTGTGTCGCTTCAACTGAGACGTGAGTGACGTAAACACAGGACAAGACAGCTGTCAATCACTTAATCTGAGTGATTGACAGATCTCAATCCGAACAACTAAAACAATTACGATAGCCTACATGACGGCCTGGGACCTATGATTATGATGATTAGAATGTTGGCAATTCTATTGCTAAAGGACAAGCATCACCTGACGCCGGTATTCATGGTACGGGTGATGGAGCTCTCTTAGCGTTCTTCCAACCCGACCCTCTCCCGCATGCAGTCCCAACGTGGACAGGTAGCCGGTCATGAATTTCCGGCCATATGATGGTCCTGTCTGTCACGAGATTACACATTGACTAGTGTTGTCTATATGGCTAACATTTACAACATGGTAGCCATAAGTGTAAATCTGAAAGAAAACCTACCTCATATATTGATCGAAGCAACGCACTTTCCAGCCCCGCATCCGACAAATGCCCTTTTCTCCTCAGTTTTTGCTGAGCACAGAATCTTCTGACGCTCATTTCCGAGCATTGCCGAATGCCCATCTGCTGCAACTTCGAAGAAATTTCAGCGTGGGTCAAACCACTGTTGAATAACTATTTGACTATCGTAGAGTGTTGTTCCATCGCCGCCATGCCGCCACTGCACGACCTGAACTGCTGCGCGCAGAACTTCGTAATTCTCATTAGCCCACAGAACTTCCGGGTCACGTAAATACAAACGATGAAATATAAAAATCAAATTCAGTCAAGTGGCCCGTTTTTCCGTTTCGTATTTTTGATCTGAGCCTAAAATTGAACGAATGATACACGGATTGTAATCCGTGTATCATTCGTTCTTTCGTTTTTCAACTGCCAATCGAAAACCAAAAATTAAAAAGGAGACTGACAATTTCGTTTTTCGTTTTCTTAATCCAACATAAAAAACGAATATACTGTATGCCTGTTTTTTCATATTTCAATTTTAGGCTCAGATCAAAAATACGAAACGGAAAAACGGGCCACTTGACTGAATTTGATTTTTATATTACATCGTTTGTATTTACGTGACCCGGAAGTTCTGTGGGCTAATGAGCATTACGAAGTTCTGCGCGCAGCAGTTCAGGTAGTGCAGTGGCGGCATGGCGGCGATGGAACAACACTCTACTATAGTCAAACAGTTATTCAACAGCGGTTTGACCCACGCCGAAATTTCTTCGAAGTTGCAGCAGATGGGCATTCGGCAATGCTTGGAAATGAGCGTCAGAAGATTCTGTGCTCAGCAAAAACTGAGGAGAAAAGGGCATTTGTCGGATGCGGGGCTGGAAAGTGCGTTGCTTCGATCAATATATGAGGTAGGTTTTCTTTCAGATTTACACTTATGGCTACCATGTTGTAAATGTTAGCTATATAGACAACACTAGTCAATGTGTAATCTCGTGACAGACAGGACCATCATATGGCCGGAAATTCATGACCGGCTACCTGTCCACGTTGGGACTGCATGCGGGAGAGGGTCGGGTTGGAAGAACGCTAAGAGAGCTCCATCACCCGTACCATGAATACCGGCGTCAGGTGATGCTTGTCCTTTAGCAATAGAATTGCCAACATTCTAATCATCATAATCATAGGTCCCAGGCCGTCATGTAGGCTATCGTAATTGTTTTAGTTGTTCGGATTGAGATCTGTCAATCACTCAGATTAAGTGATTGACAGCTGTCTTGTCCTGTGTTTACGTCACTCACGTCTCAGTTGAAGCGACACAAGAGATGATGATGTTGTTCACTGGATCATATTTATTTATTTATTTATTTCCTATCAGTCAGTTTATTGTCAACGCCAAATTGCTCTATGTGGAGATGACGCAGTTTACATAGACTCAGAGATTACTGGGCTGGGATAGCTCCGAGCTATGAAAATAATTAATAAGGATGACTACATGGCATAACCAACTATATTTATATCCAACACATGATAGTCTGGGTAGATGATAGTCTGAGAAATACCTGCACGGATAACCTGCTTGCATGTGTATGCAGCTGCAGCTTCAGCAGTTTCATCATTGTATTGAGCCAACATCCACCCTTCTCTGTCTCATGTTCTGAGAACTTTCCTGGACATAACCTATATTCAGATTAGTTTTCATTCTGTTATTATTATTTGTAATTGTAATTATTATTTCATTTTTTCCCTAGGGTGCTCGTAATTTAAATCCAACTCCCTACCATGCTGAATATATGGGGCATGAACTTCATCTCGACCAAAACGAAAAGCCTGGGATGTTTGGCGTCGTCCATGTCTTGGCTGTTGATGGCTACAGCAGCAAAATTGTTGCACATTCGACCATGCCAGTGAAAAATAATCTTGTGATTTATGAGGATGTGTACAGGTGAATATATTCACAACCACTGTTATTAATAATAATAATACATTTTATTTATAAGCGCCTTTCAGAACACTCAAGGACACTTTACAATCATAACTTTTCTGGCCTGCATTATCTTTTAAATTCACACTCTTATTGATTTAGCTAAAATTATTGCAGTATCAACATTAGCTTGATTTTTTTTTCCTATTCCCTCCCAGATCTGCAGTCGTGAATCATGGCATGTGGGACCAAGTTCGGGTTGATCACGGCAGGGAGTTTTACCTGAGTCTTTACATGCAGGAGATGTTGTCAGGCTACAGACACAACCTCAGCAGGCCACCATACCCCCAAACCACATCAACAAGGGGTGAGTGTTGTGTAAAGGATAGTATAATATTAAGATGATTCATATAAAAAAAAAAAAAAATTATGAATGTGAAGTTGTTTTTTTGCTGTTGTTTCTCCCGTTCCCTGAAATATACCATTTGGAATTTTGATTAACAGAACCTTTGAGTGGAGAGGATGTGGCCAGAGGTGAACAATTGTGTAAACTATCCACTGAAACGGGCTCCGGTGCACCTGCTTGACCAAGAGGTTGTGAACATGGAGGACAACCTCACGACATTCTGCATCTCAAACCTGACATGTCAAGTAAGCCAAATTGGACTTCACAGAGTGGTGGGTTCATGGAATGCACACAAGATCCCAGGTATAGATAATTATTTACAATTAACAAATATTGATCTTTTCCCTGTCCCAATCCATCTGACCTATTGCTTTGATTCCATATCTTAGGTCGAGGAATACCTAATGAATTGGCAGCAGATGGCTGCCAAGCTAGAGTTACGGAGGAGCTGCTGCCATGTGCTTCTGTTGTGGCAAACATGTATGAGCAAGACTTGGGATCTTTGCTAACTTGGAGTCCTCTTTTGGAGCTGATCCATTTTCCTCAGACGAGGGCAGATGTCATGCAGAACAGCTTTGCAGAGAATTACCCTGATATCTCTCTTCTTTTTAATCATGTGGTCAACAATGATGATGGTCCTTTCCAAGATGCTTTAATCTGTCTAATTAATGCAGCTGCGAGATATGTATGAAAAATAAAAACTTAGTTGTGCTTGCTCACAGCCTGTGATGTTCTTGAGTAACTGACTACAAATCTGTCATGTGTCCCTATGTTGTAAGATGAATAATTTGGCAAATAAAAATGTATTTCTTTGAATAATTGTATTTAACATTTCAAGTCTTACACAGGTATAGAAAAATATTACATTTGTGTGTTGAGACTCGGCTGTAATATAAAAAGTGTAGCAACACAACTAAGTCCTCGGTGTATAAAATTCTCAATACTTGTGGAACACATTATCAAATAAAACAAAACTGCAAATATGAGATACCTGAGCACAACTGTCAAGAGACACTGGGAATAGATAAAATAATTAGATGCACAGACATTTCAAGTCAAAATTGCTTTGAATGCAAAAAACAGTCAAGTGGAAACAATCTGAACAATTCACAGCATGACTATACTCTATAGTTTAACTAGTACAGTGTGTTTTCCAGCACAGCCAATGCATCAGACAGTCCGGAGAGTTTTTGCATATTGAGGTCAAACTCATCCCCTCGACATTTTGGGCAAGTTGTAGAATTTTTCTGCCATTGTTCAATGCAGATCCTGCAGCCAACAATGCTGTGGCAACACGATGACACAATGGGCTCACCCACTTGACCTGCAAATGTGATTCAGAAAAATTTTGTTTTCAATACAGAAAGTGCAAAATTATCTTTTTTCTTTTTGCACATGGGTAGTTGAGCTGCACAGACATCTGTCTATAAAAGACAAAACTTTCATTTACGTACTAGATATTTACTAACTGCAACACAGAATCTTTTGGCGGTCGGATAGTTCAGTCAACAGCATAACACGGCATACTGCCAGAAAAACGCTATTCGAAAATAGGCAACCAAACGCGGCAACGCAGTAGCTGTTACCGTTTCAAACACGCTACGCGGTCTATGTTACATTAAGCATTAAAGTTAGCAATTGCAGCGAAAGTCGTGTAACTTGAGTCACCCCAAGTGCCAAAATGGCTGCTGTGAATCAGTCGACACATCTCAAATTAGCGTGTTTAAGTGCGATGAGCGGTGCAACACGGGTGCAATTTCACAAAAAAGTTATTTGTCAAAATATTTACCTGGAAAATTCTGCTGATTTTGTCAGCATTCACTCCTTCAGGGTGACACGCTTGGCTCCTCGAAACAAGACACAGCTATCGATGGCTGCGATAGGTGCCTTTCGTAGTCTGATGGTAATTATCATTAGCCTACAGAGGTTCCGGGTCACGTAAATACAAACAATTAAAAAAAAAAAATCAAATTGAGTCAAGTGGCCCGTTTTTCCGTTTCGTATATTTGATCCTAGTCTAAAATCGAAATATGAAAAAACAGGCATATATTCGTTTTTCATGTTGGATTAAGAAAACGAAAAACAAAATTATCAGTCTCCTTTTTAATTTTTGGTTTTCGATTGGCAGTTGAAAAACGAAAGAACGAATGATACACGGATTGATTGTCAGTCTCTTTTTTAATTTTGTGTTTTCGATTGGCAGTTGAAAAACAAAAGAACGAATGATACACGGATTTTGAAGGAAATGTGCCATAAAGGTTTTGGAGATTTTACTTTTAAATAAATTTGATTCAAATCTTCCTAACTTACGTCATTGCGTAACGGCGAATATTGCTGACGTAAATCTCCAACTAGCGGACAGCGCCTGCAACATATGAGATTAATCTTAAAATGAAAAAGATGCAGATACTAATTTTTGTTTATAATAAAGAATCGTTGAAGATGTTTTTCATTGATTTTCGAATGATCTATTCTGAAAAAAAAAGAAAAAGAAACGTTTTTAATTTTATTTCTGCTAGTGTGGAACCGCGCCTTTTAGTGTCCGCGCGTGCGTGCAAGTGCATGTGCGTGTGCGTGTTGACAGATAGATATTATCTTTGTACATTATGTATATCGGGTCACTTGCTTGCATTAATTTGTGGCCTATCTCCCACATCTAATATGGCGGAAGGACTGACGTATTGCAGCAAGGGGCTGGCTCAAAGTGGCGTCTACGTGAAATGCTACGTATGGCAGCGGAAGGTGGCTGAAAACTGTTTCCGCTTTTTGAAGGTCTCAGTACCATCTACCTCAACACCGGAGGCGTTGAATTGTTTGCCATGATAGGTTTGTGTTGTTTATTAACATCAGTCAAAAGCTTAAGTATGTCGTTTTCACCCGAGTCTATCTAAACTATGTAGTTAACTGTCACCCACATTCGAATGATCGATGTGCTGGATCGCTAAATCGGATGAAATTGTGTACATTATGGTAGTGTCTCTTAAATACATCTTCGAATTACATATATGCATGGATTTTACAGTACGACAATGTCATTGTTTATTGATGAGGCAATGCAGCCAGCAAATAGGACTGAATATGTGTACGGGTTTTGTTTTTGTGAACGTGCTGATTTGCACTTTGGCAGTTGGTCTCACGACCACAGACCATCGGAATAGAATTGATAGTAGTAGTCGAAATGAAACATTTTGAATTAAATTTTAGAAGAAAATATCTATTTTCTCCTTATTAGATGTATGCGCTTTACAGTTGCATTGTAATGTAGGTATTTATGTGTTGTCGCACAACATTTAGCTGAGCAGAACCAGTTGTAATTTGGGCGATTAATCGACTCTTTTTATTTTCCTAAATTCTGCTGCACATTTATGCTTTATTGTACTGATTAAAACTAACTGTCCGACTGTATGTACCATCGATTAACACATTGAATTTTGTATTCGTAATCAGTAAAATATTTCCATCCATCTATCCCTAGCAGCTGTAGCCATGAGTGCAACATGCCCAGGCCTGTACTGTGGCAGAATAATGTTCAATGGATCAATGGAAAGAGACTGTGGTGTAAGTATGAACCATATACACATTTTTTTGTGAAGAACTGAAAAGCGTATGTGAATTAACAGTGAAACACGCTCTGTGTGTGTGTCTACATCGTGGGGAGAACAAGTATTTGATACACTGCTGACACAAAAATCTGAAAAATGACAGTAGATGATTTTTAAATAATTAACATTTTATTGCAGGACAAAAGTATTTGATAAATCAGACAAATAGTGCTCAATATTTGTTAGAGAAACCTTTGTATGCAATTACAAAGACAGTGATGAGATTTTTCCGCTTTTTTCCCAGTCAAAATGGACCTTTTTTATATTGTTCCAAATCCGTTGAGAACATTTTTTTTTGGGGGGGGGGGGGGGGGGGTCTGGTGTTATTTCTGGGCTGCTGGACTTACTTGTTTTCGGCAGAGCTGGACTCGTAATGTTTACAAATAAAGTTTGCAAGCATCCATTTTGAATACCATTTTTTCTCGCAAAGCGTTAGTTTAGTTTAGTTTAGTTTGTCGTTACTTTGTATATGGGCTAAAACCAATGTTTTACTTGTTGTGATTGGTCGCTATATTGGCAAATGCAGAATCACAACCAATCCGTGTTCGCCTTCCTAAACCACTTTCCCGCGAATTGTGAATTGTTTTGCACGAGGAATGTAGTGTATTGAAATTACTCGTTTATGTAGTGTGTATTAAACAAAATGCCGAATGTTATCGAGACTCGTGACGAAGCTAAAGTGAGTCAGATAGATGCGGATCTGAAAAACAAGTTTCAATGGGACTGGTTGGATGAAAGCTGACGGTGTCCCCAGTAGGAACCAGTAAAGAGGAACCATTGTCTGTGCTTGTGTCGGATTTCGTGAAAAAGCTCGATGTCGCTGGTAAAGCTCTGTGTACAGTGTGTGACGATGTCATTCTATACGGATCGAGAGGGTGGAAAGCTTTACAGAGTCACGCAAGAGAAAGGCAAAGGACAGGGAGCAGAAGAAAGCAAGGCTGGAGCATGTGAAAAAACAAGAGGAGTTGGCTAAAAAGAGAGTGAAAAAGATGGAGCGGACCAACAGGCTGTTAGCTCTTGCTAAAAAGCTTGAAATGAAGAGAAACTAAACATTCTACATCATGAAACTGTACATAGTTGTTTATACTGTAAATAGACATCCACTTTATAGGATACAATGCATTCATAACCCATATATAGTAAACAGTTTGGGACTTCACTATCACTGCATGAGGTAAGAATCAACAGCTTTTTATCACATTTACACATTTTATGAATACAAATAATGAACAAATCTTAAAAATAGCATGGAATGTGTTTCCTTTTTTAGTCTTGATTTTGAGCAGCAAATTTGAAGTTACATGTTGGTGTTCACCAGGAATGCATAAGCAAAATTGCACAAAGGCCTATGTCAAATTTTCTTGAAAGAATAGTGGACAATCTTGGGATTTTTTTTTCTGTGTAGGTTTCAAGTAGTGTGTACATTGAATACATTTCATCTTTAGCATGTTTAGTATAAAGTGCCAATTTTGTAAGCAAATAGGGAATGATATTTCAACAAAAAATGTAAAATTTTGTTGATAAAATTAATGGTTTTAAGGCTTTAAAATCTCTAAAACCCATTAGCTTCCGGGGGCTTTGCCCCCTGGGCCCCCATCCGGGGTGTTACCTCCAGACCGACCCCCAGCTGATTTTCAGATTTTTTCATCACTAGCCACTCTCATCCCTTCAAAGATCAGATGTTTTCTATAGTTCTTCACCAGGTTCTTAGACACTGCAGCAGGGAGAGTGGCCCACTCCTCCATACAGATCTACTCCAGAGCGTTCAGGTTGCGTAGCTGTCGATGGGCAACACAGACTTTCAGCTTGCTCCAGAGATTTTCGATTGGATTCAGGTCTGGAGACTGGCTAGGCCACTCCAGGACCTTGAGATGCTTCCTCCGGAGCCACTCCTTCGTTGCCCTGGCTGTGTGTTTCGGGTCGCTGTCATGCTGGAACCCCCCAGCCACGACCCATTTTCAATGCTCTTACTGAGGGAAGGAGATTGTTTGCCAAGAGCTCACGATACATGGCCCCATCCATCCTCCCCTCAATACGGTGCAGTTGTCCCCTCCCCTTTGGAGAAAAGCATTCCCAAAGAATGATGTTTCCACCTCCATGCTTCACATTTGGGATGGTGTTCTTGGGGTTGTACTCATCCTTCCTCTTCCTCCAAACACGGCGAGAGGAATTTTGACCAAAAAGCTTCACTTTTGTCTCATCAGACCACATGACCTGCTCTCATTCCTCCTCTGGATCATCCAGATGGTCATTGGCAATCTTCAGACGGGCCTTGACATGCGCTGGCTTGAGTGCCGTCATGAATTAAAATCCTGCGGCGCATGCAAGGCAAGGGAATTCATGATGGCGGATGGTTTTCCTTGACACTGTGCTCCCAGCTCTATTCAGGTCATTCACCAGGTCCTGCCGTGGAGTGATGAGCTCATCCCTCAACGTCCTCAGGATCATTGATGCCCCATGAAGAGAGATTTGCAAGGCACTTCAGACCGAGGGAGATTGACCGTCGTCTTGAATTTCTTCCGTTTTCTGATCATTGCACCAAGAGTTGTTGCCTTCACACCAAGCTGCTTGCCTCTTGTCCTGTAGCCCATCCCAGCCTTTTGCAGGTCTACAGTTTTATCCCTGATGTCCTTGCACAGTGCTCTGGACTTGGTTTTTGTGGAGAGGTTGGAATATGTTTGACTGAGTGTGTGGACAGGTGTTGTTTACACAGGTAAAGAGTTCAAACAGGTGAAGTTAATACAGGACAGAACAGGACGGCTTCACACATCAGTGGGAGCTGAAATTCTTACTGGTTGATGGGCGATCAAATACTTGTACAATAAAATGTAAATTTATTATTTAAAAATCAACAGTGATTTTTCTGGATTTTCGTTTTAGATTCAGTCCGTCTTAGTTGAAGAGTACATTTGATACAAATTACAGACCTCAACCTACTTTGTAAGTGGTGAAAACGTCAAATATCAGTAGTGTATCAAATACTCACTGTATACGTGTGTGTGCATATTAATGTGTGGTGGTCATACAAAATCGTGGTTTTTGATCAACTGCAGGTTTGCCCTCGTGGAGAGCGAGCCAACCACCAGAAAGTGTGTGAACGCTGCACCGAGTCTCCTCAACTTTATGATTGGCTCTATCTCGGCTTCATGGCCATGCTACCGCTCATGCTTCATTGGTTCTTCATTGAGTGGTATTCTGGTAAGAAGAGGTGAGGATTATTTTAAAATGCCTAATTGCTAAAATGCAAAACTTGAAACTATGAACCAACTAACAATAGCACTGCAGTATGTATAGTTAGATGCTCAGTCTTCCTGGGTGATGGTAATCTGCAAACTTTAAATTGCGGTAACTGGATGTGTTCATGTTGAAGAGGTTTCACCTTTCATCTAAAAGCCTTCTTCAGTTCTAAATTGTTATACGTGGAGTATCCCTGTTGATGTTCCGCGGGTGTGTTGTTGCCGCCAGACGTGGTCGGTGAAACGACTGTCCTGCATAACAATTGGGCACACGCTCGTCTTGTGGCAAAAGAGCTCATTAGAGCCAATCTCCCCGTGGAATGAGATAATCTTTGGGGGAAGGGATGTCTGGACATTATTGTCGGCAGACACCTTAAACCTCCTCTAGATAGCTTTGCCATTGGTGCCTTCTTTGAAACCTTTCAAACCAGCAGTCCTCCCGATCCTCAAAAGATTCTCCCTTCTGCTTGAGATGATAATTAACTCTAAATTCTGGACCTGATGAAGCCACTTGCCAATGTCATGGTTGTTTCCGTCCTCACTGCATTGCATCGCATAAACACCATTGTTGAGTTTGTCTTAGGGGTGAGGCAGCTCTATTTTAAGGGATTTAGTTGGTTTGAAATGCGTTGGTATTTGGGGTGTGCAAAAATTTGGAAAAACTACATTTTCTGACCAATTACTATTTCGCAGCGTGTTATCCCTTGTAATGTAAGGTCAAGTTCATTTTTAGTTGATTTGTGATAGTTTTTTTTTTTTGTGATCTCTATTAATATTAAACAAGCATTTAATCTTGCCTTTATCTTGAATATGTTAGGAAAGCTCTGATTATAAAATTACCCACGTGTCCGGTATCATAACATGTCTATTGTTTCTAACAAATCAATGTGTCTATGTCAGTAAAGAATTTGAAATCAGATTCATTTATTGGAACAAATCACATAAAATATTTATCTTGTGTTTTTAGTGTATTCAATAAAAAAACATGTTGAACACGATTTGCAAATCATTATACAGTCGAACCTCGGTTTTTGGACGTCTCGGTTCTCAACCATTTCGGTTTTCGACCAAAAATTGAGTTTTTTATGCCTCGGATGACGAACAAATTTCGGTTCTCGAACAAACTGAGCGCACTTGAATGCACCATTTGACTCCTCTCGCCTTCCTTACACGAGGAAGAGACGCTTCCTTGTGTTGCTTTCCATTGTGAGCAGACGTGTTCAGTAAACATTTTTATTTTAAAAAGAGCGTGGTTTCGGTTTTCGAACAGCCTTCTGGAACGCATTATGGAAGAAAACCGAGGTTTGACTGTATTCTGTTATTTATGTTTAATACAGCGTCCCAACTTCATTCGCTTTGGGTTTGTAGAATGGAAATGGAAATAAAACGTCATGTTGAGGGATGGAATGCTTTTTGAAAACATCAACGGTGCAGTTAGACTGTTTTGGTTTGTTTGGCATGTGTCCCGTTTGGTTCTTTGGCGCGTACATTCATGTAAGATTATCATCAAGTAGATACTACTACTACTACTACTAATAATGATACATTTTATTTATAAGCACCTTTCAAGACACCCAAGGACACTTTACAATCAGACAAAACACCAAACGGGTTGAGCAGCGGCAGCCAGACGCGCCAGCGTTCACTCAGCCCAGAAGTCGGAAGAAACCACAAGGGAGGGAAAGGGGGAGAAAAAAAAACCAAGCTCGAACTACCCTCAATTTGAGGATAGTTAGAGTTAGGCAAAAAACTCCTGCAAAAAAGCATATGACAATTACAACAAGTCACGAGACATAAACAATGAAGGCGGTGATACAAGGGACTGTATGCGAATGTTAATTGTCTGTTTGTGTGGTGCGTGTCAAACCACAGCTGCTACATCAAGGTCTGCTCATGGAGACAGTCCTGGCTTATCAGTCTATGGCCGAGAAGGAGGGGGTGATGGGAGGGCACTAGCTTCCATGCGTACTTGGATCAGGGGAAGGTCGAGATAGCAGATGTTTTGGGGCAGGCCGCTTATCAGTTGAAGACAGCCTTGAGAGTTTGTGGCTTGAGTCTCCAAATGGCATCGATCAGCCAAATCCACGATTTCTTTCAAAATTTGAGCACGAATTCCAGTTTCACCAAGTTGTCCATCTTGCAGCGCCGCTCAAAGCCGCATCAGTTTGCGGCTGAGCACAGTCTGAGTCTGAGTGTTGGACATCCGCACTTTGCCATCCTTAGACCGGCAGCCTCTTCCAATAGAGCCGCTCCCGTCGGTTGAATTTTTCGATAGATCAGGAAACCGCTAACGCCAAACAGCAGCATACCTGTTATCAGAAGGCCGATAATGTAGATGACTCCCACATCCTCAACGGACAGTGTTGACAGGCACACCATCCTCCACCTCCTCCAGGGATCTAGGGTGCACCCAGCAGCAAAAGTCCCCAAGGGGCAAGTAGGCTCCCCGCAGCCTGCTCTTCTCGTCGAGAAAATTTGTCGATGGCATCAAGAGACCAGCCAACCAATTCCATGTTTGTTTTTAGGATGAAAATACGGCAGGAGGCTAGGAAAAGTTTAGACAAAGACAGCACATGGACTGAGTGGCGAGCAGGGAAGAGTGGGGGGGGAGACAGGAGCAGAAAGCAAAAGCGACCGCCTTTGTCGAGAGCCAAGCAATAATACACAATAATTCATAATCACTCCTCTATGCCTATTGGATATGAATTATGACGTCTAGGTCTATGGGCATCATATAAGACTTATTTAATTACCGTAATTTCCGGACCTGATTATAAGATGCACCCACAACATTTTATAAAAATGTTTTATAAAAAACATTTCATACACACACAAGGTGCACCTGTCTATCAGCCGCAGCTGCCCTCATTGTAACATGAGATACAGTATTTACAAAGAAGGGCCACAGAAAGCTTTTTCAAAGTTTTAATAACGTCCCTGAACTTTTCTCTCCAAATAGTGCCTGTAACGCGGCAGCACCACGCCAGTAAAACAGCAATAACAGGGCTGGTTTAAAAAAAAAAACCCCATAAAAGTCACTTCGCCGTCGAATAATGCTTTCTTTTTAATGAAAAAAATATTTGCTTGCCGAAACACTTGGTCAACCATTTCTTCATTAGCCTTTCTACCATCTGTGCTTTCGTGTCAACTTTCACAACAATGTTTTTCGGCAGGTTTTTTTATTTATTGTATTTTTTTGCCATAGTAATCCAGCAGGTTTTTTTTTTGGGGGGGGGGGGGGCAAAGTAATCAGTGGTGGTTGCAGTGCAGCCCAAAATAGATGTATCCTCTCATGGCCGGTTGTTTTCAATGTGACAGATAATAGCGCCTTCGTCGACACGTATATATCAACTTGTCTCACTCTTCTTCCTTTTATGCTTGAGCGCTAACTGGCAGCCATTAGAAAAATCTTTATATAGGCTGCTTCATTAACTCATTCACTCCCAAAGACATATTTATGTCTTTTCAGACTTCACATGTTCAATCCCATGTACTTAGGTTTTCTTTTTTCATAGTTTTTTTTTCCAAGAATTAAAATCAATTTTTTTTCTACGGGTCTGAAAATGGCTAGTACTGAATGAGTTAAGTAAGCTGCAGAGTTGAAACCGTGTGACAAAAGTCGTGGTCTATAGTCCGGAAATTACGGTACTTGAGCATTTATTAAGGAGACTAATGATGACATCATTGCAGACCCCAAGGCACCTATTTTATGTGAGAAAAACATCACGGTAAAGCGCCAAACAAAAATCTAAAGTATGCATACTGAAACAAAGGTCTTGTTTCAGTTCAGTCACAAATGTACTTATTCAGTGTGAAATCATGGCTTTTAAAGCTGATATTTTTTTCAGTGAACCTTGACTTATTCTGTTGTACGGAGGGCAATAGCGGGATACATGTTACGTCTTTGCACGTTACGTCTTTGATGCGCCAATTTTGCGGGATCTTTGTTTGATCGAGGCTAGTCTCGTCTGTTTCCTTGGGAATAGTAATGTTGAAATACCAACAAATTGGACATCAATGAACATCACTAAACAGATTGTGTTGAATCTCAGAGGTTCCGCTGGATTGTTGTTGGGGATGCCAAACCATTAATAACGTCTTTCATTTTCTGACTTCAGTTCCAGTGCTTTGCTACAGCACATCACAGCCTTGTTGGAGTGCAGCGTGTCTGCTGTGGTTACGCTGTTGGTCACAGAGCCAATAGGGATGCTCAGTATCAACTCCTGTCGAGTCCAGATGCTGTCGGACTGGTACACCATGCTGTATAATCCCAGCCCAGACTACATCAACACTTTACACTGTACCCAGGAGGCTGTCTACCCACTGTAAGTTCTGACTGCAAATCTTCCTTCTCAAACCGCCACGTCCCATTTTTCAACTGAAAACATTTTTAACAAGAAAACATCCATTTAAATCATTTCACACTACCAGCAATGCCATTATTTCATAGTGGTCGTATTTCAGTATCTGTCAGAGAATGAAAGTATGCGTCACAAAAAGTGTATACAGTCAAACCTCGGGTTTGACCAAAGATTTTGAATTTTTTATGCCTCGAATGACGAACAAATTTCGGTTGTGGAACAAACTGAGCGCACTTGAATGCACCATTTGACTCCTCTTGCCTTCCTTACACGAGGAAGTGAAGCTTCCTTGTGTTGCTTTCCATTGTGAGCAGGCGTGTTCAGTAAACATTTTTATTTTAAAAAGAGCGTGGTTTCGGTATTCAAACAATTTCGGTTTTCGAACAGCCTTCTGGAACGGATTATGGACGAAAACCGCGGTTTGACTGTACTGTATTTTTACCTTTCATATCTTGAAATTTCTTTCGTAACAAGAAACAATATTTTCCTGTGGAGGCGTTTCATAACTTGAAAAATTCATATGAAGAGACGTTCATCAGTAGAGATACCACTGTACTCATTTTATGACAAATAAGCACCATTAGCGCACCATTAACAACTTGTGGAGGTTGCCAACAACAGAGATGAAAGTGGACTTTCCTGAAAAATCCGGGGGGGGGAAAAATCTCTCTCTCTCTCTCTCTATATATATATATACAAAAAAATAAAATATATATATATATTAGTGTGGACACACATACGCACTTGGCCGATCACGCATGATTTAGTTTACACAAAATGCTTTTCAAATACTCGACATTCAATGAGTAATCTTGCTTTTGTGTGCACACGTGCATCCTTTGTGGCTTCCGTTCTCGCCGAAATGTCGAAATCTCCGAGATATGGCGAGGCCATGAGAATGCGAGGCGAGGGTATTACTGTTGTGGCGGCGCCACTCGAGCTAAGCGCCCCTCAGCAGTAGATCGTCCGCTGCTCTCTGCTGTGCGTGCGTCAGTGCGAACATGTACGCAAGGGCGTCTTTTGATTTCAACCAATCAGCGCCGACGCAACCGACGTCACACACGACAACAGCTAAGCTAGCTAACCGAGACGACACTCGAAGTCGGACGGACACGTTTTTCTGCCATTCTGTGTTTCCCTTTTTGTCCAAATATATTTTTTAAGACAAAATCTGTCTTGTCCACGGCGTCTTTTAGTCGTTCCACCGGGGTTTAGCAAGTGTGTTTATGAAGAGACGAAAATTGTTTGGGGACTAATTTTTCCTCACAATTCTCTGGAGACATTTTCATTAAAATTTGAAAATCCGGAGGACTTTCATCTCTGCAACAAAAAAGTGTCCGTGGATTTGAAAAGAACACATGTACAAAAACATATCTGTCACAAATGAGTCAAATGTAAGTCTAATTGAGTTTGTTCTGAATTCTCTTTCTCAGCTATACCATCGTGTTAATCTACTATGCCTTCTGCTTGGTGCTGATGATGCTACTGCGCCCTCTGTTGGTTAAAAAGATAGCATGTGGTCTGGGCAAATCTGATCGATTTAAGAGCATCTACGCTGCTCTGTACTTCTTCCCAATCCTGACTGTGCTCCAGGCTGTTGGGGGAGGATTGCTCTGTGAGTATGCTCTTCGGCTCCTCTGCTGTTCCACAGATGGGACAGATGGGTCTGCTATTGGAGACCAAATAAAAAGTCAAATCAAATCAGATCATTTTGACCATCACTCAAATCATGCCCTGTTTAGATATTTTACATGACCATTTTTTTGTTTCAGATTATGCGTTTCCCTATATAATACTCGTCCTCTCTCTCGTCACTCTGGCCGTGTACATGTCTGCCTCTGAGATACAGGTAAGAATATTCTATTCATACTCTATGCACTGTGCATACTGTACATATAGGTGATATGGAGGAGCTTGAGAGTTATCGGCCCAATCAATGGAACAGGGTTCGTACGGGTCCTTAAAGTACATAAAAATCAATAAAAAAAAGAAGTTGTAAAATTATGTACTTAATTGTCCATAATTTTCAGGGAAATCTTCTAAAATCCATAAAAGTCCATAAAAATTAACCTGCGGTGTTCATTTAATTTGTGTATGTCATTTTCCCCACCCTTCTAATTCATAGTTTTGTCGGAAAATGCAGGACCTGGTAAATGCTCTGCTTTTCCTGCCGTCTCCGATTAGTTCCGACGATGATCACGTGATCACTTCGGGTCATTCCGGGAAACAACAATAGATTGACGCCATCCTGGGGCAGTGAATGGATGGTTTGATTGTCGGCTCGGCAAACAATTACCGTATTTTCTGGAAAAATCTATTCATCGAATTTATCGATCTCAACAAGTGACAGACAAATATGTAGCGACGCCACTCGAGCGAAGTGCGCCTCGGCAGTCGATAGTCCGCTGCTCTCTGCTGTGTGTGCGTCAGCTAAGCTTAGCTGTTGTCTCGGCTAGGCTAGCTTTTTGTTGTCGTAGATCAAAGCGTATTTGATTTGTGAAGTCGGTTGCTTGGGTGAAACCAAAAGACGTGCGCGTGCGTACATGTTCGCGCGGACGCACACAGCAGAGAGCAGCGGACTTTCGACTGCTGAGGCGCGCTTCGCTCGAGTGGCGTCGCTACAAATATTCCGGGACAATGCTATTTTCAAGTGGGGTGGCTGGAGAAGCCGGAGGTCCGTGTTTGGGTCGGAAAAATTGCTGGCGATTATACGTCGGCCTACTGCCGAGTGTGCAAGAAGGGCATCTCCGTGAGAGGTAAAACTTGTCATAGCCTCCTGGTCAAGTCAAATTCATTGAGGCACACAGCAAAACAGAAGAAAATTAATCACCAAGAACTTGCAAAAGAGATTGAGGAGAAAACTAAGTCACTGTCTGCTATTCCCTAATTGTCATATCAGTTTCATATTTGTCATTATAAAAGATGTCTGATCATTGAAGGTGATATGAGGGAAAATAATAGGGTTGGACCATTTGGGATTTAGACTTCTGACATGCATTTCAGCTGTTCGGGTATACTGGATATTGCTAAAATGGGCAATCAGTACTACTGTTAGTGAAACCAGATTTTTCTAAACCCTGTCCAGGTGACCCATATGACCATTAGCTCTGTTCTTAGTGTTGTGTTTTATATTTTCTCAATTAAAAATGTTCTTTGTGTGTTTTATTTGAGAATTAATTAAAGTTTTTTTTTTCATTTTCCGACCTGTGATACAGGTAGCAAAGTGAAAATTTGACATACAATATGTCAAATAAAGGGTTAAGTGCCCCTAAAAATATAGATGTGCCCTTCCTTTGGCAGCAATGATTTGAACACCAGCTCAGTGATATGTGGCTTTCTGTTCAGCCCGCATATTGCTGAGCAGGCATTCAATCCACTGTGAATCCCCTGCTGAATGGAGAAAAAGTCCTTAAAAAATGGCTGAATTGGTCCAAAAAAGTCATTAAAAGGTCCATAAATAAAAAGCAAGTGGAAGAGTGGGAACCCTGTGGAAAATATACATTCCAAAAACGCCCTGACGGCACTATTGATGAAGGTAGAGTGTTGTGCCTAATTTGGAAGGACTTTGCTTACCACCGAAGCAGTTCAAGTTGAGCCTCCTACATCAATGCAAAGCACCCAGTCGCGAGTGCAGCTACGGCTAACGTTAGCACCGAAAACGTTAGCAGTAGAGCGAGACATAGCAAAGCTCTTCACCAAACTAAACTCGAGAAGAACACACCGCATGAAGTCATCATAGCTGCTGTGTCCTCTGTAGCCTACTAGATTGATGTTTACTTGTTTACTTGATGTTTATTTTGTAATGATGAACAGTGTTCTTTCTGAAGTGCTAATTTACAGCACTGTGATTGAAGGGTCTGGTTTATATACTTTGTATTATCTGAAATTTAACAATGTTTTTTTTCGGCCGAATTAACCTCTCAGGTTCATGTTGTTGTTCAGGGTTGCTAACGCTAGCTGGTTTCTTTTCTCTCTTTGTGTTCTGCCACTTTCCAAACAGTCCTTCAAGAACCTGGTTGCCAAGAAGAAGCGCTTGGTCATCCTGTTCAGTCACTGGTTGCTCCACGCGTATGGCATCATCTCGATCTCACGCCTGGACAAACTGGAGCAGGACTTGCCACTGTTGGCCTTGGTGCCCGGTCCTGCTTTGTTCTACATTGCTACAGCTAAGTTCACAGAGCCAAGCCGCATTCTGTCAGAGGGCGGGAGCGGACACTGAAACTCCAAGTAATGGTTTAGAAACCAGATGTATATTATAGCCTCTTACCCCATGGTTGTGTCATGTCAGTTGTTCTTATGCAAGTATATATATTTTCTGGATAATTTATGTGAACAAAATAGATGTACACTGTCACGCATGTCTCGGAACCCGTCATTTACAGAACAGTCACGGAAATATGTACATTAATTCCAGTATAAATCATGTAAATATAGTCTCTGTGCTCGCCCTTGACTTTATAAGACGGGGACTGACACGGATATCAGAATATTTTGTCATCAATAAACCAAGGTCAAATTCCATGTGGCATGAAGCCAAAGAATCATGAATGTCCGTTTTTTAATTCTTGGACTGTAAATGTTTCCTTACATTTGCTATAGTCACAGTTTGTGATAGTCGTGTGAACATCTCAATGCTTCAAGAGAGAGTAAAATTTAAAATGTCATGACATTAAGTCCCTAATTTAAAGGAGACTTCAAATAGCTGTGCAGAAAAAGGACATGTAACTGCAACTTTTGTATCTGAAGTGCCGCTGTTAAGGAAACTATTGTTCTGAATGGAGATTTTGTATAGGTATTTATCATTGGATTGTTATTTTTGGTTTATGTACAACTGTAGTGGTGTGTAAGTGCTATATTTTCCTGTACTGTAAAGTTGAGTTGACTAAGATACGTGTTTTTTTGTTTTGTTTTATACAACACAGTCTTCTGTTGTTATTTAAGAAATTAGGTTAAAACACTGACAGTGTGCTGTTTTTGTTTGTTTTCCGCTCGTCTAAGAGTATGTGAGTGTCCTAAGTTTATGGTGGTGAACAACAAAGTGAACACCGCAAAAAAAAAAGAGAATGACTTAAGAAAGTCCTTGAAAAAGATTTTCAATCTGAGGTAACAAATGTTTTTTTAGTGGCATTTGAATTTGGGATGCAACAGTATCGGCGATATTGTTGGCATTTTACAATACAGTCATACCTTGGTTTTCGACCAAAATCCGTTTCAGAAGGCTCTTCGAAAACTGATTTGTTTGAAAACCGAAACCATGCTCTTTTTAAGAAAAAAAAAAAAATATTTATTGAACACGTCTGCTGACAATGGAACACTACACGAGGAAGCACTTCCTCGTGTATGGACGGCGAGAGGAGTCAAGTGCGCTCAGTTTGGTCGAAAACCGATTTGGTCGAGAACAGAGACGTTCGAAAACCGAGGTTTGACTGTATTAAAAGAAGCACATCCCCGCCAAAAAAGAAAAACAAACAAACATTACTTTTTGCCCCCTTCAACCGAACACAGCATTGTGATCAAGAGTAGATCGTGATACTTTGCGCTGCTGAGTTAATAAGAACATGACAAAAAAATGACTTGCCCAGATGATTTCTTTGTCACTGATGATAAGTACAAAAACACATTATTGTGCAGCAATATCATCCATCCATCCATTTTCTGATCTGCTTTATCCTTACAAGGGTCGAGGGGGTTGCTGGAGCCTATCCCAACCGGTTGCCAGCCAATTGCACGGCACACACAGACGAACAACAGATAAACACACTCGCACCTAGGGACAATTTAGAGTGTTCCATTAACTGCCACACATGTTTTTGGAATGTGGGATCGAACCCACGACCTCTGTAAAGTGAGGTCCACGCACTCACCATTGGATCAGCAATATCATGTTGTTGTTTTTTTTTAAACACAACACTGTAAGCTTTTACACAATATGGTGAGCTTGTTTATATCGGCAACTTCCCCCAATTTGAGGTTGATATTGTGATAAAATATTGTGACGTTTGAATATTGTACAGCCCTAATTTGAATAATGTCTTTTTCCCCCATGACACTAATTTAAGTCTATCAGGGAAGGTAAAATGTACACACCACCAAAAATAGCAAACCACATGTGTAGGCATAAAAGGAATAAGGGGGCACTTGGAAAATTCCATCCACTGTGGAGTGTCATGGACCGAAAAAGTTTGAGAACCTGTTTTTAAATGATCTCTTTAATGGCCAATCGGCAAAAAAACAAAACAAAAACAACAATGGGAACCTCAAAACCTGTAATTAGCCAAGTTAAATGATTTGCTAATTAAATGTGAACCAAACCTAAAATTACATTTTCATAGGTTAAAAAAAAGTAAATCAATTTTAAGAATACGCTGCAAACGTATGATGAGTTTCTATTTTGTCTTGGAACATGAATTTTAGTCCTGTTGTACAATTGCATTTTGACACCAACAAGCCAGGAGGAACTTTCTGTACTTTTCCAAAAAGGACGTTTATTGTTTCTGTGGTGACTTGAATGATAAAGCAGACACACGCGTTTTCTATTGTTTTATATTCGACCGTCGAGTTCCACCATTAACAACGTGGGGAAGAGATTTGGACATTCGTTACGGCATATCACGCATGCGCAGTTGATGGCAATACAAAGTACGGGAAGTCAATGCGTCCAAACAACATCCAAATAACTATGGAGGTTAATATACCACAGATTCCCTCAGGAGAATGCAATCAGCAGGAGTAAACTTTACTGTGCCATTGCACAAACCAAGGTCCAAAAGACAGGATATAGCTTGAATAAGTTTGATGTGGGAAGGGTGTAACTGAACAATGCCCTGATCTTAGCCCTATCAGTCCAAATAAATTGGGATGAATTCAAACAGAAAGTAGAACCTTGCCCCCTCATATTGACAGCATCAAGAAACTCTAATATCACAATTTTTCTTTTGTATTAATTGACCCCCCCACCAAAAAAACCTCTCAGACATTCTCAAAATGTAGGCGGCAAACCCAGGAATATTTTCTCGATTATCTGCCCGAATTGTACAGCAGAAAGTACAAGCCAATAGCAAAAATGCCTCAATGGTAGACACCTTATAAGTCACTCTTGATATTCTTTAATGCAGTGGTCCCCGAACCCCGGGCCGCGGACCGGTACTGGTCTGTGTGTCATTCATGTTTTATAATTTGCATTTATTTATACTTTTTGCTCTTCTACGTCTCCTTTTCATAATTTTGCTGCTGTAAATTGGGAATTTCTCCATTGTGAGACAAAGGTGTTGTCTTATTCTGATCTTATTTGGGACTGGGCTGCACAGAAAGAATAACTTACAATACTTCCTTTGCATTCATTTCGGAATCTGAAAGATGTTTTTTTTTTTTTTTTAATTACCGGATTCTCTCTACAGTATGTCACTTGACGCAGGTCAATGTCTTTGGGAAGGGAAAAAGGCCCAGCCAGGACACAGACGAAGAGCCTCCGACTACCAAGAAAAAGAAGGCTACATGTAATAGACAGTATCAGGAGTTCCACTTAAAATACGGATTTAGCGCAACGGGAGATTCCTGCTCTGCATGATATGCGGCAATGGTGAGTCGTGTTTTTCATGCACTTTGTATTTGTGGTGTATCTTATTTTTAAGGCACGTTTTAAACATTACCATGGCGACCAGAGAGCGTTGCGGTCAGATAGGACGTTCCTTGTGTCATGATTCGTGTTTATTATTATTGTTTCAAAAATACTACTGTTTTCATGCAGGTCATATCATATTATTTTGTTGTATTTATCCGCCACACTTTAAAGGTGAAAATATTGTCTGACATTAAACCGGTCCGTGGGGCAAAAAAGGTTGGGGGACCGCTGCTTTAATTGATTTCCATATTCACCACATGGATTTATATATTTTTTAAATGGTCAAACTATCTTTTGCATCTTGACTTCTGAAGAATCACCTTTGTTTCAGACTCCTCCAATGATACCTGCTAAACTCCCGTTCGTCAACAAGACAGAACAGGTCTCTATAAAAGCGCTGTTGTGCAGGGCAAAACGAAATTTTCCAGAAGCATCCACAGCTACCAAAGTGCTGACTCTCATTACTCCTGGATGTAGATAATGATGATGCACAGAGTTCCAACGAGTCCAAGAGCCTGAATGCCTAGGAACCACAGCAGTAGCCAGAAAAAAACGACCACCACTGGCTCGACTATCTTGTCCCCAAAGTACATCTGGCAGAAACCCATCCCTCGCAGACACTTATTGAACATCCCAAACAGTGTCCCCATCCGCACGCAATCATCCAGCGGAGGCTCCCTGGTGCTGGGATTGTCCTCAAGTCGCCACCTCATGCCCCGATTACTCAGAGGTAGTGGTTGGATCCTGCTCCCCTCAACCTGGACACAATGATAACACAAAGGCGTTAGCGCTGAATGACAGTACTCGGGGAACTTTACTCTGAGTCACTGAAATGATTTGGTTCCCTTGAGTGAAGTAATCCCCCCCCCCCCGCCCCCCAAAAAAACCCCCACACTCACATTAAAAACACGATCACTGTCAAAACAACAATCAAATAGAATCTGAGAGACGCAAACCCTTATTCATTTGGTTCTAGAAATACATGTTCAGCTAGAACTCCAAGATCATGGACAAAACGGAAACAATGATGGCTCCATGCCTGGATCTGTGGATTCACCCGATATTTTGTACTGTAATTACCTGAGTTCAAACTCGCCGATGGATGGCTGAAATTCACCAAACTAGTATCACCATTTTCAGGGTTCAACATGAACAGTGGCCTGATGGATTGCGACCACTACATGTTGTGTCAGGTGACCTTATGTTTACTGACGCTGGCTCAATTGGAACCAGTATCAGTTAAACAAATGAATGATGAAATCGACACATTCTTGCCTTTCCGATATTTAATATTCACATATACACACTTCCGGGTTGAGTGAACGCTGGCGCGTCTGGCTGCCGCTGCTCACCCGCAATTATTCTTTTTTAGCGTTTTTTTTAATTTAATTTTTTAGTTTTTTAACGGTTTACTGTTGTTTTTATGGTTTACTCTCGTCATGGGAGAAACCCTACACTCCTGTCGCAATTCGTAGTGGTTTTGGACCGTCGGTCGTCGCACGGTTGGCCTCGGTTGCGCTGTCGCGGCGTCCTGCCTGTTAGGCTGTCAGACGGGGCCTGTGTCTGGGCTATGCTGTGACCGTCCTGTCGCTACTCCGTCTGCCCGTGGGGTGACTGCGGTGCTAGATGGCGGGGCTTCTTGGGCTCCCCGCCTGCGCTGCACCGCTTCCCGGGCGTCGCTCCTCGTCCTTCCCGGAGGTGCATCCGCCACGGATCTCGTCGGGGCTTCCACCTCGATGGCTCCAGGGGCATCAGCTCCTTTTGGTCGTCCTCCCGCTGGCCACGCAGAAACGGCGGCCGATCTGCGGACCATGGCGTGTTGGCTGGCCTGGCTGAGTCGGCTAGTGCTCCTCGCGACGGCGATGTTGCTGGCGTCAACTATTTAAAATCGCTATTTAAATCGCATATTCAGTTTAAGTTAATTTCTCCTTTTATTATTTATAATTTTATCTGTGGTTTTATTGTTCTTGTTTTGATTGTAAGGTGTCCGAGTGTTTTGAAAGGCGCTTATAAATGAAATGTATTATTATTATTATTATTATATTCAATATATTGAGTTTGATCCATGTAAATTGATCAGTCATCATTGATTTTTTTACTGTGCAGCACAGGGGTCCCCAACCTTTTTTGCCCCACTGACCGGTTTATGGCAGACAATATTTTCACGTACCGGCATTTAAGGTGTGGCTGATAAATACTACAAAATAATATGGTAAGAGCTGCATGAACACTGTGGTGTTTTTGAGAGATAATAAACACGAGGAGCGTCTAATCTGGCCGCAACACTGTGATCGCTATGGTAATGTTTAATGCCTTCAAAACACGATACAACGCAAATTTAAAGTGCATGAAAATGTCAACTCACCACAATGCTGAATCAGTGCGAGCCCCAAGCTTGATTTTCTGCAACCAGGCGGTCCCATCTCGCGGTAATAGGAGTCAATGACACCTGAAGTGTGTGCTTTATGTCGAGTCTACTTCATAATTTTGTTTTAGTCACCATTGCTGCACAAAACCCCCGCCTCACACAGGTAGTAGCATGTCGGAAATAGCAACAGTGCTATTGTGGCGATCTCAGAGTATTCAGCCATAACTTGAATGCAGAACACCGGCAGAGTTGTCGTCTCGAACGTACTTTTAAGGCCGCCGTCATTTGCGCTCTCCAGCAGGATATTTTACTAATTTAGCAAGCCCCGGCATTTTGTTTTTAGCGTAATCAGTCACGTGACGGAGAAGCGTGGTTTGACGTGCGTCAAGAGTGACACAGACGGATGTAACGGAGAATCGCGTAATTTTTCAAAATAAAATCTCTTGTATTCCAAAATAAATACAACGGAATTAATGTAAGTTCTTATTGTGCGGCCCGGTAGCAAATGCCCCGCGGTATCGGTTCGTGGACCGGCGGTTGGGGACCCCTGGTGCAGCACACATTTTTTTGTGGGTCAGGTTAAATCTGATAAATGGCTTGAATGAGAAAAACTGCTCAGAAAACGACAGACGTTAATCAATTACATTTTATACTGCGGGGGACACGGTGTTAACCGGTTAGTGTGTTCGCCTCACACTGCAGAGGTGCAGGGTTCGATTCCAGAATGCAGCTTGCCGGTGTGGAGTTTGCATGTTCTCCCCCGTGCCTGTGTGGGTTTTCTCCGGGTACACAGGTTTCCTCCCACAGTCCAAAAATATGCATTGGACACTAAATCAGCAATGTCCAGCTCTGGGCCTGTAGGGCCACTGTCCTGCCTTTTTTCCAGCTTTCCCGGCTGCAACACACCTGATTCAAATGATCAGCTCCTCAGCCAGCTCTGAAGCAGCATTAGAACGGTCCTGATTATTTGAATCAGGAGTGTTGATCCTGGGAGAGTTGGAAAAAGGCAGGGTAGTGGCCCTTGAGGACCGAATTTGGACACCCTTGCTCTAAATTGTCCCTTGGTGTGAATGTGGGTGCAGATTGTTGTTTGTCTCTGTGTGCCCTGCAATTGGCTGGCAAACAGTTCAGGGTGAACCCCGCCTACGGCCCGAAGCCAGCTGGGATAGGCTCCAGCACGACGTGACCCTCATGAGGATTAGTGGTTCAGATAATGGATTTTATACTGCAAAAAAAACTACACCTAAGTTATATTTTCCCAAGGGCTAAAATAAAACAGAGTATGAAATAATAATTAAAACTTATTGTACTCTAACACGAATATCAAGACTCCACTACAAATGTGCACTCCTCATGCATGCTGCACCCATGACAATACCCATGAAATACACTTCATCGTACAGACATCCTCTCGGCACCTCCTGTGCCGCGGCACCAACCTCCCCCTCCAGTGCCGACCAAATCTCCAGACCATGGGGCCTGTCCACGGCTCTCCACATCCGGAATGACCTACCGAGCATCTAAGATATCCTCAGCCTCTCAACTCCCCTAAAAAGGGCCTGAAGACTCACGCACGCCTTTCCAAACTGGTTTTAATCTTGATTTATTCTTTCTTCTTCTGCTTTCATGTTTTTTAATTTACCTTCTGTCCTTTATCATGCTTTGTAGCACATAGAGGTTTTGACAACAAGTGCTTTATAAATAAAGTGCATTATTATCTATACATCATGCATCTCGGTCACCCAAAAGGACCACGACCCAAAAACGCTGAAAGTTGGACCCCGATTTTCATAAATTTCAAAATGTGAAAAAATATATCCTTTTGAAATGTCCCAGCTGTCCCTGGGCAGTCGACGGAGTACACCCTGAACTGGTTGCCAGCCAGTCGTAAGGCACACTTAGACAAACAACCATTCGCATTTAAAATATTGCCACAAGTTTGACAAAGCATCATGAAAGTTGACACGCTTGACTTGCTATCGCGGGCCAATTGATCTGGCCCACCACACCTTACATTTAACACCCGTGGACTTTATAACATCAACTGCTGATAAGACCAGGCGGTCGCTAAATGAAGTTTGCAATGGACGTCTTTGCGAAATTATAGCAAGTTTACACACCAAGCACTGAGTGAATCTAATTACATTACATATATGTAAATACCTCGAACTGATCAGACATTTTATCGACGATAGGTAGAAAAGTGAATGACGTTTTGGAGCGATACTATCAGCACATTAAATGTAAATGTACACAGTAAATTGACTGTCAAGATTACAAAAAAATACAGGAATGGCCACCGAAAAGGGTCATATAACCAACACAAACCAGCTGCGGGACGTCGGAAATACACTTCAAAGCGTTCGGTCCAACTTTAAGCCCTGACGTATGGTTTAAAAAAACAAGAATACATAAAAATCTAACCGTTATGCGCTACAAGGTTAGCGTGTCGCTTCGTAAACAGCGAAAGCTAGCTTCTTAGCAGGAGGTTTTTACCCGGTTAGGCTGCTGCTGTGCTGCCATCTGCCTTGCGCCATTGACAGCTTGAGGAAGAGTACGCCGGCCTCTTTGGTTTTCGAACGACGACTCTGTGAGGTCACGCCGCTGAACCAAATCTTGCTCATGTCGATGCAGCGTCGGAGTGGACATGGTCCCGGTCCCAGACGGGAATTTTCAGAAAACATTCGTCTTGCGTGAAAACTCAGTTCCGAGTGGGGACCGCTCTCGAAAGCTTACCATGGCTGAGAAACTCCCCACGCTACTCCTCGGACGTTCTCGGTATGAACGTGTCAACAAGCGCTCCTTGCAGGTCATAAAAGAAACTGCAGCTGCAATTCCTCAAAAACAACACTTCTTACCTGTTTATCGAGCAGCCAACACGCAAAATAGAACCGCTCTATCTGTACAAAAACACACGCACACGCGCACACGCACACACACACGCACGCACACACACCGAATTGGTTGCCAGCCAATCCATTTATTTCAATAATTTGTTTCAAAAAGTTAAACTTGTATGCTATATTTTTCACGACAGACAAGGTGAAATCAAACCTTTATTTGTTTTCTTGATTATGGCATAATTATAATGTATTATATATGCATATATATGTAATGTGTATATATATATATATATGTGTGTGTATATATATATATATATATATATATATATATATATATATATATATATATATATATATATACACACACACACATATATATATATATACATATACATATAGGGGCGGCCCGGTAGTCCAGTGGTTAGCACGTCGGCTTCACAGTGCAGAGGTTCGATCCCAGCTCCGGCCTCCCTGTGTGGAGTTTGCATGTTCTCCCCGGGCTTGCGTGGGTTTTCTCCGGGTGCTCCGGTTTCCTCCCACATTCCAAAAACATGCATGGCAGGCTCGTTGGGCACTCTAAATTGTCCCTAGGTATGAGTGTGAGCGTGGATGGTTGTTCGTCTCTGTGTGCCCTGCGATTGGCTGGCAACCAATTCATGGTGTCCCCCGCCTACTGCCCGAAGACTGCTGGGATAGGCTCCAGCACCCCCCGCGATCCTAGTGAGGATGAAGCGGTTCGGAAGATGAATGAATCAATGAATGGTAAATAATTGTCTTTCTCCACTTTTAAAAATTGGGATGACTTTAGCTGTTTTCATTTTTGATGGAAAAATACCGGCTTTGAATGACAGGTTGCATATGTATGTAAACAGTCGCACTACAAGTTCTATAATCTGTTTTACTATTGTCATATCAATATTAAAGCAATCAGTTGACCTTTTACTTTTAAATGTTTTTACAATATTTAATATTTCATTATGATTCACAGCAGTAAGAAACATTGTGGAAGAGTTTTTTTCTATGTATTTATCTATTTCGAAAGAATTTATTGGATCAAGAATTTGTTTTGATTAGTTACTGCCGATATTAACAAAATACTCATTAAATTCCTTTGCTATTTCTGCAGTATCCTCAATAATGGTATTTTTATCTTTCATAAAGTACTCCGGATAATCTGCTTTTTTAGAATTATTTCTAATTACTTGATTTAATATTTTCCATATTTCTTGAGTGTTGCTTTTATTTTGCTCTAATAATACATGGAAATGGTCTCTCTTACTAGTTCTTATAATATTTACTAATTTATTTTTATACGTCTTATATTTTGTTTCAGCTTCTTTGGTTCTGAATTTTAGAAACGATTTGTATAAATTGTTTTTCTTTTTACATGCATTTTCTATGCCTTTTGTTATCCATGGCTTACTTTGGTTTTTGTACTTTTTGGAGACCTTAATTACTGGGAAATGTTTATCATATAAGGAGGTTATGGTTGACTGAAATGCGTCAAACGCAGTATTTGGGTCTTCATTTGAGTAGACCTCAGACCAATTTTGTTTGTCTAAGTCTAATTTAAAGGCAGCGATGGAATGTTGGGTTCTGGGTCTTATTTCTGATATATGGGTTATTGATCTAGTTTTTCTTTCAAAATAATTATAAAAGACTGCAAAGACCGGTAGATGGTCACTTATATCAGTTATGAGAAGTCCACTTTCCTTTTTATGATCAATCTTATTTACAAATATATTATCTATTAATGTGGCCGTATCAACTGTTATTCTACTGGGTTTCAGAATGACTGGGAAAAGACTGTTGCTATACATTGTATTTATGAAATCTGTTGTTTTTTATGTCCATTTGGGTTTAGTCTATGTTAAAGTCGCCACATATTATTCGTGTTTTCTTATCATTCGAACAACTTAGCATATCTGTCAGTTTTTTATTAAATGTGTCAAGACAAGATCCTGGTGTCCTATAAATGCAACTTATAATGACATTTGATGCATTTTTAATATGTATTTCAATAGTTAGGCATTCCATTAAATTCTCTGTTGTGTTTGTCAGGCTCTCGATTTTACTGCATTTAAGTGCTTTGTCTACATAAATTGCGACTCCCCCTCCTTTTTTGTCTTCCCTATTAGTTGCATACATTTCATATCCATCAATTTTCATTTCACTTGTTTTCTCATCGTCAAGCCAAGTTTCTGATATGGCAATTATTGTAAATTTATTGAATTTAGTCAAATATTCTTTGATTTTGGTAACATTTTTAGAAAGACTTCTACTGTTTAAATGTAGCACTGAAAGTGAATTTTTCAGTTCTACATTTGTGTTGAATTGTTCGTCCGTATAATACTTGGAGTTTGTGATGCTGTGATAATGATTGAAGAAATTATTGTCTGGGTCCAAGTTGTTTTCAGGGTCGAATGTCTTGTGGTCAGCATAATCAAAAGTTTTGAAGTCCATGTTTATGTTGTGTGTTTCCTATATCAGTTAAGTCAGAGTTTTTTTGTCTGGTGGTAATCAGCTCTCAGCATGTTGAACTCAAGCCTATTGAATTGGAGTACTGGTGCGGGGGTGGACTATGAGTTTGTCGTATCTCAAGTAGGCAATTTCCCCTCTTTCACGTGCAGCTTTTAGTTTAGGAAGCAGTTCTTTTCTTTTCTTTTTGGACGTACGACATCTGTATAGTCTTCGTTAATGTAGATTTTGGTACCTTTTAAATATTTTGCTCTTTGTAGAATCATTGTTTTGTCCTTATATTTTTCAAATTTCACTACTACTGGTCTTGGTCGAGGTCTTCCCAATTCGTGCATCCCCGTGCGGTGGGCTCTTTCCACATCGATTGTCAGCCAATCGCAGGGCACACAGAAACGAACAACCATCCATGCTCACACTCACACCTAGTGACAATTTAGAGTGTTCAAAAAAAAACACAAATAAACAACAACAACAAAAAACATAATTCATAAATGCTTTTTTGGCAATTGCTAAAAAAATAATACCTCTTTTGTGTTGGTCTGGTGTTTATTGTGTGTTGTCTTTCAGATCTTAAAGGCTTGGTGATTTGTTATTCTGACTGAACAGCGTGGGATTACATGCTACTTCTAAGAAGCGTAATCCCAACTAATCTGGGATTCAGTTTCACTCTAAACTGTAGATCGCAAACTCAGACTGGACAGGAAAGACAATATGGAGATGCAAAGCGTCTGTGTAAGGACAATATTTCTTGAATGAAAGATGTATTTGCTGGCTTTCCTTCACATTCCACTATATCATTTCTTGGTCGTCCACTCCTGCCCATCTTTGTGTACCTGCATTTATGGGACCACAGGAACAGCAGACCTCAGGTTGAGTGAGACTTTTTTCACTTATTTGCTCCTTTGAGATGCATTTCTTTTGTGTTTCAAATATATCGTATTTCAAGAATGACACTTGTTTCCGAATTGTATCCATGAATTTATTTCCAAACCCACGGGAATGTTTTCTCTCTCTCTCTTTCTCGCTTTCTTCCCCCCTTCTCTCGTCTATTAACATGGACAAGATACGTATCTAATTATGCACTGTATGTAATCACATTTTAATCGTACAGCAATATTTGTCTCAAAAAGCAAACTTCTTTTTTTAATTAAACTGAATTTTAGTGGATGACTGAAACAACTGGGGGAAGATGCCGGTCCGACCTGGCAGACCCAAACGTATTGTGAGGGTTTGTTGGGAGCGTCTGGCGGAATCCCCTGTCAGAAGGAGTTTCAACTCCCACCTCCGACAGAGCTTTTCCCATGTCCTGGGGGAGGCGGGGGACATTGAGTCCGAATGGACCATGTTCCGTGCCTCGATTGTTGAGGCGGCCAATCTGAGTTGTGGCCGTAAGGTGGTTGGTGCCTGTCGTGGCGGCAACCCCCGTACTCGCTGGTGGACACCAGCAGTAAGGGATGCCGTCAAGCTGAAGAAGGAGTCCTATCGGGCCTTTATGGCCTGTGGGACACCAGAGGCAGCTGACGGGTATCGACTGGCCAAGCGGAATGCAGCTTCGGTGGTCGTCGAAGCAAAAACTCGGGCATGGGAAGAGTTCGGTGAGGCCATGGAAGCCGACTTCCGGACGGCTTCGAGGAAATTCTGGTCCACCATCCGACGTCTCAGGAGGGGGAAGCAGTGCACCACTAACACTGTGTACAGTGGGGATGGGGCACTGTTGACCTCGACTCGGGACGTTGTGAGCCGGTGGGCGGAGTACTTCGAAGACCTCCTCAACTCCACCAGCACGCCTTCCTTGGAGGAAGCAGAGTCTGGGGACTCTGAGGTGGGCTCTCCTATCTCTGTGGTTGAAGTCACCGATGTGGTTAAAAAGCTCCTCGGTGGCAAGGCCCCAGGGGTGGATGAGATCCGCCCGGAGTTCCTCAAGGCTCTGGATGTTGTGGGGCTGTCCTGGTTGACACGCCTCTGCAACATCGCGTGGTCAGCGGGGAGAGTGCCTCTGGATTGGCAGACCGGGGTGGTGGTCCCTCTTTTTAAAAAGGGGGACCGGAGGGTGTGTTCCAACTACAGAGGAATCACACTCCTCAGCCTCCCTGGTAAGGTCTATTCAGGGGTGCTGGAGAGGAGGGTCCGTCAGGAAGTCGAGCCTCAGATTGAGGAGGAGCAGTGTGGTTTTCGTCCCGGCCGTGGAACAGTGGACCAGCTCTACACCCTTAGCAGGGTCCTCGAGGGTATGTGGGAATTCGCCCAACCGGTCTACATGTGTTTTGTGGACTTGGAGAAGGCGTTTGACCGTGTCCCTCGGGGAGTTCTGTGGGGGGTGCTTCGGGAGTATGGGGTACCGAGCCCATTGATACGGGCTGTTCGGTCCCTATACTGCCGAGGTCAGAGTTTGGTTCGCATTGCCGGCAATAAGTCGGAATCGTTTCCAGTGAGGGTTGGACTCCGCCAAGGCTGCCCTTTGTCGCCGATTCTGTTCATTACCTTTATGGACAGAATTTCTAGGCGCAGCCGAAGCGTTGAGGGGGTCTGTTTTGGTAGCCTCAGTATTGCATCTCTGCTTTTTGCAGATGATGTGGTACTGTTGGCTCCTTCAAACAGGGCTCTCCAACTCTCACTGGAGCGTTTCGCAGCCGAGTGTGAAGCGGTTGGGATGAAAATTAGCACCTCCAAATCTGAAACCATGGTCCTCAGTCGGAAAAGGGTGGAGTGCCCACTCCGGGTCGGGGAGGAGATCTTGCCCCAAGTGGAGGAGTTTAAGTATTTTGGGGTCTTGTTCACGAATGAGGGCAGGAGGGAGCGAGAGATCGACAGGCGGATCGGTGCAGCGTCTGCTGTGATGCGGACGTTGCATCGGTCTGTCGTGGTAAAGAAGGAGCTGAGCCAAAGGGCGAAGCTCTCAATTTACCGGTCGATCTACGTTCCAACCCTCATCTATGGTCACGAGCTATGGGTCGTGACCGAAAGAACGAGATCCCGGATACAAGCGGCCGAAATGAGTTTTCTCCGCAGGGTGTCCGGGCTCTCCCTTAGAGATAAGGTGAGAAGCTCGGTCATCCGGGAGGGGCTCAGAGTCGACCCGCTTCTCCTCCACATCGAGAGGAGCCAGATGAGGTGGCTTGGGCATCTGATTCGGATGCCTCCTGAACGCCTCCCTGGTGAGGTGTTCCGGGCATGTCCCACCGGGAGGAGACCCCGAGGACGACCCAGGACACGCTGGAGAGACTATGTCACCCAGCTGGCCTGGGAACGCCTCGGTATCCCCCGGGGAGAGCTGGAAGAAGTAGCTAGGGAGAGGGAAGTCTGGGCTTCCCTGCTAAAGCTGCTGCCCCCGCGACCCGGCCCCGGATAAGCGGTAGAAGATGGATGGATGGATGGACTGAAACAACACAAACACAAATGCACAAACATAAATGGTGTTGGCTGGGGAAAAATGTATTACATTTTATTACAAAACATTAATTCATTCATTCATCTTCCGAACCGCTTAGGGTCACGGGGGGGCACCGGAGCCTATCCCAGCTGTCTTCGGGCAATAGGCGGGGGACACCCTGAATTGGTAGCCAGCCAACCGCAGGGCACACAGAGACGAACAACCATCCACGCCCACACTCACACCAGGGACAATGTTAGAGTGTTCCCCAGGATATATATGTGCAGTCCGTTTTCAACAGGCCAACATTCTGGACAATCCTTCTCACGTGCTGCACTCACAATTCGAGCTCCTGCACTCAGGAAAGAGGTACAGGACCCCCCTATGCAAACTAAACCGATACAAAAACTCATTCGTACCGCAGGCTATCAAACTAATTAACAACCAGCTAGAGGAAAGCAGACAGTCAAGCAGGAGGACATGAGGGCAGTGTGGGGTGTGCAGATGCCTGTAACATATTGTCCAATGTATGTAGAGTCTATATTGTCCTGTACTGTATTATTGTCCAATGTCTGTTGTGTATGGTATACTGTATGTATTGTTTAATGTATGTAGCGGCATGGGGGGCCTGTCCTCCAAAACAAGTTTCTCCTATGGGAGACCAAATAAAAAGTCAAGTCAAGTCAAATCAAGTCAATCAGCCTGCTATGCATGTTTTTGGAATGCGGGAGGAAACCGGAGTACCCGGAAAAAACCCACGCAGGCCCGGGGAGAACATGCAAACTCCACACAGGGAGGCCGGAGCTGGAATTGAACTCGGTCCCTCTGCACTGTGAAGTCAACGTGCTAACCACTGGACTACCGGGCCGCCCTATTACAAAACAGCAGGAAAATAAATACCGTCAAACCTCGGTTTTCGTCAATCCGTTCCAGAAGGCTGTTCGAAAACGGAATTGTTCGAAAACCGAAACCACGCTCTTTTTAAAATAAAAATGTCTATTGAACACGTCTGCTCACAATGGAAAGCAACATGAGGAAGCGTCACTTCCTCGTGTAAGGAAGGCGAGAGGAGTCAAATGGTGCATTGAAGTGCGCTCAGTTTGTTCGAGTACCGAAATTTGTTCGTCATCCGAGGCATAAAAAACTCAAAATTTTTGGTCGAAAACCGAATTGATCGAGAACTGAGAGGTTCGAAAACCGAGGTTTGACTGTAGAAGCAAAGGAGTAAAATGTTTTTGCTTCTAAGATGCAACAACTGGCGTTCCCAAATTGTTAAAGTCTATAACTGTCACAGAAAGTGGACTCACACAAGTCGCTTCCATGTAAACCAGGCATCCATCCATCCATCCATTTTCCGAACCGCTTTATCCTCACTAGGGTCGCGGGGGGTGCTGGAGCCTATCCTAGCTGTCTTCGGGCAGTAGGCGGGGGACACCCTGAATCGGTTGCCAGCCAATCACAGGGCCCACAGAGACAAACAACCATCCACGCCCACACTCCCACTCACACTCACACCTAGGGACAATTTTGAGTGTTCAATCAGCCTGCCATGCATGTCTTTGGAATGTGGGAGGAAACCGGAGTGCCCGGAGAAAACCCACGCAGGCCCGGGGAGCTGGAATTGAACCCGGTACCTCTGCACTGTGAAGTCGACGTGCTAACCACTGGACTACCGGGCCGCCCACACACTATAAATTGTGCACTTAATTCACACAAAGGCTCATGGGGCGTATGCTTATGGTGGATAGAAGTCAACATTGAATGACCCCGTTAGCTGTACGTTTAGCTGGATGCTAAGGGCAGCCATTACTTGGCGTTATCCTCCCAAGAGGAAGGTGTTTGGCAAAGACAAGTTCCTTCCCATCGGTTGTGTGGCTGTATCTCCAAAGGGACATGAAGCCAATATGCATAACAAAAAAATGCTGTAATGGTACTCTTGCCTGTTTTGTGTGTGGGCAGCGTGGGATCGGTTCCCAGTCAGAGATGTGGGTGTATATGGTTGTTCGTCTCTGTGTGTCCCCCATAACTGGCTGGCAACCAGTTTAAGATGTAGTCTGCTTTTTGCCTCAACTCAGCTGGGCTGGACTCCAGCACCACCTGGGACCCTGTACAGCAGTGGTGTGCAAACTACGGCCCGCGGGCCGGATCCGGACCGTTGGTCTTTTTAATCCGGCCCGCCGAAGGTTGGTACAGTACACAATTAAGGTTTGAGGTAAATGATTGCATTCATTTCATTTGGACTTGTAATGACAGGCATTTCAACGCCAGGTGGCGCAGTCACTTGAAGTTGCAGAGCACAGGGAGGGAGGGGGAGACGATACGGAAGCCCGCAGTAGCGCTAACTCAAGTAACTCCGCGATACGACGGAATAAGTGTGTCCGCGCCGCTATTCTCAATCATTGGATCCAAAACGGTGACATGCAAGTGACTCTTTATTGGAGTGAGTTTTTCTGGAATTGCGAACATTTTTACGTCCTGTAGATCATGGCATCCAAACGAAGAGGAACAGTAATGGCCGTGGAAGAGAAAGTGAAGTGTATCTGATTAAACGAAGCGGGTTACAAAGTATGAAACATTCAGGAGACGCTTGGTGTCTGAAAGACTCAAATCTACGAGACTTTGAAAAACGAGGAAGTGATTCTTGCTCAGTCCGATTCTAAAAATGTCCATGCTAAGAGTGAATTGCTTGCGGCTCGACGGACAGTCAAGTAAATGAACATTTCCTGGAATGGTTTGACTGTTATCGTGCTAAAAACTTACCGCAAACTGGACCGCTAATAAGAGAGCAATCGAATACCATATCGCTATGGCCATCGAAGACTTCGAAGCATCCCGTGGCTGGGTTCAAAAGTTCGTTGCACGACATCAGTTGAGCCACGCTGTCTTGTGTGGTGATCGAGGGGAGGTCAAGTTCGAGACAGTGAGTGAGTGGAAAGAAAGCCACCAGGTCTTTTACTCGTCTCATTTTGTAGCAAATAGTCCTAACTTTGTTATATTTTGTCATATACCTGCACTGTATGCTGCAGTTTTTGGGCAATATATTGTTGCACTTTCTTGCTTGTGTTGTCACACATGTATGTTGTTAACATACTTGGACGTTCATCACAGTTGTTTCACTGTTCTCATTAAAAAAAAAAGTATGGTAATGTTTAAATAATTTTGTTCTGTTGATGTTTGGTATGGACTGTTTTTTTATATGTATGGTATCTTGTGCTGACCTGGCCCACCTGTCAAATTTAGAAATCAATGTTAAAATCAGAAAGCATTGTAGTGTTCATCATATTGAAAAAGAATTACAAATGTTGCACAATTAGAATTGTTTTGCATAATTTCACTGAAGAAATTGTTTTTCTGTAAAATAACTGCACTTTCATTATCTAGCAATAATACATACTCTTATCAGCTTCTGTAAACAATGTCATTAACTTATTTCAACGTAGAAATAAAATTGAAATAAAATTTAAATCGGCCCGGCCCGGCCCTCCACAATATTTTCTGCTTCTCATTTGGCCCCTCCGGGAAAATAATTGCCCACTCTTGCTGTACAGAATAAGTGGTATTGAAAATGACATGACAACACTCAAGCTTTGTCGATGTAATTCTTTCCCATTCTTGCTTGAATCAACCTAATTTGTTCAAATGTCCTGAGTGTCATATTTTGCGCTTCATAGTACGCCACACATTTTCAATGGGAGACAGGTCTGGGTTGCTGGCAGGCTCGTCTAATACTCATACTATTTTAACATGAAGCCATGCAGTTGGAACTGGTGGAGAGTATGGCTTGCTGAAATAAGCAGGGGTGTTCCTGAAAAGGCTGTCAATTGGGATTTTGCTTCAAAATGTGTATGTGCGTTTCATCATTAATGGTGCCTTCACAGATGTGCAAGTTACCAATGCCACGGGCATGAAGCCACTACCATACCATCACAGAAGTTGCCTTTTCAACTTTGCAATGATAATAGATCCTTGTGCTTTTTGGTTTGGAGGACAAAACCTTCATGATTTCAATTGAACAAATTTAACAATTTGAAATGTGGACTCGTCAGACGACAGTTTTCACTTTGCGTCAGTCCTTTTCAGATGAGTTCGGGCTGAGAGAAGCTGGCTTCATTTCTGGGTGTTGTTCATGTATGGCTTTTTCTGTTGATACTATAGGACATAGATCAGGGTTGAGCGCCCTAAGAGAAGGTGTGGCCCACAATTTTTCATCAGGGCTACTGGGAGGCGATATAGGGCCATGCACTTCCTAACTGGATGCATGATAATAATGCCAATTTAAACATGGACAAAATAAGTGTAAATGTAGCAAAGGTCATGGGATAAGACAGCCAGTCAAGATGCTTGGTGTTTACAGATCACACACTTAGTGATATACTGGATATACACATTTAATTATGTATTCAGACATACAATACAATACAATGCATCCCTCAAATAAATCTACACGTTTGCAAATTTGCGACACATTTGGGATTTCACTCACGCATTTTATAGATTCATATTACACATTTTTACTTCAGTCACGCTATTGTAGACTTGTTTTGCCTCTGTGACCATGGTTACAGATTCTCATTCTTTTGACATGTTTGTGGATTGAGATACGCATTCGTAAATGGGTTTGTTACAATAATAGCCCTATACTCTTCCTCCCACTGTTCTCCACTCGGCTAGTCCACACAGTAACAAGTCAAGTTGGCCGCAACGCACTGCTGGGAACAACTTCAAAATTAAACCGTACCTTGGATTGTCCATATTATATGACTTGGTAAGGTAAGGTTTGAAGATGCCCCTCTTACTGCATTGGCAGTATATTACTATCATGCATACCATACACAATTGTTGATGTGGTTAGCTTGACTGTTTCTTGGCAGTGTACGCCGGTTGCCAGCCAATCATAGGGCACACAGAGACGAACAACCATCCATGCTCACACTCACACCTAGTGACAATTTAGAGTGTTCCATTCACCTGCAATGCATGTCTTTGTAATGTGGGAGAAAACCAGAGTGCCCGGAGAAAACCCACGCAGGCACCTGGAGAACATGCAACGTCCACACAGGAAAACCAGAGCCAGGATCGAATCCACGACGTCTGCACTGTGAGGTCTACGCGCTAACCACTCGCTCACCGGGCCGCCTCATGACTTCTGAAATTGTTGGTCAGGCACAGAGCAAACTGCTATATAATACTATCAACAAAGAATACCAAAAGGAAATGATAGGCATGCCAAATTCCTAATCTATGGAGAGCAGCGGACTATCGACTGCTGAGTCACACTTCACTCGAGTGGCGTCGCTACAGGCATTCCCATTTGTCTCTGCTTTTCTTTATGTAGGGGATTGGACTGTCTCAGAATTGTTTGTTATTTATTCATTTGTTGTGTGTTCACCCCCAACACCCAATGAATGTATTGTGATTTCCTCACTTGATTTTCTGTTTTGTTGCATTATTTTCGCTTTTCTTAGTGTCTTTGAAGTAATCGTTAATTCACGTTTTTTTCGGAGGCGGTCTTTGGACGCCTCTAGAGCTGAACCAGATAGTGATGGGAATTCCGGCTCTTTTTAGAGAGCCGGTTCTTTTGGCTCGGCTCACTAAAAAGAGCCGGCTATTTTTGCTCCCAAATGGCTCCTCAGTTTTTTTGTTGCTTAATTTACCACCAAAAATAATGTAAAATTAATTACTAATGTAAAAAATATACAGTATATCGAATACTTATTATTTATATGGCTTTATTTACAGTCAAACCTCGGTTTTCGAACGTCTCGGTTATCGACCAATTCGGTTTTCGACCCAAAATTTCGAGTTTTTTATGCCCCCGGATGCCGAACAAATTTCGGTTCTCAAACAAACTGAACGCACTTGAATGCACCATTTGACTCCTCTCGCCTTCCTTACACGAGGAAGTGACGCTTCCTCGTGTTGCTTTCCATTGTGAGCAGACGTGTTCAGTAAACATTTTTATTTTAAAAAGCGTGATTTCGGTTTTCGAACAATTTCGGTTTTCGGACAGCCTTCTGGAACGGATTATGGATGAAAACCGAAGGGTTGACTGTATATTCTTCTGAACATACTCAACATGGAGTACGACATGGAATACTACAAAAAATAAATTACAAAGTACAAAAACAAAGACCCATCCCAAAACAAGGTAAAAAAAAAAGTTCCAATCTCTGATTGTGTATATTTATACGCTTTTAAGTATTTACAGTAAAACAACAAAAGTAAGCTTTGATTACCACACAACAAATTATAAATTAAAAATTGTAAAAAAAAAAGAAAAAAGCAGCATCCAGGTAAAAGTTTTAGCTAGTCTTTAGCGAAGATTGGCATTAAGAAAAACCAAGTGCCTCAGCTTTGAGGGGTTGATCCTGTGCCTCCTCTCTGTTAATATCTGCCCTGTTTTGGAGAAGATTCTCTCTGATGGGACAGATGTTGCTACAATACACAGCCTCCGTGTCATCACATGTGTAAGACGTGGGTACACTGAATTCTTGGCCTCCCACCAGCTCAAAGGGTCTGCATTTCTCTGGAAAAGGGGCTCCTCAAGATAGGATCTCACTTCCAGAATTCGTTTATCGCGGGTGGTTTTGGTCCCCATTATCCGCGATAAACGAGGGATTACTGTACTCTGGTCTGATGCTCAGCTGTCACTTTCTGAAGACCCTTGCACAGGATAAACATCTTAGAGGCTGTAACATAGCTGAAAAAGAGTAAACAATAAGTGTTAAAATTATGCAATTTTTTAAGAAGTATATATTATTATTTCTGGTCGTGTCTAATCTGCTTTTCATATTAATAATGCAAAAATAGCAACTAATAAAAATGATAATAACTGAATACTGCAATAATAACAGAATAATGTGATAACATTTGTACACATGTCTGCACTGATCTCCACATGACCTGCTCAAATGGCTCCAGAACAGAGCATGCCTCCTGCAGTACCTCCCATTCCTCTTCGCTCAGAGGATCAACAGGTGCATTGATAACAGCCAGGGTAGAGATGACTGCATCCTTGGACTCCAGGATATGTTTTAGCATGTGCAAGGTCAAGTTCCACCTTGTAATCAGAATCGCCTTTATTGTCATTGTATAGCTTACAACAAAATTTGGGTGCCACTCCTTAGTGCATTTCGTAAAAAAAATAAAATAGAATTAAATACACTCTTGCTTGAGTTTCAGCTCAGGCATGCCCATCTGTTGTTGGGTAATTTGAGCTTCTGTGTGGCTGTTGTGCTCCTGTGGAAGAATTCCACTGTCCCCTTCACTTTGTCCGCAGTGGGCTTCATCACCTTCAGAGCATCTCTTACAACCAGGTTAAGGGTGTGTGCAAGACATGGGTGATGGGTCCATTTCTGGGTTTTAATTGCATTGGTGATGTTAGCTGCATTGTCGCTTACACAGCAAACCACTTTGTTTTCCACATTCCACTCTTTGGCCACTTTGAGCAGCTCCTCTGCTAATCCTCAGAAGTATGTCTTTCACTGAACTCAAAACAATCCAGCAGACAGGTCACCATTTTGCAATTTTCAACAAGGTGGCATGTAACTGACATGTAGGATGTAGTGGTTCGGGATGTCCAGCAGTCAGTTGTTAGACAAACAACTGTGGCTTTTTTGACCCGTTCTTGGAGTGCAGCACGTTCTCTGTCATATAGGCCTGGGATGATTCTTTGAGAAAGTGTTTTCCTGCTTGGAATTGCATACATTGGATTGAGAGCATATCATCTGAATCCTTTGTCATCCATGATTGAAAATGGCTGAAAATCACTTGCAATCATTTTACCCAGTGCCTCGGCAATTGTGTTCTGTTTTGCTGGTGTTATAGCTTTTTGCATGAAGTGGCTCATAGAGCTCTGGGTTGTACGTCTAGGCGGTTGTGACTTTGCTGCAGCAGCAACAGTTGCAGACACCCTAGCACCTTCATTAATAGCTGGTTCCCTTGCTTGTCTTTTCTCTTCAAATTGTACTGATGGACTGTTCTTCTGTGCCTGTGCAGTTTATTTGTGGAGCCTGATCGATGGGATATTTTAACCTTGCACAGTCTACACGCTGCCTTTGAACTATCAATTAAGTTGAAATGAGTCAAAATTTCACTGCGTTTCCTATCCATTTTCTCACCTTTCACGGAAGAGGATTAGGGCCACTGAAGAAAAAAAAAAGGTTGGCAAGATTCTCACTTTAATCTCAGAATTCTCACTTTAAAGTCAGAATTCTGAGCACTGAATTCCCCAGAATCAGTGCTACAGGGGAACTGGCCCCCTTTCCCTCCTCCCCAGAACCGCCACTGGCTGAAACATTTAAGTTGAGTACAGTACAGTCGGGTTCATTTTTCTTGCAAAGTTCCCCCATGAAGCTCACAAAAGCCACACAACGGTTTTGTTGTTTTAAGTGTGTCCTGTACAACTAGATTCAGAGTGTGTCCCGAACATCTCAGAGAAGCCCAGCCATGCTTGCCTGCGTAACTTGCAAAGTTGAGAGTGACCATCGCAGTTAGCTTCGTGTTGCTACTTGCTTGCTTCGCTTCGTCTAGCTAGCGCCTCAACATGCATTGAACACTCAACTCAACTGTATTTATAGAACATTTTAAAACAACTGCTGTATACAAAGTGCTATACATGGAGCAAATATCATATATACAACAATGAACAATTATGTTATGTTTTTTAATTGCGTTAATCCTAATTTTAATCTCTAGTTTTATTGTTTCTGTAGGTGAGTTGCCTTTTTATAATATCACTTTTTATGTGTTAGCTTCCTGTGTTCGAGATGTTGAGAGTGGGGAAACAATGGTCAGTCACAGTCTGAAGCGGATATTGATTGGCTGTCATGTTTGGGCTTGTTTAGCAGAAGCTGATAGGCTCCCATTGGAGTTGGGCGGGTAGGTAAGCAGTGGTGAGAAAAAGAAAGAAGAAAATGTAGGAACATGTGAGAGATCTCGATCCAATGAATGGAAAATTTACATTCCAAAAACGCCCTGACGGCACTCTTGAAAAGATATAGTGGTGTGCCTAATTTGTAAGAAAGAGTTTGCTTCCCACCGAAGCAGCTCAAGTTTCGCCTCACACATGAATCCCAATGGTGGTCGAAACTAAATGTTGCAGGTAGGATTTGGGGCTGGTCTCAAACCAACACTGCATACGAAGAGTAAAAATCAGGCATCCAAAAACAGACAGTTAAAACATAAAAAGAGTAAAAACCGTAAAACAATGCAGAGTCTCATGCTCAGTCAAAAGCCATAGAATTAAAAAAAAAGTGTTTCAAGACGACTTTTGGACAGACATTGAGCAGGTCATTCCAAAGAGAAGGACAACTCTTGTAAACTTACCGCGAAGACCATGGGTGTTCCACTCCGGTCCATAAGGGCCCCTATCCATCCTGTTTTAGATGTCTCCCTCCTCCAACACACCTGATTCAAATGATCTGGATCATTATCAGGCTTCTCAGAGCTTGCTGATGATCTGATCATTTGAATCAGGTGTGTTGGAAGGGGGAGACATCTGAAACATGCTGCCTACTGGCCCCCGAGTATCAGAGTTGGATACCCCTGGTTTGTACTTTTTATTTATCAACGTGAATGTCACTTCTAACAGGTTTGTGTTTTTACATCAGGTTGGTGCAATGCAATGACCCGAGAATATCAGCTGTCCCGATCAACATCCCCGCTGACACAGTGAAACTCCGTCTGGAAAAGACTCTGATTACCAGGTTACCCAGAGCAGCCTTCTTCAACCTGTCAGAGCTGCTCTTCTTGTGGCTTACCTACAACTCCATCACAACCATCCACCCCAGCAGCTTTGTTAACCTGAGAGTCCTTAGAGAGCTGCGTCTGGATGGAAATCTCCTCACTGCCTTCCCTTGGGAGGGGCTCAGGGACATGCCTCGCCTTCAGACTCTGGGTCTTCATAATAACCAATTATCTAGCCTTCCCTCTCAAGCTGCACTCTTTCTTCCCAACATCACCTACCTTGACTTATCCAGTAACAGGTGTGACCAGCTGAAAAATAACTCCGCGAACGAAACCCATTTTATTCAGCATGTATGCTTAACTTTTCTTCTCTTCTCAGGTTGACTATGTTATCAGCGGAAATGTTGGACCTTTGGTTCCCTCTTCTAGGCCAACTGGAGAGATCAGCACAAAGAAGAGTTTTGGGTATGAATTTACACCTTAAATATATGTATATCTAAAACATTGATTCCTTACCTATTGAAGGGACTATTTTTGACCCTGAAGAATTTTTTTTAAGGATTTTCGTGAATACACCAACACAATGGATAATCTTAGATTTTACAACAACAATAACGCTAACGACATGACGTTCAGAGATGGCGCCCATTCTTTGCCTCCATTTTTCAGAGAGTTTATATATATATATATGTTGTATGTTTCAAACCACAATGCCAGATAAAAATAAAAACCAACAACAAAACCTCTATGTTCAGATTTTTGTCGGTCAAAACTATTTGTAGAAAATGGCTGCAGTAGTGTTTTGCATGGACATGCAGTGATAATTTTACAGTTAGTCCCAGGGACTCGCTGATCAGAAAAGTATGAGTCCCATTATGCATTTAGAGAGTCCCAAATTTCGAATTCTGAAATGGTCTACTTATTCAATTGCATATGATAATAACACAAACAACAACATATCCACACAAATATAAACAAATGCTGCAAACATTTTAATAATTCAGTAGCAGGCCTGAGGATTTCGGAAATTCACGGAAACCGTTTTCGGTTCCGTTGGATTACCCAATGGGAAACCACGGTAACTAATTTAGGGTTCCGTAAACGTTCATCATGGGAACCCATTTTTCTATTTTGACTGATATTCATAATCAAGAATTCTGAAACTCAAAAGTATAATGTTTCAAGGGTAAATGTTTGAAAACTATGCATTAACAATGAACATTACATCAGCAGCTGTGTACTCCAGGTTTATTCAAAAAAATAAATGGATCATAATATGTTATACTCAATGTTGTACTTATATGGCATCATGAATACAGTTGACCACAAAATCTGAATATTTTTTCCAATCTCACACTGCAAAGATTAATTTACTGGAAATCATTAAAACAGGTAAGTATTGACGTGGCTTGACATCCTCTTCCCAAGACGATGCATGTGTAATCTACAATCAATTTGACGAAAGAATCTAACACACGTCATCATTAGTTCTACCAACAGTTAACATTAGCATTACTACACCTTGTGACGAATGTTTTATTCCTAAAGTTACAATGCTACAACCAGTAAATTATAGAATAATCAATACTGTTTCAAAATATTATCTCGCTCTCGTGTTCTGTGCATACATCCCAGGTGAGTTTAGTGATCCGCCCTTTGGACGATTCATATGAACAATCAGACTGGCATTCCCATTTCTTAAATGTCGTAATTAGGGTTAGACCTTTGTGAGTTTTTTTCGCCGCCAGTTCAAACTTTCATCCGCGCGATCCCTCAGTTTGCGGACTAAAATAGCAACCCGCATGCGGACATTACGTTATCTGTTCCGTCCCCACCCAACACCGAAAACAAAACGAAACAAAAGTAAATTAGAAGAAACACACTCACACACCACACCACAAACACACATACAGGCCCAGTGAAATCGCGTTGATCACACAGGAGAGATTTGATCGCATACAGTCAACTTGTGTGCTGTGACTTTTGTGGTTAAACGATTTTTCGGTACCGTTAAAATGACGCCACAGAAACGACACGCTAGGATCGTTACCGTGAAATCCTCAGGCCTGCCGTAGTTTTTTTTTGTTTGTTTTGACTGAGAAATTTCCTTGCGTCCCAAAAACGCACATTATTTGGAACTGTGTGGCCCGCGGGAAAATTATGCGTCAAGGATGCAGGACGCAGAGGTAACGAGCTGGACATGTGTTCGAGGCCTGGTGGTCGAGTCGATAGCGTGTCGACCTCGCAGTGCAGAGGTGCAGGGTTCCATTCCGGCACCCACCTTCCTGTGTGGAGTTTGCATGTTATCCATGTGCCTGTGTGGGTTTCTTCCGGGTACTCCGGTTTCCTCCCACATTGCAAAAACATGCAGGGCACGTTGATTGGGCAATCCAAATTGTCCCTCGGTGTGATTGTGAGCATGGATGGTTGTTCGCCTCTGTGTGCCCAGCAATTGGCTGACAACCGGTTCAGGGTGTCCCCCGCCTACTGCCCGAAGACAGCTGGGATAGGCTCCAACACACGCTGCAACCCTTGTGAGGACAAAGCAGATCAGAAAATGGATGGACAATTTGAGAAAGGACGACGGCCCCCTCCGTGGAGCCTGAGCTGGTGTGCGTGGAGCTGGTGTGCGAGGTAGAAAAGTTCCGACTGGATATAGTCGGACTTACCTCTACACACAGCCTGGGTTCTGGTACCAGCTCTCTCGAAAGGGGTTGGACTATCTTCCACTCTGGAGTTGCCCACGGTGAGAGGTGCAGAGCAGGTGTGGGCATACTCATTGCCCCCGGGCTCAGTGCTTGTACATTGGGGTTCACACCGGTAGACGAGAGGGTTGCCTCCCTCCGCCTTCAAGTGGGGGGACGGGTCCTGACTGTTGTTTGTGCGTACGCACCCAACATCAGTTCAGCGTACCCACCCTTTTTGGAGTCCTTGGAGGGTGTGCTGGAGAGTATTCCTGCTGGGGACTCCCTTGTTCTGCTGGGGGACTTCAATGCTCACGTGGGCAACGACAGTGAGACCTGGAGGGGCGTGATTGGGAGGAACAGCCCCCCCGATCAGAACTCGAGTGGTGTTTTGTTATTAGACTTCTGTGCTCGTCACGGATTGTCCATAACGAACACCTTGTTCAAACATAAGGGTGTCCATATGTGCACTTGGCACCAGGACACCCTTGGCCACAGTTCGATGATTGACTTTGTGGTTGTATCATCGGATTTGCGGCCGCATGTTTTGGACACTCGGGTGAAGAGAGGGGCGGAGCTGTCACCTGGTCACCACCCGGTGAGGAGTAGGCTCCGATGGTGGGGGAAGATGCCGGTCCGTCCTGGCAGACCCAAACGTATTGTGAGGGTTTGTTGGGAGCGTCTTGCGGATTTCCCTCGTCAGAAGGAGCTTCAACTCCCACCTCCGACAGAGCTTTTCCCATGTTCCGGGGGAGACGGGGGACATTGAGTCAGAGTGGACCATGTTCTGTGCCTCTATTGTTGAGGCGGCCAATCTGAGTTGTGGCCGTAAGGTGGTTGGTGCTTGTCGTGGCGGCAACCCCCGTACTCGCTGGTGGACACCAGCAGTAAGGGATGCTGTCAAGCTGAAGAAGGAGTCCTATCGGGCCTTTATGGCCTGTGGGACCCCAGAAGCAGCTGACGGGTATCGACTGGCCAAGCGGAATGCAGCTTCGGTGGTCGCCGAGGCAAAAACTCGGGCGTGGGAGGAGTTCAGTGAGGCCATGGAAGCCGACTTCCGGACGGCTTCGAGGAAATTCTGGTCCACCATCCGACGTCTCAGGAGGGGGAAACAGTGCACCACTAACACTGTGTACAGTGGGGATGGGGCGCTGTTGACCTCGACTCGGGACGTTGTGAGCCGGTGGGAGTACTTCGAAGACCTCCTCAACTCCACCAGCATGCCTTCCCTGGAGGAAGCAGAGTCTGGGGACTCTGAGGTGGGCTCTCCAATCTCTGTGGTCGAAGTCACCGATGTGGTTAAAAAGCTCCTCGGTGCAAGGCCCCAGGGGTGGATGAGATCCACCCGGAGTTCCTCAAGGCTCTGGATGTTGTTGGGCTGTCCTGGTTGATACGCCTCTGCAACATCGCGTGGTCAGCCGGGAGAGTGCCTCTGGATTGGCAGACCGGGGTGGTGGTCCCTCTTTTTAAAAAGGGGGACCAGAGGGTGTGTTCCAACTACAGAGGGATCACACTCCTCAGCCTCCCTGGTAAGGTCTATTCAGGGGTGCTGGAGAGGAGGGTCCATCAGGAAGTCGAGCCTCAGATTGAGGAGGAGTAGTGTGGTTTTCATCCCGGCCGTGGAACAGTGGACCAGCTCTACACCCTAAGCAGTGTCCTCGATTGTATGTGGGAATTCGCCCAACCAGTCTACATGTGTTTTGTGGATTTGGAGAAGGCGTTTGACCGTGTCCCTCGGGGATTTCTGTGGGGGGTGCTTCGTGGGTATGGGGTACCGAACCCCCTGATACGGGCTGTTCGGTCACTCTACCGCCGATGTCAGAGTTTGGTTCGCATTGTCGTCGGTAAGTCGGAATCGTTTCCAGTGAGGGTAGGACTCCGCCAAGGCTGCCTTTTGTCGCCGATTCTGTTCATAACCTTTATGGACAGAATTTCTAGGCACAGCCGAAGCGTTGAGGGGGTCCGTTTTGGTGTTGCATCTCAAGATACGAGGCAAACTCAAACAAAACAAAGAAAGACCGAAACTTGGGAGTGGTGCTGACACTCCCTCTACCTGATGGGTCAAACTACGTGGGACATCAAAGATGGGGAGGACTTGCCACTCCCACCAGCTGACACTGCCAATGAGGATTCACTTAATCCAAACCCATCCCCACCGGGTTCATCCTATTCTGCCCGCCTCCTCCCCACTGCTGGAGTTCACTGACCAAATGAACAGACTTGTTAAGATTGGCATCCAGGCTAACTCCCCAGCCACAAGAAGTCCGTCTCGCCCCCCTCCATCATTTAAGACTCGGGTCCCACCATCCAGACCCATTACACGACTACATTGAGATCCTCTTAAGTCTGTTGATAGGAGCTCAGCATTATATTTTCTTTGTCTGTCCAAATATATATTTTTCTACTACAACAGTAGTCTCGTCCACAACGTCTTTTTCCGTCCCACCGGGGTTTAGCCAGTGGGGTTATAAAGAGACCAAGAATCTCTTTAGGGGCTTGCCGAACTTTCAGTGAGAGGTCATTCCAAAGAGAGGCACCAGCAATGGAAAAGGCTCGATCCCCTCTGAGCCTCCGCAAACTTCTTAGATACCTCTAATAATGTCTGGTCCGCAGAGGCAGGTGGTTAGGGGCGAAGGAACTCAGAGAGGCAGGTGGAAAATGCGATTTATTGTTTTTTTTGAGAAAGAAAAAAAACAGTTCACAGATCTGTCAAGGGAGCCTTCTCCCCCTCTGTGTCTTGCGCTCTCATTTTATCTTGTTGGGAGGTGGTGAAGGTCAGCACAATCTGAATTTTGAGCAGCTACACAGAGTGCAGACTAGTGCATGAGCAGGCAACTCTGCTTATCTTCAAAATAACTGATTAGCATTCAAAGGTGCATACAGTTACTTATGTTTTTGTGTTAGATGTCAAATTCCCATTACAGTATGTCCTGGGCCCAGCTTCTCATGAGACGTGTGCTGAGATCCAACTTATCCATGTCGGAAAACCTACTCAAAACAAAAGAAGGGGAAAAGTGAGGCTGCTCAAAAACTTCAAAAACAGAAGTTCTACTATGACAGAGGAACACAGAACCTACCTGAACAACACACTGATGACCCAGTAAGGTTCAAAGACAAAACAGAGACATGGTCACAGAAAGGGATTGTTCTGTGTCAGGTCCAAACAAGGTCATACACGGTTCAGACAGAGATAGGTGCTCTACTACACGAAACTGCCGAGCACTTCTCAAAGAACAATTCATAGCAAGTCAAGGAACAGAGACTGTTGAACGACCTCAAACAGCAGAGAGTCCATCCACTGAGACAGCTAAAAATTCCAGGACAAGCTATTCGAAAGTCCTCAAGGAAGGTGAAACCACCACAGAGACTGATTGAGAACATTTGATGTGTTGTTCTATTGCGCCCCCGCCCCCTGAAAAAAAAATTGTGAAAAATGTGAATGTACAGTTCATAGTTGGGAATTTGGGAATGAGTAATTTTATTCAAGTCCAAGTTGGTTATTTGCTAACTATAAAAAAAATGCTGTGACTTTAAATTCATTGAAAGCAACAGTTTTGCTCTAGAAATGCAACTGTTAAAGCAGAGTGCAAGCAGAATCAGAATCATCAGGATCAGAATCATCTTTATTGGCCAAGTATGTAGAACACACAAGGAATTTGTCTCCGTTATAACACTAGTATCATCATAAACAAGGACATGACAAATAAGTATGGAAAAATAAGTATGGAAGGACATTTCGTAATGTAAGTGAACCATAGTGCGGTGGTACCACCCAGTGACAACTGTGAGACAATGTGCAAAGTATAAAGCAAAGCTAACGTGATCAGTGGTAGAATACAATACTAACAGTTGTACAGTTGGTGCAGAAAATCAGTGAACCATTTTAAAGTGACCAGTAGCAGTATTTGTTGTACAAGAAGTGTGCAATTGTGCAGATGTCTTTGAGCGCTTTGAAGTGTCTGTGTAAATCATTAATTTCATTCCATTTTTTAAAAAGAAAGATTTTATTTTGAGAAAGGGAGATGTTATATATGAGCAAATCGTATTTTCCTGTTTGACTAGCGATGCCTGCCCACAGCGCACAGAGCGAATACTGAGCATGCACAGTTTTTCGGAAGCCATCAGTTGTACACATGGTGGTGTTGCTTACCCTCTCCGACCACAACGGCAGTCCAAAATAAACCTCTACTCTTTCCAGAAGTTGCATTATTGAACGAACCCGCTTGCACAAAGTGACACAGACTCCTCAACATCATGGAGAACATAGGTGTCCTTGACGGCAACTATCCTCCCTATTTTATACATTTCCCTCCTTCAACACACCTGATTCAAATTATCACCTCATCAGCAATCTCTGCAGGACCCTGATAAATGTCCTGATCTTTTGAATCACGACTAAAAAAAATACAACTGCAATCCACTGTTTCAAAAATATTTATATACTGTATTTAAAAAAACAAATTTTTAAAAATCAACAAAACCGGCTTTGACAAGAGTGATAGTATGCTTAACTTAAGATGAGATTCTAAAATGAGACTTGCACAACTATCAATCACCTGGTATTTTGGCTTTGAAGGGCACCGTTGCCAGTTTCAACTCCTTCCACGTACGTTCAATAGTATTTAGATCAGTGGTGTCAAACTCATTTTAGTCGCATTCCAATATGGAGTTACGTCTTCCCTCGGAGGGCCGTTATGACAGTGAAACCACAAAATTATTACTTGTACACAACAAATTAATAGATTACTAGTTATGAAATCAGTCAAGTCAATTATAATAGCTTGTTCAATTATTGTTCAAGTGAGTGTAAACTGGGTAACAAAATTATTGCAAAATCTCAATGTTATTTATTACACATGACAATTTGACATTTCGATACGGATTTTATCAAATTGACACACATGATTTGCTTTCGCGGGCCACGCCGGATCTGGCCCCAGTGCCTTGAGTTTGACACGTGATTTAGATCATAGTTCACAGAAGGCAATTTGACTTTAGTTTCTCCTTTTCAATTCTTGCTTTTCTAGCTGTGTGATTTGTTTCAGCTTTGTGATTATCCTATTGAAGTTTTTTTCCTTTTGCATTGGGCAACATATTTCACTGCAGATGTTTTTTTTGGTTTTGTTTTTTTGGTTTTTGCCTAACAGAAGGCCACCAGTTGCAGATTTTTTTCTTTCTTACATACTGTACATCAGTCATTAGTTATAAACTATAATGGAATCCATTGTACCTGATACCCAGGTCTCCATGACAACCCATGGATGTGTGACTGCCAGATCGCCTTGGTGGTGTCACTGTCAATGTCCCTGGGCAGCCCCGTGGTTCTCATGGACCAGCTGGTTACATGCAGCAGATCTCTAGGTCAGTCCAGGATGTTGCTGACCAAAGTTGAGCTGCCTCACTGTATGAGACCCTCGATTCAGCCTGCAGCCACAAGAGTCACATCCCTGCTCGGCAGTAATGTTATTCTCCGCTGTGAAGCTACTGGCTACCCCACACCAACTTTGACATGGGTCAAAACTTCAAACTACGCCGGTAAGGCTGGAAAAGTTGACAGTGATCTGGAGGCAAAAATTGTGGTTCTATTTTTTGAGCTGCCAGTCCAAAGTGATGAGAATTCTTTTCTCTGATCTCTCTCAGAATGCTGTCGACAGGACATCACTGGTGACAATGAACAACTGCCCAGGAAGTTGGAAAGTTGTAAGATGTATTTGCCCTTCCACATACTCTACACTTTGTTGTTTCAGGTTAAATTTTCATGTCCTGTTTAATAGTTAAATGCAATAGTTATCTATTGTTGCATGCTGACGTGCGCTGCTTACACTTCCAAAATAGCTGCAAACATAGAGGAGATAGTTTACAAAAAGCGCAGACAGTTTTGAAAACATTGGTGACTTCGCAACTTGTGCAAACCCCTCCAGTGACAATTTTTCAAAATCTTAACTAACGACTTTACCAGACTTTCTTGTCTGTATGAGAAGAAACTCGCTTGGTAGAGTGCAGTCATGGACTATGTTTACATGTAGTCAATAAGCCTTTTAAAAGCCAAACGTTGGCAGTACAGTGGTACCTCTACTTACAAAATTAATTGGTTCTGGAAGAAATTTCTTAACTAGAACATTTTGTTAGTCGGGACGCATTTTCCATGTAAATGCCCTAATTCGTTCCAAAGGTCTCCTAATTCTTCACATTTCTAAATGTTGCTTTTTACTTAAGTTTGGTCCTGCTTGTATTATGATACAAGATTGGCATATGTGTCCATTTTATTTCATGGAACAATGATTGTGAATCTTATGATGAATAATGACTTCTGAGCCATGTTATTTGCTTGTTAGAGTTGTTTAAGTAATGCTTTTGATTGACATTGACTGCAAGACGTGAATGTTCTTCACTTAAGACACTTTTTAAGAGTTAGCATTCAGACCAATTGTCCATTTATTCTTTAAATAGACATTTTACAATTAAAATACACTTATGGCAGACCACCAAGGAGTCTAAGAATACCGCATCCATGTAAAAAATGGCATAATAATCACAGAAATCCAACATTTCTCCTCAGGGTGGCCAGGGAAGTGGCCACAAAGTGACACCAGGTGGCTTTGGCCACCTCTGGCCAACCTATAGCGCCGCCTTTGCATACACCTATACATTGATTATATATTCATTTAATGAGGGCTTCATCTTAGCTAATTATACATGGAAGAAGAGTTTGTTTGTTTTTTTAACTGACAATGTTTACTGTTATTGCGCTGGAAGAAGGTGTAGCCTTTATCATAGATTGCTGACAGTGAATTACTGTTCCAGCCATGCAGGGATCTCCTCGAGTTGGTGTGCGCTGGTCAATAATCAGCCTGGATGATTTAGGGTTCAAGGATACTGGTGAATATCGCTGCCAAGCTCGGAACATGGCAGGAAAATCTGAAGCTCCCATAAAGCTAAAGGTGGTGGGAGTTACACGGCTCTCCCGCCTACCAAAGAAGTCACAGAAGACTCCCCCGAAGTCAACATCCAACAGCAAAAAGCCCAACCAGAATCGAACATCTCTCACCCCATCACTGAAAGACAACCAGTTACCCCGAGCCATTGCACCACCTACTCAAACGAACAACACACAGACATTGCCTGTCACTGTGTCCAAAGTGTTCCCCATTTACAAACCCAGCAAAACAAACTTAAAAGGTCCAAAGAAAATTACCAAAGAACCCTCATCAAGTCTATAATACAGTAATTTGACAATTCAACCATTCCTATATCAAACACAAAAGTAAGATAAGATCCTTTATTTGTCCCACACTGGGGAAATTTACAGTCTACAGCAGCAAAGTTGGGGGGTAGAAAGAAGAAAAACAAAGTGTTTGCATTCATGTCAAGTATGACATCAGACAACTGGTTAACACTGGAACGATATGTTCAGGGTCAGTGTTATGGTTTATCCTCCACCTCTGCAGAAATAACAGTGCATACCGTTGAGCTGGGGTTGAAGGATTGCAGATTTTATTGCTTTTAGTCACTGATATTTTACATTCATCTTTTTCACCATTGTTAGAAATTGTGTGGAAGGAACTTGTTTACAGTTCATATGGATGGCACATGTATTACAACACTTGGTTCAAGTGTGAAATTAAACAACCAAATACAAACAGTTACAATAAAGTTGGGATGTTGTGTTAAACATACAAAAGAATACAATGATTTGCAACGTATATTGAATTGAAATCATTACAAAGACAAGACAGTTCTATTTAAAACGGATAAACTTGATTGTTTGTAGCAAATAATCATCAACTTAGAATGTTATGGCTGCAACATGTTCCAAAAAAGCTGGGACTGAGTCGAGTTTACCACTGTCTTATATATTTTCTTTTAACAATACAGTCTTCCCTGACTTAATGGAGACCGGGACCCTGCCGTGATAGGTGAAAAACCACAAAGGAGGATTGGCTCCCCCCCATGGGATTTTTGTGCAAGTGTATGTGTGTACCAGCATGTTTAAAATATATCAGCATCACTTTCGCCCCCACCCGGGCACATAGCAAACACAACAATGTGACAAGACACTGATCAGAGAGTCAACAGTGTGAGAGACACAAGGGAAGGTGCTGGGCGGGGCTGCGAGAATGCGCAGCCAATCAGCTCATGGGATAAATCCACTCGTGCTGTCATTGGTCGACGTCCCTCCGGGAACCAATCATGCATACAGTCCTGTACAAAACCTCTGAGTCAATCAGCATTTTTTTCTGAATACAGTACTTTGGGGGGGAAAAAAAGAGAACGCGATGAAGTGAAGCTGCGATAAATGAAGCACGATAGAGCGAGGGATTACAGTATTCAATCAACGTTTGGAAACTGAGGATATTAACTGTTCAAGCTTTGTTGGTCGAATTCTTTCCCATTCCTTGCAGTCCTGGATCTCCATTATTGTATTTTAATAAATAATGCGCCACACATTTTCAGTGGCCGGCAGGTGTGGACTGCAGGCAGGGCAGTCCAGTAACTGCAGTCTTTTACTACAAAGCCACACTTTTGTAATCTGAATCTGCCTCTTTCTGAGAATGTCTGTTGGCCAGCCGTTTTGCACGTCCACCAAAACTCCAGCAGTCATCATCAATGTTGTGAATTTAAAATTAATGTACATTTTCATAAATGTCAGTTCGTGCTACAATAAATTGTTTTTCTTATTGTTTTCATGGACTGGCATTTACTGGTCAATCTAACGTTCCTACCCTCACCAAGGGTCACAAACTGTGAGTCATGATTGGAAGAACAAAATCACGGATAAGAGGTCTCCCTGAGAGATAGGCTGAGTCATCTGGGAGGGACTCGAGCCGCTGCTCCTCCAGATTGAGAGGAGACAGATGAGGTGACTTGCGCATCTCGTTAGGATAATAATACATTTTAGTTATAAGCGCCTTTCAAAAAACTCAAGGACACTTTACAATCAAAACATGAACAATAAAACCACAGATAAAATTATAAATAATAAAAGGAGAAATTAATTTAAACTGAATATGCGACTTTAAATAGTTGACGCCGGCAACATCGCCGTCGCGGAAGCCAGACGCGCCAGCGTTCACTCAACCCGGAAGTGACCCGGAAACATCCTTGGTGACTTGTTCTGGGCATGTCCCGCCGGGAGAAAGCCCGGGGATGACCTTGGACATGCTGGAGAAACTGTCTGGCCTGGAAGAATCGATAGACGTAGCGCTGGGGAGATGGAAGCCTGAGCTACACACACACACACACACACACACACACACGCACACACACACATGTATAAAGACCAACATATATACAGCCAGTCTCACTGAATCGTTAGCCAACAACATCACCTAGTATGATCAATGAGGTAAAATGTGAACAAGCACCTGTCCACCTAAATCAGGAAAATTGGCCAACGAGTTAAGAGGGGTTGTGGAGGACTCAATTGGCAATTACATGAGTAACTTATACATAGAGGTTTTGGAGAAACATAGACTGCCATCCGAGCAACGTCTATTTCACGGACGCCCCGGCTGATTTCAGCAAAACAACGCCAAACCACATTCTGCATGTGTTACAACAGTGTGGCTTCGTTGTAAAAGAGTGCAGGTACTTGACTGGCCTGCCTGCAGCCTAGACTAGCCCATCCCCAACCGGTTTAATGTCAGACAATATTTTCAGGGAACATCCTTACACCAAAATAATGTGATATGACTTGCATGAAAACTGTCATATTTTCAAAACATAATAATAAACACGAATCATGACACGGGGAACCTCCCACCTGTCCGCAACGCTCTCTGGTCGCTATGGTAATGTTTAAAGGTGCCTTTAAAGTGCATGAAAAATACGACTCACCATCGCCACATATGCAGAGCGGGAGTCTCCCTTTCAAATAAATCCGTGTTTTAAGTAGGACTCCTCATACTGTCTATTAAGTGTAGCCTTCTTTTTCTTGGAAGTCTCCTGGCTGGGCCTAACCCCTGCCCAAAAGACGTTTGTTTTTTTACTCATTTTGCCAGCTCATGGGTTTCATTTTAGCGGAAACAAAGAATCCCAAGCGCGCCTTGACCTTGCATCAAGAGTGACATAACGTAGACAGATGTAACAGAGAATACGGTAATTTTCAAAATAAAACATCTTTCAGATTCCGAAATAAATAAAATGGAAGGAATATAAGTCATTCTTCTGTGCGGCCCGGTACCAAAGGAGGACTCCGTAAAATGATCAGTTTGAACATTAAATATTGTGTCTTTGTAGTGCATTCAATTAAATATAAGTTGAACATGATTTGAAAATGATGACGCAGGCACGGGGTGGACATGCAAACTCCACACAGAAGGGCCGGGGCCAGATACGAACCCACAACCTCGCCACTGTGGGGCGGACGTGCCAACTTTTCATCCACCATTCCGCCATAGTATAGTATAATATACCGATAATATAATACGACCCTAGTGAGTATCAAGCGGTTTGGAAAATTAATGATTGAATAATATAATTCAGAAATGAGGGACTTAATTCGAGTCAGACTTGAGTTGCTACTTTTAAGACTTGCGACTGACTTGCCATAAACCTGGGAATTACATGATTTAGGACTTCATATACAAGCGACACAGTTAGGCTTAGCCTGAGATGACCACAGGACTAGTGATGTGCCCACTGTGCCGAGGCTCCGATGCGTGTGCCGAGTAAACCGGAAAAAAAATCTGCCAGGCGTGCTTCGAGGCCTGTGTCGATTATGCATGTGGCCACACCCGAAGCCTCGGAACGTTTGAATAGTTTTGGCCACGAGAGACCGTGGTTCGAAAAAAACAGAAGTGGCCTCATCACAACATGTACTGTACTAAACTCTCGCAATGACATTTCAAAGAACTCCTTCATGTCTCTAAGATCCACCCGTCATTGTTCGTCTTTGTCTCTCTGCTTCTCTCTGTTAAAGTGCCGCGCTAGATTCTTAAGGACGTACTGCTGTTGGGGTTTACAGCCGTATTTTCAACCCGCAAAATGACGGACGGCCTTAAATTTTTCCTACAACTCTTAAAAAAAAATCCGTCAATGATGGAAAATTGTCAGTTAATGTACCCTCTGCAGAAACAGACAGAAATACATGTTTAAAAGATGTCAATGTTTATACAGACTTGTTTAACTTAGATTTCGTGACAAAAGACAGGCTTTAATTTGTTATCACAAATCACCCCTCTTCCTCCCGAGTCATCACAAAAAAATAGGAAATGTCGGGTTTGCTTCGGGCTCGGGCCTGCAAATCAAGTTAATTGGTCGGGCTCGGGCCGGGTCGGGCTTAACTACCAGCGGGCCGGGTCGGGCTGGATTTTTTTGGCCCGATTTTACCTCTACATCAAATCCATTGTATCATTTTAATCACTGTCTGTCATGACATTTATTTTCCAAAATAGTACAAATAAAGCCTCATGATGCATCGGCCCAGGAACGAACCAGTTGGATGGAAAGCCTCATGGCTTCATGAGGCTTCATTTTCCCATCACTACACAGGACCCACAGGCAGACACAATTCAGATCTGATTTATTTTCAGGAAGCGGGAAAGGTCGAGGAGTCAGTAGTGATGTGCCCAACTGTGCCGAGGCTCCGATGCGTGTGCCGAGTAAACCGGAAAAAAAATCTGCGAAGCGCGCTTCGAGGCATGTGTCGATTATGCATGTGGCCACGCCCGAAGCCTCGGAACGCTCGTTGCTACGTCACCAAATAGTTTCGCGGGTGATTCGAAATAAAACGGCGCACCGGGACGACAATGACGGACGGCAGCCATCTCTTTACCTCTGTTCAAAATAATGTGCGTTTTTGGGATGCAAGGAAAATTCTCAGTAAAAAAAAAAAAAAAAAGAAAACTAAGGCAGGCCTGAGAATTTCACGGTTACGATCGTTACCGGTACCGTGTGGTTTCCCTGGCGTCATTTTGACGGCACCGAAAAATCGTTTCCCATAAAAGTCACCGCACACGAGATGACTGTACGTGATCGAATCTCTCCTGTGTGATCAACGCGATTTTACTGTGCTTGTATGTGTGTTTGTGGTGTGTCGTGTGAGTGTGTTTCTTCTAATTTACTTTCGTTTTGTTTTGTTTTCAGTGTGTGTGTGTGGGGGGGGGGGCTGACTTTCTTTTTTCTTTTTTTTCGAGGCCTTGAATTGTTTTGGCCACGAGAGACCGTGGTTCGCGAAAAAACAGAAGTCGCCTCATCAAAAAACGTACTGTACTAAACTCTTGCAATGACAATTTTTAGAACTCCTTCCAGTCTCTGTCGAGTATCCAGCCGTCATTGTTAGTCTTTGTCTCTCTGCTTCTCTCTCTCTTAAAATGCCCCGCTCGATTCTTAAGAGCGTAAACACACTGCTGCTGTGTTTACGCCCCAATTTGCAACCCGTCAAAATGACGGACGGCCTTAAATTTTCCCGTCCACTCTTAAAAAAAATCTGCCAATGATAGGAAATTTTCGGTTAATGTAACCTCTTCAGAAACAGAAATATAAGAGATGTAAATGTTTATACAGTCTTGTTTAACTTGGATTTCGTTACAAAAGACAGGCTTTGTTATCAGAAATCACCCCTCCTCCTCCCGAGTCCTCACAAATAAAATATAAAATCTCGGGTCTGCTTCGGGCTCGGGCCTGCATATCAAGTTAAGTGATCGGGCTCGGGCCGGGTGGGGCTTAAATACCAGCGGGCCGGGTTGGGGCTGGATTTTTTTGGCCCGATTTACCTCTACATCAAATCCATTGTATCATTTTAATCACTGTCTGTCATGACATTTATTTTCCACAAGATGGCGGAATAGCACAAATGAAGCCTCATGATGCCTCGGCTCATTGCTTCATGAGGCTTCATTTTCCCATCACTAGGAGTCAGGAACCAAAAGCAGTCAGAGGAACCACAGCGAGGTGTATAGGAAGGCTTGAACATAACAGCTAGGTGGCGGCAAGAACGGCTGGGAAGATAGCTGACGAACTGGCAACAGGCGACTGTTCAGGCTGGCTTTTATGCTGCGAGGGGTGAGAGTGGCTGACGAGGTGAAGACTGGCAGGTGTGTAGGTGAGGCAGGTGCACTGATTGGCGAGGCGCACAGCCCACACTGAAAAAGGCAACAAAACACAACAAAAGGGAGGGACCACACATTGGATGACTGAGGGCAGACAATCTATTCTAACAGACTCAACTTGAACTACATGACTTGACAAGACATCTTGTTTGTTGTTTTTAAATCTTCATTTTAACTCGGTTTGTTTTTATTAGCAAGGAAAGCAAGAAAGTAAGATAAAAGAGTAGTTTTGCTCCATTCACACCACCCATGCAACCCAGTCAGCATTTCTTATTGGAGCGAAGTGATGATCCAACACCAACAGAATGGGAGCTCTGAGGATCATCAATTTGAATCAATGGATTATCTTCTCAATGACGTTGGCAAAAATAAGATGGAAAAACGCACATTTGCCCCTCATTGAATGAAGACACAACAACGACAAAGTCTAACTTCATTCACCATTACAAAAACCACAGACGGATACGCTAATGCACAGGTGTCAAAGTCAAGGCCCGGGGCCAGATCTGGCCCACCACATCATTTTATGTGGCCCGCGAAACCAGTTGAAGATGTTAACTTCCATGATGCTTACTAAAGTCTGAACCAACATTTCAAATTGTCATACATATTGTCATAACTACAATGTTTGAACAATTCATTATTCTTGACTTCTGATGTCAAAACTAGTTATCCATTGTTGGGGGACGAGCGGCCTCCTCTTCCCTGCGTGTTCATTGAATTTCGGATGAGGAGAATGTTGGTAATCCAAATAAAGGTTGGAGTCGATGAACAGTTCCTTCGAAGGGTTTAATTTATTTTCTGCAGTTTACAAATCGATTCGGGCTCCTGAGGGGTCCAGATTTCAATCAGGAAGCGAAGAAGAAACACATTCATGAGATTATATAGAGACAATATGTTAATGAGAGGCGGGGAGGTACGCCTCTCATGCAAATCCCGGAAACAAAGAAAGTAACATGTCATCTGACCCGGTGTGGCTGGAAGAAGTTGGGAGTGGTGAGGTGAGACCAGACCACCACTACCCACCATTTGGTGTGATGGCAAGTTCCAGACCCCCGCTGTGCATACATCCTGAGATAAGAGGTCTTCCCAGGGGGATTAACAACAATCAGGGACTTAACCAAGGTGCGGGGGACAACAGAAGACACTTGGGGGCCGTTAATCAACCAAGGAGGAAGAAGATAAAATTTAACACTACATATGTTGTTTTAAGTGTGCAAATAGATGTTCAGGAAAGAGACTGGGATCAATAGTACTCATAGTAAGGTGCAGTCCCTCAATAGCTGCAACACAGATACTTGAGATAACAGTTCCTCTTTCGATGTTGACATGCCCTCTGGAGGGGTCCTAAAAGTGGTGGTGGTGAGGGGTCACCAAAGGTGATTGTAATCACAGTAAGCAGGAAATACCTCCAACAACATTCTACATTCTTTGTTTCTTTCAAGTCCAACTAACAGAGAGGAATAATACCTTAACACCATCTATTTGTTGTCCACTGTGTATGCAATATATGGAGGTGGTTAAACATTTATAGTAAGTATTCTCCAGTAAGGAATCATATTCGAGTTGTAACTCGGAGTGCCACCCAAAATAGCCACATTATTCCAGAGACTGGAATAATTGCTTGGATGCTACTGTACCGGAGTGCCACCCAAAATAGCCACATTATTCCAGAGACTCTACAACAAGGCCACTCCTGACCTTTTTAATTGTGTCATTGACTACCTTATGATCCTTATGATCCGAGTCCGGGAGCAAGTCTCAGGCGTGTCAACATCCACCTGTCCGACCTAGAATACGCTGAAGACACCACCCTATTCAGCAATTCCGTCCAACACCTCAGCAGTGCTCTGACAGAAGCAGCAAAACTTGTCCACCAAGTAAGCTGGCAGAAGACAAAACTTAGGTGATGGACCCTACCCTTCCCCCCTGTTTTTTGGCACAGATGAAGTGCAATTCGCCAATTCCATCATCTACCTGGTCTCCATCATTACAAGCAGCGGCGATCTCAAGCCAGAGATCGACCGCAGACACGGCCTCGCGGACGCACCTATGCAGTCGCTAGGGCGGCCCCTCTGGCGCCACCACTCAGAGTCCCAAAAGACCAAGATGCGCATCTATAATTCAGCAGTTCAGCCATTCTCTTGCATGGTGCAGAATCCTGGCCTTTAAACAAGACCCTGGCCAAGAGGATTGATGGCTTTGACAGCAGGTCACTCAGAACCATCATGAACATCAGCTGGCACCTCTATGTTACCAATTCAGACCTCCGAAAACGTACTCTTCAGCCCCCCCGCCAACGGCCAGTCGAGATGACTGGCCGTTGGCGATTAACCCTGGAACACCCCACTCGCGCCATCTTTTCATTCGATCCAGCTACAGCCGCCTGGAAAAGGCCACGTGGTAGACCCCACACCAGATGGCTTATTATTATTATTATTATTATTATTATTAATCTTTCCTGATAACAGAATTTCCTTATGTGTGAAACGACTAAGGTACATGTCCTGTATGAACTTGCAAGTATGTTGACAAAATACACGTGTAACAACACAAGCAATAAAATGCAAAAATGTACTGTACTGTCCAAAACCTGTTTCTATAACTGCAGTATACAATACAGGTGTAGAGTATCAACAAATTACAAGATGACAATACTAGCCACAAAAATGCAAAAATATGGTCCACATACTGCTAATAAAATTATACCAATACAGTACTGTATTATATTGTTGATTTTTTTTCCGTCTTCGGAAAAAAATGAGTCTATTTTGGGTTGTTTTGTTGGATTCATTCTTTGCCGTATGAAAATGTTTGCCTCCGTATCATACAGTTTTGTTCCTAATTGCGAGTAACTGTCCCGTTGATCATCACTGATATCTGGTGATTCTTGTGCATACAAAAGGATTTTTGATGCCATTTCTATAGCTTCCTTGCTGGATGGTTGCTTGACATCAGGAGGTCAACAGGGCACATCATCTTCTTCCTCAGACTTGATCACACTGGTGGTTTGCTCGAGCGATTCGTTGATTTCTTTTGCTGTGTAATGTTTAGTGACAGTCAACTTACAGTCCACATTGAGAAGTTGCTGGTTTGTCAAGTCAGGTATAATCTGGCGCAGCGGAATGAGATCAGTCTCTTCAAAATCTTCCCCCTCAGCATCGTCAGTGATGGCGTTTGTGTGTGAAAATCCACACTTGGAAAAACATTTACCGATGGTAGAAGATTCTAATTGCATCCAAGCAAATTCAATCCAGGAATGGCATCCTTGATTGTGATTCTTTTTACAAGTTCACTTGCTTTGTTTCACTCATCCATGTTCAGCAAAATACCTTTCAGCATGCACTTACGAAAATGCAGCTTGACATTCTGGATGACTCCAGCATCCATCGGTTGTGTTTGGTGGGAAGAACATTATCTTTATGTTTGATAAGCTTACTCGGGCTTGGGCTTGACAATTATCCATAAACAATCAAATCTTTCGGTTTTGGATGACCATCTTGTTATTTAGCTGATTCAACCATTTCATAAAGATTTCTGAAGTCATCCAAGCTTTGCGGTTGGCTTCATATGTCACTCTCATTTGTTGTTTATAGTCTGTGAAGCACTGCGGGATTGCAAATTTTCCAATGACCAATGGACGCAACTTTTCACCAGCCATTGAACTTGCAAGCAGAACGGTAATCCGGTCTTTAGCAAGTTTACCATTCTCTGCAGAATCACATTTACTCACATATGAGCGGGATGCAAGAGTTCTGATAAATAATCCGGTCTCATCACCGTTATAAATATCATTTGCTGAATATCCTTCGATGAGACCTGGCAGCTTCTCTTTTCACTTGCTCACCGTCTCAAACTTTACCTCCCCTCCCTCACCACACAAGACAGAATTGGTCAGCTGATGCCGTGTAACAAACTTTTGCAGCCAGCCACGGGATGCTTCAAAGTAATCTATGCCAATAGATTGCCCTATGGAGCTAGCCTTCTTGCGAATTAGCGGTCCTGTTAGCGGAAAGTTTTTAGCACGACAACAGTGAAACCATTCCGGGACACAATCATTTACTGCGCTGTATCTCGTCCGTTGAGCCACAAGCAATTTCCTCTGAGTGGAAAGACGGGGCAAAAATTGATGCCTTGTTTTTTAAAGTCTCATAGATTTGAGTCTTTCCGACTCCAATTGTCTCCTGAATGTTTTTTACTTCGTATCCGGCGTTGCTCAAATGGATGCATTTCATTTGCACCTCGACCTTCATTACAGTTCTTCGTTTCGATGCCATGATCTACAGGACATAAGCGAATAAAAGTAAAATCTTTCGCAACTACAGTAAAACGCACGCCAATAAAGCGTCAGTTACATGTCATCGTTTTAGATCCGATGATAGAAAATGGCGAACACATTTCTTTCCGTTGTATCAAGTGAGAGCTGCTTGAATTTGTGCTACTGCGGGCTTTCGTATGCTTCCGGATACCGGATACTTCCGTTTTAAGGAACAATCGTTGATGTAATACCTTCGTAAAAATTTTAATGGGGAGGTTTTGATTCCGAGTGAGGGAATTTTCATTTGACAGAAGTCCGTAGGTGAGAATACTTACTATACAGTCAAACCTCAGTTTTGGGACGTCTCGGTTCTCGTACAATTCGTTTTTCGAACTAAAATTTCGAGTTTTTTATGCCTCGGAATCCGAACAAATTTCGGTTCTCGAACTAACTGAGCGCACTTGAATGCGTCACTTTACTCCTCTCGGCTTCGCTAGCTCATGTAGCAACGCTACCTCGTATAGCTTCGCGAGGCAGCGAAGCCGAGAGGAGGTAGCAAAGCCGAGAGGAGTGAATTGACGCTCCCTCCTGTCGCCGCGCTCCCTCGTGTCGCATAGCGACACAGGAAGCGACCATTGTGAGCAGACGTTTTTGTACTGTTCAATAAAAAAAAGCAGAGGTGTTTGGTGAGACGCTTCTGTTAGCGCGAGTGAAATCCCCCTCTTTTGATAATGGTTTGCCCTGGCAGCACGGGGTGAGGGGGGGGGGACTTTCTTTTTTTTCACGGCCGGAATTTTTCAATGCAGCCGCACATAATGAACACTCTGGTGTCCGGTGTCTCATTATTATGCAATAATCGTCCAGAAACAGCTTGTGAGCAGACGAGTTTGTATTGTTCGATTAAGAGTTTTCTTTTTTTAAAAGCAGACGTGTTTGATGAGAACTACACGCCCCACGACAGATAGAGAGAGAGATGTTCCTTCAATTTTTATGTTATATTACTATGTTAATGTTAAAATTGGTAATCTCCCATTACATTTGTACAGTTTATGGTGTGAAATTGTAAAAATAAGTGGTTTAAAAAAGTTGTTTTTTTGACTTGGAACGGATTAAAACATTTTACATTGATTTCAATGGGGAAAATGGTTTCGGTTTCCGAACAATTCGGTTTCCGAACAGTCTTCTGGAACGCATTAAGTTCGAAAACCGAGGTTTGACTGCATATGGTTTCACAAAATTCGCAGTCATAACGGCCTTCCAAGGGAAACCGTAACTACAATGTGGCCTGTGACAAAAATTAGTTTGACACCCTGCAATATGGCCACAGTTTAGCTAACGACACAAACATTGAATAAAAATATGTGATTGTGTTGCAGCCATAAATTCCAAGTTAATGATTATTTGCTAAAAACAATAAGAGTTGATCAGTTTGAATTCTACTAAGTAAATATTTTTGCAATATATTAAATGAAATATAGGTTGAACATGGTCTGCAAATCATTCTTTTCTGTTTTTATTTATGTTTAGCACAATGTCCCAACTTCATTGGACTTGGGTTTGTACATACAGTATTTAGTTTTTCTTGCAATCACATTGTTGAGCAGTGTGGAATTGATTAAGGCATAAAGAAAAGTTTCCGTTAAAATACAGGCTAATCTTCTATTTTGAGCTCATATTTTTGTATCTGACTTTAGAGGAATCAGTGCCTCACCAGTCATGAACCTCACCAAACATCACTGCTGCGGCGTATCCAATGCGGGGCTGGTTTAAGAACACACGCAATTGTCTCTGAATCTGTAAAGCTGTAATGAAGTTGATCATATATGACTAATAATTGAATCCCACATACAGAAATGTATTTGTGATCCACATCAATGACGTGTGGTGAACAAATAAATCTCCAAGAAGGTGCATCATGCACATTTCATCAGTAAGAATGCAATTATACATTTCCTTCAAGGTATATGCGCAATTGCTACTCAAAGATCAGTGGTGCACCATCTGTACAGCCACCGTACTGTTTGAGACACTGATAAGCGTTGACTTCATCCATGTTGTTGGAGGACACAAATGTATCAGTTCCTTGAGCACTTCAAACAAACTGTCATGGCTCTGTAAAAAACCAACAAGTTGCTGTTTGTGGACATTTGAGATGGGTGTTGTCATGGCAACTTAGGTCAAAATCTTTCATGGCTGAGAATGTCAAAATTAGGCAGATGCATTTACATTTAAATTTGGTGGACAGGTGTGTTTAAATTTGGTGAGTCTGCTTCCTGTTTTGCCCGAAGGACACAATTTTCTTGACGTACTTTGATCTGAGCGCTGCTTCTCGACAGGACCCGAGCTTGGCTTCTCTGATGCATGAATATAGTCTTGGGATTGGAGGCAGTGGTAAGTGATTCTGCCATAGAATGGAGAACGCTGGTATTACATCTTGAATCTGCTCAGCTGCAGTGAAGATTTTTATTTTCAAAAATAAGATTGAGCCTCATTCCATTGTGGCACACTGGCCTTCAGTTGCCCTTCGGTGGTCAATATTGAACAAATGTTATTCAATATTATGAACATCACCCAACTGCATTCAAATTAAGGTGATCAAAAATGTATGTTTTATTTATGTTCTAACATATACATTTACATTTGATGTCGTATTCTGCCCTACTTGTCCGTGTCCGAGACGTGAACAGATAGCGAACAATGAAAAAAGATGTTGAGATGGAGCTTTAGTTTTCTTTTTCCTTATGTTGTAAAACTGTACAGAGAAACAGAAACACAAAAGGGGATGTTTCATTAAACACTGTTCAAAATAAATGTCTCTGTGTCATCACTGTACATTGTAATGTTAACTTGTATAAGCTTAGCTTACTGTATAATAAATGCAGCAGAAAATATAGAAAATATACATTAATTGTTCAGCCGTTTGCAAATAACAGTGCATATAGACGCCAGTTACTTAATGTAGCTATGGTTCTGTGACTGCGTGCACAGCTCAATAACCAAGGCTTATGAAATGTGTGCCTATACACACGTCTAAATAACTACAAAATTAATTAACAGATAGTGCTTTGTGGTTCACTCTTCACAAAATAGTGGATTATCTTACAATAATAATGTCAAAATGCAATATAGGCCTAGAACAGAGATAACCAAAATATGCATGCTTAGCATTGAAAATAGCTGCAAGTAGCCTATATGCTAATATGGATGGCCCGAACGCTAATGGGGCATAGCAAAAACGGACAGAAAATCGTTCCTAATATTGCACATTTCCAACACTAGAACTGAAGCAACGGTTTGGTAGACATCATGTAAGTGCAATCTAAACAGGATTCAACTCACAGACGATGATTTCCAAGGCATATACTCAAGAAGAAAACAAGACATGAGGACAACAGCGAGCACGAAACCATGCGTTCTTCACTGGGCTAGGTACTTCCGGTTGCCAAAATTAAAGTCCCCTAGAATCTAACTAAAAACAACATGACATGTCGTATTATAGTTTTTGGGGCATATATGATGGACTCTTTGTTCAGGTGTAGTTATTGTAGTAGCTGTCAGATTGTGTCACCACAGCGCAGTACACAATGTAATTGTATAATGGGAATATTTCTCTGACTGTCAGCACAATGCAAAGTTTAAAATACATGTTTTTTTTAATATCTTCACTCTGTTGATGATTATGTGAACCGTTTCACAACTGCAATAAAACCGTAATGGATAAGTCGATTTTTTTTAGGCGTCAAAGTTCTTTCTGCAAAGCTACACACATCGAGCTGAAGTTTAGCTTTTGACCGAATGGCAGATTGATGATTTACAAGAGGAGGCGTTTCTTCCTGCTACAAGGAAAGTGTCTTGCCACCGTGGGATTCTTTCCCCTCACTCTCCTTTTCTCCACCCCTTCGTGTCACAGAGGGCAGCCCGAGATCAACTTAGCGTACCTTCTCTTAGAGTCACAACCTTGAGCTACAACTTCACTTTGGTACTTCCATCCCATTTAGGCTTCCGAGCGTGGGAGGCCCGTGATGGTCGACAGCATGGACTTGGAGCAGGAGAAGCGGCAGTACTGTATCCGTGGCAAGCATGTTCTCATCATTTGTATCACGGTAGTAGTCTGCTCTTTGGCAGTGGGTCTAGGAGTGGGCCTCTCGAGGTCTGACACGACCACAACAACCACACAGTCGACACCAGCCCCTACAGCAGAGCCTACACAGACTCCTCAACCTGGTAGGGGGCCCTGCGAGCCTTCCATTGACAGCAGCGGTGATTGGAAGAACTTTCGTCTGCCCGACTATGTGAAACCGATCCATTACGACTTGCTGCTGGAACCAGACCTTGTCGATGATACCTACACGGGCACCGTGGATATCCAAGTGGAAGTCAGCAAGCCCATCCGCCATCTGTGGCTCCATATCAGGGAGACGTTTGTCAGGAACAAGCCCAGGCTAAAGCTGCTGGACAGGCAGGGAGGGCAGAAGCACCTGTCAGTCAAGAGTTGCTTTGAATATAAACCTCAGGAATATGTGGTGGTGGAAGCTACAGAGGAGCTGCCTGTTACAGGCCCTCAGGAAGTGTATGTGCTCAGTTTGGATTTCCAAGGGTGGCTAAATGGCTCCCTGGTGGGATTTTACAGAGTGGTTTACACCGAAGCAGGCATCAGCAAGTAAGTCAATTCTTTTTTTTTTTTTCCAAACACGTCGATAACTGCTTTCTTGGTAATGTGACTATTGTGCAGTATTTTCTCTTGATGGTGGCCACCTTCAATGTGTTTCATGGACGGTAGGATAATCAAAAGGTGAAAAGTGGAGCATTGATAAAAAAAAGTATTGAGGAATGCAGGGAAGAAACTTGAAAAATTATCTACTCAGTACATACAGTAGTTTATAGTTCACGTATCAAGTCGAAATCAAGAATGCAAACATAAGCAAGGCTCTGCTACATGTATTGTAAGATGGGTTCACAGTTGCTGTTTGTGCACTACTCTTGCATCTATTCCATCAGAAAGATTGCTGCGACTGATCATGAGCCAACAGATGCCCGAAAATCGTTTCCGTGCTTTGATGAACCAAACAAAAAGGCCACCTATAAAATCTCTATCATTCATGACGAGACCTATGACGCTCTGTCCAACATGCCACATGAGGTATGTATTATAATTGCAACATCTGAAAATAATATCCTCCATGCCAAACAATAATAATGCCAAAATGTGTGGAAGCAAAAAAAGCATGTGTTTACTTCCTAAGGCACTACAATAGCATTAAGTGTCTACGGCTCATTAGTTCAAGCCTAATATTCTTTTGTTCCGCCACACACTTTATTGACTCCATTCTCTCTCTCTCTACACTCTGGGGAGGGATGTCAAGGTGGCAGGGCTACACAACAGTGTAAGACAAAGAGCTTTTGAGGCTTCACTGCCTTTGAACAGGGCATAGGAAACCAACTGGCATACCTCCAGTAACATATCCAAGTTCCATGTTGCATCAACCTGTGCTGTCAGATGCTTATTTCTCTCATTTCTCCTTTTTATTTGAATCTTTTTATGTATTTATTTATTGAGTTTGGATTGCAGTCATGTTGTCAGATAGCCAATTTGTAGCCACCTTTGAAAGAGGCCTGACTCTGATGTGGGGGGTATCCGATTTCATATGTTGTTTGTTCCTTACACTCCAATGACCCATCTCGGGATTTTACCTCTTAAATTATGTATTGAAAATTCAAACTTCGATGATCTGTATGTGACATCTTAATGACTATTTATTTTAATTTTGGTCCTCACCGATAACAACATTGATGCAATGTAAAAACGTAAAAACACATACGTACCTGGAATTAAATGCCTGGATTCTTAACCCCCCCCCCCCTCCCAAAAAAAAAAAAAACATGGAAAAACGTCCTTAGCATTGAACGAGTTAACTGTATGAGAAGTGGGGAAGAGAAAATACCATGGTTTGCTGGGGGGGAAAAAGTTGTGTATCAACACAGAGGAATGAATCTTTGGCCCGTCTTTTGTGTTGTAAGGGGTATGTAAGCCGACTTGAGTTTTGCAGACTGAATGACATGCACATTAGCCTCATGAGCCATTTCCACTGTCTGTTCAGGGTGCCCCTGACCTTCTGTCTGGCAATAAAAAGAGGACCTCATTCCAGAAATCCATTCCAATGAGCACCTATTTAGTATGTTTTGCTGTGCACCAATTCGCTCATGTGGAAAGAATATCTGCCCGAGGAATTCCAGTGAGTTCATCACCACCGCCTTCTACTCTTGTTACCACTCTCTACTCAACTGATTTTACTACAACCAGGCACAAATAAATGTATTTTCTTTGTTTGTTTTGATGTTTTTGTTTTTAGCTGAGAATCTACACCCAGCCGAGCCAGATATCAACTGCAACATACGCAGCAAACACAACCAAGATCATTTTTGATTACTTTGAGGAATACTTCAACATGACCTACTCCATCTCAAAACTGGGTATCACTGCAAATTAATAACACAAAATGTGCGCTGATGTTACGCGGTATGTGTGTAAGTCATATGTGTGTTTTCTAGACAAGATAGCCATCCCTGACTTTGGCACTGGTGCAATGGAGAACTGGGGACTCATCACCTACAGGGAGACCAACTTGCTGTATGATGAGAAACAATCCTCCTCCTACAATAAGCAGAGAGTTGCAAGTGTCATTGCCCATGAGCTGGTCCATCAGGTAATGCGACTTAATCATTTTTTTCTGAAAGCGGGAAATTTGATCGAGAGAAATATTACAACCATTGCTCAACTCAAAAATCAATATCTTTCATTTCACATGCATGGATGTTTTTTTTTTTAAATTTAAATTTGGGTTATGTTAAGAAGACGCATGCATATATGTTGTATATTTAAGCCCTTTATTTTAGCTACTTTTCCAGAAAATGAAAGGAACAATTTTGATCGAGCTTCTTAACTTGGCAATGTTGCAGTTGCTCTTATCGTTGCTACGCAAGGATGAAGAGATGTGTTTGAGGCAATTGTAGTTCAAGGTCTTGATTGTTGGTGGATCATTGAATATGTATTTCCCAGAGAACAGCAACAAGAAATTTGAACCCAAGAAGCACTGTAGCAGTCAGTAAAGTGTTATGGACTGTTAAAAAGTTACGGGAAGGAGGCAGGCGGGGCACGACACCAGGGCTCTGGGATGATCTTGCCCTGTCAGAAATCGGTGGAGCTCCAGTTAAGGCCCTCCACTATTGTATTTGGCATTTGAAATTTTTGTATGATTCATTGGAAAAAGTTTTAAAAACATGAAGAAGTTCACAAGTAGACCTTCTGTTCCAATCCCTGATTCAGAATTTTAGCTGCACCCGTACCCCATTTTGTGTTTGGGGGAGGTGGAGTGGTGGTTCTAGATTTTGCCATTGCCCTGCAATCCCTGGAATGTATTGTGTTTGCTTTATGTGTGCATGTGTGCGTGTGTGTCTGTTTGTGTGTGTTAAATATTCTTAGCCCAGATTCAGTTAAAATTCCTTTTATATGGAACATGCTTGTGCTGTGCATTATTCCTGAACTGAAAAAGAAAAGAGAAACACTTCATAGAGAAAGTGAAGGTTCTGAAAATGTATTTTCTCAGCACTCAGATATCCATCAAGGCCCCGCATGCCCCAAGTCGGTACAGAAAAAAAAAAATCTTAGCGCCACACCTGGAAGGAGGCATCAGTTGGATCATTTGTAATAAAACATACAAATGATTGTCTTTTATGACACAACCCTTTTACAGACAATAAACAATAAACCTTCACCCTGTGTAGTACTATGTCATAAAATCATTTGTCTGAAGCCTGATGACAATCACATGTTTCTGCACAAGCTTTTTATTATCTGGTTTTTAGTAATGCCACTGATTACATACAGTATTCACGAGGGAAAGGTAAAGGACAGAATTATCCATATTTCAGAACAATTCTTTTTTTTAAATAAACACCTTTCAGACAGACAACATTTGATGCTCTCCCGATGACCACAACCCAAGTGAGTCTTTTTAATTGTATTTTAGAAAACGAGTCCTGTTTGACAGAAAACTTCCTACAACTCAATTGAAGTTTTAAATATTTGTCCTGGAGCTCAGAGAGAGAAACTTGAGGCAAAATTACAACATCTTTGTATTGCTCGATCAGACAAAGTTGAAAGCCTGAGTTTCCCTGTTTCTGTCTAGAAAAAAAAAAAGTGAAGAAGCTGATGCACGCTTTTATTTCTCGTTGCATTGATTATTTTATTTCATCCCTCGGTGTAGCATCGGTTGAAATAACAAAGCTTAACAGGTGGTAGAAAGTTATCTTTTTATTTCTTCCATGCCGTATAAACCTCTCACACCATAAGAGCTAGAACATAAAACAGATATGACGCCACGAGTCACACTTATATACGTACGTATAAAATGCAATCAATTAAACATATATTTTAATCACCAACATAGGTTTATAGGAAGATCAATACAAATATTGACCTTGTTGCCACTTTCAAGTACTTTTACACTCTTAATTCTGTCATCTGCAAATCTGTTTCAGCTCTTCCGTCGTCTGATCTGCACTATTACATCACCGTCTCCTCAGTCGTTGTCCGCTTTCGTTTTCCTTCAAAATTATAATAATAATAATAATAATAATAATACATTTTATTTATAAGCGCCTTTCAAGACACCCAAGGACACTTTACAATCAGGAACAAAAACAACAAAACACCAAACGGGTTGAGCAGCCAAACGCGCCAGCGTTCACTCAGCCCGGAAGTCGGAAGAAACCACAAGGGAGGGAGAGGGGGAGAAAAAAAACCCACGCTCGAACTATCCTCATATTGAGGATAGTTTGAGTTAGGCAAAAAAAAACTCCAGCACAATTACAACAGGTCACGAGACATAAACAATGAAGGTGATACAAGGGAGTGTATGCGCATGTGATTGTCTGGTTGTGTGGGCGTGTCAGACCACAGCTGCTACGTCGAGGTCACCTCATGGAGACAACCCTGGCTTATCAGTCTATGGCCGAGAAGGAGGGGGTGATGGTAGGGCACTATCTTCCATGCGTACTTTCATCAGGGGAAGGTCGAGAGGGCAGATCTTTTGGTGGCAGGCTACCCATCAATTCCAGACAGAATTGAAAGTCCGTGGCTTGTGTCTCCAAATGGCATTGATCAGCCAAATCCACGATTTGAGCACGAATTCCAGTTTCACCAAGTTGTTGTTGCCCATCTTGCAGCGCCGCTCGAAAGCCGCATCAGTTTGCGGTTGAGCACAGTCTGAGTGTTGGACATCCGCACTTTGTCATCCTTAGCCCGGCAGCCTCTTCCAATAGAGTCGCTCCCGTCGGTTGAATTTTTCGATAGATCAGGAAACTGCTAATGCCAAACAGCAGCATACCTGTTATCAGAAGGCCGATAATGTAGATGACGTCCACATCCTCAACGGACAGTGTTGATAGGCACACCATTCTCCACCTCTTCCAGGGATCTAGGGTGCACCCAGCAGCAAAAGTCCCCGAGGGGCAAGTAGGCTCCCCACTGCCTGCTCTTCTCGTCGAGAAAATTTTGTCAATGGCATGGAGAGACCAGCCAATCAATTCCATGTTTGTTTTTAGGATGAAAATACGGCAGGAGGCTAGGAAAAGTTTAGACAAAGACAGCACATGGACTGAGTGGCGAGCAGGGAAGGGTGGGGGTGGGAGGGGACAGGAGCAGAAAGCAAAAAGCGTCCGCCTCCGTCGAGAGCCAAGCAAGAAAAGTAAAGGTCTAATATTGCAACAATTTGGCAAATAAACTTGTAGTCCTTTACACTCAGTAATTTAAAATTACCGCAGAATTCAGCAGCTCTTCAGGTGATGAGGACCAGAAAGAGGAGAGCACATTACGCTAGTTTCACCCATTGTAAATAGCACAGTCAACTTAAGCAGCACATACACAGTTGCATATATGTTATCTTATATTTTGTATTTTTATATTGCATTCTGTGCTGTGTACAGTTCTTTTTTAAAAATTCTTTTGTGCATGCAAATACTTGTTTTCTACTTTTTCTACTTCTTCCCTCCGAACTTTCCTGCTGTCCGTTGCAAATTTCTCCATAGTGAGACAATAGAGATTTTCTTATCTTATCTTGCTAAAAAATTGGAGAAATGTGTCATTGCAGTGGTTTGGGAATATTGTGACGATGGATTGGTGGGATGATCTGTGGCTCAACGAAGGCTTTGCCAGCTTCTTTGAGTACATTGGCGTGGAGAAAGCAGAGCCCAACTGGCGCATGGTAATTTAGCACAGAGAAACAAGCCACTTCTGTGACCTCGATGCACTGACTTCTGTGTTCTCCACTGGGTATACAGCGGGACATAATGATCATCAGTGATGTGCTTCCTGTGATGGTGGATGACGCCCTCCTCTCATCCCACCCCATTATTGTCAATGTCTCGTCCCCCGCAGAAATCACCTCTGTGTTTGATGCCATATCATACAGCAAGGTTTGACGATGGCAAAAATCCCCCCTTGCATCACTGGAGAGAAATTTAAGATTCATGAAACCATATGCGTTATTCTCTGTCTAGGGGGCATCAATTCTCAGGATGCTTGAGGACTGGATGGGTCGAGATAAATTCAGAGCTGGCTGTCAGGTACATTGCCTCTTGTCTGCAACGCTAATTCAAAGACTTTGGGGTACAGTGGTACCTCTACTTATGAAATGTATGTGTTCTGGAAAAGATTCTTGACTAGAAAATGTTGTAAGTAGAGACGTGTTTTCCATGTAAATGCCCTAATCCTTTCCAAGCCCCCCAAAATTCTGACATGTTTTATAAAGCATTAAATACATCAAAAATTGTAACAAATACATGTTACAATCAGATTATTGCACAAGAAATGAGAGTTGTGCATAGTATGAAAAACAAAATAGTGGAAAGATTACAAATGATGGTCATTTAACTTTTAACTGCGTCCTCGTCGGTTTTTTTTGCCCTCTTTAGTCCATGATGTCTCTCAGAGGCGTTTTTGTTTTGCCTGGCATTTTGTAAAGAACTGATCCAAGGACGTTTGCTTTTGTCGGCTTTTAACAATCCTTTGTAAATGTCCAAGGGGTCAATAAAGGTTATCTTATCTTATCTTATCTTAAGGCAAAAATCAGCATAGTGAGCGATCACCCGACTGGTGAACACTTTTTTCTGGGTGATTCACATTTATGTAAAACTATCAGAACACCTCATAGCCCGAGGAGCGAACGATAAAGACGCTGCATAGACATTTATCTATCTATCTATCTATATGCATCGACAAAGCTAGGTAATAGCCAATGGCAGAGCAGCTATACGTGTGTTGCGGTCAGGAAACTCGGAGCTGCAAGTAGCAGCTGCAAGTAGCAGCCCATACTGTATTTTTACCTTTCGTATTTAGAAATTTCAAGAGGCAATATTTTCCCGATGAGGCGTTTCGTAACTTGAAAATTTAGCATGAAGAGACATTCGTAAGTAGAGGTACCACAGTATTTACAGTTGTATTTGAGCACATTTCAGTGTTTAATCTGACTGAATCCTTCTTTCTTGTTTTTGCAGAAATATTTAAAAGATTACCACTTCAAGAACGCTAAAACCAACAATTTTTGGGCGTCTTTGGCAGAAGTGCGTTTCGGTCCGGCACTTGATTGAGATTATATGGTCTGTGTGTTCTGGTCATTAAACAACACACATTTTCCTCTGGATAGGTGAGTTCATTACCGGTTAGTGAGGTCATGGACACATGGACGAAGCAGATGGGTTATCCAGTGGTGGATTTGAGTGTCACAGAGGCGAATACTAAATTGAACCAAACTCGTTTTATCCTGGACCCTAATGCTGATGCCAACCAACCTCCCTCACCCTTTGGGTAAAAAGACACTCAAACTGATATATTTCGTACATCACAACAAAACTAATAGTTCTTCCTCGTGCTGATGAATAAAGATGCAAAACACTATAAGCATTTGCAAAGCGCTTGAAGAACCTTGAAAGGAAAATGGAGGATAAAGGTTTGATAAATATCCAGGGAACTCACAATTGAGTGATATTTATGGCCTCCAAACTTCAAGTGTTTATTGACTGCAAATAGATTTTATCCAATTGTTCAAAGATATGGTTTCATTTCGATGTTGCATATTCAATTGCCTCTGAGTACCTGAAAATTGAGTCATTCTGCATAAAGTGTCTCTGCTCCTGAATAGGAAATGAAATTAAATTTGAAGATTGAGGAAAAAATTTGTGCCCCCCCCCCCCCCACAGGTACAAGTGGACTATACCAATCAAGTGGCACTCCGTGAAGAGCAATAAGAACATGTCAGTCATGTTTAACAAGAGTAGCACAGGTAGGTTAATGTGCTTCATTAATCATCACATCTGTTTATGGGGACATGGATTGTAGTGTACACTCTGGACTCAGTGTACACTCGATTGAAAGGCTGATCCAGAAAGATAGAGATAGACAATGACCTTGGATTCACAATTTTGACTCCACTTAACTGGTGATGTGGCTTTGTTCAGAATTAACCACTCACATTCAAGTTCAAGTTAAATAGGTGTCAGAGCACAGCTTTCTCTATTTCAAGTGCCTCTGAGAAACCTCAGCGGGTATATTAGGCTGATAATGTTTTGCTCTCGAGCAATAGTTGAGGGTTTTGTGTTAATACCAGCTTGATGGTCGGCAACTCGTGGCTCTAAAGGCGCATGCAGTTCTTTAGCGCCATCCTAGGCGCTAAAGATCCTAAATGATCAGATCATCAGCAAGCTCTGCGGAAGCCTGACATTGAACCTGTTAATTTGAATCAGGTGTGTTGCAACAGGGACATTTGGAAAACATGCAGGACAACGGCCCTCCAGGACCTGAGTTTGAGACCCCTGATATAGACAAACAAACATTCGCGCTCACACCTAGGGACAATTTGGAGTGCCCAATCAACCAGCTATGCATATTTTTGCAATGTGGGAGGAAACCATAGTACAGTCAAACCTCGGTTTTCGTACTTAATCCGTTCCAGAAGACTGTTCGGAAACCGAATTGTTCGGAAACCGAAACCATGTTTCCCATTGAAATCAATGTAACATGTTTTAATCCGTTCCAAGTCAAGAAAACCACTTTTTTTTTTACAATTTCACACCATAAACTGTACAAATGTAATGGGAGATTACCAATTTTAACATTAACATAGTAACATAAAAATTGAAGGAACATCTCTCTCTCTCTATCTGTCGTGGGGCGTGCGCCTCTCCCAGCTGTCAGCAGGCAGTAGGCGGGGCATTTCGACATCCCGAACTCCTTCGCCAACACAGACACACGCAGACCTGACTCATATTTTGCGATTAAATCTTTTTTAAATTATATAGTTTTGCGCACTATTTTCCTCTTTTCTTCACCAGGTTCACCACTTCCACTTGCTTTCTTTGGTGCCATGATTAGGGGCTGATACATGATGCAAAAATAACAGTCCAATATTACGTAGTTCTCACCAAACACGTCTGCTTTTTAAAAATAAATTCTTAATCGAACAATACAAACTCGTCTGCTCACAAGCTGTTTCTGTACGATTATTGCTTAATAATGAGACACCGGACACCAGAGTGTTCATTATGTGCCCCTGCATTGAAAAATGTAAACAAACGCACGCACCCTTCCCCCTCGCCCCTTGCTGCTAGGGCAAACCATTATAAAAAGAGGGGGATTTCACTCGGCCTAACAGAAGCGTCTCACCAAACACGTCTGCTTTTTTTTATTGAACAATACAAACTCGTCTGCTCACAATGGACGCTAGACTAGGAAGCGTTTCACCAAACACGTCTGCTTTTTAAAAAAAATCTATTGAACAATACAAAAACGTCTTACTCACAATGGTCGCTTCCTGTGTTGCGACGAAACTCAAGGGAGCGCGGCGACATGAGGGAGCGCCGCTACAAAAGGGAGCACGGCTACACGAGGTAGCGGAACTTCACTTCTCTCGGCTTTGCTACCTCCTCTCAGCTTCGCTTGAGCCGAGAGGAGTGAAGTGACGCATTCAAGTGCGCTCAGTTAGTTCGAGAACCGAAATTTGTTCGGCATCCGAGGCATAAAAAAATCGAAATTTTAGTTCGAAAACCGAATTGTACGAGAACCGAGACATCCGAAAACCGAGGTTTGACTGTACCTGGAGAAAACCCACGCAGGCACCTGGAGAACATACAATCTCCAGACAGGAAGACCCTGCACTTCTGCACTGTGAGGCCGACGTGTTAAACTTTAGTTATTTTTAATTTTGTTTACGCTAATCAAGAATAATCACATTGCATGAAGCACAGTCTCAACTCAAACAAACTGATACACATAGGTGATCCTATGTAATTGTATGAGTACATGTTAAGAAGCAATTGTCACACAGAAAGAAAAAATAACTCAATACAAATCCGAAGAACTCACAGACGACAAAACTGTATCTCAAAGTAAGTCTTGATGTGTTATTTTAGCAGTTTGCCAAAGAAAATAATGACTAACAAATCAATCAGTAAGTCAACAAATGCCAAAATATATCTCTGGGCATACGCATCTTGAGTATGTTTGATAGACATACACATATTAGTCTATACATATTTGTATCCATCCATCCAGTTTTTAAATAGTAAATGGGTCACTTATCTTGTGCTTTTCTACCTTGGGTACTCAAAGCGCTATACACATGTTACCTCATTCATTGACAGATCAGGAGCAACTGTTCAGTAACTTGCTCAAGGACACTTCGACATGGTCGCAATGGCCTGGGATCAAACCACCAACCTCAGGGTTGGGAAACAACCACTCTGCCGCTGAGCCATCCTCACGAGGGTCGCATATGTGCCTATCCCAGTTGTATTCAGGCAGTAAGCGGGAGACACCCTGAACTGGTTGCCAGCCAATCACAGTACATATTTTTATTTTTATTACCATCCATCCATCCATCCATCTTCTACCGCTTATCCGAGGTCGGGTCGCGGGGGCAGCAGCTTTAGCAGGGAAGCCCAGACTTCCCTCTCCCCAGCCACTTCTTCCAGCTCTTCCCGGGGGATCCCGAGGCGTTCCCAGGCCAGCTGGGTGACATAGTCTCTCCAGCGTGTCCTGGGTCGTCCCCGGGGTCTCCTCCCAGTGGGACATGCCCGGAACACCTCACCAGGGAGGCGTTCAGGAGGCATCCTAATCAGATGCCCGAGCCACCTCATCTGGCTCCTCTCGATGTGGAGGAGAAGCGGCTCGACTCTGAGCCCCTCCCGGATGACCGAGCTTCTCACCTTATCTCTAAGGGAGAGCCCGGACACCCTGCGGAGAAAACTCATTTCGGCCGCTTGTATCCGGGATCTCGTTCTTTCGGTCACGACCCACAGCTCGTGACCATAGATGAGGGTTGGAACGTAGATCGACCGGTAAATTGAGAGCTTCGCCCTTTGGCTCAGCTCCTTCTTTACCACGACGGACCGATACAACGTCCGCATTACAGCAGACGCTGCACCGATCCGCCTGTCGATCTCTCGCTCCCTCCTGCCCTCATTCGTGAACAAGACCCCAAGATACTTAAACTCCTCCACTTGGGGCAAGATCCCCTCCCCGACCCGGAGTGGGCACTCCACCCTTTTCCGACTGAGGACCATGGTTTCAGATTTGGAGGTGCTGATCTTCATCCCAACCGCTTCACACTCGGCTGCGAAACGCTCCAGTGAGAGTTGGAGAGCCCTGCTTGAAGGAGCCAACAGTACCACATCATCTGCAAAAAGCAGAGATGCAATACTGAGGCTACCAAAAAGGACTCCTATTTTTATTATATATATTTTATTATTTTTATTACAAATAAGTATTTACAAAAATGTGTCATTTTTCTTACCGTCAATCAAACAGAGTCAACAGGGGTTGCATTCCCGAGGAAAGTGTGTTTTTCATACTGTATATTCACAATACATTTTTAGTTAATAATCTTAATCTCACCTGGTTGATCAAAAGTAAAATTTTCTTTTCCACTTATGTTTTTCAGAGCTTTTTCTCAAAGACTACTTACTTTCAGTGGATGGCCTGCTGAAGATTAACAATGATCATATTGGATTCTACAGAGTCAACCATGATGCTCAGATGTTGAACATGATTAGCCAACAGCTTCAAAACAACCACTTGGTAAACTCACTTCATACGCTACTGATTTGCACATTTTTACATCTCTTCATACGGAATTTACAAGTTACGAAATGCCTCAACAGAAAGATATCGCCTCTTGTTACGAAAGAAATTTCAAAATATGAAAGGTAAAAATAGAGTATATGCTGCTTTTCGCAGCTCTGAGTTTCCTGAACTCAACATATTTAAAGCTGCTCTGCCATTGGCTATTACCGATAATCTTCCTGGCATCCCATTGGTCGAGGGACCTCGACCGTATGTGTCCGTGTGGAGATAGATAGATACGTGTCGATGCAGCGACCTCGTCATTTGCCGTGAGGCGTTCCGATAGTTTTACACAAACAGTCGGGCAAACGCTCACTATGCTGATTTTTGCATTGGACATTTTCGAAGGATTCTGTATATATAGATATATACACACACATACATACACACACACACACACACACACACACACACACAGGCCAGCTATCCCCCCCCCCCTGCAGCAGACGTGTCTATGATTCGTCAAATAAGACAATTAAGGATCAGAGAGATGCACTAACACTGTTAGTGCGCTCTCCTCAAGCGAGAAGGTCCACGTGGGGCTTTTTTTTTTTATACAGTATGTCTATTGGTCGCTACTTCGCGGATTTTCGTTCATCGCGGGTGGTTTTGGTCCCCATTAACCGCGATAAATGAGGGATTACTGTATTTGACATTTTAAAATATTTTCTCTTGTTATTGTAGTGAAGGTGTCTGGCTGTAATGATGAATTGAATGGGACAGTGACAACTGGGGCTGGTAGGGGGGACTATGGCAAGCGGAAGTGCTGTGTGTTGGTAAAGTGGAGGAAGGGGAAGGTGCAGGTGTGCGATTTGTGACTAGTCAGCTTGTGGAGTGGCGGACAGCATGCTAGACATTTGCTGCCAGTATTCTGCTGCCTAGTTTGTTGGGGTGAAAACTGTCCGCCTTTAAAAGGGATGGAGGGTGCCAACATATATTAAAATTGTCAAGGAAGCCCACGTTGTGTGTCCTGCAGGCAGTTTGGAGCCAGGTGTGGAGGCTAAGAATGCGGCTGAAAATGCCCATGCCACGGTGGGGAAAGAGTGGGCCGCTGATGAAAATTTATTTCCAGGTCAAGTTGAGGAACTCAAGAAGTTTGTAGAAGTGCCCTTTGGTGATTTCTGACTGCCGGTGGGATGCATCAACGCAGCCAACATGTACAATAATTCTATGGACAGATGGTGGGAGTGGATGAAGCAGGCTTGGGAGTTTTGCGAGGATGATGGGAACAGAGGCTGAAGCAGTGTGTTGTTGCGTTGAAGAACCGGAGGTTTCGGGTTATGGAGTCGTCAACAATCAGGGTGGTCGGAGGAATAAGGGGGCGAAGTGGGCAGGCAGGGGTGGGTGAAGGGAGAATGGATCTTGGCATAGGTTTAGTCAGTGGCGGTGAAGTGGAGGGGGAAGTGCGCAGGAGACCTGGGACAGTGCGCTGCGGGGCCGGAGTGAACTGAGGGATATAGCGGCGGTGAGCAATGGAGGAGAAGGGGTGGACAGGATTTTCTTAAGAAGGGATCTGAGGGGAGGGTTTCATTTTGGACTCTGTGGTGGATGGTGGAGAAGTTGCCGGCACTCCAGCAAGAAGAGCGAAGTCACGGAGATTGAGGATGTCAAAGGTGTTTGGGATATTTGTCTTTCCCGCTGCGCTGAACCAGGGACCTGGACACAGGCTTGTGGGGGGTGGAGCTGGACATGGACCTGGGCTTGGCACCGAGTCGTGTCCAGGTGTCATCTGGATTGGCGAGTGGCAGGGAGTCTTCAGGTGTGGGTTCGGGAGTGGTGGCCTTGTCAAACTGCGGGAGAAGCAGGTTTGGCAGCAGCAGCTGTGTCGGTGAAAGATGGAGACTCTGGTTGTCCAGGACCAAACATGATTGTGTTCATCTGCAGCTCAGCATCACGGATATGGTAGAGTGTGGAGATTCTTTGCTCCAGTTCAGCAATCTTCTCAGCAAGGCGGATGCAGCTGCTGCAGACGGACGGAAAGGCAAGAGGAGGCATGCGTAGAGTGTGATGTGTGTGTTTTGGCGAGCAGCAGGTGGTTTGGTTTGGCTAGCAGTGGGTGGTCTGGCTAGCAGCGGGTGGTTTGGCTAGCAGCAGGTGGTTTGGCTAGCAGCGGGTGGCTTGGCTTCCACCGCTGAGAGAGCTGGTTCATGCTCTTTCTCGCCGTTCGCTGTCGCCCGGTAGGTCACTAGCTGGTGCTCTCTCTCGCCAATTCGCCATCGCTCGGTAGCTCGCTAGCTGGTGCTCTCCCTTGCCGATTTGCCGTCGCTGGTTAGGTAGCTCGCTCGCTGGTGCTCTCTCTTGCCGTTCGCCGTCGCTCTGTAGCTCGTTAGCTGGTGCTACCTACGACACCTACGAGAACTTGTGGAACCCAAGGGATGCCATCGCCATGTTTTGATTTTTATTTCACGCACATGTGTAACAATGATCAATGTGATAATACTGTTCCACAGGGGTGTGCAAAAATGCCACTTTAGATTTGGTTAATGGAGTTAATGGTGAGAGGGAAGAATCTGTTTGAATGTCTGCTGGTTTTGGTGTGCATGGATCGGTGGCGCTTGCCTGAGCGGAGTAGCTGGAAAAGGTGGTGGGCAGGGTGTGAGGGGTCCAGTAGGATTTTCCGTGCCTTTGTCTTGGTGCTTGCGGTGTGCAAGTCCTCAAGAGTGGGTAGGGCGGTGCCAATGATTTTTTTCTGCAGTCTTAACTGTCCATTGCAGTTGTATATTGTCCTTTTCTGTGGCAGCCCCAAACCAAACCATGATGGAGGAACACAGGACTAATTCAATGACTGCTGTGTAGAATTGTCTTCGCAATGTGGCAGGCTGTGCTTCCTCAGCAACCTCAGAAAGTTCATCCTTTGCTGGGCCTTTTTCAGGATGGAGTTAATGTTGGCCTCCCACTTCATATCCTGGAAGACTGTTATTCCCAGGAACTTGAAGGTCTTGACGGTTGTCACAGGGCAGTTGGATAGTGTGAGGGGCAGCTTTGGTGAAGGATGCTTCCTGAAGTCCACAATCATCTCTACAGTCTTGAGTATGTTCAGCTCCTGGTTGTGTCAGCTGCACCAGAGCGCCACCTGCGCCACCTAGCTTCCCCCTCCTCCGGCGGCGTTTCCATGTTCCATACAGTGCAGCTCCGAAAATCCTTGTGGGTTTGTGTGTGCTTGTCGAAAAAGTCAGAGCGTGGACTCCCTATTGCTGAGCAACTTTTCTCTCGAGTAAGTAAGCGGTGTCAATTCTTCCTCTGTCCTCTAAGGTGCCATCATTGGTTCCTTCATGCTTTTTGACGAGTGCCCAAGTATCTCTTCCGGCTCCTTACCTCTCTGTGGATGAAACAAGAGGGGCGGGGGCGCGCAGGGCAGTGTAGACTGCAGAGAGCTCCCAGTCAGGAGCACAGCAGGGCAAGGATCACAGCGCAAATTTGAACTATATTGTGATATACGTTATTTTCTATCATCGTAATTCCATATTCTATTTAAAAATATATTTATATACTTTTTTAATCGATAATGCTACTCTCGATAATCTCAAAACCTGACTGAAAAAACTCCCTGTTACTACATTCATCCGAGAAAGACTTTTCGAGATTTTTAAAAATAAAAGGCAACTTGGAAATGGTTAATCTCAACAAAAAGAAAGCTTATGACATGTTTTCCTTCTTCAACAGGAGTTTAATGCAGCTGATCGCACAAGCTACATTGACGATGTGTTTGCTTTATCAAGGTAAGGTATGGGACAAAATGACACAGTCCCAAATGTGTTCACAAAATGTGTGGAGTAAAATGTGAATTTGAACCCATTGTTCAGGGCAGGCATAATAGATTACGGCCATGCCTTCAACCTTACCATGTACCTAAAAAATGAGACCGAGTACATTGTGTGGGACCGGGTGGCCGCCTCTATCGCCTATGTTCGGGACATGCTGTCAGGCAATGCTGTCCTCTATCCAAAATTTCAGGTGGGTCAACAGAAAAGCTCATTTGCATTTCTTCAGGAACATATGCCCATCAAATTCTATCTATAGCAGTAAAAACATGCCCTGCCGAATTTCCTTAAACTGCTATGAGCATTTGAACTCTTGACAGTTGCTATCATTCAAATGGTAATCTTTTCTAAGGGCAAAAAATAGTTCTCAAGTAATTATTTTAAAACTTTGAATGCCACAATGTCTTGACCGTTACGTGTCTCAAATGAAGATTCCTTATTTGCAACATGTTTTCTGATGATGCTCATTCGAGTTTTGGGATCGAGTTGGGGTGTAACCAATTCTGATCTGAAGAGGAACATCGGTTTTGAGTAAAAAGATGTATGTGCATTCATTTGAAGCATTCCGCTTTAAACTTTTGCTTTGGTACACTTGGACATCAGTTTTGTAAAAAGTAAAAAAAATGAACAAATAAAGCATTCCCACAGAATTTTAAACATGAATTTAATTTTTATTGTATTTTTATTTTTTTTTAAAAAGTCATTACTTTGTTCAAGCAAGTCAAAAGTTGAGTCATAAAATCTTACCCAGCACAACATACTGTATATTGGAGTGAAGATCAAGTTTTTTTTTCACTTATCAAGACAAAAAAAGTACATTGAGCTCTCTAAAAATTACATTATTCACTGTGATGCTCCACGGCCATTTTTGTTGTTGTAAATGTGCTTGACAATTTAAAAATATAAACATTTTCCCATGCATAACGTGTGTTTAAAGTTTGGTAAGTTTTGTGCATGTTTGGGCCCTGAAAAATGCAAAGCAGTGTGCAAAATAAAATAATAAATACATTCTACAAAAACAATTTGGACCTTGGGCCCTGATAATATCCACAGCAAATTAGCATCCAATCATAAACGAGAGTTTACGGTTTATTTACTACACAGTATGAAAAAAGGCACTAAGCCGCCAGTCGAACAAACACAACTGCAACTCGGGAATGTTTTTTTTTCTAGCCTCTGAAAGCGAATCCGCTAACAGCCTGACAGAGAAATCTATGAGCAAAAGTGTATCATGTTTTAAGTTTCATTTAATTTGGGCACATCTAAACATTCGGGTGCGTATCCAGCATCCCCAAATGCCTATGCACAAAGACAAAGGCGCCGGCCACCTGGGAGGAGGGCTGTTGAAGTCCACTATTAGCACGTCAATGCAGGGAAGGCGAACAGAGGAGAGGATAGACTCGGTCACAAAGGGGGAATGAATAAATTGGGAACAGCGGATGAACATCAAAAGACGATTTGAGAACACCTGTCGCGCCCAGGCGACATTTGTCGTCCGCAAAGTCTGCAACATGTTGATTCAGCGTAGACCAGATGGAAAGGCGTCAACGTACCGGTGGTTCAAAGCTCAAACCAGGGTAACCAATCACTACCGAGGGGGTGCGGTATGCAAATTTCGGGGGCAGTGTTTTTCTTGTATTTTACAATAAAAGTTCGAATTGGCGGGAAGGGAGCTCGAGTGTGATCACGGAGCAACTAAACTGTCGTTCGCTCTCAGAGATCCGCTCCCGTAGATACTGAAGACAATTTTTCTGTGTGCCGAGTCATTTCTTTAACTTTGTCAGAGAGAAACTCTGAGACAGCCGGAGGTCTAATGGTGTACTGGCACTTGCGTAGTAACCGACAGTGGAGAAGGCAGAGGAGGTGTAAAAGGAGGTGGAAGTGCAGCTATTGAACCTTTACTATTATGGGCTAAAACTTTAAATCAACAATCAAATTTTTGAAAATAGGTTTAAGGGTCAGCATGGAAAACATCTACCTGTACACTTATCCAAACAAAAAAAAACTGCTGAATTAGAAATGTTTTTGGGGCTTTACCATGATAGGTCAAATCATATGGAAAAAGGATCCAAACAGACATATGGACAACTTATAGCATCAACAAATCAAATGTTGCATTGGCACTTGGCAGGTATGCCGATGACCATTCTTAATGACTCATCTGTCTTCACCCTCCCTTCCCCCCCTACAGAAACTGTTCCGTGATCATGTAAAAGCAATTTCATCGACACTTGGATGGAATGATGACGGATTCCAGACTAAAAGGTTTGGCAAGCTCAGCAATCATATTACAATTATTTCATCATATTCAGTAGTAACAATATGACTGGCCATCGGGTACATCGGGCAGATGCCTGGTGGGCAGGCAGTCCCCTCGGACCAATTTTTCCTTCCTTTTGTGGCTGAACTGCAATTGAGTGGGGGCAACCCATTCGTGCATCGTTTTTTAGGCAGTGAATTGAACCAATCAGGATATAGGACGAAGACGGCCCAACCTCCTCAGAAATGTAGAGATGCGGCCCATTGCTCCCTTTTTCATATCGTTATCACAATCATCATATTGGTCAAGTATGTAGAACACTCAAGGAATAAGACCGAACCAATCCAGAAAAAGGTTGACAGCAGCCCCACCACTTCCACTGTCACGACGGCTGCTCATCCTTATGCAGGCAGCGAGAAGTGTGTTGTTCTGACATGTGAAAAATGAAAAAAAAATGTAGTGGTGGGGAAGTTTCATGAAAAACTGAAGAATGTCATCTGAGGTGCTGAAAAATGTGCAAAAATCACAGATGAGACGAGTTGCTACGACAAACATTGCAGGCTATTCAAACAGAGTGAGCAGGAATGTCAAACTGCCCTGAAGCAACGCTTATTTGACAGAAACGCTTATTTGAATCAAATAGCACTAGCACCAATTGCACATCTTGAGTCAAAAACGCAAAAGTTTTTTTCAATTCAAAATTACAACATAAAAAAGATCATTTCACTCCTCTCGGCTTCGCTACCTCGTGTCGCGTCGCCACACAGGAAGCGACCATTGTGAGCAGACGTTTTTGTATTGTTCAATAGATTTTTTTTAAAAAGCAGACGTGTTTGGTGAAACGCTTCCTAGTGGAGCGTCCATTGCGAGCAGACGAGTTTGTATTGTCCAATAAAAAAAAGCAGACGTGTTTGGTGAGACGCTTCTTTTAGGTTGAGTGAAATCCCCCTCTTTTCATAATGGTTTGCCCTAGCAGCACGGGGGGAGTGCGTGCGTTTGTTTACGGCCATCCGTTTTCAATGCAGCGGTACATAATGAACACTCTGGTGTCCGGTGTCTCATTATTATGCAATAATCATACAGAAACAGCTTGTGAGCAGACGCGTTTGTATTGTTCGATTAAGAATTTTTTTTAAAAAAGCAGACGTGTTTGGTGGGAACTGCGTAGAATTTAAGAAAGATTTAATCGCGAAATATGAGTCAGGTGTGCGTGTGTCTGTGTTGGCGAAGGAGTTCGGGAAGCCGAAATGCCCCGCCTACTGCCTGCTGACAGCTGGGATAGGCGCACGCCCCACGACAGATAGAGAGAGAGAGAGAGAGAGAGAGATGTTCTATTAGAAAGTATATTACAGTTTGTTTGTACAGTATTTTACATATTACCTGCTCTCCTATTACATTTGTACAGTTTATGGTGTGAAATTGTAAAAAAAAAGTGGTTAAAAAAGTTGTTTTCTTGACTTGGAACGGATTAAAACATTTTACATTGATTTCAATGGGAAACATGGTTTCGGTTTCCGAACAGTCTTCTGGAACGGATTAAGTACGAAAACCGAGGTCTGACTGTACATCACAAGCAAGTCAATGCTCTCACACGTACACACACACGCACACACTCGCACAGAAACACACGCAAATATGTGCACGCACACACGCACACAACACATGCCAAAAACTACGAGGGCCATTTTTTTTTTCCGGTCCATCCCTGGATTTGAACAAGTGTGACCCTTTATGATGCTGTCAAGTAATCATTGGTTATTTCTGTCAGGTTACTGCGGGAGACAGTGCTCAGCATTGCTTGTCAAATGGGAGATCAGGAGACATTGAATCAAGCGTCACAAATATTTGACCGATGGATTAATGGAAGTATTAGGTTTGTAACTGTTTTTATGTGACTAATTTATCAGGTTTTATACGTCTGAGTTTTACTTCTGCCATTGCGAGTCAATAAAACGCAAATTTTATTTTCCAGCGATGTAGCGGTGAACCTGAGGTTGCTAGTATATTGTTATGGCATGAAGAACTCTGGCACTGAAGTAAAGTGGAACATAATGTTTGAGAGGTACAAAAACACCTTGTTGGCTCAGGAGAAGGACAAGATACTCTATGGGCTCGCATCTGTACAGGATATAAAACTTCTTTGGAGGTAAGTGGAATATCGTCATCGGAATGTTTGACTCATCGATCATATTGAGAAACACTTTCTTGTGTATGGTTCGTTTGCAGTATATTTAATTGACAGTAACTGTGTAAATTCTGTAATCAATGTACTTCTTGATTGGCATATTGGTAGTTTGTTTGACATACTGTAGATACTTGTGTTGAATAAAAAACATATGTGCAGGATCTTTATTTTTGTTTTCTACATGTCAAGCCCAAAGATAGATGGAAGTACTGTATCACATGATCAGAATTTGGGAGCATACTGTCGCTCGAGTAAACTAAGATTGGTCACAAGGACACAAGATACATGTCTTGACTGGTCATTGAAGAAGATGGTTACTTTTACATTGGAAAGAAATATGTCCTTTCTGGGTAGCTGTGTGTGTTTTTTTCTTCAGCAAATACCGCTTGTTTCCACCACTATTCTGTGTTGTATTATTTATTTCATTACTACAGTTACTGTACTGTAACAGTAACTGTAGTTACTGTAGCGTAACTGTAACAGTACAGTTACAGTTACGCTAAATTCCTGACAATTGTTCAACTACAGTGGTATCTCTACTTACGAAATTAATTGGTTCTGGAAGAAATTTCTTCATGAAAACATTTTGTAAGTGGAGACGTGTTTTCCATGTAAATGCACTAATCCAAGTCCTTCCAAAATTCTGACATAAATGTTTTGGATAGCATAAAAATGCATCAAAATATGTAACAAATACATGTTACAATTAGATTACTGCACAATAAATGAGAGTTATGCAGAATGTAAAAAAAAAAAAAGACTAAAGAATAACAATTATGGTCATTTAAGGTTTAACTGCGTCCTCCTCATTTTTTTTGCCTGCCGTTTTGTAAAGAACTGATCCAAGGACATTTGCTTTTGTCAGCTTTTAACAATTCTTCGAAAATGTTCAAGGCAAACACCAGCATAGTGAGCGATCGCCCGACTGGTGAGCACTTTTTCAGGGTGATTCACATTTACGTAAAACTATCAGAACGCCTCATGGCCCAAGGGGCGAATTACGAGAACGCTGCATAGACACATATCTATTTATCTATCAACACACATAGACACATACGGGAGAGGTCCCTCTTAGCCAATGGCAGAACAGCTATAAATGTGTTGCGTTCAGGAAACTCTGAGTTGCGACTAGCAGACCATACTGTATTTTTATCTTTCGTATCTTTTAATTTTTTTTTTTTTTTTATGTAACTAGAGGCAATATTTTCCTGTTGAGGCCTTTCGGAACTTGAAAATTTCATGTGAAAAGGCGTTCGTAAGTAGAGGTACCACTGTAACTTCAAAGCAGTTTAGTAGTTTTAAGAATCAAAATAGCTGATGAGTAATGTGTACAATCAACAAACAGTTGCTAAAAAACGTTTATTTTGACAAACAGGCTCCTCGAAGCCTCTAAAAATAAAACGGTGGTGAGGAACCAGGATCTGTTCACGCTGGTGAGATATGTGTCCTACAACCCACTGGGTCAGAGCATGGCCTGGGACTGGACCACACTCAACTGGGAATACCTGGTTAACAGGTCAGTGTTACACAGATGGCATTTATCAAAATCCATCCATTCAACCGTACAACCCCACCCATCCATCCATCCATCCATCCATCTTCTGACTGTGTCTCTGGGCCCGAGCTCATCTAAAATGGACTGATGAAAAGTGGAAGTATTCTGGGGTCTGGCAACCCCACATTTGAAATTGTTTTGGGAAATTGTGGACGTCATGTCCTACAGGACAAAGCAGAAAAGAACCATCCAGACTGTTATGGACATAAAGTTCCAAAGCCAGCATCTGTGATGGTATGCGGCTATTTTAGTGCCAATGGCATGGGTGATGGCACTGTTAATGCTGAAAGGTACCTACATGCTTTGGAGAAACATATGCTGCCATCCAAGCAGCGTCTTTTTAATGGGCGCTCCTGCTTATTTCAGCAAGATAATGCCAAAGCACATTCTGCACGTATTACAACCATGCTTTGTAGTAAAAGATCGTCTCTTTCACACACTCACTAGTCCCCGGCCTCCTTCCTTTTGGTTTGCGTACAGTCTCAGGGTGCTGGATTTGGGATGGAACCCTCCATGCATGGTGAGAAGCTTTCGGGTCCGAACATCCGTGGTCTGAATCTCTTCCTTTGGCCACCTTAATATTTCTGCAGGGTATCTGATCACTGGCAGGGCTAAGCTGTTTATTACTCGGGTCTTGTTCCTGCCATTGAGCTGGCTTCTTAGGACTTGCCTCACCCGCTGGAGGTATTCGGCTGTAGCCGCTTTCCTTGTTGCCAGTTCAAGGTTGCCATTGGCTTGTGGTATACCGAGGTACTTGTAGCTGTCCTCAATGTCTGCTATTGTTCCTTCAGGGAGTGAGACCCCTTGAGTGTGGTCAACCTTGCCTCTCTTAATCACCATCCGACTACATTTCTCAAGCCCGAATGACATCCCGATATCACTGCTGTAGATCCTGGTTGTGTGGATCAGGGAGTCAATGCCCCTTTCGCTCTTAGCATACAGCTTTATGTCATCCATGTAGAGGAGGTGACTGATCGTAGCTCCATTTCTGAGGCGGTATCCATAGCCTGATGATCCATGTATGTGGCATTGAGTCATAGGCTTTCTTGTAATCAATCCAGGTTGTACACAGGTTGGTATGTTGGGACCTGCAGTATTGTGCAACTGTTCTGTCAACCAGGAGCTGATGTTTGGCTCCTCTGGTATCCGTGTGTCCACTTATCTTAGCCGCAATGATGCCTGGTATTTGACTCAGCATGACTCAGATTTGTTCTCGGTTTTGCTGTTCAGTGCTTTCTACCGTCTTTGTTACCTATTTGTTGCTTTACTGTTGTATACATTAGTTGCTCCATGTACAGCACTTTGTATGCAGTGATGGCTGTTTGAAAGTGCTCTATAAATACAGTTGAGTTGAGTTGAGTTGACATGAGCTTCCATGTTGCGGGGAGACAGGTTATTGGCCGATAGTTGGATGGGGCTGCACCCTTTGAGGGATCATTCATGATCAGGATCGTTTGCCCTGCGGTTAGCCATCCTGGGTGAGTCCCATCCCTCAGCAACTGGTTAATTTGTGCTCCTAGGCACTCATGGAGTGCTGTGAGTTTCTTTAGCCAGTAGGTGTAGACCATGTCCGGGCCTGGTGCTGTCCAGTTTTTCATATCTGATACTCTTTCCTGTATGGCTGCCACTGTTATGGTAACTGGGTTCTGTGCTCCTCTCTCAGAGTCAGCAGCCATTGTGCACTGCTGTTATGTGTCCTTCTCCCATATGCCTTTCTAGTACCTTTCAGTTTCCAGTCTTGGTGGGTCTTCTCTGCTGTTAGAACCCTGCCACTGAGCATACACTTTCGCAGGTTGTGTTGCGAACAGTCTGTTTATTTATCTGGCCTCATTCTCTTTTGTGTACCTCTTTAGGCGACTGGACAAGGCTTGGAGCCTTTGTTTGGCAGTTTCGATTGCTTCAGGTATGGTCATCTGGATGTACCTCTCGGGTATCGACCTTTTCATCACACCTCTCTGGACCTCCGTCAATTGACTCACATCTTTCCGAGCCTTCTTGATCTTAGCCTCCAACCATCTTTTCCATGGTGGGTAACGTATCACATGGCTCCCACGGTTGCTCTTATAGCAAAGCATCTCTAGGATCACTGATGCTGATTGCGTAGTGCATGGCCACTCTGGTCTTGCCGTAATCGCTTGAGAACTGCTGTCGGCCAATGCAAAACAAATTTGATAAAGCGGGGGTTTAATGAGACTGGTGACATCTCTTGTCTGTGTGGAGAGGAACAGACCATGCAACATCTCCTTGTCTGCCCACTCCTCCTGACATCTTGCACCCAAGAGGACCTAGCTGATCTTACCCCGAATGCCAGACAATGCATCCAACATTGGACTGGAATCATCTGATGATACGTAGTGACTCGAGAAGAAGAATGCTGAAGCGTATATCAGCTCATTGGTTTTCGTGATCGTTACGGTAGGCATCACCCTCAGTGCTGCATTCACACTTTCCATGAGACTTTCAGGTGGTACTTCACATAGCCGTTGTAATCGGTTTCTAGGTTGCCCAGCTTTCATTCTCGCCATGATCTTAGCTTTCAGGTCAGTTGCTGCCTCGCTCAGCATTGCATTCATTGGGGCTGGCCTCCCAATCTCATCATCTGCCTTCATTGGGGATTGCCTCCCAATCTCTGGTATGACCTCCTCCTCTGATCTAACAGCCTGAGGCCCTTCATTATGGAATCTGCATTTTACCTCATCAATCTCAAGTTGTTACAGCAATTGCCGTTTGTGGATGTTGGAACACTGAGCTACTAGTTGTTTCGTGGTCTACCATAACTGTGGGTTTCGAAGTAACCATTCAGCCCACATTCTCTGTGTGTAACCCCTCTGACTTGGGTTGCTTGAGTATTAGCATTCCAACAGAGCCATGTTATCGCATTTCGCCCATCTCCGCTTTGCTCCAGTAGCCCATTTTTTTATCAAGGTGCTCTGGATCCCCAGCACCTGACGCAGACCTCGTTTGCCCGGGTGACATCATTCGTTTTATTGTCTCTCATCATTGTATGAGGTAGGCATTAGTGTTATGTGCTCATTCTTTTGCCCCAAGCGGGATTCGAACCCCCGTCTCCCGTACGTCAAACTGGTGCCTTACCAACTGAGCTATCCAGCCGCTCTGCCCCCCCCCCCCCCAAAAAAAAACAAACTGGCATATGAGTGGGACGGAGTAAACCTTTAACAGGAATTAAAGACCGTTAAATTACCATTGCAATAAGACCTTGTCTTTGCTCATAAAAATTAGAGCTGTTAACGAGATAAAATTAAATGACTGTCCTAGGAAGCAAGGGAAGTCAGTGTTGATAAAAGTGACCAAAAAAATGACCTTCCTCATTGTTCCAGAAAAAGGGTTCAGGCCATACTATGCTCATTTGCACTGTCCCGCTTTTCTATAAAAATGTGCTTTACCAAACAAGAAACTTAGGTTCATGTCATGGATTACGACATTCTATCACACAGAATACACTGCAATTGCCGTGTTATCAGACCAGTGCCCACATCACGCATGTTGTTATCTTCCTGTATTCTGTTGATTATTAACAAATGAATTTTCTTTTACAGATACACTCTCAATGATAGGAACCTTGGCCGCCTTTTGAATCGGCTCTCAAGCAAGTACAACACAGAGCTGCAACTGTGGAAGGTTAGGAATCTTCTGTGTGCAACCTAATGCATAATGTTTCTAATTGGTGATTACTGCATGTGTCGTAAACAAATGCAGAGACATTGCTCTTGTTTGTTTTTCTCTTCAAAGTTCTTTCACATTGGTCTGTATCAAAGTGAAAACCACTGTGATTCCAAAGACCACTTTTGCACATGGGGCGGCATCGGATCTAAACTCACCCATTGGGGGTTTGCTCCGCAGCTCTCGAGTGAAAATGTCAAAATACCATTTAGCAAGATACCAAGCCCCCAATTGCGATTACAGTGATCCCTCAATTATCGCGGTTAATGGGGACCGGGACCCTGCCGCGATCAGTGAAAAACCGCGAAGGAGGGTTGGCTCCCCCCCACTAGGAATTTTTGCGTCAGTGTAAATGGGTACCAGCATGTTTAAAATATGTAAAGAGTATTTATACTCTTTCCGGAATGACCAACCTGGTGCGCCAAGTCACACAACTATACTTGACACTCAACTTCAGCCTTCTTTGACTGTAAGGATGGAATGCCGGACCTACCTCTGTTGGCCAACCTACCAGGCACCAGCGATGTACCTGAGAGAGTATCACATCTTTTGCAGTCCACTGCTTCACCTGTGCAGATGAGATAGGTGGAGCATAGATCACTTCCATCTTTAGCACTTGGTCAGCCTCTTCGTCCTGCTTGAACTGCAGCCGCGGCAGTCTGCTGAGAGCCTCTGCATTTACATGCTCCTTGTAGACACTCTTGCATTCATAGGCTCTCAAGAGAACAGCCCACCTCTACACTTTCGGTGACCCCATCTGCGGCTCTGGTTTCTTCTAATGGAAAAGAGAGGTCAAGGGCTTGCAGTGCAAATGGTGAACGATCGACCGTAAACATACTTGTGGAACCGCTTGATCCCAAACATGATTGCCAAGGCCTCCTTGCCAAGCTAGGAGTCGTTCTTTTCTGCAGGTGTCAGTGTGCGTGACATGAACCCTCGAGGCTTTTCACAGCCTCCGTCTCTTGTATGTTGTGATGGCACTGCCCCTACGCCGTATGGGGATGCATCACACGATAATAGTTTGCCATATAGAACCTTGGCCATGTTTTAGACTTATGGAAAGCGGTTTCCTGTTATTTGCCCCAGGCCCATTTCACATCCTTTTTTTTTAACAAATAGTGTAAGGGGCGTTGCCAAATTAGACAAATATGTATTGTAATAATTCAATAAGCGCAAGTAGGCTTTGAACTCAGTCACTGACTGCGGAGATGGGGTCTCCTCTATGGCTGACACCTTGCTTTCTACAGGATAAAAATTGTTGCCTCTCAGCTTCACTCCCACCTCACCTGTAACAATCTCTACAAGTAATTCCAGCCTGGTTTCCGTCCTCATCGCAGTACAGAAACAGCTCTTGTAAAAATCCCTAATGACCTTCTCATGGCAGCAGACTCTGGTTGAATATCCATCCTCATCCTCCTCGGCCTGAGTGCAGCTTTCGACACCATCTCTCACCCCATCCTCCTTAATAGACTCTCCACCATAGGCATCACTCACACGCCCCTACGCTGGTTTCCCTCTTATCTCACTGTCCGCCCTCAGTTTATCCAACTCAATTGTTTCACGTCACAGTCCTTCCCCGTCTCCTCTAATGTACCCCAAGGCTCTGTCCTCGGACCCCTCCTCTTCATTATCTACCTTCTCCCCCTGGCAATATTTTCCATAATTTTGGTATATACTTTCACTGCTTCGCGAATGACACCCAGCTCGACCTCTGCAACAAAATCAACGCCTCCCTCTCTCAGAAATAAAATCTTGGTTTACCAATAACTTCCTCAAGCTTAACAATGATAAAACAGACCTCCTCATCTGTACCAAATCCACCTTACACAAAACTGACAGTTTTTCCCTCACAATTGATAGCTCCACTGTGTCTCCTTCCCTTCAGGTTAAAAGCCTGGATGTCATCCTCAATAGCTCACTATCTTTCCACTCCCACATCAATAACATGACCCGGTGCTCATATTTTCACCTACGTAATATCAATCATCTCCGTGACTCTCTCACCCCTCACACCACTGCTATCCTTGTCCACAGTCCCGTCAACTCTCGAATTGACTATTGCAGTTCATTTCTTTTCAGTGTCCATCACAAATTCCTCCATAAACTTCAAAATGTTCAGAATTCCTCAGCCCGGATATTCATGAGAACCCCCTCCTTTCATCACATCACCCCCATCCTCCGACAGCTGTTAAACTTAGAATCAACTTCAAAATATGGGAAAACAGGCAGGACAGTGGCCCTCCAGGCCCGGAGCTGGACATGCCTATTCTAAAGTCACAGTACTTTGATTTGAGTAAAAGTTTGGGTTACCCTACCCACTTGTGGATGAGATGATGTCTGAAGTTTTGGTTGAATTCATATAAGATATAGTGGCCAGTGAATGAACAGACCCTATTTAAAATATGATACACCACATTAGCGTATTTGATTAGTATGATGCTCTGTGGTGTGTCTTGGCACTAAAATAAAAGACTACACTATTTTAACAAAAGCATTGTTTTTATCTATGTATCTAGCTAGCTATCTAGATATCTAATTGAGGAGACATACCTTAAATATATTAGTTATAAAGGCATCTTTGAGTAAACTTGGAATATCATTGAAGTATCTTGTCTACTCTTTTGAAAATCAAAATATGGTCACCCTCATCTAATGTCACATTGTGCGTTGATTTTACAGATGGAGCACTTCTTCAGTCTGAATCCCAATGCTGGTGCTGGGGAGATGCCAAGGCAGCAGGCACTGGAGACTGTCAGAAATAACATTCAATGGATCCGGACGAATGAGAACGAGATCAGAGTGTGGCTAGAGAGCAATGTCTTCTAACTATGTAACACACCAGGGAAGTCAACATATTTTCATGTATGAAAATGTACTTCTTCAAAAAAATCCAGATTACTTCAGCAAATTTTGGAATATGTAGTATGATGTTGAATTCGCAGGAGCTTTCGCTATCGTTTTAAGAGGTGGCACAAAAACACATTATCTTGCTTATCCAATCTCGTGGCCAGTCATGGACTCCTGCTTGGGGAGCACTAATATTGCCCTTCCTTTTTTATTTAAACCAACATTTAGGCCCTGCAAAGTTAAGTCACAGATCTTTTTTTTCTAAATACATTTGGGTAATTGCTCAAAACGCTTCCACTGAGAACTATGTCATCGTGAAAATTGTGTCTATTTACTGTAACAGTTTTTCACCATTTCTTTTAATGCTAATTGCTGATTGTGGCCAACTGTGGAACCTGGGAAGTCTTGGACTTGTCTTGGTGCGGTAAGCAAGTAAGCCCTGGCTGCAGAGCGAGGAATGGCGGTGAATTCCATCCACACTCAAATTGCATAAGTCCAATTTGACCCAAAACATGCTCCTAACATGGTTCTGGGGGAATGTTTTTTTACGGTTACAACCAAACCGTGCACACCCCATGAAAATCCAATGCATTCCTACAGGGAGGGCTTTTTTTTTTTTTTACCCTAGGTCAGTCTCTGAGTTACCCACATAGAGGCTGGTATGTGGAGATAGGTCTTGTTGAGCTGCTTCCAACGGTGTATAATTCATTCCAGTGTGACAGTCCTACACTGAGCCCTGAAAACCTGTCGGCGATTCTCGATGGCAGAAACTCTGGGCGGATTCAAGAACCCTGTCTTCTATCAACTGACCCAATACCAAACACTAACCTCAACCAGCTTCTGCTGGGAACATGTAGTACTGCACCCATCCCACTAATTTCTAGATGGAGAACATCTTTTGACTTTTTAACCCAATGGCCTAGACCAGCGGTGCCCAAGTCCAGTCCTCAAGGGCCACTATCAAGCCGGGCCTGGGTGTCTCCCTCCTCCAAAACGCCTGATTCAAATGGCAAGTCCAACAGCAAGCTCTGAGAAACCTGATAACAATCCTCACTGTTTGAATCAGGTATGTTGGAAGAGGGAGACTTCTAAAACAGGCAGCAAAGGGGATTTTGAGGACCTGACTTGGGCACCCCGGCCGAAACATTCGGAACCAACGTCGACTCACCCATTTTCATTTTTCCGTGACTTCAAGAACCTCTGTTCGACCAGAGTGGATGGCAAAATAGCAGTTTCGACCACTTCATTCAAACAGATCACTCAAACATTTAGCTCCACCAACCTCAATATGGGGACTGCAGTCAGGTTCACTTTCAGTCTGTTCTCACTGGCTAGGTCCACGCCACTTTTTTGTGCCACCTATCAAGCAAGCTTCCTCCGTAAGCAGTCCGACGATCTCACTTCAGCTTCCGTCCAAATGGCTCTGGTGGACAACTCTGTCATGCTGTGTGTGGGTGTCCTGCTCACACTCTTTTCCCATCTACCATGCTATAGTTGATCCTTCTCTACTTTATCCCATTGATCTGTTGTGGCCGACGTCCACCTCAAGTGTGTGCTCCTATTTGAACACAAATTTCGGTCATGGTGCTGCATGTTCATCCATGCGACTCAGCTACGGAATACTTTCTCCCCCTCTGTTCCCAGAAAAAAAAGTTCCCAGAGGGCACCTTGGTGGATGCACCAAGGTGCCCTCTGGGAACTTTTTTTTCAGTTCCGGTTAAGGGCTCACAGTGTTTGAGAGTGAAGACAATAGTGTGATTTTTTTTTTTCATGATTTTTAAGCCTTATTTTACACACTTTTGCAATCATTCAAATTTGGTAGCGTTCACAACACTTTTCTTTGGTGTGTCAAATTGACAAGACTTTTTTTTCTCTTTTCCATGATTTTTTACTTTCACAATTTTTTTTACCTGTGCGAGATATGATTGTCAGAAATTAATGTCATCAAATAAACGTAACACAGTCTGACTAGAATAAAATTGTTGCGTGTTGAGTTTTAGCAGGATCTTTTTTTTTTCAAGGAAAACTGTGGTGTTTTATCATTGTCAGCTCATTTGGAAATAGAAGATCTTCTAGACATATCTTTAAAGGGATGTGTTGGAATTTCCCCATCACTAATTAATTCCGTATTTTAAGTAGGACTCCTGATACTCTCCATTAAATGGAGCCTTCTTTTTCTTGAAAGTCGTAGGCTTCTTTTCTGTCACCTTCCTGAGCCTTTTCCCTTCCCCAAAGGAACTTTTCCAAAGATGTTTGTTTTTTACCTGTCACGTGACCGAGAAGCGCCCCTTGACTTGCATCAAGAGTGTCATACTGTAGACCAGTGGTTCTTAACCTCATTAGAGGTACCAAACCCAAACAGTTCATATGCACATTCACCGAACCCTTCATTAGTGAAAAATAAAAATTATTTTTTTTACAAATTCAAGACATAAAAAACCCATTTATTAAAAACTGAAGAAATTAAACACAATTAATTGTAGTATGAAGTAGATTTTTTAAAATTGTGCACAAAATGAACCAGCCAGTGATGGCCAAGCGGGCATATCATAACTAATTGACATGTTGAGTTGGATGTGTCTTAACCTCCATGGCAGAGGCTCTAACCCTAACCCTAACCCCGGAGATGTGAATCACTGAACCCCTAGGGTTCGATCGAACCCACGTTAAGAACCACTGCTGTAGATGGATGTAACAGAGAATCCAGTCATTTTTTTCAAAACATCTTTCAGATGGAAGAAATGTAAGTTATGTATTCTTCATGTGCTACCTGGTACCAAATGACCCATGGACCGGTAGCATTCTGCGGCCCGGGGGTTGGGGACCGTTGTTGTAAAGCATCAATTGTCATCATAAATTGCATTTATAGGACACCAGGTATGCCAATATGCTGAGCTACTCAAATGACAAAAATACACTAATGTGTGGTGATTTTAACATTGACTTGTTAAATCCAAATGAACATACAATGTACAGCAACAGTTTGTTACGAGCGTGGTGGTGGAGGACCCCAAAAAGCAGGCAGGAGGGAGCAGCAGGGTGAACTTGACAAACTGTATTAAAAAATCACTGAGAAAACTAAATCCAGAACAAAGTCCTGAAAACAACAAGAATCCAAAGTAACAAACAAAAACCCATGACAGACGCAAAAACAAGGTGAAAGTAATACAAACAAATCCATGGCAGTGAGGCACAAACACTAAACAACAGAATCACTGACAGCAACAATGACCCGACCCTTTTAACAGAAAACCTCATGACATGATGACAACAGGTGTGCCGCTGTAGAAGGAGCGCCCAACCTGTTGGTCCCAAACAGATCAACCGTGACACAGTCTTTTCCCAGTACTTATGAAACCTATTAGAGTAACAATTGATACTACCACATTCATAGATCACATATTTATAAATAAAATTGACCACAAAATAGAAAGTCACCAAATTAAAAAAATAAAAATAAAAATCAAAGTTAATTAGTATTCGCACTAGACCAGCTAAACACTGAGTTAAAATTGTGGTAAATTCAACTGAAATAGAAGGAGTGTATGAAAATTAATTTCTTGGAGTACTGTAATAATGGAAGCAAAATTATCTTGCAAAAGTCACATGATGATAACGTCAAAAGTAAAATGTCAAAATCAGAGGGATCCTATATAAAACCAAGGATGTGCTGAATGGGAAGTCATTATTATTAAAGGTTTTGCGAGGTGGTAATGTTGGACCCCAAAAAGCAGGGAGGCATGGTGGACTGAACAAAATGTATTTAACAAAAAATACAAACTAAGGCGGACACAAAGACAAACACAGTGACAAAACACAATGACCCGACCTGCACATGTCGGACAGGGACTCCTTTTAACAGAAACACTAACTAATGACACAATGACCAACAGGTGTGCCATCTACAGTGCCACCTGTTGGTCACAAACAGAACCACCCTGACAATTGTACACGTTAGTTCATTATAGCTACCATTAACCCATTTAATCCCACCTGTCACATTTGTGAAGGACAACAATGATTTAATTTACAGGGCTCTAAAAATGTTCCTGAGTAATCTTTCAAAATATTTTCAGGATATAGTTTGGATTGGGCGGCCCGGTAGTCCAGTAGTTAGTGTGCCGACTTCACATTGCAGCGGTACCGGGTTCGATTCCAGCTCCGGCCTCCCTGTGTGGAGTTAGCATGTTCTCCCCAGGCCTGTGTGGGTTTTCTCCGGGTACTCCAGTTTCCTCCCACATTCCAAAAATATGCATGGCAGGCTGATTGAACATTCTAAATTGTCCCTAGGTGTAAGTGTGGGCGTGGATGGTTGTTCGTCTCTGTGTGCCCTGCGATTGGCTGGCAACCAGTTTAGGGTGTCCCCCCGCCTACTGCCCGAAGACAGCTGGGATAGGCTCCAGCACCACCGCGACCCTAGTGAGGATAAAGCGGTTCGGAAAATGGATGGATGATCTTTAGTTTGTATAGTAGTGATATATGCATTTGCAATTACTCAAGTATGTTTGATATCCTTGCAGCATGAGCAAACATTTGTGTGGTCACATTAGTGACCTGTGGGGCCCGGCCGGGCTCAGCCCGAAGAGGTAACGTGGGTCCCCCTTCTCATGGGCTCACCACCCATGGGAGGGGCCAAAGGGGTCGGGTGCAATGTGAGCTGGGCGGCAGCCAAAGGCGGGGACCCTGGCGGTCCGATCCTCGGCTGCAGAAGCTAGCTCTAGGGACATGGAATGTCACCTCTCTTGGAGGGAAGTAGCCCGAGCAGGTGTGCGAGGTAGAAAAGTTCCGACTGGATATAGTCGGACTTACCTCCACACACAACCTGGGTTCTGGTACCATTTCTCTCGAGAGGGGTTGGACTCTCTTCCACTCTGGAGTTGCCCACGGTGAGAGGCGCAGAGCAGGTGTGGGCATACTCATTGCCCCCCGGCTCAGTGCCTGTACATTGGGGTTCACACCGGTAGACGAGAGGGTTGCCTTCAAGTGGGGGGACGGGTCCTGACTGTTGTTTGTGCGTACGCACCCAACAGCAGTTCAGCGTACCCACCCTTTTTGGAGTCCTTGGAGGGTGTGCTGGAGAGTACTCCTGCTGGGGACTCCCTTGTTCTGCTGGGGGACTTCAATGCTCACGTGGGCAATGACAGTGAGACCTGGAGGGGCGTGATTGGGATGAACGGCCCCCCGATCAGAACTCGAGTGGTGTTTTGTTATTGGACTTCTGTGCTCGTCACGGATTGTCCATAACGAACACCTTGTTCAAACATAAGGGTGTCCATATGTGCACTTGGCACCAGGACACCCTTGGCCGCAGTTCAATGATTGACTTTGTGGTTGTATCATCGGATTTGCGGCCGCATGTTTTGGACACTCGGGTGAAGAGAGGGCCGGAGCTGTCAACTGATCACCACCCGGTGGTGAGTAGGCTCCGATGGTGGGGGAAGATGCCGGTCCGTCCTGGCAGACCCAAACGTATTGTGAGGGTTTGTTGGGAGCGTCTTGCGGATTTCCCTCGTCAGAAGGAGCTTCAACTCCCACCTCCGACAGAGCTTTTCCCATGTTCCGGGGGAGACGGGGGACATTGAGTCAGAGTGGACCATGTTCCGTGCCTCTATTGTTGAGGCGGCCAATCTGAGTTGTGGCCGTAAGGTGGTTGGCGCCTGTCGTGGCGGCAACCCCCGTACTCGCTGGTGGACACCAGCAGTAAGGGATGCTGTCAAGCTGAAGAAGGAGTCCTATCGGGCCTTTATGGCCTGTGGGACACCAGAGGCAGCTGACAGGTATCGACTGGCCAAGCGGAATGCAGCTTCGGTGGTCGCCGAGGCAAAAACTCGGGCATGGGAAGAGTTCGGTGAGGCCATGGAAGCCGACTTCCGGACGGCTTTGAGGAAATTCTGGTCCACCATCCGACGTCTCAGGAGGGGGAAACAGTGCACCACTAACACTGTGTACAGTGGGGATGGGGCGCTGTTGACCTCGACTCGGGACGTTGTGAGCCGGTGGGAGGAATACTTCGAAGACCTCCTCAACTCCACCAGCACGCCTTCCTTGGAGGAAGCAGAGTCTGGGGACTCTGATGTGGGCTCTCCTATCTCTGTGGTCGAAGTCACCGATGTGGTTATAAAGCTCCTCGGTGGCAAGGCCCCAGGGGTGGATGAGATCCGCCCAGAGTTCCTCAAGGCTCTGGATGTTGTGGGGCTGTCCTGGTTGACAAGCCTCTGCAACATCGCGTGGTCAGCGGGGAGAGTGCCTCTGGATTGGCAGACCGGGGTGGTGGTCCCTCTTTTTAAAAAGTGGGACCAGAGGGTGTGTTCCAACTACAGAGGGATCACACTCCTCAGCCTCCCTGGTAAGGTCTATTCAGGGGTGCTGGAGAGGAGGGTCCGTCAGGAAGTCGAGCCTCAGATTGAGGAGGAGCAGTGTGGTTTTCGTCCCGGCCGTGGAACAGTGGACCAGCTCTACACCCTTAGCAGGGTCCTTGAGGGCATGTGGGAATTCGCCCAACCGGTCTACATGTGTTTTGTGGACTTGGAGACGGCGTTTGACCGTGTCCCTCAGGGAGTTCTGTGGGGGGTGCTTCGGGAGTATGGGCTGTTCGGTCCCTATACTGCCGAGGTCAGAGTTTGGTTCGCATTGCCGGCAATAAGTCGGAATCGTTTCCAGTGAGGGTTGGACTCCGCCAAGGCTGCCCTTTGTCGCCGATTCTGTTCATTACCTTTATGGACAGAATTTCTAGGCGCAGCCGAAGCGTTGAGGGGGTCTGTTTTGGTAGCCTCAGTATTGCATCTCTGCTTTTTGCAGATGATGTGGTACTGTTGGCTCCTTCAAGCAGGGCTCTCCAACTCTCACTGGAGCGTTTCGCAGCCGAGTGTGAAGCGGTTGGGATGAAAATTAGCACCTCCAAATCTGAAACCATGGTCCTCAGTCGGAAAAGGGTGGAGTGCACACTGCGGGTCGGGGAGGAGATCTTGCCCCAAGTGGAGGAGTTTAAGTATCTTGGGGTCTTGTTCACGAATGAGGGCAGGAGGGAGCGAGAGATCGACAGGAGGATCGGTGCAGCGTCTGCTGTAATGCGGACGTTGTATCGGTCTGACGTGGTAAAGAAGGAGCTGAGCCAAAGGGCGAAGCTCTCAATTTACCGGTTGATCTACGTTCCAACCCTCATCTATGGTCACAAGCTATGGGTCGTGACCAAAAGAACGAGATCCCGGATACAAGCGGCCGAAATGAGCTTTCTCCGCAGGGTGTCCGGGCTCTCCCTTAGAGATAAGGTGAGAAGCTCGGTCATCCGGGAGGGGCTCAGAGTCGAGCCGCTTCTCCTCCACATCGAGAGGAGCCAGATGAGGTGGCTTGGGCATCTGATTCGGATGCCTCCTGGACGCCTCCCTGGTGAGGTGTTCCGGGCATGTCCCACTGGTAGGAGACCCCGGGGATGACCCAGGACACGCTGGAGAGACTGTCACCCAGCTGGCCTGGGAACGCCTCGGGATCCCCCGGGGAGAGCTGGAAGAAGTAGCTGGGGAGAGGGAAGTCTCGGCTTCCCTGCTAAAGCTGCTGCCCCCACGACCTGGCTTAAGCGGTAGAAGATGGATGGATGGATGGGATAGCGCACTGTAGCTAGGTGTACACATAGGTCTATACATACAAATTGCTAGCTCTGTCTAAGTCTAATCTTTTTTCTCGCTTTTAGATTCACTTTGAGTGAATTGATTGATATTTTGGGTCTCAGTGATGGTCCAGACAAGGCATGCAACATTGCAGTTATCCCTCAAAGTGAAAAAGATGCAATTTTCAGTGATTGTGATAGTGATGGATCTGATATGGACTATGAGGGGGAGATGGGCCATTTCCCAGCACGGATATTGAATGCACATGCAGAACTTGTCGGCAGAGATGATGACAGTGACAATATTGATTACAACCTCCCCCTCCCACAAACTACCAGCATTACCTTACCACCTTTTGATCAAGGAGAATGTATGGCCTCCACAAGTAATGCCAATCAGCCTCATGCAATGACCAAATGTCCTGATAGTCCTACCATCACAAGTGCCCCTTTTCAAACATCCTACACTGTTGAAGAACTGGCATCCTCCAGCCAACATAACGTCCAAACAAAAGAATCATAAAGATGCTCTCGCCGGCTGCAGGCCAGGGCAAAAGAACTTGTAACGGTGTATAGTCGCCAGAGGAGCGAAGAACCTCTGTTAACCAGCCTCCAAAAGGGACAAGACAGAAGAACTGCCAAGGTCCTCTAGCCGACTGCAAGCCCAGGCTAAAGAACCTCCAAAGATCTTGAAAAGCCAGAAGAGACCATTTGAAGAATCTCTGGGGTCTTCTAGCTGGCAGAGGGTTGAGTCAGAAGTTCCACTGACACAGCCAGGGTTGGTTAAAAATAAAGACAGAGTGTTCAAACAATCAAAGAGACCGGCCACCTCCAGTCTTCCAAAACACATGATATACAGACAAATGCTGCAGAATGTGTCAAGCAAAGTTATCCCGATCCAATGACCATTTTCTTACTAATGTATCACCCCACTCCACGAGAGATCACCATTGAAATGTCCAAATTCTTCTCCACCCAGACCTAGGCCAGGCAACTGAATATGGGTACTCATTCTATGGGATTATTTTGGCATCTGGCTACAGCACTGTTCCACAAAGACACATGCACTGGTCAAGTGACACCAATGTACATAATCTATGCATTTCCAATGCAATGCGGAGAAATCAATTTGATGAAATAATGGCCTCAATACATTTTGTGGACAACACTGGAGATCCATTTTTCAAGGTTAAGCCAATCTTCACTGAGCTGAACAAGTCTTACAAAGCCATGCCATATCCAGAATGTTTGTCAGTGGATAAGAGCATGACAAGGTACTATGGGTGTCATGGATGTAAGCAATTCATGAAAGGTAAACCGATCTGTTTTGGCTATAAAATATGGAGCCTTGCATCATCCAGCGGATACATGCATCATATGGGGGACGCCACACGCTCCTCCCAAAGACTAGTTTAGGCCAAGGGCCAAGTGTTGTTCTTGGTCTTGCAGAGCAGGGTGAGGTGCCTCCAAGTTGCAAATTCTACCATGACAACCTCTTTACTTCTCTATCACTCCTTGATGAGACGACAAAGAGGGGCTGCGGGAGCTGTGGCATGATGAGGGAAAACCAACTCTTTGATGTTCCCTTCAAACCAAAGAGTGAATTCATGAAGTTATATCGAGGAACCTCTGAAATTTTAACGCAAACAGAAAAGTTGTTGGTCCACTGGAAATAATAATGTTCTGACTGCAGCAACAAACACAAGGGAGCAATATACCGAAACAGTGGTCAAGCGATGGAATAAAGAGCGACATGCCTTTAACCAAGTCCATCAACCACAATGCATTAAACAGTATAATGAACACATGGGAGGTGTGGACCTTCATGACCAATAGGTCTCGAGATACAGCATCACAATCAGGTCCAAGAAGTGGTGGTGGCCCATCTTTTCATGGTCACTCAGTTTTAGCCTGTGTTCACCTTCAGATCTTTAAAGTGTGATTACAGCATATTATCCCACCGGTCAAAATTGTGACCAATCATAAAATACACATTTTAACCTATGTGTCGATATTTTGTTTTATTTTTATTACTGATTACTTAAAAGGGCTACCAATGACACCTGATTTTGACTTTTAAATGTCTGGGAAAAATTTGGGATTAAATGGGTTAATTATCTGTGTGATGGCTCGTTTACAAACTGAGACAGGACCAGCAAAACTAACCTCAGGTTTTACATTTGATGCTCATCTGATAATAATTTTACATGTTTTATCCACAGTATATCCTGTATCATGTAATTATTATGCGGCATATCACATCTGACAAGACTGTACTTTTCACTGCGTTTATGTATTACATTATCGCTGCTCCTCTTACATTACCAAATAAATCAGTTAGATGAAAGAGTTAATCTTTTAATCTTTCATAAACTTCATCATAATTAATGACATGTAGAGAGGGTAGAGAAGTTGAATTTGAGTGGTTAGTATTTACCTTAGCCAAGCTGCAGCCGATCTCGGCAGCCCCGCTATTGTTTACCTTGTTTCCTTCACCTATGGCGTCTGTCAGACTTGACATCAATCCAGTCCCGCTGGTCGCCGTCGCGTCCGGGTTGAAGAAAGTCGCTAGAACTAGTAAATTTGTACTCCAATCATCCAATGTCGATTAAGTCCACACAATTACAACATTCAGCAGCGAAGGTAAAAGTACGGTTTAAAAGGAACCGCACGGTCGTCATCACACTCGGCGTCCAAGCGCTGCGGCAGGGGCCTGAAGCCCTTTCCCCCCCCCCGAGACTCGAGCACGACCGTAGGGACGGGTGATATCCATTCCGGATACCATTCAAGTGATTGGAACACAGCCTGAGCTGTGTGCACCTGGGAAAATGTTTACCCTGAGTTTCAATTTTTATAATAAATGTGACTGTTAGAGTCGAGGAGACTTCGCCTTGTTGTACATGTACAAACAATAATACTTTTTCAGTCACCACAGAGGGTTATAAAGAACTGGAGGAAGCTCAGGCTACAATAGGGTAAGAAGTCATGTTTGGTGATTCACGGAGAGTAGTGAGAATAACCTGATTATGTTATGTATGTTTGTAACATCACACATTATAAAATGAGAAAATTGCTTACTTGATGTTATACTTTTGCTTCTATTATTGCCTTCTCTATTCGCTCTAGCTGGCATTTTCTGATGATTACAAAATGGAATGACTACCTGTTGCACTTGTGAAAATTCTTCATTAGGGGAACAAATGGGCGGGGCATATGCAAATAGTACAGTATGTGTGTGGAGCAGTGAGTGCAATAGCAGCAAAACACCATGTGGGGAGCTACTCAGCTCCATTCTCACACACACACACACACACACACACACACACACACACACACACACACACACACACACACACACACACACACACACACACACACACACACACACACACACACACACACACACACACATACAAACCAAGGGTGGGGCTCAAAAAGCAAAATAGAGAGGACCCAACAGTTTTGTCAGCTTTTGGGCACTTCTGTCAGACTTTCCTCTGATTTCCATCCCCAAACAAATGGTGAATGTAAACAAGGCAATCAGGTTTTCGAGACAGGATTGTACTGCTTGTGTGTCAACATTATGACAACAGGTACTTGGGCCAAAAAGGATAGATTAAAGGTGCTCTCTAATTTTAACAGTAAACACAATGCAAAGAAACAGTGATAGTGATTTATTCTATGCCATTTTTATATATTCATGCACTGAATTGTATACATGCACTGAATTGAAAAATTGTGACACTGAAGAGGTCATCTCACTGGGCCAGATGTTGTTGAGAAGTTGTCATAGGAACCTGACTATTGATGGTGATTCTTTGTCTGGTTTGACACCGGATCATTCCGAGAATGGCTCTTCGGAATCTGCATGAAAAAGGTCAAGTTAACCTCCTTGTTGTAACCCATTTTTGAAAAAGAAAAGATAAGACTGGTGGAGAAAAGACAAAGAAACACTTACTTTTTGTTAGCAATTACATAAATGCAGGGGTTGTAAAAAGTGGAGGACTTCGCAAAGAGAGGGGCGATGATAGCCATGGGTGCAGGAATTGTTCTGGGATCACCAAAAGATGCCCAAAGACACACCATGGAGTATGGAGACCAGGCCACAAGGAACATTACGATCATCACAATGGACATCTGTAAGCCAAAAGCAACAACACCATTTCGACCCATTTGAAAGTGGTGCCTTTATTTTTTGTGCCATTTAACGACTGAATCGGCTGTACAAGATTTAGCTGATATGGAAAGTGTTAATTAAGTGATAAATATGAATGAATACTTAAAATAAACACTATTTTGTACCAACAAACTGTACTGTTATTATAAACTATTACAATTACACTGGGTAGATTTGGAGAAGAGAAAGAAGTGAAGTCCTGCTCTACCTTTGTTACATCCATCTGATCCGACCAGTCAATATTAATGTTATCCAGAGAGTTGCTTGCTTTGTATCTGTTCACTGTGACAGACACATTGTAGTAGCAGTAAAACATGACGGACAGAGGGACGACAAAGTTGACAGCAATCACCATCATAGTGTAAGAAATGAAGGATCTGTGAAAGTAAAACAACGTGTGTTAGTATCTGCTTCTGTTTTACTAAAAGAAAGAGTTGCCCAGTGCAGCCATGTATAAAATCATCCCAGTACAGTGCATAAAATCAGTTGACCGGAATCTGCAGTATTGGGACTGAATGACTACAGCCTTGTTGCTCTGACATCCGAGGACATTAAGTTCTTTTAATGCCTTGCGTTGGACCACTTGAAGAGCTTCCTCGGACCCCTGATGGACATTGGGCTTTGCCAACTAAGCAGATAGGTCAATGCATGATACCAACCTGATGTACCTCAAAAATAAATGCATGCAAAACAAGTATGTTGCATTTATTTTAGTTAAATGCATCCGCATGTCCTCGTGGAGGTGGAAACGTGATGCAGTTATATCACAAAAAAAATTCAGCCCATGTTAAAAAGGAAAAATAAAGGATGATACTTGACACAAATTTTAATAACGTAGTGCACACAAATGAATTAGAGGCTTGACTCGCTGAGTTGAAAATAAAGCAGGGCCATTTGAAAACATGCACCTCTCCTGATGCACTATAAGAAGGAAGGTGAAAGACATTGCTGGAAATATTGAACTTCAGCTGAAGTACAGAATTGTCACCTTGCCCCTCAAATCACAGCAAGTATTTTTGGTAGAGAGGTATTTGCTGATTTTGGGGAAGCTTTTTTGGACTCTTGCTACTTTGTTTTGTGTATTGTGTAGGTTGCTTTCATTATGAGGCTGTTGACTGGTCAAGCTGCGTCTTAGGCACTTGCAGTGACCAACGCACGTCCCGAACTCTGGTCTTCCTTCGCTGAATTTATTTCTGAATTACGTCAGGTATTCCACCACCCAGTTCAGGGAAGAGAGGCCCTAGGACGGCTATTAGACTGTGTTCAGGGTAGGCAAAGGGTAGCTGACTACTCCATTGCGTTTCGCATTCTGGCCGCCGAAAGCGGATTTAATGACTGTGCGTTACGTAGTATCTTCTGATGTGGGCTGGCAATCTGGGACCAATCTACTAACCCTATTGGGCCGGCAACACGGATGTGAACAGTCCTATAATAATAGCTTCCTCGTGTAGCGTCCATTGTGAGCAGACGAGTTTGTATTGTTCAATAAAGATTTTTTTTTAAAAAGCAGACGTGTTTGGTGAAAACTACGTAATATCGGACTGTTATTTTTGCATCGTGTATCAGCCCCTAATCATGGCACCAAAGAAAGCAAGTGGAAGTGGTAAACCTGGTGAAGAAAAGAGGAAAATAGTGCACAAAAGTATAGAATTTAAGAAAGATTTGATCGTGAAATATGAGTCAGGTGTGCGTGTGTCTGTGTTGCCGAAGGAGTTCGGGATGCCGAAATGCCCCGCCTACTGCCTGATGACAGCTGGGATAGGCGCACGCCCCACGACAGATAGAGAGAGAGAGATGTTGCTTCAATTTTTATGTTACTATGTTAATGTTAAAATTGGTGAAAATAAAACATTACAGTTTGTTTGTACATTATTTTACATATTACCTGCTCTCCTATTACATGTGTACAGTTTATTGTGTGAAATTGTAAAAAAAGTGGTTTAAAAAATTTGTTTTCTTGACTTGGAACGGATTAACATTTTTTACATTGATTCCAATGGGAAAGATGGTTTCGGTTTTCAAACAATTCAGTTTTCGAACAATTCGGTTTTCGAACAGTCTTCTGGAACGGATTATGTACGAAAACCGAGGTTTGACTGTACGTGGAAAAAAACTCTTCCACGATGTTCCTTACCGCTGTAAAACAAGAAGAAATGTCTCATATTGTAAGAACTTTTAAAAATAAAAAGTCAACTGATTGCTTTAATATTGATATGACAATAATAAAACAGATTATAGAATTTGTAGTGCGACCTTTCACATACATATGCAACCTGTCTTTTAAAGCTAGTATCTTTCCATCAAAAATGAAAATTGCTAAAGTTATTCCAATTTATAAAAGTGGAGAAAGACATTCGTTCACAAATTATAGACCAATATCATTACTACCACAATTCTCAAAAATATTTGAAAAACTATTCTCTAGCAGACTTGATAGCTTTATACAAAAACATGCGCTGTTAAGTGAAAATCAATATGGCTTCAGGGAAAAAGGGGGACCGGAGGGTGTGTTCCAACTACAGAGGGATCACACTCCTCAGCCTCCCTGGTAAGGTCTATTCAGGGGTGCTGGAGAGGAGGGTCCGTCAGGAAGTCGAGCCTCAGATTGAGGAGGAGCAGTGTGGTTTTCGTCCCGGCCGTGGAACAGTGGACCAGCTCTACACCCTTAGCAGGGTCCTCGAGGGTATGTGGGAATTCGCCCAACCGGTCTACATGTGTTTTGTGGACTTGGAGACGGCGTTTGACCGTGTCCCTCAGGGAGTTCTGTGGGGGGTGCTTCGGGAGTATGGGGTACCGAGCCCATTGATACGGGCTGTTCGGTCCCTATACTGCCGAGGTCAGAGTTTGGTTCGCATTGCCGGCAATAAGTCGGAATCGTTTCCAGTGAGGGTTGGACTCCGCCAAGGCTGCCCTTTGTCGCCGATTCTGTTCATTACCTTTATGGACAGAATTTCTAGGCGCAGCCGAAGCGTTGAGGGGGTCTGTTTTGGTAGCCTCAGTATTGCATCTCTGCTTTTTGCAGATGATGTGGTACTGTTGGCTCCTTCAAGCAGGGCTCTCCAACTCTCACTGGAGCGTTTCGCAGCCGAGTGTGAAGCGGTTGGGATGAAAATTAGCACCTCCAAATCTGAAACCATGGTCCTCAGTCGGAAAAGGGTGGAGTGCCCACTCTGGGTCGGGGAGGAGATCTTGCCCCAAGTGGAGGAGTTTAAGTATCTTGGGGTCTTGTTCACGAATGAGGGCAGGAGGGAGCGAGAGATCGACAGGCGGATCGGTGCAGCGTCTGCTGTGATGCGGACGTTGCATCGGTCTGTCGTGGTAAAGAAGGAGCTGAGCCAAAGGGCAAAGCTCTCAATTTACCGGTCGATCTACGTTCCAACCCTCATCTATGGTCACGAGCTATGGGTCGTGACCGAAAGAACGAGATCCCGGATACAAGCGGCCGAAATGAGTTTTCTCCGCAGGGTGTCCGGGCTCTCCCTTAGAGATAAGGTGAGAAGCTCGGTCACCCGGGAGGGGCTCAGAGTCGACCCGCTTCTCCTCCACATCGAGAGGAGCCAGATGAGGTGGCTTGGGCATCTGATTCGGATGCCTCCTGAACGCCTCCCTGGTGAGGTGTTCCGGGCATGTCCCACCGGGAGGAGACCCAGAGGACGACCCAGGACACGCTGGAGAGACTATGTCACCCAGCTGGCCTGGGAACGCCTCGGGATCCCCCGGGGTAGAGCTGGAAGAAGTAGCTAGGGAGAGGGAAGTCTGGGCTTCCCTGCTAAAGCTGCTGCCCCCGCGACCCGGCGATAAGCGGTAGAAGATGGATGGATGGATGGATGGAAAAACGGACCACACAAATGGCAGTTATGGAGTTTGTGGGCGCAATATCCACTAACATAGACAAAAAATAATTTACTGTTGGGATTTTCCTAGATCTAAAAAAAGCATTTGACACAATAGATCATAGTATATTATTGAATAAATGAGAGAGATATGGTATTAGCGGTGTAGCTTATAAATGGATAAAAAGATATCTAGAAAACAGGTATCAGTATGTGCAGTTCAACAATAAAAAAACGAATCAACTGAAAATCACTCATGGAGTTCCTCAGGGGTCTCTGCTTGGTCCAAAACTATTCATCTTTTATATAAATTATATCTGTAAGGTCTCAAAACAATTTAAATGTGTCCTATTTGCTGATGATACAACTTTCTACTGTTCTGGAATAAACTTGAAACAGCTCCTGACAACCGTAGAAAATGAATTAAACAAATAAAAAAACTGGTTCGACAGGAATAAATTGTCACTTAACTTGAAAACATCTAAGTTCATTGTTTTTGGCACAAGACCAATCAAACACCAAGCTAAAATTATGGTAAACTCAATTGAGATAGAAAGAGCGTATGAAACCAAGTTTCTCGGATTAGTAATAGACTCAAAACTATGTTGGAAGCCACATATCGATAACGTAAAAAGAAAAATAGCCAAAACCATAGGGATCCTCTACAAAACCAAGGATGTGCGAAATAAGAGATCTTTGTACACATTATACCAGGGGTGTCAAACTCATTTCACATGGTGGGCCACATACGGCCTCTGTAGATGTCAAGTGGGCCGGACCATTAAAAATTATACCAGACTCTGCTATAAATAACCAAAATAATATGTATTTCCTTTGTTTTGGTCTAAAGAAGCACAAGAACACTAGGAAAATGTTGAAATTTAATGAATGTGTCTTTTACAAAACATTTCATGAAGCACCTAAGATTTCCTTAGACAGATGTCCATCCATCCATCCATTTTCCGAACCGCTTGATCCTCACTAGGGTCGCGGGGGGTGCTGGAGCCTATCCCAGCTGTCTTCGGGCAGTAGGCGGGGGACACCCTGAATCAGTTGCCAGCCAATCGCAGGGCACACAGAGACGAACAACCATCCACGCCCACACTCACACCTAGGGACAATTTAGAGCAGGGGTGTCAAACTCAAATACACAGTGGGCCAAAATTTAAAACTTGGACAAACTCGCGGGCCAACATTGATATTTATTTAAATTTTTCCTTCGGATATAACAATGAACCTGTGCATTTGGACACAACACGTTTTGCTTAAACACTGAATATGGAACAAGCAAAGTTGAATACTTCACAATATATAGCTTAATACTGCACAATCGAATTTCAAATAAAAAAAAAACACATCAATGGCATTTATTTCTTAAATAAAATTGAACTGAAAATTGTATGCCTTTTTATTTGCAGACTTCTGATTTAAATTTCAACAGTAACCTTTTTCCACAGGCTAATAATAAATGAACTAACAATGATATCCTTCGATGAAAGTGCAACCATTCAAGCCCATGCCTTGGAGAAGAAGCAAGAAAGTGCTCAAAGAAAACATGAATTATTACTCCGGTTGAAACACATGGATCTACTCTGAAGTGTTCAAGCCAGATACCTGGCATCTCTTCTTGGATGCCAGTTCATTGATGTCTGGGGTCAGGCTCTGAGCTGAGGAAATCCTTAGGATCGAGCAAAGGTGTTCATCAGTCAGACGTCTTCTGTGAGCTGTTTTGATCATCTTCATCGAGGAGAATAGTTGCTCACATAGATAAGTGCTGCCGAACATGGAGAGCTTCTTAGCAGCTTGGGTGCGTAGCTGAGGCATTGTGTCAGGGATGAAATGTGGAAACCGTGCAGCACCCACAGCATCGTACTTTGACTTCAGTGTGTCACTACACTGGAGTTCAATCAGCTCCATTTGACGGTTGGTTGGTGCATTTTCCACAGCAACTGCAAACGGATTGCTCAGCAGTTCAAACCTACATTTCTGGACATCAAAGTCGGCAAATCGCCGGGCAAACTCAACACTGAGTACGCTGAGTTTATCAGCAAACTGGGCACGTGGAAACACGGCGGTAGAGATGTGCATTGAAATGGTTTGGCAGCAGGGAAAATGGCCCAGGTTTCCTTGGAGCATCTGATTCTCCCACAAGAACAGTTTAGTTTTAAAGGCCCTCACTGCGGCGTACATGTCTGATGATACGTCCCCCCCCCCTGAAGCTGCAGGTTTAGCGCATCGAGATGGTTTGTGATGTCACACAGAAAGGCCAGTTCACACAAAAACTTTGGCTCACGGAGCTCCCCAGTGTCTTTCCCTTTGCTGTCCAGGAACCGACATATTTCCTCACGCAGCTCAAAACATCGGTTCATTACTTTCCCTCTGCTTAACCATCTCACTTCTGTGTGATACGGCACATCCTCGTATTCCGAACCACATTCCTCCAGAAAAGACTTGAACTGGCGGTGATTCAGACCTTTTGCTCTTATAAAATTCACTACTTGTGTTACTGAGGTCATAACATGTTCCATCTTTAGGGCTTTGCCACACAGTGATTCTTGATGTATGATGCAGTGGTAAACGGTTAGCTCACCTACACAGTTCTCCAACCGCATCCTCTCCCGAACCCTGCCCACCAGTCCACTCTTTTGACCGCACATTGCTGGCGCGCCGTCTGTCGTTAGTCCCACAAGTTTATCCCAAGGCAGCTTCATTTCAGTGACACAGGTGGAAACCTCTTCAAATATGTCCTTTCCTGTGGTGGTGCCATGCATTGATTTTAATCCCAAAAGTTCCTCCGTAACACACATATTTGAGTCCACTCCACGGATGAAAACTGACAGCTGGGCAGTATCACACGTGTCGCTGCTCTCGTCCACAGCAAGGGAGAATGCAACAAAATCTTTTCCCTTCTCCATCAGCTGCTCAAGTAGGTTGGTGGCAAGATCACATGTGCGAGCAGCGATTGTGTTCCTGCTCAGGCTCACATTTGAAATTGCTTTCTTTTTCTCTGGGCACACGAGATCACAAACTCTCATCATGCACTTTTTCACGAACTCTCCCTCATTGAAGGGCCGTGCTGATTTTGCGATCTCTGCCGCCACAACAAAACTAGCCGCTACAGCAGCCTCACTTTGCGATGTGGCTTTTTTTAACATAGTCTATTGTGTCGCCAAACGTCTTTTCATCTCCTCCGCTTTCTGGCGCCTCTGAGTCGTGTCCATGTCCTTGTACTTGTCGTGGTGTTTTGTTTCATAGTGTCGTCGTATATTGTACTCCTTGTTTATAGCCACGTTGGCTCCACATACAAGACACACAGGTTTGTCTTTTAGATTTATAAACAGATATTCTGTCTCGCACCTGTCCAGAAAGGTCCTGTTTCCTGCCTTTTTTTTCACCATTTTTGGGAGAGGTAGCGCTGTGCCAGTAGTTGCGTGAGGTAGCGAGGTATACTGTCAACAACGGAGAGAGTGTTAATTGGTCCCGATGGAAGCGCCAAAACACCAGCTGAGCATTCTGGGATTTGTAGTATTAGCGTTACATGCGCTGCATAATACCGGCGGGCCAGCTCTAATAGTCATTTAGTATTGCCTTGCGGGCCAAATATAATTACACCGCGGGCCAAAATTGGCCCGCGGGCCAGAGTTTGACACCTATGCATTATACTCTTCATTATTATTACCATATATGACTTACTGTGTGGAAATATGGGGAAATGCCTGTAAAATAAACACACTCCCTATTCTAAAACTACAAAAAAAGCAATCCGAATTATTAATAGATCAAAATATACGGAACCCACAAATCCACTACTTATCAAATTAAACATGATGAAATTTAAGACCTGGTTGACTTTAAAATCCATCCATCCATTTTCCGAACCGCTTGATCCTCACGAGGGTCGCGGGGGGTGCTGGAGCCTATCCCAGCTGTCTTTGGGCAGTAGGCGGGGGACACCCTGGACCGGTTGCCAGCCAATCGCAGGGCACACAGAAACAAACAACCATTCGCGCTCACACTCACACCTTGGGACAATTTGGAGTGTTCAATCAGCCTGCCATGCATATTTTTGGAATGTGGGAGGAAACCGGAGGGCCCGGAGTAAACCCACGCAAGCACGGGGAGAACATGCAAACTCCACACAGGAAGGCCGGAACTGGAATCGAACCCGGTACCTCTGCACTGTGAAGTCGACGTGCTAACCACTCGACTACCGGGCCGTCAGTTCTAAACATTAATTAAGTATAATAATAAATCAGAATTAAGTTGATAAATAGAGAAAGGTACTGCAATATCCATTATGAATACAAGAAAATTGACAGAAGAGTACCAGAGTGTGTATGTATAAAATCCCGATACAAACCAAAAGTAGTAAAAATATCACGATCAAGGGTAAAAGCATCAGCATTTATGGAGACTTCTTCCTTCTTTCTATCTTTCTTTTCTGATTGATATAAAAATGATCTATTTATATATAAATACATAACTTGGGGTAGGACTAGATGAGTTTTTTACTTCTTCCTACTGCTTTGAACATAATAATTGTGTTGTATGATGACTGATTTCTCTTTCCTTTTCCAATTTTACTTACCTTACTTTCTGTCAATTTATTACTGTATATGTTTTTATGTTCAATAAACAAACAAACAAATGTACATTTCACATTAACTCAGGCCCAGTTTCAGGGTATCATATACATGGGATTTCATAATTTAACTCCATGGAACCAGGATTACACAATTATTTGTACATATGTACTATTTACACCAAGTAAAAATATTTTCACATGTACTTTTGGGAGGGAATAACAATGGTTTTGAGTTCAAGCAGTCTTGACAACTCACGCGTCATTCTGCCGCCAGTTAATGGTGCATGTAGCTCCAGTTGGGTCTGGGGCATAGCCAGCCCAGCCCACGATAGGCATCGTGGACCAGAACAAAGCATTAAGCCATGCTGCCAGAATCAGAAGATTGTATGAACGCACTGTCATTTTCTGCCCTGAAGAGACAAAGGACAAGCACATGTGCACGGAAAGTACTGTACAGTGTAAACATTATTGTGTCTATTTCTACATATTATTGGCAACACATACTCAAGTTGGTGAAAAGTTGTTCACTGTACACGCCGTAAATGCAGAATACAATATGATTCAATACCTATGTCAGGCCTGCAAATTGTGAGGTATCGGTCTATGGCCACCACAGTCAACAGGCCAATGCTAGCCATGCCAAAGAAGATGTTGAGAGCTGCATAAATCTGGAATAAAAAACAATTGGAGCAGTCTGACATTATGCCCTGATAACAGTCCTCAAATAGACCATGCCAGGGAGGCCCCGTGTGACCCCCAGGGAACATTATTTTAAGTTAATTACATTTTTTTTTTTAAATACAGTGCCTGATGATGTAGTGGTACACACTCCTGACTTGTGTGCAGGCATCTTGGGATCGGTGTGCGTGTGTGCGTGTGTGTGTGTGTGTGTGCGTGCGTGTGCGTGTGCGTGCGTGCATGCGTGTGTGTGAATGATTGTTTGTCTCTATATATGCCCTGCATCTGACTGGCGACCAGTTCAGGGTGTAGTGTGCCTCTGGCCCGAAGTCAGCTGAGCTAGGCTCCAGCACCCCCAGCAAAGCTTGTTCAGGATAAGCGGTGTTGAAAATAGGTGGATGGAAAGTGTAATTAATTGCACATCCACTGCACTGTGTGCACGCGTGTGTGTACATATATGTACATACACACACACGCACGCACGCACGCACACACACACACACACACACACACACACACGCGCGTTTGAACTTCGTTGTGACAGACAATGTTTCAGTTATTTGTCGTAAATCCTTCTTGTTTGTTTTCTGTAAAGAACATTAATTAGGATAAAATGTCATTCAGGTGCACGTCTAACTGTCTCATTGACCAGTGCTTCTCAATTATTTTCTGTTACGCCCCCACTAACAAGAAGAAAACAATTCACAACTCCCCACTCACTCCCAGCACTATAAATATCATTTTACCTTAAATGTAAAAAAGCATGCTTATATAAACTGTAAACATTTTTGACCGATTTATTGCACCATTTCATTCTGAAAACTAAAATAAAATCTCGAAATAATAAATTCAAATTCAGCTCAGCAACATTAACTTAGGAGCACAATATATAAAACACTTTAGTCTACAAAACAAAAACGAATAAAACAATTTGTGCTGATTTATTAATTTTTTTAAATCAAAATGAAGAAGTCAGAATTGATGGCTTCGATGAGCACGTTTTGCAATGTACAACTTTTCTAGCGGCTTATCAGCGTGTCATGTCTTGAAGTGGCGGCTTGATTTATTTGGCTTCATGCTGTCAGCAGCCAGCATTTTTTGACACAGTCAACACCGGTCTTTCCTCATCCGTCTCCCACTGTAGATACGCTGAAGCCAAGCGCTACATAAGCTTTGTCATATTTCCTTGACTGGTCTTTGGGGTCACTTTCTTTTGTCTCATGATCTTTGTCTTTCTCCGCCTTTCTTTGTCATCCCTGTTTAAAAAAAAAAAAATCATGTCTCCTGAGCCTTTGTTAACTGCACTTCATAGAGCCTGCTCGGTACAAAAAAACAAACCTACACCTTAAGGCTAATACAGTACTGCGCACTCTCTGACAATAAGGACGCCACTGCCAACTGCTGTCGTGGATGTAAAATTACACTTTATTCTATTTCCTTTGGCAAAAAAAATGCATGTTCCTCAGAGTCCCTGGCATCCCCCCCCCCATTATTTGAGAATGACTGTGACAAAAACAAATTATATTTTTGGTCACAGCAGAGAGTTGAGAATCACAAAATGGTTTCTTCATCCTGGGCGGGGGGGTTATAACAGACAATTATTGAGAAGTTCTATCTTACAATTAAGTGGAGTGAATAGGTTTTCCTCAGCTGTACGTTTCACTTTGGATTAGTATCATGTGTCCTAATAGCCTATCATCGTGGAACAAGAAGAGAGGAGAAAAACAAAAATCTCAGGCGACTCACAATTAGTTAAAACTAGACAATAAAATAAACACGAGACAGGAGAATAAATAATTAAATAATATACACTGCTTGCTCTAACTTTCTCAACTGTATTTATCTCACAAGATTTGAGAAATGTGCAAATGGTGCAGTAGAAACGGTTTTTTTTTGGTTTTGGATTGTTTGGAAGATTTCAAAGAACTCATGCCATCATCATCTTGTCTGTCCTCTTGAAAATACATGTATGGCACCCACCTGACAACCTGCGTAGCCAAATTTCCAGTTTCCGTGGATATCGGAGGCAGCTGACATAGGGTAGCCAATGCCTGCTACCCCGATGTCAGTGAAGGCCAAGTTGATGATGATAAAATTAGTAGCAGTGCGGAGCTCCTTAAACTTAACAAACATTAGAAGAACGACAATGTTGCTCAGTAGACTGATGATACCTGGAAAGAAAAAAAGTGAAAAAGAGTTTGAAATTAGAAGTCCATCTTGCAACGTAAAGCCTCAAAACTCAGAATTCGTGTCAGCCTACTCATCCATTCATCCATTTCCTGAACCGCTTATCCTCACAAGGGTCACGGGACATGCTGGAGCCTATCCCAGCTGGCTTTGGGCAGCAGGCGTGGGACACCCTGAACCGGTCGCCAGCCAATCGCAGGACACACAGAGACAAATAACCATCTGCGCTCATACTCACACCTAGGGACAATTTTGAGTGTTCAATCAGCCTGCAATGCATGTTCTGGGAATGTGGGAGGAAACCGGAGTACCCGGAAAAAACCCACACAGGCACGGGGAGAACATGCAAACTCCACACAGGGAGGCCGGAGCCAGGCTTGATCCCATGACCTTTGCACTGTGAGGTCAACGCGCTAACCACTGGCTCACAGAGCTGCCCTCAGCCTACTCAATACAGCAATTTATCTTCTTCCGTATTGGATCACATTTGCACCAACTGTCACTTTTTTTCAGAGCGATACCAATACCGATACTAATGGCAAGTAACCAATATCGACAGTACATTTGATCCATAACATTTCTATTATACCAATGGCAAATAATTTTAAAAACCTTTCATTCTCAAAAGACCTCATTACGACCGGAAAATGTGGGGATCAGGACATTGAAAAGTTGTAAAAACCTTTTGTTGTCGAAAAGCCACTTCCACCAGTGGGTCCGTCGATGTAAAGTGTCACTGTTGAAGTTATGCAGACGCTAACAGACCAGTCCAAAGTTAGCTGAAAGCTAACAACTTGATTCAACACCAAATGATGCTAGTTTTTCAGCGATTCTGATCGATCCTCATGGCTGGCATGCTGGGGCCTATCCTGGCTGACTTCGAGAGTAGGCGGGGTACACCCTGAACTGGTTGCCAGCGAGGGCACATACTAACAAACAACCATTCAAACTGACAATCACACCTAAGGACAATTCAGTAATCAGTTAACCTACTGTGCATGTTTTTGGAATGTGGGATGGTGCCGTTCTTAAGTGATTCTGCTGTTGCCGATGTGCATTGAACACACCGCAGCGCTTGGAGCGATGACTTTTGTTCACGAGGGAGAGATAACTTATTCTCTAGCCGGGGTGGGCAAACTTTTTGGCTCGGGGGCCACATTGATTCCTAAAAAAGGACTTGCCTCACCCACTGCAGGTATTTGGCCATAGCCGCTTTCCTTGTTGTCAGTTCGAGGTTGCCATTGGCTTGTGGTATACCGAGGTACTTGTAGCTGTCCTCAATGTCTGCTATTGTTCCTTTAGGGAGTGAGACCTCTTCAGTGCGGACCACCTTGCCTCTCTTAGTCACCATCCGACCACATTTCTCAAGCCCGAATGACATCCCGATGTCACTGCTGTCGATCCTGGTTGTGTGGATCAGGGAGTCTATGTCCCTTTCGCGCTTAGCATACAGCTTTATGTCATCCATGTAGAGGAGGTGACTGATTGTAGCTCCATTTCTGAGGCGGTATCCGTATCCTGTCTTGGCGATTACTTGGCTTAGGGGCTTCAGTCCTATGCAGAACAGCAGTGGGGAGAGTGCATCACCTTGGTATATGCCGGACTACTTTGCCATAGAATACCAACGAGTTTTAAAGATGGGGCTTGCCGAATGTTCAGTGGGATGATCATTCCAAAGAGAGGGACCAGCAATGGAAAAGGCTCGATCCCCTCTGAGCTTAGTTCTTGGTTCTTTTAATAATGTCTGGTCCGCAGACCTGAGGCGTTTAAGGGCGGATGAGCTCAGAGAGGTCATCAGGCCATTTAAACATTTGAAAAAAAATAGGATCTTAAAAAGAACTCTAAAATGTATCGGGAGCCAGTGAAGGGATGCTCGAGTAGAAGTTATGTGCTCCCTCTTACGAGTACCAGTCAGGAGGCAAGCAGCAGCATTCTGGACTAGCTGGAGACGCTTCATGGAGGATTGTCTGACTCCAAAGTAAAGTGCATGACAATAATCCAGCCGGGATGTGACGAAGGCATGACTCTTTTTTTTTCTTTTCTACACCCCTCCCCCCAATTTTGCTGCTGTAGACTGCAAATTTCCCCAGTGTGGGACAAATAAAGGTTATCTTATCTATCTTATCTTGATTACTGTCTCAAAGTGCTCAGGAGAAAGGAGATGTTTTACTTTAGCCAGCTGCCTAAGATGAAAGAAGCTGGATTTAACAACAACACCAATTTGCTGGTCAAGTTTAAAATCACTGTCCAGTTTAAGACCCAAGTTTGAGACTGTTGACTTAAAATAAGGAGACAGGGGGCCCAAGTCTACAGGACCGGATGTACAAGGGCCACTGGGACCAAACACGATCACTTCTGTCTTGTTTTCATTGAAATTCAAGATATTTAGTGCCATCCAGGTTTTGATTTCCTCCAGGCAGAATAAAAGTGGCCTTCATGAGAAAGCTTATTTTTTGCTCAGTGGGACATAGATCTGACTGTCATCTGCATAGCAGTGGAAGGAAATACCATGTTTCCTTAAGATGGTACCCGATGGGAGCAGGTACAGTGAGAGCAGCAGAGCCCCCAGAATTGAGCCCTGTGGAACACCACATGACCGTGGTATATGCTAAATCAAATTGGCCTAATTTTTGGCATTTTCTGGAGATCACATTTCAAAGAACTCCCCCGACAAGTTTTTATGAGATTGTCCAAACTGTGCATGTTTTTAAGATCATCAAGTTGATGAATAAAAGCAAAGCTTTTCTTTTGTCAAGTGATGCTGCTGAGACGATACACTGAAAACAATGGTGGCTTGCATTTACTCAATTTTATTTTGTCAAGTGGGTGCACACAAAAGAATCATCTGGATTTAGATATCATGTTCAAGTAGATCCCCCTCCAATTCTGCTGCTGAAGACTGCAAATTTCCCCAGTGCGGGACAAATAAAGGTTTTCTTATTCTTATTCTTATTCTTATGTTTTGTCTAATTCAAAAGTATACTTGGATCCAGATGATATTATTCCATACAACTGCTAGACAAAATAAAATTGAGTAAATACTAGAGGTGTCAAATTGCGTGAATTGCGAATAATTCATGACAGTCATATTTAACGTGTTGTTTTTTAATCGCGTTAATCTAAATTTTAATCTCTAACTTTGTTTCTGTAGGTGGGTTGCCTTTTTGTAATATCCCTTTTTATATGTTGGCTTCTTGTGTTTGAGTTCTTGAGGGTGAGAAACAATAGTCAGTCACAGCCTGAAGCGGACATTGGACATCATGTTGGGCTTGTATTGCATAAGGTGATTCGCTCCTATTGGAGTTGGAAGGGCCAGCTAAACAGCGGTGAGGAGAGGAGTGGTGAAAATGGAGGAGGATGTGAGAGTTCTCGGCCCAATGAATGGAAAATGTACATTCCAAAAACGCCCTGATGGGACTATTGATAAAGGTAGTGTTGTGCCGAATTTGTAAGAAGGAGTTTGTTTCCATCGAAGCGGCTCAAGTTTAGCCAACCACATCAATGCAAAGCACCCAGTCGCGAGTGCAGCCACAGCTAACATTATATCGCGAGCCATAGCAAAGCTCTTTGCCAAGCTAAACTCGAGAACACCCCGCGTATGAGGCATGAAATCAGCATAGCTGCTGTGTCCTCTACCCTCTAGAAGTGATTTATGTTTATTTCAACACTTTATTTTTTAATGATGAACAGTGTTATTTCTGAAGTGTTAATTCACAGCACTGTGACGTGAGGGTCTGTTTTATTTATTTTTTATTATCTGAAACAAGTTCAGTGTTCAGTACTTGTATAGCTCAGAAAAGTGTTCTTACTGTTTTTGACATGTTAATAAAGCATTTTTTATGGACCTGATGTTCTATTTCATTTTTATTTTGTAATTATTTGGAGATTTACCAAAAAACATAACAGTGATATTCCCCCTAGCGGTCGAAACTAAAGGTTGCAGGTAAGACTTGGGACGTGTCTCAAATACAGCAGAAAGTAAATGGCTCGGACTGCATCTGTTCACGCCTGTTTTAAAACAATAAACCACTTTATAATGCCATTTTATTTGTGATGTCAATCTTTTAATCTGCCTCAATAATGTAATGAATGTAAAATGAAAATAGGGGTTTTCTCAGCAATTTTAGATGAGATTAAAATATACATTAATTAGATCAATTATTACAGATTTTAATTAATTCATCTCACAATTGTTTTAATCTCTTGACAGCACTAGTAAATTCAACCCATCATTTTTTTCATTGTACACTGTTTGCCAAGAAAAATTACAGATTTTAATGTTCATATAATCTTGTAAATATTAAGAACCTTTGCACTCACAGGCCTGGTAAAAAAAAATCTTTATGTTCGGTTATTTTGTGATTGTTAAAAAATAAATCTGGCAAAAATTCTAGTTATTATTATTATTATTATTATTATTGTTGGGTGACCCAGTGGTCGACTGGTTAGCGCGTCGGCCTCAAAGTGCAGAGGTGCAGGGTTCGAGTCAGTCTACGGCCTTCCTGTGTAGAGTTTGCATGTTCTCCCCCTGCCTGTGTGGGTTTCCTCCGGTTTCCTCCCACATTCCAAAAACATGCATGGCAGGTTAATGGAACACTCGAAATTGTCCCGAGGTGTGAGTGCGGATGGACTGGCAACCGGTTCAGGGTGTCCCCTGCCTACTGCCTAAAGACAGGTGGGATAGGCTCCAGCACCCCCTGTAACCCTTGTGAGGATGAATTATTATTATTATTTAATTTTTAGGCGGCCCGGTAGTCCAGTGGTTAGCACGTCGGCTTCACAGTGCAGAGGTACCGGGTTCGATTCCAGCTCCGGCCTCCCTGTGTGGAGTTTGCATGTTCTCCCCGGGCCTGCGTGGGTTTTCTCCGGGTGCTCCGGTTTCCTCCCACATTCCAAGAACATGCATGGCAGGCTTGTTGGGCACTCTAAATTGTCCCTAGGTGTGAGTGTGGCGTGGATGGTTGTTCGTCTCTGTGTGCCCTGCGATTGACTGGCAACCAATTCAGGGTGTCCCCTGCCTACTGCCCGAAGACGGCTGGGATAGGCTCCAGTACCCCCCGCGACCCTAGTGAGGATCAAGCGGTTCGGAAAATGGATGGATGGATGGATGGATTTAATTTTTATTTATTTGTTTATTTGTCTTTCATGAACAGAGGGGTTCTGACAATCGATGTGTATTACACTTGTACTCTCAGTAAGGCAATATTGCTTTGATTTTATGCAAATGTGAAAAGGCAACTTTCAATTACATGTTGCTGTATCACAAAATGGTGCGGGTAGACTTATATTTGGAGATCTGTTCAGAATACAAATTGACATCTGATTCAAATTTGATTAGGTTACATTCAAACATACTTTCAATTAACTACTATTATTGAATCTTCTTCACTTTGGTTTTACATGGTGTGAAGCAGAAATCTCAACACAAGTTTGAAGAAAGAAAACTGAATTGAAGTGCTGTTAAAATGTATATATTAAAAAATATGAAGTAAGATATTTTTACTGAACAGAAAATGAGAATACTCATATTATGAAGAATGTATATTACCCAATTGCAAAACAAAAGTCCTAAATAAACATGATGTTTTTTATTACCTGCAGTTATAAGATATGCAGCCACTATGTTGTGCTCCAGTTGGGAAAAGGAACTTTTTCCTCCATAAGGTATATCGTCATTTGAAACATTGAGTCCAGCATTAATTCCCATTCTCGGAAATGTCATTCACAAAGTGAAATAAGGTAACAACAAAATATTTTCCAGAAAGAAAATTGTGAAGAGGTCTTCAAATTTCAGAACTTTGCTGTTTGCTCAAATCTGCTTGTTGTATTGCAATAAGGGGTGGTCCATGTAGAGGGGTGAGGTGGAGAGGATTATTACATACCACTGTGTTCCCTTGTTGACAAGTAACGGGAGGCAGCTTTTTGGTAACATGCGCAGCAGTGTTCCACTTGAGAAGATTACCGCTCACGTGGAATTTTCTTGGGAATGAGCCCTTCGCCACTCAAGGCACACATTGATTTCAAAACAAATACCAAAACGTGTTAAAAGTATACAGCACAAATACCGTACACATTCTATACCAGGGGTGTCAAACTAATTTTTGTCATGGGCCATATTTTAATTACCATTTCCCTTGGAGGGCCGTTATGACTGAAACCACATAAAAAAGTCAATAATAATGGTTTATTAACTATTGTTTAAGTTACTGTTATGAGGGGTTTGGTGCAAGAAAATGCTGACAATCTGTCTCTTATTACATTTTGAGAATTTTAAATTTAGGTAGAGATTTTGCTAAGCATCATGGAAGTTGACATGTTTGATTTGCCTTCACGGGCCACATAAAATGATGTGGCGGGCCAGATTTGGGCCCTGGGCCTTGAGTTTGACACCTGTGCTGTATACAATAACAGCGGTAAGGACATGAATATTTAAAAAAAACAACAACAAAAACGCTATTGTATCTTCTGCCTTTTGCTGTCATCTAATTGTTGCGTCGTGCTCCAGATTTAATGCTACTGTAGTGACTTCGCAATTCATAATTCACCACGAACTGCAAATACTTAAAGTAATTGCGGTCCCTTTAAGGACCGCCATGTTTAGTTTTGTTGCTAGGGAAACGTTTTGTCAGCCGTTACCTGTTTGGCTCGAGAGTGGAGTAAAATGTGAAAAATAAAACGACACACTTGCTGTGTGTGAAAGTGAGAAATTGTCGCCTTATTTTACAATTTCCACACTGGTGACCCTCGACGTTTTTTGCTGGACGATTCCAGACCGCGAAGATGTCCGTGAACGCTGTTTCGCTCAAGCTCCCCGAGTTTTGGGAATCATCTGCGTCTGCTTGGTTCGCTCAGACCGAGGCCCAGTTCGCCCTACGCGACGTCACTGCGGACATTACTAAATATTACTACGTTGTTTCCGCGCTGGGCCGCTCGACGGCTTCCAGGGTCGTGAGTCTCCTCAAGTCTCCTCCGACAGACGGACGATATGATGCGCTGAAGGCTCACTTATTGAAAACCTTTGAACTTTCCGACGCTGAACGAGCCAGCAAACTTTTCTCTCTCCACGGCCTGGGGGACGGCAAACCCTCCGAGTTAATGGATCGCATGCTCGAGCTGCTGGGCGAGCACAAACCGGACTTTCTTTTTCTTCACCTTTTTCTGCGCCAATTACCCGCACAGGTGAGGGCAGCTTTAGCGAACACTGCTATCACTGACTGTAGAGAGCTAGCTGCGGAGGCTGATAAATTTTTCCTGGCCAGCCAGCAACACTGTGCAGCGGCTCTCCTCCCCGTGGCTGCCGCTGGTGCCCCCGATAATTACGCGCTCGTCGCAGCGGCTGTGCCTCACCCGCGGCCGGCTACTGGTTTATGTTTTTACCACGCCAAGTTTGGACCGAAGGCCAGGAAGTGCCGCTCGCCGTGCTCGTTCGGCGGGCCGGGAAACGCCGTGGCTGGCGCTCATTAGTGGCCATGAGCGTCGGCAACGTTGGCAGGCTACTTTTCATCTGCGACTCTATCTCTGGACGGCGTTTCCTCTGCGACACAGGGGCGCAACGCAGCATTTTGCCCGCATCGCAGATCGACATGGTAGCTGACAGCCACGGCCCCCCTTTGGCAGCTGCTAATGGGAGCCCCATCCGCACCTACGGCATGAGGTTTGTGGAACTGTGCTTCGGCGGGCAGCGTTTTGGTTGGAACTTTGTTACAGCGCGTGTCGATGTACCGCTTTTGGGGGCGGATTTTTTGTGCGCTCATGGACTTTTAGTGGACATGAAAAATCAACGTTTGATAGACGCTGCCACTTTTTGTTCTTACGAGTGTACACTCGGCCCGGCTGAAGTCATCCGCCTCTCCAGCATCCTCCCCCTCACAGACGCTTTCCATCGCCTACTCGCCGAATTCCCTGCACTCACACAGCCCACCTTCACCTCTGCGACTGCCAGACACGGGGTGGAACACCACCTCGCCACCACGGGCCCACCGGTCTACGCCCGCGCCCGGCGCCTGGACCCGGCCAAGCTGGCTGTGGCCAAGACGGAGTTCAACAACATGGAGCGCCTGGGGATTGTCCGCCGCTCGAACAGCCCTTGGGCCTCTCCTCTCCACATGGTCCCTAAACCCGGTGGCGGCTGCCGCCCTTGTGGTGACTATCGACGGCTCAACGACGCTACGACGCCCGACCGCTACCCTGTGCCACACATCCAGGATTTCTCAGCTCACCTAGCCGGCAAGGTGATTTTCTCCAAGGTCGACCTCGTTAGGGGCTACCATCAGGTGCCCGTTCACCCCCCTGACATCCCTAAAACAGCAGTCATCACACCTTTTGGATTATTTGAGTTTCTGCGCATGCCGTTTGGACTTAAGAACGCTGCTCAGACCTTCCAACGTCTGATGGACTCTGTGCTGCGGGACCTTTCCTTTGTTTTCGTGTACCTTGACGACATCCTGGTAGCGAGTTCTTCCACGGCAGAACACATGGCACACCTCCGAACCCTTTTTCAACGGCTCAGTCAACACGGACTTATCATCAACCCGGCAAAGTGCCAGTTTGGCCTCTCCACCATTGACTTCTTGGGGCACAGGGTCACGGAGGCAGGCGCAGTTCCTCTCCCGTCTAAGGTGGAAGCCGTCGCAGCGTTCCCACGCCCAGTCACTGTGAAGTCCCTGCAGGAATTTCTTGGCATGGTGAACTTTTATCATCGTTTCATCCCGGGGGCAGCTCGCACTATGCGGCCTCTTTATGAGGCCCTTAAAGGCAAGAAGCCCAAGCACACTGTGGACTGGACTGAAAGCAGGGTCAGGGCTTTTACGGACACTAAAGCAGCTCTGGCACGGGCTACGATGCTGGCACATCCCTCCTCTTCCGCCCCTGTGGCACTGACCACGGACGCTTCTGACTACGCGGTGGGGGCGGTGTTTGAACAGTGGGTGGACGGTACCTGGCAGCCTCTCGCCTTTTTCAGTAGGCAGCTGCGCCTCCCTGAGCGGAAGTACAGTACTTTCGACCGTGAACTGCTGGGGATGTACCTCGCCATCCGCCATTTTCGGCACATGCTGGAAGGCCGCCAGTTCACGGTTTACGTCGACCACAAACCTTTGACCTTCGCCATGTCCAAGGCCACAGAACCATGGTCCGCCCGACAGCAACGCCAGCTGACCTATGTCTCAGAGTTCACTACAGACGTTCAGCACGTGGCAGGGAAAGACAACTGTGTTGCTGACTGCCTCTCCCGGGCCATGACTGGAGCGGTCCACCTGGGTCTCGACTACTGCAGTATGGCGAAGGACCAGGCTACCGACACCACAGTGCAGCAGTGCCGGTCGTCCACTACAGGTTTGCACCTGAGGGACATGGTCTTTGACAGCTCCGGCACCACTTTGCTTTGTGACGTTTCCACAGGCACACCTCGGCCGGTGGTTCCCTTGAGCTGGCGGCGCCAGGTTTTCGATGCTGTCCATGGACTCTCTCACCCGGGGACCAAGGCCTCTCAAAGACTGGTGGCTGCCAAGTTTGTGTGGCACGGCCTGAAGAAGGATGTAAGAGATTGGGCTCGTGCCTGCATGGTGTGCCAGCGAGCCAAGGTGCACCGCCACACCAAGGCCCCTTTGGAACATTTTCACGTGCCTGAGCGACGTTTCGACCATGTGAACGTCGACCTGGTAGGCCCCCTGCCCCCTTCTCAGGGGTACACTCACCTGTTAACTATGGTCGACCGCACCACACGTTGGGCGGAGGTCGCCCCGCTGTCATCCATTAAATCAGTCGACGTGGCACGGGCATTTATTGGCACCTGGATATCCCGTTTTGGCGCCCCTTCGGACATTTCCTCAGATCGCGGCGTGCAGTTCACTTCTGAACTTTGGACTGCAGTGGCAGACAGCTTGGGGGTGAAGTTGCACCGCACCACAGCGTATCACCCACAGAGCAACGGCCTTTGCGAGCGTTTCCACCGGTCAATGAAGGCTGCTCTTCGTGCCACCTTGAAGGACGGCAACTGGATTGACAGGCTCCCGTGGGTCATGCTGGGCATCAGGACAGCGCCTAAAGAGGATCTGCAGTCTTCCTCTGCGGAGCTGGTTTATGGCCAGCCTCTACGGGTGCCAGGGGATTTTGTGCCAACTGCTTCTACCCCTTGGTCGGCCACAGCGCAACGCTCCACCCTCTTGGACAATGCCAGACTTTTTGCCCCTCTGCCCACTTCCTGCCACGGTGTTCCAGGCTCTCACGTGCCCAGGGACCTCCTGTCAGCTAGTTATGTGTTCATTCGTGTTGATGGGCACAGAGGGCCATTGCGCCCTCCTTATGAAGGCCCCTTCCGGGTTTTAGAGGCGGGACAGAAACATTTTGTCATTGACATGGGGGGTAAACCCGAGCGGGTCTCGGTGGACCGCCTTAAGCCAGCTCACCTGGACTTGGCCAGGCCGGTTGAAGTGGCTCAACCTCCGAGGCGAGGTCGTCCTCCCACTGGACACTCTCCTAGCCTTCTCCCCTCTGTCCCCTCCCCCATGACTCCCCCGTCTCCAGTTTCCACTTTTCCTCCGCCCCCGCCCCCTGCGGACGCGCTTCCTCACTCCCCCGTCCTGCGTAGCCGCTACGGCCGTCGGATTCGCCCCCCACGACTTGAACTTTAGTTTGTCTATTTTTGTTGTGTTGAATTCTGGGGGGACGTGTGTAGTGACTTCGCAATTCATAATTCACCACGAACTGCAAATACTTAAAGTAATTGCGGTCCCTTTAAGGACCGCCATGTTTAGTTTTGTTGCTAGGGAAACGTTTTGTCAGCCGTTACCTGTTTGGCTCGAGAGTGGAGTAAAATGTGAAAAATAAAACGACACACTTGCTGTGTGTGAAAGTGAGAAATTGTCGCCTTATTTTACAATTTCCACACTACCTCTGATTTTATTACAGTATTCCTAAATTTAGTTATTGTTTTAATACCAGTGCATTTATTGAGTTTCAGGGTATCTTGTCTTGAATCCAGAGTAGCCTAAATAAGCATCCCCCGGGCAATCCATCCATCCATTTTCCGAACCGCTTCATCCTCACTAGGGTCGCGGGGGGTGCTGGAGCCTATCCCAGCAGTCTTCGGGCAGCAGGCAGGGGACACCATGAATTGGTTGCCAGCCAATCGCAGGGCACACAGAGACGAACAACCATCCACGCTCACACTCATACCTAGGGACAATTTAGAGTGCCCAACGAGCCTGCCATGCATGTTTTTGGAATGTGGGAGGAAACCGGAGCACCCGGAGAAAACCCACACAAGCCCGGGGAGAACATGCAAACTCCACACAGGGAGGCCGGAGCTGGGATCGAACCCGGTACCTCTGCACTGTGAAGCCGACGTGCTAACCACTGGGCTACCGGGCCGCCTCATCCCCCGGGCAATATGTACTATATAAAATTTTTCATTGGCAGCGCAGTGCATGTACGTTGGTAGAAATGTTCCCCGTTGGTTTGATTCAGATCCTTCCAACTTTGATCCATCCATCCATCCATCTTCTACCGCTTATCCGGGGCCGGGTCGCGGGGGCAGCAGCTTTAGCAGGGAAGCCCAGACTTCCCTCTCCCTAGCTACTTCTTCCAGCTCTCCCCGGGGGATACCGAGGCGTTCCCAGGCCAGCTGGGTGACATAGTCTCTCCAGCGTGTCCTGGGTCGTCCTCGGGGTCTCCTCCCGGTGGGACATGCCCGGAACACCTCACCAGGGAGGCGTTCAGGAGGCATCCGAATCAGATGCCCAAGCCACCTCATCTGGCTCCTCTCGATGTGGAGGAGAAGCGGGTCGACTCTGAGCCCCTCCCGGATGACCGAGCTTCTCACCTTATCTCTAAGGGAGAGCCCGGACACCCTGCGGAGAAAACTCATTTCGGCCGCTTGTATCCGGGATCTCGTTCTTTCGGTCACGACCCATAGCTCGTGACCATAGATGAGGGTTGGAACGTAGATCGACCGGTAAATTGAGAGCTTCGCCCTTTGGCTCAGCTCCTTCTTTACCACGACAGACCGATGCAACGTCCGCATCACAGCAGACGCTGCACCGATCCGCCTGTCGATCTCTCGCTCCCTCCTGCCCTCATTCGTGAACAAGACCCCAAGATACTTAAACTCCTCCACTTGGGGCAAGATCTCCTCCCCGACCCGGAGTGGGCACTCCACCCTTTTCCGACTGAGGACCATGGTTTCAGATTTGGAGGTGCTAATTTTCATCCCAACCGCTTCACACTCGGCTGCGAAACGCTCCAGTGAGAGTTGGAGAGCCCTGTTTGAAGGAGCCAACAGCACCACATCATCTGCAAAAAGCAGAGATGCAATACTGAGGCTACCAAAACAGACCCCCTCAACGCTTCGGCTGCGCCTAGAAATTCTGTCCATAAAGGTAATGAACAGAATCGGCGACAAAGGGCAGCCTTGGCGGAGTCCAACCCTCACTGGAAACGATTCCGACTTATTGCCGGCAATGCGAACCAAACTCTGACCTCGGCAGTATAGGGACCGAACAGCCCGTATCAATGGGCTCGGTACCCCATACTCCCGAAGCACCCCCCACAGAACTCCCCGAGGGACACGGTCAAACGCCTTCTCCAAGTCCACAAAACACATGTAGACCGGTTGGGCGAATTCCCACATACCCTCGAGGACCCTGCTAAGGGTGTAGAGCTGGTCCACTGTTCCACGGCCGGGACGAAAACCACACTGCTCCTCCTCAATCTGAGGCTCGACTTCCTGACGGACCCTCCTCTCCAGCACCCCTGAATAGACCTTACCAGGGAGGCTGAGGAGTGTGATTCCTCTGTAGTTGGAACACACCCTCCGGTCCCCCTTTTTAAAAAGAGGGACCACCACCCCGGTCTGCCAATCCAGAGGCACTCTCCCCGCTGACCACGCGATGTTGCAGAGGCGTGTCAACCAGGACAGCCCCACAACATCCAGAGCCCTGAGGAACTCCGGGCGGATCTCATCCACCCCTGGGGCCTTGCCACCGAGGAGCTTTTTAACCACATCGGTGACTTCAACCACAGAGATAGGAGAGCCCACCTCAGAGTCCCCAGACTCTGCTTCCTCCAAGGAAGGCGTGCTGGTGGAGTTGAGGAGGTCTTCGAAGTACTCCGCCCACCGGCTCACAACGTCCCGAGTCGAGGTCAACAGTGCCCCATCCCCACTGTACACAGTGTTAGTGGTGCACTGCTTCCCCCTCCTGAGACGTCGGATGGTGGACCAGAATTTCCTCGAAGCCGTCCGGAAGTCGGCTTCCATGGCCTCACCGAACTCTTCCCATGCCCGAGTTTTTGCTTCGACGACCACCGAAGCTGCATTCCGCTTGGCCAGTCGATACCTGTCAGCTGCCTCTGGTGTCCCACAGGCCATAAAGGCCCGATAGGACTCCTTCTTCAGCTTGACGGCATCCCTTACTGCTGGTGTCCACCAGCGAGTACGGGGGTTGCCGCCACGACAGGCACCAACCACCTTACGGCCACAACTCAGATTGGCCGCCTCAACAATAGAGGCACGGAACATGGTCCATTCGGACTCAATGTCCCCCGCCTCCCCCAGGACATGGGAAAAGCTCTGTCGGAGGTGGGAGTTGAAACTCCTTCTGACAGGGGATTCCGCCAGACGCTCCCAACAAACCCTCACAATACGTTTGGGTCTGCCAGGTCGGACCGGCATCTTCCCCCACCATCGGAGTCGACTCACCACCAGGTGGTGATCAGTTGACAGCTCCGCCCCTCTCTTCGCCCGAGTGTCCAAGACATGCGGCCGCAAATCCGATGATACAACCACAAAGTCAATCATCGAACTGCGGCCAAGGGTGTCCTGGTGCCAAGTGCACATATGGACACCCTTATGTTTGAACAAGGTGTTCGTTATGGACAATCCGTGACGAGCACAGAAGTCCAATAACGAAACACCACTCGAGTTCAGATCAGGGGGGCCGTTCCTCCCAATCACGCCCCTCCAGGTCTCACTGTCGTTGCCCACGTGTGCATTGAAGTCCCCCAGCAGAACAAGGGAGTCCCCAGCAGGAGTACTCTCCAGCACACCCTCCAAGGACTCCAAAAAGGGTGGGTACGCTGAACTGCTGTTGGGTGCGTACGCACAAACAACAGTCAGGACCCGTCCCCCCACTTGAAGGCGGAGGGAGGCAACCCTCTCGTCTACCGGTGTGAACCCCAATGCACAGGCACTGAGCCGGGGGGCAATGAGTATGCCCACACCTGCTCTGCGCCTCTCCCCGTGGGCAACTCCAGAGTGGAAGAGAGTCCAACCCCTCTCGAGAGAGCTGGTACCAGAACCCAGGCTGTGTGTGGAGGTAAGTCCGACTATATCCAGTCGGAACTTTTCTACCTCGCACACCAGCTCGGGTTCCTTCCCTGTAAGAGAGGTGACATTCCATGTCCCAAGAGCTAGCTTCTGCAGCCGAGGATCGGACCGCCAGGGTCCCCGCCTTTGGCTGCTGCCCAGCTCACATTGCACCCGACCCCTTTGGCCCCTCCCATGGGTGGTGAGCTCATGAGAAGGGGGACCCACGTTGCCTCTTCGGGCTGAGCCCGGCCGGGCCCCATGGGAGCAGGCCCGGCCACCAGGCGCTCGCCAACCGGCCCCACCCCCAGGCCTGGCTCCAGAGGGGGGCCCCGGTGACCCACGTCCGGGCAAGGGAAACTGGGTTCCAATTAATTTTGTCATCATAAGGGGTTTGGTGAGCCGTGCTTTGTCTGGTCCCTCACCTAGGACCTGTTTGCCATGGGTGACCCTGCCAGGGGCATAAAGCCCCAGGCAACTTAGCTCCTAGGATCATTGGGACACACAAACCCCTCCACCACGGTAAGGTGACGACTCACGGAGGGGTCCAACTTTGATTTCATGGATAAAAGGTGGGATCATATCCCCCGTTCGGTTCTCTGTCTGCAACCATAGCATCACCAGAAGCAGGTAGGGAGTGAGTCTTTTTAAATACAGTGGTACCTCTACTTACAAAATTAATTGGTTCTGAAAGAAATTTCTTAACTCGAAAATTTTGTAAGTAGTGACACGTTTTCCATGTAAATGCCCGAATCCGTTACAAGCCCACCAAAATTCAGACATGTTTTGTAAAACATAAAAATGCATCAAAATATGGAACAAATACATGTTACAATTAGATTACTGCACAATACATGAGAGTTATGCAAAATTTAAAAACAAAGAATAAAGAATCAAAATGATGTTCATTTAACTTAACTGAGTCCTCGTCGTTTTTTGGCCTCTTTAGTTCATGTTCTCTCTCAGAAATGTTTTTTGCCTGGCGTTTTGAAAGATCCAAGGACGTTTGCTTTTGTCGGCTTTTAATTATTCTTCGAAAATGTCCAAGACAAACATCAAGCATAGTGAGCGATCGCCGGACTGGTGAACACTTTTTCTGGGTGATTCATATTTACATAAAACTATCGGAAGAAGGTCTATGAGCATGGAAGCAGCAAGGCAATAAACAATACTCCGACAACAGGTGAACAGCAGAAGAGTCCTTAAATACAGAGTCCCATAATAATAGATTGGCAGCAGGTGTGCACCCAGAAGTCCGCTCATGCTACCTGTTGGCCATATCGAAAACAGAACTGTGACAGCACATATAAGTATGTTGCGTTCAGATAACTCTGAGCTGTAAGTAGCAGCACACACTGTATTTTTACTTTTCGTATCTTGACATTTCTTTCATAATGAGAGTCAATATTTTCCTGTTGAGGCGTTTCCTAACTTGAGAAATTTCGTATGAAGAGACGTTCGCAAGTAAGGAAACGAACTGTATCAACATGTCGTGGAATAATTTTGATCTTGTAACTTCTCTTTGAGCTTTGTTTACTGTTATATACTATTTTTTACAGTGCCGTATTGCACTCACTTTATCAAGTGAACCCGTGATACATATAATTGTCAGATAAAGAGCCTGACAGTTGCTTTTTCATTTTATCTCGTAATGACGAGATCCTGTTCTTAAAATCATGAGGGTGTCTATTTTTAACAAGTGAATGCAATGTTCCACCTTAGTTTTTGCTCTGTTCTGGGAAGAGGTTTGAATTGTTTTCAGAATAATTAACTTTTTATGTTATTGTAGGTGAAGTGTTGGCTCTGCTCCACAGAGCTATCGTACATAAATTAGAGGAATTCATCAATGCTGAGGCATTATAGAGCTCGGCATGGCAATGAAGAATTGGCGGATACATGTGAGAGTACCCCAGGTATGTTGAAATTCTCTCTAAAAATTGTGCTTAAAAAACATTCATGCAAACAGACAGGCTCAAGGATATTGTGGTAAAAGGTATGGACATTAAGAGCAATGTTGCAAAATCAGAACAGATATGTGAGATTTGTACTCAGGGCAAGTTTACTCAAACAAGAAGTAGAGAACCAGACATAAAGGCAAAGAAGCCACTTGAGTTCGTTCACACTGACTTGACAGGTCCAATGAAAACCACAAGTTTAGAAGGATACAAGTATGCACAGACTTTTACAGATGATTACTCTGGTGCAATGCTAGTGTATTTTCTAAAGTCAAAAAGTGATACAGTTTTAGCTACGGAAAAGTTTTTAGCTGATGTAGCGCCCTACGGAGAAGTCAAGTGCATTCGTTCCGACAATGGCACGGAGTTTACAAATTGAGACTTTCAATCGATTCTGACAAAGAATAAAATCAGACACGAAACATCTGCACCCTATTCGCCACACCAGAATGGCACTGCTGAGCGAGGTTGGCGAACATTGTTTGAGATGGCTAGATGTTTACTTTTGGAGAGCAAGTTACCAAACACCTTATGGAACTATGCTATTCAAACAGCAGCTCACATAAGCAACAGATGTTACAACAGGAGAACTCAGAAAACAGCTTTCGAACTACTGACAGGGAAGCTACCCAATGTGTCTCAAATTAAAAAGTTTGGATCAGTTTGTTTCAGTTACAAACAAGAAAAGGGAAAACTAGACTCTAGATCAGTGGTGGGCAAACTACGGCCCGCGGGCCAGATCCGGCCCGTTGGGCTTTTTAATCCGGCCCGCCGAAGATTGGTTCAGAATACAGTACTGTACAAGGTTTGTTGCGAATTCTGAAATTCATTTCATTTTGACTTGCAATGACAGGCATTCAACACCAGATGGCGCAGTGACTTGATTTTGCAGTGCCCTGAAAGAATGAGAGAGAGCGAGAGAGAGAGGGAGCGCACTTTAGAGAGCGAGCCAATTCCAATAATCGCTCTACTTCGACTGGCAAGCCATCTGCAGCAATGTCAAAGAAACGAAAAGTCGACAGTGAGTGCCGGGTGTTTAAGAATGAATGGATGCCTAAATACTTTTTTACCGAAGTCCGATCCAAGGCTGTCTGTCTTATATGCCAAGAAACGGTTGCGGTTTTAAAAGAATACAACATCAGCCGTCACTTTTCCACCAAGCATGCTAATTACGCCAGCAACCTTTCAACACAAGAACGTACAGCTACTGCTGACAGGTTGCTAGCAAGTTTGCGGGCTCAACAAAACACCTTTATTCGAACAACTTCCATCCAAGAAGCAAGCACGATGACACGTTTTTTACTGGCATTCAAACTAGCAAAAGCCAGCAAGCCTTTCTCCGAAGGGGAGTTTCTTAAAGAGTGCATGTTAGAGACAGCAAGTATTTTATGTCCTGAGAGCAAGAACAAATTTGAAAAAAATAGCTTATCACGCAGGTCAGTGACTCGCCGTATTGAAGTAATTGACGAACACTTAACTAGCAAGCTAAACAAAAAAAGTGGAGAGATTTTCATTATATTCTTTGGCACTGGACGAAAGCAACGATGTAAAGGACACCGCCCAGATCTTAATTTTTATCAGAGGGATTAATGAGAATTTCGAGATTACGGAGGAGTTTTTGGATATGGAATCCCTGAAAGGACAAACACGAGGAGAGGATTTATTTAACAGCGTGTCAGCGGTCATACAGCGGCACAAGTTACCTTGGAGAACGCTCACCAACGTTACCACAGACGGATCACCGAATCTGACAGGAAAAAATATCGGGATGCTGAAGAGAATTCAGGACAGGGTGAAAGAGGACAACCCTGAGCAGGAGGTAATTTTCCTACACTGCATAATTCACCAGGAAGCACTGTGTAAATCCGTGCTGCAGCTTGGCCACGTAGTGAAGCCAGTTGTGAAACTTGTCAATTTTATTCGAGCGAGGGGACTTCACCATCGTCAATTTATTCATTTCCTTGAAGAAGCTGACGCCGATCGCACGGACTTATTGTACCATTCTAAGCTGGTTAAGTTTGGGGAAAGTATGTCAACGTGTGTGGGAGCTCAAACGGGAGATTATTTCATTTTTAGAGCAATTAGACAACAGTGACAAGTTTCCTGAGCTGAATGACACAGATTGGCTCTGTGATTTTGCTTTTACTGTGGACCTACTGACACATATGAACGAACTGAATATGAAGCTCCAAGGCAAAAACCAGTTTGTGCATGAAATGCAAGCAGACGTCCAAGCCTTCAAAAGCAAGCTGATTTTATTTTCAAAGCAAATGTCAGCCAAGTCATTTGCTCATTTCCCCACACTGGCTACGCTAAAGGAAGCCCCACAACATGTGAAAAAATATAGAAAATCACTGGATGACCTGCATGAGGAATTCTGCCGTCGCTTTTGTGATTTTGGAAAAATTGACAGGGCACTTCAGCTGGTGTCATGTCCCTTCTCACAAGACCCGGAAACAGTGCCACAGGAGTTGCAGTTGGAACTGATAGATCTCCAATGTGACATGATGTTAAAGGACAAGTTCCACTCCCTGAAACTGGATGAGTTTTATGCTTCATTAAATGCAGCCAAATTTCCAAACATCCAGAAGATGGCACGGAGAATGCTGGTGTTGTTTGGCTCGACATATGTGTGTGAACAGACTTTTAGTGTGATGAAGACTAACAAAGCACCCCATAGATCCCAGATGAGTGATGAACACCTCAGATCTGTTCTGAGAATTGCGACAACACAATTACAACCAGACTTTGATGCTCTGGCTAAAATGGGTGAGCAACAACACTGCTCCTATTAAAAAGTATGTTAATACTTTAATGCTTTTGTTCTGTTTATGTTTAATATGTTCTGATGTTAATAAATCTATCTTATGCTGACCCGGCCCGTCTATCAAATTTTAAAAGTCAATGTGGCCCCCGAGCCAAAACGTTTGCCCACCCCTGCTCTAGATGTAAAGAAGGCATTTTTGTAGGTTACGATAAAAACAGCCCAGCCTATCTAGTTTACTACCCAGAGATAGAAAAGGTACAAAAACACAGACTAGTCAAGATCGCAAACAAAAGCAAGGTCGAAAAACAAACTCAAACAAGTGAGGCAAGTGCAGGATTTGAAATTGCAAACAGGGACTACTTACTTGTTACTATGTTACTTATGAATCAAAAGAGGAAGTAACACAACCAGAAAGTCCTGTAAGAAATCAAGACATTTTAAATGAACGGGTCGAAGCTGGACAAGAAGTAATTCATGTTAAAAATGAGGTTAGGAGAAACCCACCCAGAGCTAAACAAAAGCCAGCTTATCTCCAAGATTTTGAAACTGAAGATACAATGGATAGATTGCAGACATGTATTGATTTCTGTTATCGAGCAGCGTGTGACTTACCAAAGACTTACCTGGATGCTGTCACATCATCCAAGTCCAGGCAGTGGAAAAGTGCAATGGACGAGGAGATGCATTCAGTGGAGGAGAATGAGACATTTGAACGAACGCCACTACCTAAAGGTAAACAAGCACTTGGTGGCAGATGGGTCTACACACTGAAAATGGACTCAGATGGATCAAACAAATACAAAGCTAGATATGTGGCTAAGGGATACAATCAGAAAGCAGAAATGGACTATGAAGAAACGTTTTCTCCCACAGCTGACATGACAAGTGTCAGAGTTGTCATGCAAAAGGCGGCACAGGAAGATTTGATTCTTCATCAAATGGACGTGAAAACTGCGTATTTACACGCACCCATTGATTGTGACATTTTTATCGAACAACCACAAGGTTATGAGAAAAAGTCAAATACTGGTGAAAAACTAGTGTGTAAACTAAATAAATCTCTGTCTGGACTCAAACAGTTGGGCAGACTCTGGAATACTGTGTTACATTCATATATATGCGAAAATGGTTTTGAGCAAAATTCTGCAGATCATTGTGTATATACAAAAGAGAAACAAGGACCAAACTTCAAAAGAACCTCAACTGAAAAGCTTGGTCTACAGCAGGGGTGTCAAACTCATTTCACATTGTGGGCCACATATGGCCTCGGGAGATGCCAAGTGGGCCGCACCATTAAAATTATAGCATACTCTGCTATAAATAACCAAAATAATGTATTTCCTTTATTTTGGTCTAAAGAAGCACAAGAACATTAGGAAAATGTTGAAATTTAATAAACACATCAAGTGGATACTCCATGAATTGCACCTTATTAAAAGTATTCATTCAGTGTCTTTTATGCATTTTTTCACTTTTAAATTATCCTGCGGGCCTGATCGAACCTCCTTGCGGGCCGGTTCCGGCCCGCGGGCCGTATGTTTGACACCACTGGTCTACAGGTTTACTGTGATACAAGTTGGACATCAAATAAGACAGACAGGAGAAGCACATCCTGTTATTGTGCCAACCGATGTGAAGGAAGTTTTTTTCATCTCATGGGGAAGTGTTGAACTGTGAATATGTTGTTATACATTTTTGTTGTTTTACCCAGTGAGCTAATAGCGAGTGGGGGTGTTGAGGATTTGTGTTTTGTGTGTAGCGCTCTTGCCTACTGCTTTTGTTCTGAAGGGACATACCGGATGTACATGTGAGCGCAACTTCCGCCTTTGTTTTTAAACTGACGCTATGTTCATGGCCACCGTCCGTGTTACGACGTGCTGCTAAATTGTTCTGGCAATATAATAAATATGCATGAAGTGATCATCTAAACGTGTCTTATTATTGCACAAGTCTACCGGCCATTCTGTCGTGATTCGCAGCACCACCTCCTTAACAACACCGATCTTTTTGCGTCTGTCATCATGACGTCTGTGATCCACTGTCGAAAGAAGACTTTGAATCGCTCCTCCTTCATCTGATTATTGTCAATGTTTTATGTAATGCGTTCTTTTGTATTATTGTTTTATGTTAAAAGTTCTGTAAAGGGCTTTGTTCCAATTGCGGCTGTTATGAAAGCGCTATATATAAAGACCGACATTAATGTTGAAAAGACGGTCACTTTATTTTGAAAACTAACAGCCGAAAGATTCTTCCACTCATTGAGCTTTCACTTATCGAGGTCCCAGTTAGGTATCCACACTCAACGCATACCCAATTGTGCTACGTTCAGCTGACTTCCATCGTCCTCCCGGACAGTAGACGGCGCTGAAGAAGTCATTTGGAGTATCGGTGCGCTGTCAAAGAAGGGAAGTGACCTCGGCAGTGAGCCGAAGACCACAGCCAACAGCTCCATTGCACACTAGAAGACGCGTGCGTCATTCGAGAAGACAAATATGTCTGGGCTTCTGCGAACCATCGCTTGCCGTGCCGCACCCGCACTGCGGGGACACACCGTTTGTCAGAAGGCAAATGTCTACACTCGACCTGCCAAGGAAAAGATAGGCGCTATGGTAAGTGAACTACTAGCATGACATTCTGTGCTAGCATGCAGCTGTCCTTGACCGACGAGGTCACAATTGGCGGTTGATCAATAATCTGTTTTAAATGTATTGGTCACGTTTATTCCATCCTCATCGTTAGATTCTGCTCAGGCATATTGCTCAAGGGCTGTTACGCTGGTATACTTACAATTCTGGCGTTGCGCTTCCCGATAAAATATAAATAACAGCACCCAGCGAATCTTGCCCGTAAATAAATGAATAGGTTTTGGCTCATTCTTATTTTATGTGTATATTGTAGTAACAACCCGAATGAAATCGAACTAAAGGGCTGAAAAAATACTTGGGGAATCGAGTTGAATTGTGGGAAGTGGGGGGGGGGGGGGGGCTCTCTCGTGTAATTAACGTCAATTATTGTGAACATAAACTGTGTTCCATTTCAAGCATTAATTGTTTTCCAGAAGAAAATTACTAGACAACATTTTGTAGACGATTCCATTGATATAACATTCATTTTACGGAATATTACTACGTTTTACAGAATACTGATAAAGTTATGACTCTTTAAAACTGGTGAAAATGCAGCATTGTTTTTTGAGGAAACATCTCCATTGGAGCTGTCACAAACAAATCTTTTTGTAATCGATTATCATACAGAGATGAAAGTCCTCCGGATTTTCCCGGAATTCTGGATTTTCAAATTTTAATGAAAATGTCTCCGGAGAATTGAGGAAAAATTGCCTAAAATTAATCCGGATATTAGTTGACAACATTGAACGAACACGCGTTTGAGTTCGTTGTTTTGCTTTCACGAGCGTAGCCATATTGAGGCACTAACACTAGTAACAGTAAATAGATTTTTGTTTGTGTAATAGCGACACAAGACATGATGGCGTTTGACTAATGCTTTAGTAGAACGAATGGCAACTTGCAACAACAGTAGCAAGCGGCACTTTGCCTCTTGGGTTATACCATCTCAACTAGAACGAGGGGGGGAGGGGATAGTCCCCAAACAATTTTCGTCTCTTTATAAACACACTTGCTAAACCCCAGTGGAACGACTAAAAGACGCCGTGGACAAGACAGTTTTTGTCGTAAAAAATATATTTGGACAAAAAGGGAAACACACAGATTGGCAGAAAAACGTGTCCGTCCGACTTAGAGTGTCGCTATCTAGCTATCTTAGCTGTTGTTGTGTGTGACTTAGGTTGCGTCGGCGCTGATTAGTTGAAATCAAAATACGCGCTTGCGTACATGTTCGCGCTGACGCACACACAGCAGAGAGCAGCGGACTATCTACTGCTGAGCTGCGCTTAGCTCGAGTGGCATCGCCACAACAGTAATACCCTCGCATTCTCATGGCCTCGCCATATCTCTGAGATTTTCAAAATTTCGGCGAGAACGGAAGCCACAACGGGTGCACGTGTGCACACAAAAGCAAGATTACTCATTGAATGGCGAGTATTTGAATAGCGTTTTGTGTAAACTAATTAATGCGTGATCGGCCAGGTGTGGGTGTGTGTACACACACACACACATATACATATATATATATATATATATATATATATATATATATATATATAGTATTATTTTTTTTTTTCCAGGGAAGTCCACTTTCATCTCTGGTCCTATAAACCAGGGGTGCCCAAACGTTTTGGACCAAAGATCTACTTTTTGATCGACCAGTTAACACGCACACGCATGCCATGATGAGCAACAGCCCTAACGGCCCCTAAGCTGTACGAAATAGAAAAACAAAGTAGACACAGGAGTTTATGAGTTTGTTAAGAGGAAATCACTGCCTACCTTAGCAGTAGACCTGATGCAGAAGCATGCGGTGCACTTTTGCAGCGTGATAAATGCATGAACATCTCTATCGTAGCTCATGTCTACCATTTTAAAATGCTTCTCTCGGCACTCCAGATTGCCATTCTTTGCAAGTGCCATTGGTGAATTGTACACAAAACGAACTTTGACTGATATTAATAACAATAATAATAGATATTTCGCAACAGCTCTGATCGCAAGCTGCAATTGCAGACTGCTGAGCGCTAACAACTTCTGGTGACACACGTCACCCACAACTCTTAAGTTAAAGGTGACCTTGATTTGATTTGACTTTTTATTAGAGATACTTGTCTCGGAGGACAGTCCCTCTGTGCTGGTACATACATTGACCTGCTTTATTTTATTTAAAAAAAAAAAAACTTCTTGGCAAAGTGAGACTGATAGGATGATTAGCGTGCAGTGCACATTAATGCAAAAAATATATTACTAACATGCACAGCCCCCCCCCCCCTCCCCCCAACACCCCTCTTTGTTTCTTGTCGCACCATCGCACCATCGCACCATTGCCCATTAAAAACATCTATTTGGGAATGTACCATTTGTGGCTAATGGCGGTAAAATCCATTCTGATTAAATTGTGCACATGTCGGGTGGAGCAGCGATCTGGACCTGCTACGGCCATTGTGTACGATAGACATTTTGACCCACCTAGTGTGTTGTGTGGGTACCTGCACTTGGGCTCAGATTTAACAATGACACCAATTTGCCGGTCAAGTTTAAAATCACTGTCCAGTTTAAAACCCAAGTTTGAGACTGTTGATTTAAGATAAGGAGACAAGGGGCCCAAGTCTACAGGATGAGATGTACAAGAGCCACTGGGACCAAACACGATCACTTTTGTCTTCTTTTCATTGAAATTCTCTCTCTCTTGATCACTTTTGTCTTCTTTTCATTGAAATTCTCTCTCTCTCTGTCTGTCTGTCTGTCTCTCTCCAGTCAAACCTCGGTTTTCGTCCATAATCTGTTCGAGAAGGCTGTTCGAAAACCGAAACCACGGTCTTTTTAAAATACAAATGTTTACTGAACACGTCTGCTCACAATGGAAGGCAACACAAGGAAGCGTGACTTCCTCGTCTACCTGAGGAAGCGTCACTTCCTCAGGTAAGGAGGGCGAGAGGAGTCAAATGGTGCATTCAAGTGCGCTCAGTTTGTTCGAGAACCGAAATTTGTTCGGCATCCGAGGCATTAAAAAAAAATCGTAATTTTTGGTCGAAAACTAAATTGGATGAGAACCGAGACATTCGAAAACCGAGGTTTGACTGTGTATACATACATACATACATACATACACACACACAGTATATATCAGCTGACATATATGAGAGCACGCCTCATGTTTGACAATGATATCTTTTCGGCACCCAGGAAACTGTCATTGGATTGGGTTTGTTCACCTTGGCCATTCTGGGACCGTCTGGTTGGATCCTGGCCCACCTGGAGGACTACAAGAAGAGAGAGTGAATTGGCCACCTTCGCAGTTGGCATACCGGGTCTGCTGTGTAAAGATGGAGGCTTCGTCAACAGCCAGTCTTTGATCGCAATCATTTGACATCTCCGGGCCCAAGTTATGGACAAAATAATGGTTCCAGAACGATAACCATTATACATTGAGTTTTGTGCATATTTTATTGTATGTACAACATTAAAATTTAAAGCCACATATTTTGCTTTGTTGAAGGATTTGTCTTGGATTTATGCTCATATGCTTCCATCTAGTACACAGCATGGGCTGTACACTCTGAACTCAATTATTAGATTTTTAAAATTTGTTTGCAGCTATTTGAAAAACATTTGACCTGTGGAAAAGGCACGAGTTGATGGATGATACCAGACAATTTGGATTCATTACGACACTAATTGCACAATTTTATTTTGGGTGTGTTTATTAGCACATAGTTAACGTAAATATAAATGAATAAAACAAAAAGTCATTTTAAATTGTCAAATGAACCATACCGTTTGCTGACCAGGATTACTCATCAACACAAATTTTAAGCAAAAAATAATTAATATGATTAGAAATTAATCTATTGAAAAATTAATGTTTTTGCTTTTACATCCTGAAGATCATGAAGACCTCAGAGAAAAAAAAAGACCCAAGGCTTCAGCTAATGATTCCAATAGCACAGCGACAACTCTGCTTGTGAAATCACAGCAGTCTGGGAGAAAATTTCTTTGTCGAGCTCGGGGAAGTTATGGTTTGAGTTAACTGAGGACCTGGTAGTCATTCTGTCTGAGCTCTGCCAGAGATCCTGTCAAGTGATGCAAATGCGTCCAAAAGATCAACCATAAGAGTCTTGAATAAATGCACAAACCACCACAATGGATTTTAAATGAATTAATGGAGGTTGCAGACCATTCACCATTCAGGAATTGCAACCTTTTATTTTGTAAAAGACAAACGGGTGCTATGTTGACATTTCGTATTTATTGATTCACCCATGTTTTTTTTTTTAAATCATGAAAGGCACAGTTTTGAGTCTGTCGCCCATGGATGACCAAATCCTGAGCTGCTTCTTTGATATGCTTTGCCAGGGATTCGCTTCAAAAAGTATTCAATCAATTCAAGAAGCCATATACTGTACAATACAATACATCCTGATTTATATAGCGCTTTCACAACATTAACATAAAGTAAAATAATAAACACAACACATAACATAAAACACGGACAGTCGTGCAATCCTAACCACTTTTCCCTCACACACTTTGTTGTTCAAAGCAGTTTGAGATGATAATTATAGCAATTGAAGAAGTGGGGTCCCATGTACATGTACACAAACAGTAACATTCTGTCAGAGTAAACAGATTGTTATTTAACAAGTTATATGTGGACATTTGTGAATTTAACAGGAAGACAGCACAGTTTTGAAGGAGTTTGGGTCAAATTCAGAATTATGTGTAATGGTTGTGACAATGTGGTCTGCCTCCTTGACACCAGCCTTGAAAGTGAAAGCGGAACCTTTGTAACCTCACTTTTGGACAAACAGTCACCTCGGTTTCATGGCCATTACTAATTGTGGATATTACATTTTTTAGGCTACTGACGTTAAGGTATAGGTGAAGAGAACTGCCAGTAAGATGCCGATTTTGGTAAAGGTTAAAAAAAAACGAAAATAGCTGTCATTAATACGTTCTGATTTGCTTCCGAAGTATCCTTTACATTCAAACTACGACTCCAAATGTAATAATAAACTACAATCAATCAGTTCATTAAAAAAATGTTTCACGGACCGTTTCCGTACATATTTAAGTGTTTACCTGCATCGTTCAAAATGCTTAAAAATACTGCCATGTCCTCATCGAAGATTCCAAGTCACGTTTCCCGGTTTGATCACGTGACACCTTTGGTCTCACCGGATTTCTCTCGGAAAGAAAAGAACACTTAGTTGATTGGTAGGATATTTTATCAGTTAAAAGCCATGACATTTAGCGATGATTAACTAATTCTGCCAGACGAGTTTTGGGGGAACTCACTTGAGTCACCGGATCTAGTTTTTAACGTATATTATGGCGAGCGTGCCGTCGCGTTGCTTGCTAACTTGAGCAGCGTCACGAAGCTAAAATCTATATTGGGATGGATAAATTGCTAGTCCACCATGAGACGAACCACTTCAACTAAACGTTTGTTTTAGCGTTCAGAGTTACGTGAATTGTTATATGTTTTCAACATTCTCTGCACTAAACGCAACGTGCATGTTTATTTGGTACAGTGGACACGATGAGGTTGGTGATTCTGGACGATTATGACCTGGCCAGTGAGTGGGCAGCCAAATACATTCGGAACCGAATAATCCAGTTTAAACCTTCTGCCAACAATTTCTTTACCCTGGGTCTTCCTACAGGTAGGTGTTTTTGCGCTGGAAGGTTTGTGTTCATGCTTCATTTGACTGCACGGTTCGGCTTGGTAAGTCGCTGACGGCGTCGTGGTACACTCGCCTGACTTACTTGCGGGCAGTAGTGATGTGTTGGTCGCGAACGAGCCGGTACAGAGAGCCGGCTCTTTGAGGTGAACGATGAGAGCCGGCACCCTCCCTCGAGAGCCGGCTCTGTCATTTTCTCTCTCTCTCTCTCTCTCTCTCTCTCTCGCTCTCTCGCTCTCTCGCTCTCTCGCTCTCTCGCTCTCTCTCTCTCTCTCTCTCTCTCTCTCTCTCTCTCTCTCTCTCTCTCTCTCTCTCTCTCTCTCTCTCTCTCTCTCTCTCTCTCTCTCTCTCTATGTCGCTGCTCTCTCTCTCTCTCTCTATGTCGCTGCTCTCTTTTTCACGTGTCTGAAGCAAGGTTTGGCAGTGGTTCAGCTGCCGTGCTCAGAGAGGGAGACGGGAAGAAAAAGGGGAGGGGCGAGGGTCTTGGTAGGTACAAATAATTACTGAGAGAAGGAGCCGGATCAGCCCGTCCAAGTTGAAGTATTTAGTTTTGTTTAAATCAAATTTAAAATAAAGCAAGGCATGGCTTATGTTTGTTAAAATAAAGCAAGGAGTATCTTGTGTTTATTTTGCTCGCTGCTGCTGTTGCAGTTACTACTCACTATTTTTGTTATGATGCAGCATGTTTGATTGTTGTTGGTTGAAGTTTAATTTTGTTGCTTGTTTCTTGTTTGGAGCCTTTTTAATGTTCAATAAAATAAGTAAAAACCCTTTTCTTTGCTTGATAATTGTTGCTATTTGCAGTTAGTAGAGTGCAATATTTAGTTCACCGTCATTTATCAAAATGAATGCTAAATTTGTCATAAATATTTAAATGATAAGGCTAAAGTTAAAAGAGCCGTTTGAGAGCCAAAAGTCTTTTCACTGAGCCGATCCAAATGAACCGGCTCACCGAAAAGAGCCGAAAATCCCATCACTAGCGGGCAGCGTGGGATTGGTTCCCACTCAGTGACGGTGCGATTGTGGGTGTGTGTGGATGTTTGCCTCTACATGTGCCCTGTGACTGGCTGGCGACCAGTTCAGGGGGTTTTCCGCCTTTCGCCCAGAGTAAACTGGGATAGGCTCCAGCAATTCCCGCGACCCTCCTCAGTAGAAGCAGTGTTGAAAATGGATGGATGGATGCTTGGTCTTTGGAACCTTAAGGTCATGAAGTCCCCCTGCGGGTAAAATATGAATATTGTTGCCTGCTGGTAGCAGACTTGCATCTCTCCAGCATGCTGGTCTGCTTCCAAACTATTGTTCAGGTGCTTTTGAGCAAGTGACCCCATGCATGCCCCCATGTGTGATGTGGTGTTCTGTGCGGTCTTCAACACAAGCATGCTGTATACATCTCTAGCTGGGTTTCCATGACAGTTTTGTTCCTGCAAAATATAGGTGACATTTCTATAATTTCGCAACTTGTTGCTGTTTCCAATGAAGAGTGTTTGGCTTCTGAAGCTTAAATCTCATAACGTCCCTTCTCGTGAAATCTCGCAAAATCTCGTAAAATGTTCTCGTGAGACTTGCGATAGGGAGTGAAACATTGAGAGTTAACGAGTGGGGCCCAGCGTGGAGGATTTACCCTCCGCCGGGACCTTGCCATGTGGGGTTAGCCCAGGAATTCCCCCTCCCTCCACCTCCCGCCGGTCCTCCGTCCAACCAAAACCCATCAATTGAGACTATAAACATATTTTGGGATATTTGAGAGGCTTTTTGAAATTGCTGTGTTTCCGTCACCGGTTTGGATTTTGCTAATTTTTGAGGGCAATGGAAACCCAGCTGGAGTGTGAGTTGAATTTTTCCTTGAGGGATACATGCAACTTGATGTCTGTTTTTCTTGTAGGGAGCACTCCATATGGCTGTTACCAGAAGTTAATTGAATATTACAGATGTGGAGAGCTATCGTTCAAATTTGTGAAAACATTCAACATGGATGAATATGTTGGTGAGTCACAGGCTGTTGATTAGACTACTGTGCTTTTAACAGTCTCGACAAACACAGACACGTCTGCGTCCGACTCCGTGCCTTCTCTCCTCTCGTTCGACTCCAGAGGCGTTCAAAGACCACCTCTGAAAAACGGAAATTAATGATCATTTCAATGACAGTAAGAAAAGTGAAAATAATGCACCAAAAAGAAAATCAAGCGAGGAAATCACAAAATAAATTCTATGGGGGCATTTGTGACCACACAACAAAAGAATGAATAACAAACAATTCTGAGACAGTCCAGTCTCCTACATACATACAGCATGTGTTGTCTGCATTCTAAGTTTTATAGAAGGCTTTTATTTTTTGTGGCTCCAGACATATTATTTATTTATTTTTGGTCCTATATGGCTCTTTCAACATTTTGGGTTGCCGACCCCTGCCCGAGAAGGATATGGAAGAGAAAAAAAGGTTGCCTTATGTTTTTGTTTTGCTTTTTTGTTTGACGTGAGTTAGAGTTTTTCATATCACATTATTTATTTGTTTCTTTCATATCTCCTTAGGGCTCAGTAGATCAGTCTAGCAATGCAATGTATAAATGTGTGTTTATGTATGTTGAACACCCAACCTGTGGAAATTCACTCCCAAAACGATGTATCTAAATTTCCATACTTTTAAGGTTATTTCTAGAAAACACCACCGTTCGGTGGTAGTGTGTGCGTCTCTCTATCTGTCTATCTATCTATCTATCTATCTATCTATCTATCTGTCTGTCTGTCTGTCTGTCTGTCTGTCTGTCTGTCTGTGTGTGTGTGTGTGTGTGTGTGTGTGTGTGTGTGTGTGTCCTCCCTCCCTCATAATGCAGAGGTATTGCAGCTCCGGCCTCCCTATGTGGAGTATGCATGTGGATTTTCTCCGGGTACTCCGGTTTCCTCTCACATTCCAAACACATGCATGGCAGGCTGATTGAGCACTTTCAATTGTCCGTAGGTGTGAGTGGGAGCGCGGATGGTTGTTCGTCCCTGTATGCCCTGCAATTGGCTGGCAACAAGTTCAGGGTTGCCCCCGCCTACTGCCCGAAGACTGCTGGGATAGGCTCCAGCACGCCCTGCGATCCTTGTGAGGATAAGCGGATTAGAAAAAGATTGGATGGATGGGCTAATTTTTACTTTTGTCGTATTTTAAAGAACAGTACTCTTACTTGGGAACAGTTTTTCGATGGAAACACAAGTTTTTCCCATTGTGACATTTGCTGTCTTGTTGTCCAGGTCTACCCCGTGCCCATTCTGAGAGCTACCACTCCTACATGTGGAACAACTTTTTCAAGTACATTGACATTGATCCCGCCAATGCTCATATCTTGGATGGAAACGCAGAGGACTTGGAAGCAGAGTGCAAGGCCTATGAACGAAAGATTGCTGAGGCTGGAGGAATCCACTTGTTTGTTGGAGGTCAGACACCTTATGAAGGTTTCTCATTTTTTAATTCTTTGTCTCTGTTGAAACACAGATCTTCTCAGGCTTTGTGCTTCTCCTTGTTCTTCCCATGTTGTAGGCATTGGTCCTGATGGCCACATAGCATTTAATGAGCCAGGTTCCAGCCTTGTCTCTCGAACCAGAGTGAAGACACTGGCCAAGGACACCATTGTGGCAAATGCTCGGTTCTTTGGCAATGACCTCTCCAAAGTCCCCACCATGGCTTTGACTGTCGGAGTCGGCACTGTCATGGATGCCAAGGAGGTCAGATGGATTTTACTTAAATTATGTGCTCAAGCAGTTAGAACAGCTCGATAAAGTTGCTTAAAAAGATTATAGAGTGCCGAACGGCGCCCAAATTCTTGTCAATGTGCTGTATTTACATTATTTATTGGTAGGCCAATCACAATAACGAATTTTTCCACTTAAATTTCCATCCATCCATCCATTTTCTGTTCCACTTTATCCTCACAAGGGTGGCAGGGGGTGCTCGAGCCTATCACAGCCGTCTTCGGGCAGTAGGTGGGGGACACCCTGAACCGGTTGCCAGCCAATCGCAGGGCACCCAGAGACGAATAACCATTCATGATCACACTGACACCGAGGGACAATTTAGAGTCTTCAATCAGCCTGCCATGCATGTTTTTGGAATGTGGGAGGAAACTGGAGTACCTGGAGAAAACCCACGCATGCCTGGGGAGAACATGCAAACTCCACACAGGGAGGCTGGAGCTAGAATTGCTAGACCTCTGCACTGTGAGGTCGACACGCTAACCACTGGATCACCGGGCCGCCTCCATAGAAACAATCATGATAAATGATAGTATTGCCTTTTCTTTCCTTCTTTTTTTATAAACCCACTTCCAATGAAGTTGGGACATTGTGCTGAACATAAATAAAAACTGAATATAATAATAAATAATACATTTTATTTATAAGCGCCTTTCAAGACACCCAAGGACACTTTACAATCAGGAACAAAAACAATAAAACACAATGCGGGTTCAGCAGCGGCAGCCAAACGCGCCAGCATTCACTCAACCCGGAAGTCAGAAAGAAACCACAAGGGAGGGAGAGGGGGAGAAAAAAAACACGCTCGAACTATCCTCATCAGAGGATAATTTGAGTCCAGGAAAAAAAACCTCCTGCACAAGCGTATGACAATTACAACAAGTCACAATACATAAACAATGAAGGCGGTGATACAAGGGAGTGTATGCAGGTGTGATTGTCTGAAAAATCAACCTAGCGTATTTTCACGACTATAAGGCACTATTAAAAGTCTGATTGACAAGTGGGTAACAAAGGAGGTTCCCTGAATTGCTCAGTCATTCACAAGCAAAGGTGGATCAAGGTGCACCTCTTGGAAAGAGTTGCATGAGAAAATACAGTGGGACCTCTGCTTACGAATGTCTCTTCAATCGAATTTTTCAAGTTCCGAAACACCTTAACGGGAAAATATTGCCTCTTGTTACGAAAGAAATTTCAAGACACGAAAGACAAAAATAAAGTATGGTCTGCTACATGCGGCTCGGAGTTTCCTGAATGCAACATACTTATTGCTGCTCTCCCACTGGCTAGTACCGAGCACCATCCTGGCATCCCATTGGCTAAAAGGGACTTCAACCGAATGTGTATTTGTGTGTAGATAGAGATAGATATGGTCTATGCAGCATCCTCGTCATTCGCCCCTCGGGCGCCCTCGAGGTGTTCCGATAGTTTTACGAAAATGTGAATCACCCAGAAAAAAGTGTCGGGCGATCGCTCACTATTGACTATGACTATATTTGCCTTGGACATTTTCGAAGGATTGTTAAAAGCCAAAACGGATTGACAAAAGCAAACGTCCTTGGATCAGTTCTTTACAAAACGCCAGGAAAAAAACACTTCTGAGAGAGAACATGAACGAAAGAGGGCAAAAAAACATGATGAGGCAGTTAAGTTAAATGACTACAGGGTTCGTATGGGTCCTTAAAGTTAATAAAAATCAATAAAGAAAGAAGTTGTAAAATTATGTACTTAATTGTCCATAATTTTCAGGGAAATCTTCTAAAATCCATAAAAGTCCATAAAAATTAACCTGCGGTGTTCATTTCATTTGTGTATGTCATTTTCCCCACCCTTCTAATTCGTAGTTTTGTCGGAAAATGCAGGACCTGGTACCCGCTCTGCTTTTCCCACCGTCTCCGATTAGTTCCGACGATGATCACGTGATCACTTCGGGTCATTCCGGAAACAACAATAGATTGAAGCCATCCTGGGGCAGTGAATGGATGGTTCGATTGTCGGCTCGGCAAACAATTACCGTATTTTCTGGAAAAATCTATTCATCGAATTTATCGATCTCAACAAGTGACAGACAAATATGTAGCGAAGCCACTCGAGCGAAGCGCGCCTCAGCAGTCGATAGTCCGCTGCTCTCTGCTGTGTGTGCGTCAGCTAAGCTTAGCTGTTGTCTCGGCTAGGCTAGCTTTTTGTTGTCGTAGATCAAAGCGTATTTGATTTGTGAAGTCGGTTGCTTGGGTGAAACCAAAAGACATGCGCGTGCGTACATGTTCGCGCGGACGCACACAGCAGAGAGCAGCGGACTTTCGACTGCTGAGGCGCGCTTCGCTCGAGTGGCGTCGGTACAAATATTCCGGGACAATGCTATTTTCAAGTGGGGTGGCTGGAGAAGCCGGAGGTCCGTGTTTGGGTCGGAAAAATTGCTGGCGATTATACGTCGGCCTTCTGCCAAGTGTGCAAGAAGGGCATCTCCGTGAGAGGTAAAACTTGTCATAGCCTCCTGGTCAAGTCAAATTCATTGAGGCACACAGCAAAACAGAAGAAAATTAATCGCCAAGTACTTGCAAAAGAGATTGAGGAGAAAACTAAGTCACTGTCTGCTATTCCCTAATTGTCATATCAGTTTCATATTTGTCATTATAAAACATGTCTGATCATTGAAGGTGATATGAGGGAAAATAATAGGGTTGGACCATTTGGGATTTAGACTTCTGACATGCATTTCAGCTGTTCAGGTATACTGGATATTGCTAAAATGGGCAATCAGTACTACTGTTAGTGAAACCAGAATTTGAAGGGGCTTGGAACAAATTAGGGCATTTACATGGAAAAATGCGTCTCTACTTACAACATTTTCTAGTTAAGAAATTTCTTCCAAAACCAATTAATTTCATAAGTAGAGGTACCACTGCAGTTGAATAATTGTCAGGAATTTAGCGAGTTCATCATCTACGGTCCATAATATCATCAAAACGCTAGGAGAAGCTGGAGAAATCACTGTCAAGCAACCTTTGATCCCCCATGTATTACTGCATCAAAAACTAACATCAATGTATGAAGGATATCGCTGCATAGGCTCAGGAACACTTCAGAAAACCAAAGTCAGTTGATACAGTTTGGCACTACATGCATAAGTGCAACTTAAAACTACCATGCAAAGCAAAACACATTTATCAACAACCTGCATAAATGCCGCTCGGACTGATGCAAAGTGGAAAAGTCTTGTGTGGTCTGACGAATCCACAATTGTTTTGGGAAATTGTGGACGTCATGTCTTCTGGGCCAAAGAGCAAAAGAACCTTCTGGTCTATTATGGAGGCAAAGTTTAAAAGCCAGCATCTGTGATGGTTTGGGACTGTGTTTGTTCCTCTTGCATCCATCCATCCATCCATTTTCCTATCCGCTTATCCTCACAAGCGTTGCGGGGGGTGCTGGAGCCGATCCCTGCCGTCTTCGGGCAGTAGGCGGGGGACACCCTGGAACGGTTGCCAGACAATCGCAGGGCACACAGAGACGAACAACCATCCACGCTCACACTCACACCTTGGGACAATTTAGAGCAGTGGTCCCCAAACTTTTTCCTGTGAGGGCCGCATAACCTTCCGCTTCTGTGATGGGGGGCACCAGTTTGTCACAGAAAAAGTGTGACTGCAAGAGTACCTAAACGTAAAAATGTATTGTTTTCCAGAAACCCACACAAAATCAAATGTCCTTTTATTGATTTTTCACAGAACAAAAGTCAGGAAATACATAATACGACTATTAATGAAATAACTAATAACTAAATAACCCTCCACGGGTTCTTCACAGAAAAAAAGCCAGGAAATAAATTACACCATTTATGAAATAAACAATAATCAACTTTGCTCTGATGAAGTTTATAAATGACACCACAACCTTCATGACAGAATCCCAAGTCAATACTTTGCAGCACAGTGCTTGCTGGTGTATTAGGCAGTGAATTTGAAATCCCATTCTTCCATCTCCCGGTTCATGCGTTGGATTAAACCCCCCGAGATGCGCCCACCAAACTCGGAGCCTTGTCAGTTGTGTTGCTGGCCAGCCTTGCCCAGTCCAGGTCTAACTCTTCCATAGTTTGGTGCACTCTGCCGAAAATATCCTCCCCCCGTCGTAGTCCCTTTGAGACTTTGGACGGCTGCCAGCTCCTCGCACATCTCAAAGTTTGCGCTAAATCCACAAATAAACATGAGCAGTTGCGCTGTGTCCTGCACGTCCGTGATCTCATCCAGTGCTAATGAAAACAATTCTTTCGTCTTCTGCTGCAGCTGGGCATATACATTACCCACGATTTCTTCAATACGTTTGGTGATTGTACTCGCTATAGACTCACGCGATTGAAGATGTCTTTCTTCTCGGGACAGACCTCCTCCATGACAGCATTCATGCATTTCTTGACAAACTCTCCATCAGTAAAAAGTTTACCGCTGCTTGCTATCAGTTGAGCAACACGAAATCTAGCCCAAACAGATGGCTGGTTCATCTGAGCTTGCCGTACAAATGTATTTTGCTGAGCTGGCATTCCACTTTTTTGTTTTGACAGTTTGCTCGCATTTGTCCTTGCAGGCTCTTGTATTTGTGAAGGGATTCATAGTGTCTCAGCAGATTGTATTCTTTGAATACTGCCACCGCCTCTTGATAGATGAGACAGCCTTGTCTTTGTGTTGAACAAAAAAATAATCATTTGTCCACTTTGGGTTAAATACCCTGAATTCTGCATCTATTTTTCTCTTACCTAACCTTTTTGCCATGATCCCGTTCTCTTCGAGAGGGGCGGGTTTAGGATTTTATTTTTTCTGGGGTTGCCAGACAGACCGCAGAAAGATGCAACAAATGTCATTTTAGAGTACAGTCAAACTTCGGTTTTCGTCCATAATCCGTTCCAGAAGGCTGTTCGAAAACCGAAATTGTTCGAAAACCGAAACTACGCTCTTTTTAAAATAAAAATGTTTACTGAACATGTCTGCTCACAATGGAAAGCAACACGAGCAAGCATCACTTCCTCGTCTACCTGAGGAAGCGTCACTTCCTCGTGTAAGGAAGGCGAGAGGAGTCAAAAGGTGCATTCAAGTGCGCTCAGTTTGTTCGAGAACCGAAATCTGTTCGTCATCCGAGGCATAAAAAAACCGAGAACCGAGACGTTTGAAAACCAAGGTTAGACTGTTTATGTGTTTTTGAAATAGTTACTCAATAATTGTTAATAATGAAAATAGTTCCGAACTAAGGAACATTTTATTACTCACGCCCAACTTTATTATCAAATACAAATCCATATAGATGAAAAATCAATCAAAATACTCTGGTATTCTTCAGGGGGGCCAGACCAAATGCAGAGGCGGGCCGGATCCAGCCAGCGGGCCGGATCCAGCTAGTGGGCCGTAGTTTGGGGACCACTGATTTTGAGTGTTCCATTAAATTGCCACGGATGTTTTTGGAATGTGGGAGGAAACTGGAGAACCCGGAGAAAACCCAGGCACGAGGAGAACATGCAAACTCCACACAGGGAGGCCGGAGCTGGAATTGAACTGCACTGTGAGGTCGACGCGCTAACCACTGTAGCACCGGGCCGCCCCTGTTCCTCTTGCATGAATAACTTATCAGCAAAGGTGCCATTAATGCCGAGAGGCACATACGGGTTTAGGAGAAACATGCTACCATCCAAGCAACATCGTTTTTATGGACGTCCATGCTTATCTCAAGACAATGCGAAACCACATTCCGCACATATTACAACAGTGTAGATTCATAGTAATGGACTGGCCTGCCTGCACTGCAGACTTGAAAACAACATGTGAGAACAATATTTGTAAGAAGTACAGTCATACCTCGGTTTTCGAACATCTCTGTTCTCGACCAAAATTCAAGATTTTTACGCCTCGGATAACGTTGAAAATCGATTTTCGACCAAACTAAGCAAACCTGACTACGCCACTCGACTCCTCTTGGCTTCCGGTTTTCAACCAAACTGAGCAAATCCGAATATGCCACTCGACTCCTCTCGGCTTCCTTACATGAGGAAGTGATGCTTCCTCATGTTGACGTGGAAGTGACGCTTCCTCGTGTGGTGTTCATTGTTGTTTTTTGTTTGTTTGTTTGGTTGTTTTTTTTTTAATCTTTGTTGAATAAATCAAGTAACAATTCACAGTAAACAGAATGAACACGTTATTAATGCATGCACAGATTACATAGAGTTAAACAAAAAGAAGAGCCAGGGGATTTTAGGCAAAAATTCCAAATAAAGAGCATATAGCCGGAGTCTTAACCACTTTCTTGTTTTTGGAATCCAAAATAGAAATCAGGTATTGCTTAGTTTCTGCTTCAAAAATTAGGAATAGAGGTTTTGAACAGCTACATTTAGATTTGTGGATACGGAATTTAGCTAGAATAATGATTGCATTTATAATAAAGACTTGGTTTGTCTTCTTTTTGATCGCGAAATATGAATCAGGTGTGCGTGTGTCTGTGTTGGCTCAGTAGTTGGGCATGCCAAAATCGATAAGCAGCATCCTAAAAAAGAAAGACCATCTTAAAGTAAGTGATGTGGCTAAAGGATCTCGTGTGTTGAGCAAACAAAGGCCACAGTTATCAGAGGAAGTGGAGAAACGTTTGCTTATTTTCATAAACGAGAAACAGCTAACAGGGGACAGTGTTAGCCAAGATGCAATTTGTGGCAAATACAAGACAATTGTATGCCGATTTGATAAAACGTACGTAGCATAGGGTTGCAGAGAGGGAGTCCATAATTAGAGCCATTACTTTCGTGTTTATTAGTTCAAGGTGTAAAAGAATGTAATCTACAATTGTCAAGACGAGAGAGAGAAATGTTACTTCAATTTTTATGTTACAATGTTATGGTTTGTTAAAATTTGTAAAAATAACACATTCGAAATGTTTGTACAGTTTTTTTGTACTGTATTTTACATATTACCTGCTCTCTTATTACATGTATATACAGTTTATGGTGTAAAATAGTAAAAAAAATGCTATTAAAAAAGTTGTTTTCGAGACTTGGAACAAATTAAAATTTACATTGATTATAATGGGAAACGTGGTTTCTGATTTCGAACAAATCGGTTTTCGAAGAATGTAATGTAATCTGATGACTGACTTATGTATGTTCATGCGTCCCCATGTGTTTGATGTGGCTCTTTGCAGTAACAGTCAAAAATCGTCTCTTAGCCTCTGACTGGTTGGCCACCCCTCGTATATACACTCCTCTTGAAGCGGATTTACTCACACTTTCACTTTGCTTGTTACAAAGCGAAGTAAAGAAAAAATAATTTCATATTTGCTTGACCTGCCAACAGGATCTTGATCAGGGGTGTGTTGGGGGAAGAGCGGCCTCCTCTTCCCCACGTGTTCGTTGAATTTCGGACGAGGAGAATGTTGGTAATCCAAATAAAGGCTGGAGTCAATGAATAAGAATAAGAATAAGAATAAGAAAACCTTTATTTGTCCCGCACTGGGGAAATTTGCAGTCTTCAGCAGCAGAAATGGAGGGGGAAGGGGGGTGGGGTAAAAAGAAAAACAAAGTATTGCATGCACAAATAAACAAATGAACAGTTCCTTCAAAGGGTTTAATTTATTTTTCTGCAGTTTACGAATCGATTCGCGCTCCTGAGGGTTCCAGATTTCAGTCAGAAACCGTAGGACAAACTCATTCATGAGATTATATAGAGACAATATGATGGGGAGGTGGGGAGGTACGCCTCTCATGCAAATCCCGGAAACAAAGACAGTAACATGTCATCTGACCTGGAAGAAGTTGGGAGTGGTGAGGTGAGACCAGACCACCACTACCCACCATTTGGTGTGATGGCAGGAACACAGATACTTGAGATAACAGTTCTTCTTTTGATGTTAAACATGTCCTATGGAAGAGGGCCCTAAAAGTGGTGGGGGTCGAGGGACACTAAAGGTGATTGTGTAAACAGTGAGAAGGAAATACCTCCAACAACATTCTACATTCTTTGTTTCTTTCAAATCCAACTAACAGAGAGGAATAATACCTTAACAGGTGTCAAACTCATTTTGGTTGTGGGTTGTAGTTAAGCCTTCCTTCAGAGAGCGGGTATGTTCAATCGTGTCATCGCATTGTTCAATACCTGTACACTACAAGTGTTTTGAATAGTTTTGAAATCCGAAGTCAAGGACAATAGTTTGTTCAATAATTGTTCAAGTTACGGGAATAAGGGTAATTAAAAAAAATAAATCCCAACGTTACTTATTACAGGTGAGAATAAAAAAATGTGGTTCAGATTTTAGCAAGGATCATGGAAGCTGACATGATATCCTTTTGCGGGCCACATAGAATGAGCTGGCTGGCCGGATCTGGCCCCCGGCCTTGAGTTTGATGCTTGTGATCTCCATCTTCTGGATGACCTCAACTATATGTGATGAATTAATCACAACTATCTGCCCCATTCCCAGGTAATGATTGTGATTACTGGCGCACACAAAGCCTTTGCACTGTATAAAGCAATAGAAGAAGGAGTGAACCACATGTGGACGGTCTCGGCATTTCAGCAGCATCCGCACACCATCTTTGTATGTGACGAGGATGCCACACTGGAGCTACGAGTCAAAACGGTGAAATACTTTAAAGGTACAAATGCAGCAATGTGGCTAACCCTCAAACCTCATGTAAAACTTCCAACAGTCTTACAAATCAGTTTAGAATGCTCTTAATGTGAAATAACCACTGGATTATTTTTTAATAATTTTCATCTTAACCATATTTTTTTCCCTCTGTGTCTGTGTGTAACTGACTTTCGCAAATCTGATTGTCATTATAGGTTTGATGCATGTCCACAATAAACTTGTGGATCCTGTGCTCAGCGTTAAGCACAAGTAACACTGAAGACTACCAAAGATGATACTCTCTTCATAAATTGAACATTAGAAGGGAGGAAAGAACAGCATTGTCTTAAAAATGTCTGTGTATTGTCAATGAATGTGTGAGTGTGTTGACTGCAACTGTTGCTGCTCATAGAATAGTGAAAAAAAAAATCACAACAGTGTTACCCCTTTTGTGTGTGTGTGTGCGCGCAAGGCGTATTTTGTTACAGTCATTTGCCATGTGATCTGATGTTATAGGAAAGTAAAAAAATGTTTCGGAGTGTAGATTAGCACGAAGGACTGGCTATTCACACGCTTGATCTGCAAAAACCACGACTTGTAATTAGCTGATATAACATGTAACAACCAATATACTGTATAATGTTTGTTGATGATGATCCCCCTCCCCCCCCCCCCCCCCCCCAAAAAAAAAATCTAGCTTGAAGCACATCTGACTACCGTGCAGGGAGGTCCTTCAGCTCTGCTATGGCCTAGCTAGCATGATGGCTAAACCGTGGTTAAGCTAACCAATAAATGTAGTCATGAAGCACCGACATAAGTTCTTGGTGCTCCGGTCCAACTTTCAAATCTGACTGGAGTTCAAGCAGAGGGTAACCAAATGTCGAGAGAGAAAATATAACACACACCACAGTCCAAAAACTGGAACTAAATTAATGTTACAATACATTGCTGCATACGCCATAAGATTCAAAGAGTCCGAAACGCGGCCCCCCTCTATCACAGGGGTTATGTTCCAGAACACCCCTGTGGTAAGTGAAATCTACACAAGAAATAACACCATAGGCGTGTTTATAGCCTTTACGGTACTCACATTTTTAAAGTTCTTTCAACACACTTAAAATGATATGAACACATGTAAACATGTATAATGTGTTAGGAAAAAGGCCAATGAATAACAAATTGTTGTACAATGTAACAATGTCTACTGACAACAAGAACTGTCACTGCGGAATCATTTTTTAATCGATTATTTACGACCATCAAATAATTGCATACCATATTTTCGTGACCATTGTCGCTCCCTTTGACAATGTGGACCACAGTTCAGATCCCAGTCATGAACGCTAACATCCTAATGGGGATGCTAGACCCTCATTCCAAGCCTGTGTTAAAAATGAGTGGGATTCATCAAGAAGAGCATCTTGTAGTGACTTCTCTATACATAATTCACCACGAACTGCAAATACTGTACTTGAATGCAATGATTAGAAGTAATTGCGGTCCCTTTAAGGACCGCCATGTTTAGTTTTGCTTGTTGCTATGGAAACTGATTTTCAGCGGTTCCCGGTTTGGCGCGGGAGTTTTTTCTATGTGAAAAATTAAACGACACACCTGCTGTGTGTGAACGTGAGAAATTGTCGCCTTCTTTTACAATTTCCACAATCTGGTGTTAAAAGTATGCCAACTATAATCACTGGTGACACCTGGAAAATCTCACTGATTGCAGTGTCAGCTTTCTACCAGGAGATGGCGCTGGCCGATTGTAAAATGGTAATGAGTGGTTTGCATGGAAAACAATGGACATATGTGGCCTGGAAATGTCTGTGTGGATGGCGCACTATCGTGCCGGCAACGCCCGTGCTTTAAAAAAAAAAAAAAAAAACTTGCGCCAGACGATTTTTGATGATGAATCTAACGCAAGAAAGTACGTTCCCATTGCAATGCCGACATAAAGGACTCTGAAATTGATAGACTTGTCATGTGTTGAACTTAACTGTCGAAAATATTCCGCCTGCATGAGTACTTTTTTGTTTTTGTTTGTCCCGAACAACATGGTTATGGGTAGTTGCTGGCTGACTGTGTTTCTTTTGTATACCTGGGAGGCTCCATTAATGCAAATTTTGAACGACCCATGTCAGGATCAACTCTCCTTACAACAGGGTACATTTTGCACGGGAAGGGAAAACAGAAGTGATCGGCTAAACGTTAACTGACACTACAGTCGCCAATCAGCAGTTTTCAAAACAATAGCGACACTCGATTGGCTGAAATGGTACATACGGGTATTTTTTGTGATGCATTTATGTATGTACGTGTGTGCTGTTTTTTGCTGCTGTGATTTTTCATGCTCTAAGACTGTTGGGAGTTTTTATTTATATGTCAATCATATTAATTACATTTGGGACAAATACACAACCTGACTCGAAGTTACAGTCATTGTAATGCCCTTCTCAACTTGACAGACGGACAGAAAGACAGACGGACATTATATTGTCGGACACAAGGGACAGAATGTATCTTTACATGAAAACAGCAGCACTGTCATGCGCATGCAAGCCACTGGAAAACATGAACACATTACACAAACGTTAACATTTAACAATGACCCCCTATGGTGATCCCTCACTTGTCGCGGTTAGTAGTGATCGGGACCCTGCCGCAATAAGTGAAATACTGCTAAGGAGGGTTTGCTCCCCCGCTAGGAATTTTTGTGTCCGTGTATGTGGGTACCAGCATGTTTAAAATATGTAAACAGTGATTATACTTGACATATTTGATACAAAGACGACAGCAATACACGTATTTACTCTTTAATCATAAAACCTTATAGAGTAATTAATATTCATCAGCACTGCCTTCTGAGAGAAGCGCAGAGACTTGTATTGGTGATATACAAGGCGGCCCTCACTTTATGCTCTGCTGGTGTAGCTGCCGTTGGCCTCCAGCTATCTCCTGGCCAGCTTTCCCCACAGCCGACGTGTTTATGATAAGACAATCGATATTGATGATGAGGAGGCGAAGAGAGACGTGCGGCTGCTGCTACAAGCCCAATCACACACACTCTCTCTCTCTCTCTCTCTCTCTCTCTCTCTCTCTCTCTCTCTCTCTCTCTCTCTCTCTCTCTATCCCCCCCCCCCCCTCCACTTTCCTTGTGTCTCATCACACTGCATGCAAAATGCACAGCCATTCAGCTCATGGGATAAATCCGCTCGTGCTGCCATTGGTCAAGGTTGCGCTGGGAACCAATCATGCACCTTGAATGAGTGCCCGTTGCCTAGTTGAAAGAGTAGTTGTGATGGCAGAGGAAAGGGTTTTATTGACCAGGACCAACTGCCCCTTGTTGATAAAGAAAGATGCCAACCAATGAATCAAACATGGGTTCACTCCATAAATGAGGACCGTCGAAATTGAAAATGCTTGATTGGATCGTATTGAAGGCAGATGAAAGCTATAGAAAGAGAACTCCTGCATACCGTATTTTCCGCACTATAGGGCGCACCAAAAAGTCTTCAATTTTCTTAAAAGCTCACCGAGCGCCTTAAAATCCGGTGCGTCTTGGTCGTTAAGGTAATACGTCAACTCCAAGATGGCTCCTTCCTGGAGACATGCTACCAATGTTATAACTTGCTGTTGGTTCAGTGAACTGTGTCGCTGCTTTATTAAATAAGTTTGTGTTGCAGCTCCGAAAAAAAGGAGAGCTGTGGTGTTAATTTTTTTAAACAGTCTCAACAAATACAGTTACGTCTTTGTCTGTATCCGTGCTTTCTTCCGTTCGACTCGAGAGGCGTTCAAGACTGCCACCGAAAAACGTAAACTAACGATTACTTCAATGAAACTACAAAAATTGAAAATAATACATCAAAACTAAAAAGCAAGCGAGGATATCACAAAATGAATTTTAAAGCCACCCCCTACAGAATTTATATTGTGATTTCATCATTTGTGAATACACAACAAAGGAATAAATAACTACCACTGACATCTTGTTGTGTTATTTTGACTTCAAGATGGCGCCGCGAGAGCGGCTGCCTTTCCAGCAGCTCCCATTTATTTTGTTCTTCTACTTCTTCCTCTCATAACTTTGCTGCTGTGAAGTGGGAATTTCTCCATTGTGAGACTATTAAAGGTTTTCCTATTTTATCTTATCTGATTGTACTCTTGGAGCTTTGATAAAGTAAATGCCAATGTGTTTTTCGGAGGCGGTGATGAACGCTTCTCGAGTTGACCGGAAGAAAAGCAGGGAAGGAGACGGACAAAGACGCACCTGTATTTGTTGAAAAAAATGAGAGCTGTGGTTGTGGTTTTATTTTTTTTAAATGCAAACTTAATAATGGTTTTCACAGTCTGAACAAATATAGGTACTGTACGTCTTCGTCGGTCTCCGTGCCTTCTCCTGCGTTCCACTCGAAAGGCGTTCATGGCCGGACGCCTCTCGAGTTGAATGGAAGGAGCGTAGCACCAACTCGTGGACACATTGTAGATTGCGCCTTTTAGTCCGGAGCGTCTATGATATGAAAAAGATTTACAAAATAGCCATTCATTGAAGGTGCGCCTCATAATCCAGTGCGTCTTTTCGTGCGGAAAATACGGTAGTTAGTGGATTTATCAAAGTGTCTGGTGATAAGATGGATGAGCAGAGTGTCGTCTGTGCCACAACTGGTTGTATATGTAAACTGGAATGGATCCAGTTTGCCGTTCACAGAGTTTTGTAAATGATGGAGCAGGATTCTTGAGAGCCTTCGTGATTTCTGAAGTTAATGTCTGGGTACGAAATCCTTATTTTCTTGAGCACACTGAATTTTGGTGTTTGGTATGATGTGTTAAGTTTTCTATGCAGTGGGAACTGGGCATGAGTCAATAGATATAGGTGTCCAAAATCGGTCCTCGAGGGCCCCTGTCCTACCTGTTTTGCAGCTCTCCCAGGATCATCGCACCTGATTCAAATAATCAGGATCGTTCTAATGCAGGGGTCTCAAACTCGCGGCCCGCGGGCCAACTGCGGCCCCCGGGACGATAATTTGCGGCCCCCGTCTTAATATTAAAGATTAATGTTCGTGCGGCCCGCAAGATTGATATGAATGACACTTGTTGTGTTCGGAGCTGAATGAACCAATCGCGGTGAGGTATACGGCTCTGGAGGGCGGGACATCGGCCGGGCTGTCCAGTGCCTCGCTCACTCACTCATTCATTCCTCCAATCAGCTGGGCGGAGGAGAAGCCGTGAAGCCGATCACTCCGCTCGGCGCGCACAGTCCTCCGCTGCTCTCAGCATAGAACCAAATGAGGCGCTATGATCCGTGTTCCAGCCTGTGTCTGTGTCTGTAGCCATCTCCGCGAGTGAAACTGAAACTTAACAGTAAGTGCGTTAACATGACACTTGAGAAATTCGGAGAACTGCCGTAATCCAATACGATCGGAGAGCGAAAGTGCGCATGCGCCACAGACCCGCGCGTTCTGTTCCAAGTATTCTGCAATGTCTTTTCCAATTTGTTCCTTCATATGATTTAGAACAGAAGTGTTTAACCTCCACATGGTGTTTCTACGAAGCTGTTCCAGATTTAGTTCTAGATAAATGGGACTATGGTCTGAAAGGTCTATGTTCCCCATGTTGCAGCCACCAACCCGATTTAGATCTTTAGCGAGAGTAAAAAAATAGTCAATCCTTGAGTATGCCAAATGAGGATTGGAAAAGAAAGTGTAGTCTCTTTTTAAAGGATTTAATTCTCTCCAGATATTGTTGACATGGGATTCCTATCTGTTAGTTGGATTTGAAAGAAACAAAGAACATAGAATGCTGTTGGAGGTATTTCCTGCTCACTGTGTTTACGATCACCTTTAGTGTCCCTCACCCCCACCACTTTTAGGGCCCCCCCTCCATAGGACTTGTTTAACACCAAAAGAAGAACTGTTGTCTCAAGTATCTGTGTTGCAACTATTAAGGGACTATGCCTTGTGTTGAGGAATTTTGCCTTACCATGAGAACTATTGATACTAATCTCTATAATGAACATCTGCTGAAGCACTTAAAACAAAAAGGTAGTATTTTGCTTGACTCCCCTCTTGTCCTTGGGCAACTTAACAGCCCCAAAGATCTTCCTCCCAGTACTCCCATCCTTTCACGTTTTTGAAGGCTGTCAAGTTGCCTGGGAAAGGAGCTCCAATCTCGTAATTTGTGCACAGCAGAGGTGGTCTGTACTTCGTCACCATGTCAAGATTGAACTGCATTGACCTTTCTTTGTCTCTGATTTTTACGTAAGGGGAAGGACTGCCTGCCCCTCATTTACATACTATGCCTATATAAACGTGTGATTGTATTTTTTCTGGGCTTCCTGATTCAAATCTGGACCCCTCAGGAGCCCGAATCGATTCGTAAACTGCAGTAAACTAAATTAAAAGCTTCGAAGATGACTGTTCATTGCCTCCAGCCTGTATTTGAAGAACCAACATTCTCCTCGTCCGAAAGACAACGAACACGCGGGGGAGAGTAGGCCGCTCGTCCCCCAACAAGATATCGATTAGACCAATTTCTTTCATGGCAATGTTTATTTTTTTGTGAATCAATTTGGGTTGGGCTGAATGCGGATTTGAGGAGTCCAGTTTTGGATTCAGTCTAATATTAAAATCCCCTCCACAGATTAGAACCCCCTGGGTTTCCGCTGTTATCAAATCGAATATATGTTTGAAAAACTTCCAATCTGAGTTAGGGGGGGCATAAATATTGAATAGAGTGACCAATGAGCCTGCTAAATTTCCCCTCACTAATATAAATCTTCCCTCCGTGTCTTTTTTTTCAAAGACGGGTTCAAAACTGGTCTTATTGGAAATCAATAGTGCCACCCCCCTCCTATGCCCATCCTGATAAAAAGATGAATACTGATGTCTGAAACCCAGTCGTGTTATTTTAGCATGCTCGGTACCCGAAAGGTGTGTTTCTTGTAAGAAAGCCACCTCCACTCTGTCCTTTTTCAATTTTGTTAAAACCTTGCTCCTCTTAATGGGGTTGACAAGGCCATTCACATTATAAGTTGCTATTTTAACTGCCTGCATCCAGTGCGTAATATATGAGGAAAGAAAAATGATCCAAACCAAAAACCCGCCACCCTCGTGTCAAAAAGCGACTATATGAGTCATATGTTACCCCCCACGGACTGCAAAGAACAGCAGTATAGAACAATGAAAACTGGCACAACACATCCATCCATCCATCCATTTTCCGAACCGCTTGATCCTCACGAGGGTCGCGGGGGGTGCCGGAGCCTATCCCAGCTGTCTTCGGGCAGTAGGCGGGGGACACCCTGAATCGGTTGCCAGCCAATCGCAGGGCACACAGAGACGAACAACCATCCACACCCACACTCACACCTAGGGAGAATTTAGAGTGACCAATCAGCCTGCCATGCATGTTTTTGGAATGTGGGAGGAAACCGGAGCACCCGGAGAAAACCCACGCAGGCCCGGGGAGAACATGCAAACTCCACACAGGGAGGCCGGAGCTGGAATCGAACCCGGTACCTCTGCACTGTGAAGCCGACGTGCTAACCACTGGACTACCGGGCCGCCCGGCACAACACATAAAGCACAATAATAACAATAAGGATAGAAAAAAAGACTTCCAACTGTGGGGTCCTGGTATTGACCCTGATGAAGCCCTGATGGTAAAAGGGCTTAAAGGAAAAGCCTCCCCACCCGTCGGGTGAAGGAGGGCCTTCTTGCATGGTACTCTCCCTGTCACCGCCACTTATAGAGAACAGCAAGAACCCGACATTTGCCTAATGATCCAACATTTAAAGCCTATATAATGCTTCTTAATTTAACAGAGCTTTTTAATGCATTAATTTCTCCCTCCTCAGGGATTCTCCAAAGAGAGAGAGAGAGAAGAGAAAAAGAAGGGCATAATAATAACAATAAATGTGAGGAAAATAAAGTCTCATCAAGCTTGCCTGTTAAACTCTGAATAGCAGCAGATTTCAAATCACTCACAGTCACCCTGGGGTCTGGCGTTTAAAAGCCTGAAGTTTTCCTTTAAAGTCAGAAGATCTCCCCGCTTTGGCCCGGTTCCCCGGTGTCTTGACGGTGCGCCATGAGAAGCGTTGAATCCGCTCCACGAGCGAGTCTGGTTGTTTGATTACCGACACTGGGAATCCCCTCTTCGCCATATCCTCCGTCGCCTCCCCCGCCGATTCGTACACCACATTTCCCTCCTGATAGTAGACTCTGAACCTGGCGGGGAACGGCGTCTGGAAGCGGATCTTACTCTCCTTCAGAACCGCTTTTGCCTCTGCATATTCTCCTCGTTTTTTTAAGACGTCCGGCGCGTAGTTGTGATCCAAATTGACCCGCTTTCCGAGGTGCTCAAAACCTCTCTTATGCCAGGCTGATCGCAGCAGCTCTTCTTTCATCCTGTAGCTGGACAACTTAGCAACTATGGATCTCGGTGATGCATCTCCCGGCAGCTTTGGCATTAGGGCGCGGTGAGCTCTTTCGACACGTAGTTCAACTGTGGCCGGGAGCTCTAAACCCTCCCGCAGCAGGCTCTCCACGTACTCGAGCATCGATGGAGAATTATCCTCTGCGCCCTCTTTAACACCATGGATCGTGATGTTTTCACGTCTAGAGCGGCCCTCTAGATCCGTTAGCTTAGCATCCAGGTGTATCTGGAGGTGCAGCAGCTCCTGTATCGTGTCCTCCACCACCTGTAGCCGTGTTTCAGTCTCGTTAATCCTTTTCGCCGCCTCTTCGATCCTTGCACTTGTCTTGTTAATTTCCTCCCGAATCACCTTCAGCTGCTGACTGTTATCTTCTCTGAAATCTCTCAGTTCTTTCAGTATCAGACCCAGATTCGCACTCTCTCTTTGGCCCACTTCAGGGTGTGTTCGCGTGTCCGCGTCATCCTCCATGGCGCTGCTAGCCGAGGAAGTTTGGCTAGCTCCATCTCCGTCGAAAAACTCCGTCTGCATTGTCCTCTTACTTTTCTTCATAGGCATTCTCAAGACCCACTAGCTTGAACAAAAGTACAAATAGTATGTATGTACATATATTGTTTTAATATTCGGGTTTCAGTGGGTTATTTCGACTCAAATTGTCGGGAGCTCGTTCTCTACGCCGCCATTCCCTGACTCGTCAAACCGGAAATCTTGTATTTTTTTTCATACATTGGACGCATCACATTGTAAGGCGCAATCTACAATGGTGCTACGCTCCTTCCATTGAACTCGAGAGGCGTTCATGGCCACCTCCAAAAAAACGTAAATGAACTATTACTGTACTTTAATGAAACTACGAAAATTGAAAAGAATGCATCAAAACAGAAAATCAAGCGAGGAAATCACAAAATAAATTCTACTCCCCCCTACAGAATTTATTTTGTGATTTCCTCGCTTGATTTTCTTCGAAGTTTCATTGAAGTAATTGTTAATTTACGTTTTTCGGAGACGGTCTTGAACGCCTTTCGAGTCAAACTGAGGAAGAGAAGGCATGGAGACGGACAAAGACGTACCTGCATTTGTTGAGACTGTTTTAAAAAAACAACACCACAGCTCTCCTTTTTTCGGAACCGCAACAAATACGTATTTAATAAAGCAGCGACACAGTTTACTGAACCAACAGCAAGTTATAACATTGTAAGCATGTCTCCAGCAAGGAGCCATTTTGGAGTCAACATATTACCGTAATGACCATACACAAGATGCACTGGATTTTAAGGCGCGCTGTGAGCTTTAAAAAAATCGAAGACTTTTCGGTGCGCCTTATAGTGCGGAAAATACGGTAATGTCAGTCATAATAATAAAAATGTTTTTTATAAAGCGTGGATAATGTATGAATGCCTACTAGCTTCAGTTATTTTTTTTCATTAACTAGCACTTTAAATTTAAACAAATGGGCATTCCGTGACAAGAAATTCTGCATCATATTTGTTCCTGATTGTAAAGTGTCCTTGGGTGTCTTGAAAGACGCTTGTAAATAAAATGTGTTATTATTATTATTATCTTCCATCATGTATTTTGATACAACTTTATTGTCAAATGTTTCACATACAGCACATTTGAAATGTCGTTTTTTTTTTTAATCCTACTTCACGGATTTCACTTATCACTGGTTTTTTGGTTCTTTTTGGGATGTAACCCCCGTGACAAACGAGGGATTACTGTACTTCCGTTTTATTTATTCCACATTCTGAAAGATGTTTTATTTTGAAAAATTACTGGATTCTCTGGTACGCCGGTCTACATCATGTCACACTTCTCGGTCACATGATAGGTTACCGCTAAAATGAAACCCGGGAGCGAGCAAAATGTTTAAAAAGCAAACGTCTTTGGAAAGTTTCTTTGGAAAGGGGAAAAAGCCCAGCCAGGAGACAGAAGAGGAGCTCATGACTTGCAAGAAAAAGAAGGCTCCATTTAATAGACAGTATCAGGAGTCCTACTTGAAATATGGATTTGTCTCAACGGGAGATGCTCACGCATGGCAATGATGAGTTGTATTTTTCATGCACTTTGTATCTTATTTTGAAGGCAGGTTTAAATGTTACCATCGCGACCAGGAGTGTTGCGGCCAAATAGGACGTTCCTCATGTAATGATTTGTTTTTATTTTTATGTTTAGAAAATACCACAGTATCATGCGGGTCATGTCATATTATTTTGTTGTATTTATCCGCCACACCTTAAAGGCCGGTCCCTGAAAATATTGTCTGACAAACCGGTGCGTGGACAAAAAAGGTTGGGGACCACTGCCATAAATGTGCTGAGCCTGTCATTTCTCTTCTCACAGGATAAATCTGTCATTCCTTTATTCGCACCACAACACAACAGAGAAGAAGAGGGGGCTCATCTTTTTCATCTGACAGAAAAAAATATATATAAACATCGCTAGTCAGTCGGATAAGCGGTAGAAAATGGATGGATGGATAGTCAGTAAGGTGGCCGGTGTTGTGGTATAAAATTGGCTAATGCTAACTACTCTTACTATCTTTGGTCACCGTTCAGCAAAAGAAAAAACGTATGACCGGTGCTAGTTGATCAGGTAGCCAGTTGTTTGCGAAAACTTTGGTTAATGCTTACCAGCTACGGCAACTTTAACTGAAATTATTTTCACTAAATAGGTGGAGAAGAAGTTTATTTCGGGTTTTGTTGAGAATGTGGCCCAACTGCTCTAATGCAGCTTTCAGCAAAGCGTGGCAAATGCTTTTCTAACACCTAAAGAGCAAAGGGCATCTCAGAGTGCACTTCATCCGTATGTGTGTCATGCATTCTTTATGAGCCATTTCCACAAAGTTAAGCTGGCAGCACTTTGAGAAACACTTACATATTGCAGCTGACCACTGAAAGCACACAATCTCTCTTGAATATTGAGACGTGAACTAACATTAGAATGATTATCTATTCATGGTAATACAACCAAAATGTAACTGAAAAGGTTCAGCATATATTTTTATATAAATGTGGTCACACTGCCAGCCTCTTGAAAACTTTTCTCATTGCACATTTATTTATAATCATTAAGAATTAATTACTCGTATTGCTTTGTTTGCACTTGAGGTTACCACAGTTTTGGGTGTGAAAGAAAAAAAAAGTTCACTTGAATCGGCCTGGTGGTCGACTGGTTAGCGCGTCGGCCTCACAGCGCAGAGGTGCAGAGTTTGATCCCGGCTCCGGCCTTCCTGTGTGGAGTTTACATGTTCTCCCCATGCCTATGTGGGTTTTCTCCGGATACTCCCGTTTCCTCCCACTTTCCAAAAACATATACCGCAGGCTCATTGAACACTCTAAATTGTCTCTAGGTGTGAGTGTGAGCGCAGATGGTTGTTTGTCTCTGTCTGCCCTTTGATTGGCTGGCCACCGGTTCAGGGTGTCCCCCGCCTACTGCCTGAAGACAGCTGGGATAGGCTCCAACACCCCCCGCAACCCTTGTGAGGATCAAGCGGATCGGGAAATGAATGGATGGATGGATGAATCTGTGCAGCGTACAAGCTCTGCCGTTTTTGGTGTGTCAGTGTGACGAAGACTTGGTGACGATTTGGCTTCCAGCTGTGGGCAAAGAACCAAGGGGACATGCGATATCCTTGATGCTTCACCATAGATAGGATCAAGTCACAAGCTTGAATTCACAAGTTTCACGTCTCAAGCAAGTATCAAGTCATTTGATTTTTTAATTTTTTTTTTTTTAAATCAAGTCCAGTCTTACCTGCAGTACAGTATGTCTAGTAGTAGTCTGATGACGATAGAAGACCAGCAAGGTGAAATTATTATTCTTTTAATTGAAGCAATTTATTATTTATTATTGAAGCATGTGTGATATTTTTGACTCCTCTAGATGGTGGTCTTGGTTTAAATATAATGGTTAGTGCAATGGAAATGTATTATAATTCCACTGCATCTTTAAACCAAAGAGTGCGACCTGGAGCAGTCAAAAACACATACACATCACAAGTATTTCATGAAGCTTCAGTTGTGCATCACTAGTGTTTATCACCTTTGAAGATAACAGACTCCAATTCAGCACAATTTCACAACACAAAACATCCTGTAGTAAATAAGAACTTGTTTAAAAAAAACAACAACAACTGACCAGTCTGCATCATTGGTCTGTTTGCAGAATATCTACAGTCATTTCCTTTTTACTGCTTATATTTCAAAGGTTTTACTACTTATATTTCAAAGGTTCTTGCCCACAAGTCCGAGCCACAATGTGGCCTCGTCATGATTCCACTTTGGCTGAAGACCCTCTCAAATGTGATGCTTTTGATGCTGGTGAGAAACGGAGGCTTCAACCATTATCGACTATATTCATTACATATGGATTCCATATTCATTCCATGTACTGTTTTTAACTTATATTTACTTGTTTTTTAAACTAAATTGATTCCATGTAACCAGTATTGGTTTTTTTTTTGTTTATTTTCTTTTTACTTGATTTGAAATCCTGTTTTTTCCACACTTCGATTTACTTCATTTTCAAACCATAGTTATTCATGTGGTCTAACGTTAATTTAACCAATTGGGAAACACTTATTCCCTTGTTTGGTCAACTGTTATCTCACCATTTCAAATTCTATTTATATTTATTGTTACTGTTTTTGCCATTGTCCTCTTCACGACGCACTGGATCGTCCAAGTTTGAACAAATTGATGATAATCATTTTCCGGGTCACGTGTATGACCTAACAGTGTAGATATATTGTCAGAACTTGTTGCATTGAGCTCTGGATAGGTTCAGACTGAGATATTTCCAGCCGAGGCAACACAATTGATGCAAATCAGACATAGGCTCTGTTAAGATTATGATTTCAATAATTTACGACCAATTTCTCACCTTCAATATTTCTCACCTATTCCAAATTTATTGAAAACATTGTTGCATCTCAACTTCACTCCCATCTTACCTATAACAATCTTTACGAACAATTCCAGTCTGGTTTCCGTCCCCGTCACAGCACAGAATCAGCCCTCTTAAAAATCACCAACAACCTTCTTATGGCAGCGGACGCCGGTTTAATCTCAATTCTCATCCTCCTCGACCTGAGTGCAGCTTTTGATACAATTTCCCATCCCATCCTCCTTAATAGACTCTCCACCATAGGCATCACTCACACCCCCTTACACTGGTTTCACTCCTATCTCTCTGGGTGTTCTCAGTTCATCCAACTCAATTCCCTCGCTTCACAGTCCGTCCCCGTCTCTTCGGGTGTGGCCCAGGGCTCTGTCCTGGGACCCCTCCTCTTCATTATCTACCTTCTCCCCCCTCTTCATTATCTACCTTCTCCCCCTTGGCAATATTTTCCGTAAATTTGGTATACATTTTCACTGCTTCGCGGATGACACCCAGCTCTACCTCTCCAGCAAACCCGACGCCTCCCTTCCTCCCTCCTCCCTTTTCACGCTGTCTTTCAGAAATGAAATCTTGGTTCACACATAACTTCTTCAAACTTAACAGCGACAAAACAGAACTCCTCCTCGTCTGTACCAAATCCACCCTCCACAAAACCAACAGTTTCTCTCTCACTATTGATAACTCCACTATGTCCCCTAAGAGCCTGGGTGTCATCCTCGATAGCTCACTATCTATCCACTCCCACATTAATAACATAACCCGGTCCGCATATTTCCACCTACGCAATATCAACCGTCTCCACCCCTCTCTCACCCCTCACACCACCGCTATCCTTGTCCACAGTCTCGTCACCTCCCGTCTCGACTATTGCAATTCACTTCTTTTTGGTGTCAATCACAAATTCCTCCATAAACTTCAACTGGTCCAGAATTCTTCAGCTCGTATCATCATTAGAACCCCCTCCTTCTATCACATTACCCCCATCCTCCAACAGCTCCACTGGCTCCCTGTCAAACTGAGGATCAACTTCAAAATACTCCTCTTTATATTTAAAGCCATCCATAACCTTGCTCCTCCCTATCTGTCTGACCTTCTTCAAATTTCCGTTCCCTCAGGTCCTCAGCCTCCCTCCACCTCTGTGTTCCCTCTGCCCGTCTCAGCACGATGGGGTGCAGAGCTTTCAGCCGCTCTGCCCCCAAACTCTGGAACTCACTACCACCCGACATCCGTAATGTTGACTCTCTTCCCGTATTCAAAACTCGTCTCAAAACCCACCTATTTAAAATTGCATACTCTGTTTAGACTCATCTCCTCTTTTATTATTTATTATTTATAATTTTATATGTGGTTTTATTGCTTTTGATTGTACAGTGTCCTTGAGTGTTCTGAAAGGCGCTTATAAATAAAATGTATTATTATTATTATTGTTATATGACTTTGTGTTTGTTTTTCCAAAATATAGTCACTAAATCCATACTGCAGAATAAACCTGGGTGTGCCAGTGTTGGATGGCTTCTTCATTGGAGATCTGAGAATACGTTTGCCATTACAGGGGCTCATTTGGAGGGTTGTTGCACCTCCTGAACCAGCACCGACCAGGATGAATTGGGATGCAGAGATTGAGGTCCTGGTTTATGTTCTGCGATGTGAATTTTGACTTTTGATGATCATTGATTGATTTATAAAAATCATAGTGATGAAACTTCATATATCATGAAAACTGATTACACCAGGGGTGCCCAAGTCCGGTCCTCAAGAGACCCTTGCCAACCTGTTTTCAATGTCTCCCTCCTCCAATACACCTGATTAAAACGATCAGCTCATCAGCAAGCTCTGAGACGCAGATAACGATCCTGATCTATAGAGTCGGGTTTGTTGGAGCAGGGAGACCTTCCTGTGTGGAGTTTGCATGTTCTCCTCGTGCCTGCATTGGTTATCTTCGGGTACTCAGGTTTCCTCCCACATTCCAAAAACATGCATTGTAGGTTAATTGAACACTCTTTATTGTCTTCTTGTCTCAAGTTGTGATAATGAGTGTGTTGTTGTTGTATATGTTGACCCCCGTGAGGATAAGCAGTTTGGATGGATGGATGGATGGATTTCAGAAACAAACAAATGAAAAAAAATCAATTTGAAATGAAACAGTATATTTATTTCCCAAAGTCACAGAGAGCCACAGCAGAAAAATCTGAAAAACACCACTCAGGCAAAATAACACTTTGGGACCTTTTCCAGGGACTACTTAATAATAATACAGTGTGATCGACATTTACAAAGGAGGACATTGCACAGAAGGTGACGTGTTATTATGGCTTCCGTTAAATGTAAAAATATTTCTTGATTTGAAATAAATAGGCTTTAGCTGCATACAAGTGGTAGGATAGAACATTATTTTGGACATACTGGTGACACACAAGCTAACATGTGAACATTTAGCAAAGATGGAAGAAAAAGCTTGATTGACACACATTTTAAACTAACAATAAAAACAATATATCCCCATTCACTAGTTATTCTTGTGAAAAATGTTTTTCCAAAGATGCTTTTGAATCTTCTCAATCATCCAGGTCATTTTATTCCATTGAATCAATTGCAACATAACTGTTATGGTGATCTTAAAAGTTGCTGCACTTCTCCTCCAAAGGATGTTTCAACAGTTCATGCATAAAGTCAGGTAGGAGAGTACAAGCCGGGGTGTTGGTCTGAAAACCAATTACAGTATTTCACCTCTGAGTTAAAGACACACAGACGTAGTAGATGTCCGTTACAATGTCCCCCATTGAAATTCCATACAAAAAAAGATTGTGCAGCCATGTTCGGGCAAAATGAGACCGCACTGTTTTTTTTGTTATTTGTTAGAGGCTTAATTATTGTGAAGGGATGATGTTGTATGTGGGACATATTGCAGGTGGTGTCATAGTCCTCCTCCTTCTCCTCAGTTCAGAGATGGTCTTTCTTTCGTTGAAACACCATGGAAAGATTGTGATAAATGTATTTCATATGTACATTTGGCCGGGAGAGCCCATGTTCCCAAAAATGCGCCATATTTTGTTGTTTAAAAAAAACAAAGATAAAGTTTAATACATTGTGTGTGGAGCTTTAAAACCCCAAACATGGTCGCAGTTTTTCGTTTGCTGCGTTTTGCAGTGCTCAGTCAGTGTCATTAGTTGGTGCACCTCTGGTTCTCAGTCATTTGACATTTTAAAGTACAATTCTGAAGAGGTTTCAGTCAACACATAAAAACCCTCTAGCGATTGTTTAGCTCAATTAAAAAAAAAGCAACATTTGAAGACTATGTGTCATTGATAATTTGTATATATCTCTCTATATAAATATATAAGATCAATCATCCACCCATTGTTTTTATAGAACACATACAGTATGTCCATAATATATACACTACATATCTGCTGTCATTGTGTGTCCATGACTCTGCAGGACAAAACATTTGCACTTTGTTGTTTACAAAGTTGGATCATGCAGATTTGATCTTCCTGTAAAGCAGGGGTAGGGAACTCCGGTTCCTTGAGAGCCATATCCTGCCTGTTTCAGATCTCTCTCTGTACTTGTAACACACCCGATTCAAATGACCAGCTCATCAGCAAGCTCTCTGGAGGCTTGAACACATGAAAAATTTAATCAGGTGTGTTGGAGTAGGGAGGGATCTAAAACAGGCAGGATATGGCTCTCGAGGAACCGGAGTTCCCTACCCCTGCTCTAAAGCAAGGGTGTCCACAATTTGGGAAATAGAGAACTATTTGTTGGGCACCGATTAATGTAAAGGGCTAATAGTTTCATGCACAATACAAAATGATCTCAAATTAACTCTAACACTATGTTATAGGGATGATTAATGCTGCAACTCTAATGAGGACAAGCGGTACGGAAAAGGAATGGATACTGATTTATGTGAAGATTGATTCACGTTCATGATTTATCACAATAATTATCAATGATGATTTCAGATCGGAAACATCACTTTTTCGACGAACCTCTGCAAGTGTTTACATTTTAAATTGATTATGTTCACAGTATTCCTAGGAAATCACAATGTCTTTTCACTGGTGAGACATTTTTATAACAGGCTAAGTCGCTTATGTAGTCCTCGGTGGCTTCAAATATAATTGTGTAATCTGACACGACCATAAGCATCCTTTAACTGAAAAAATAAAATTAAATGCTGTCTTACTCATTTGGGCAAAGGCTGTTCCAACAGCATGGGCCTTCCAGGAAAATGTGTTTACATTTGTTGATATTTCATATTTAGATTGACAGCTAGACAGCTAGGTAGCTCGCTCACCCGCTAGTTTAGCTAGCTAGTTTAGCAAACTAGCCAGATGATTAATCGATCATGTATCTCAGTGGTCCACAACCCTGCCTCTTGGTAAACACACCTAAAGCACTGTCCTACCGGTTTTTACCGGGAACCCGTACCGGTCCGTGGGTCATTTGGTACCGGGCCGCACAGAAAGAATAAATAACTTACATTACTTCAGTTTTATTTATTCGACTTTTAAGAAAAAGAAGGCCACATTCAAGAGACAGTATCGGGGGTCCTTCTTAAAATACGGATTTATCTCATAACTCTGCATAATATGCGGCAATGGTGAGTCATATTTTTCATGCACTTTGTATCTTATTTTGAAGGCACGTTTAAACGTTACCATAGCGACCCGAGAGTGTTGCGGGCAATTAGGACGTTGCTTGTGTCAACATTATTATGTTTCAAAAATACCAGTTTTCATGCATGTCATATCATATTATTTTGTTGTATTTATCTGTCACACCTTCAAATCCGGTCCCTGAAAATATTGTCTGACAGTAAACCGGTCCGTGGGGCGAAAAAAGTTGGGGACCGCTGATGTAACATGACTTAAAATTGGAAAACTTTCAGAAACCGGTAGGACAGTGCTTTAGGTGTGTTTACCAAGAGGCATTTTGTTGTTGGTGAATTTGTTTCAGTGTATCTTAAACGATGTCCATATATTTTTAAAACAAATAAATGACTGAAAAGTAATGTACTCTAGTCCCTGTGTTAGAGAACAGCTGCAACAAAGTGAGCATTGCATAGGTTACTGTAGGTTTTAACACACTTTGATAAAAGAATTGTTTAAAAATAAAGGACAGCTCAGGCTTTCTTTTTCACCAATTTAGCTACGTTAAGATTTAAAACAGTTATAAAACATGTCATTTCAATAATTTATCTTTTTAATCTGTATTAAATGATGTTATGAATTGACATCATGACATATACAGTAGTTACATGTACGTATAATTTCGAAATAATACTTACTGATTAATTTTAAAGAGTGTAAGTAAAAGGAAACACCAATGTGGAAGAGGATCAGCTTGAGTTGTCCTTTTATTGTGACTGTTTGCTGGTAGGTTGTTAGACACTCCACATTAACGTACAAAAAAAACCAATTTTATGTGTCAATTTTGTGTTTGTGCTGCTTTATTTGTTCATCACTTGGTTATCTACATTTCAAATCTTTTTTTCTGTTTCCATGTGTCTAACCAATAAGACAAACGACACAATTTCACTTGGTTCTTTGCTTATATATATTTTTTTTTTGGGCGCGCACGGAATTTGTATACTGTGTGAACATAAGCCGAACTTTGTTAGACTTTTGTATACCCGTGAAGATAGCGCTGAAGAATGGATCTTTTTTTTGTTTGTTTTTTTAAAAAGATATCTATCTATACAGTGGTACCTCTAATTGAGAAATCAATTGGTCTTTTAACTTTTAACTGTGTCCTCATTGTTTTTTGCCCTCTTTAGTCCATGTTCTTCCTCATAAGTGGTTTTGGCCCGGCATTTTCTAAAGAACTGATCCAAAGACGTTTGCTTTTGTCGGTTTTTACCAATCCTTCGAAAATTTCCAAGGCAAATATCAGCATAGTGAGCGATTGCCGGACTGGTGAACACTTTTTCTGGGTGGTTCACATTTACGTAAAACTATGGGAACGCCTCATGGCCCGAGGGGCGGATGACGAGGACGCTGCATAGACACATCTCTATCTATCTACACCAGTGGTTCTTAACCTTCTTACAGGTACTGAACACAACCAGTTAATATGCACATTCACTGAACCCTTCATGAGTGAAAAATAAACATATATATTATTTTTTTAACAAATTCAAGATATTAAAAAAAACGCATTTCTTAAAAAGTGAAAAAACTAAGTAAAATTTCAGGAGAAAAGTAAACTTTTTTTTTTTGTACGATGTACTATCACGACAGTCAAATGTTGATTACTAAGCGAACTAAATTTCACAGCACTGAATGGACAAGCAATGTAATGTGATCATCTGCAGCCAGTGATGGCCAAGCGGGCGTGTTATAACTAATTGACATGTTGAGTCGCGCGTGTCTTACCCTCCATAGCAGAGGCTCCGTCAAACCCCTGAGACCATTTCACCGAACCCCTGGAGTTCGATCGAACCCAGGTTAAGAACCACTGATCTACACATAGACACATACAATAGAGGTCCCTCTCAGCCAATGGGATGCCAGTAAGATGCTCGTTAATAGCCAATGGCAGAGCAGCTATAAGTATGTTGTGTTCAGGAAACTTGGAGCTGTGAGTAGCAGCACATACTGTATTTTTACCTTTCGTATCTTAAAATGTCTTTCAAACAAGAGGCAATATAATTCCTGTTGAGACATTTCGTAACTTGAAAATTTCGTGTGAAGAGACGTTTGTAAGTGGAGGTACCACTGTACAGTATCTATTCAAAGTAATATGGTAATTAAGTTCCGATGACAGGTCTTTTCATGTGTGCGACTTTCCATTAAAAAAAAGCTGTCAATCATTCTGATGTCCAACTTTGAGAGAAGACAAATTTTGTGTGAACCTGTCTTTGATTTCATTCGCCATAATGTAGGACATCATTAACAAATAACCATAATAAAGACAAAACCTGGCACAAGAGTACGTTTTATAATCACCAAATGAGGCAGTTTTTAGTTGTTATTTATGGTGTGTGTTTGCAAGGGGAACAATATTACTACTGTCAGAATAGCCCATTTTCTGGAAAATGTGAGGCCATACAAAATTCCAAACAACCTTCCTTGGGGGGACTGGTTTTATAGATAAAGATAGCCTATCCAATAAACCAAATTAAAAAGGCCAAAAGCTGTTGGGAAAAATATTCGTGAGTAAGAATCGATCTTACTCACTCGCACATGCATCTTGTTTTCTCGCCAGGCTCCTGAGCGACAGTCATCAAAGCAGCAGAAGAAGCTTGTACAGTCTTTTCCATCCAAACACTCGTAGGCAAAGTCATCCTCATCATGATAGTGAATAATGTTGTTCATTTGCAGCAGGGATGGTCCAGAGCGGATATTGATACTAGATGCCATACTAGATGGCTTGTGCTGTTGAGAAGAAAAAAAGAAGAAGAAAATCGTTGCAAATAGGTAAGCCGGTATTTCTCCCAATATACTGGAGGTATATCAGGTCATGATTTGACTCTCGGACATCTATTTTCATTGAGAACTAAAGTATGTATCGTAAAAATGTGACTTAGTTCTAAGCTTGTACAGAATCCAGGGCATCTGGAAAGAATATGATTGATGTCTTTTTCCAGTTTTGGTTGTCTTACAGCCTCAGGAAAAGGTTTAAATTTTTTTTATTTCCTCAAAATTCGACACTGCACACCCCATAATGACCATGCGATTTTGAGATTCTGGCAAACGTATGATTAAAAAGAAGCTAGCATTGGAATGCAAAAAATATTCAGAAACGTTTTTTCATGCTGTCATTGTAGCATATGGCCGTTTACCATACTGCTACACAATGTTACGGCAGTGTCGCAAAGCATTGGTTGGTTGAGTGACGACTCGCACCTGTTACGGCAGTTAAATAAAGACCGTTGAAAAAGTAAGTCGTGTCCTCACGTTTTTCGGACACAACAGTCATGATGGGATTTGTGTTTAGAATTTTGAGGGGGGGGGGGGGGTGAGGGGAGAAATATTCAATAAAAATGCTGCGAGGTAGAAAATATAAAGCACTGTGAATGATGTCTGGATGTACTCAAAGTCATTTCAGTCAGTATCCCGCCACAGTGCTAACCTTCTGAGGCAGCAGGGTTTCCCTGCCTTTAAGGAGCCATGGCACATCGGACAAAATCTCACGGCACAACATTGAGCAAAATGATACGTACAAAGTTGAAATCCAGGTTCATTCGGTGCTCTGTCTCATCAGTTGAAGAGCATTTATTGTTTTGCCGCATTATATGTCGCTGGCCTTATTATTTGTCAAAAAAAAATCAATTTTGGAAATATGTCATGCTTCAGAAGTCATCACCAGAGATGTTTGTGGGGCTCATGGACAGGCTACTTTGAAGGAGCGTGTGCTTTTGCATTCACTTTTCAAGAAATCCTTCCATTCATCCTTTTACCAAACATTTCATTAGAATGCTTTGCTTATCATGGAATACTTCAGAGACGGTACAAATTGTGAGTTAACCAGGTTGCCAAGCAACGGGCTGTGCGTGTGGCGCATCAAATAGTAATAATAATAATAATAATTCATTTTATTTAAAAGCGCCTTTCTTGTCACCCAAGGACACTGTACAGACAAAGAGGAAATGCAGTATAAAAAATAAATAAGAGAAATATTAAATAAAAACAGGACATAAAAACACAAGACATGGGAAGTTGAATAAATTAGATATTGTAGGCAGTCCTGAACAGGTGTGTTTTTAAACGGGACTTGAAAGTGGAAAGAGGTGTGCAGTTTTGGAGGTCCGGAGGTAGACTGTTCCATAGCTTAGGAGCAGCCCGACTAAAGGCTCTGGCTCCCATGGTGCTCAGACGGTCAGGGGGGGACTGACAGTCGGAGGGAGGATGAGGATCTGAGGGAGCGAGTGGGGGTATACACCTGCAGGAGGTCGGACAGGTAGGGAGGGGCCAGGTTGTGTATGGCCAAGTATGTATATAGGAGCAGTTTGTAGTTGATGCGGTCGTGGACAGGTAGCCAGTGGAGCTGCTGAAGGACAGGGGTGATGTGCTGGTGGGAGGGTGTTTTTGTGATGATGCGGGCAGAGGCGTTTTGGACCAGCTGGATTTTATGGAGAGACTTTTGAGGTAGGCCGAAGAGGAGAGCGTTGCAGTAGTCTAAGCGGGATGTGACAAGGCTGTGGACAAGAATAGCAGTGGTGCGGGGGGTGAGGGAGGGGCGAAGTCTGTTAATATTGCGCAGGTGGAAATAAGCAGTGCGGGTGATGGTGTTGATATGGGACTGGAAGGTGAGCATGCTATCGAGGATGACACCCAGACTCTTAACCTGAGGGGAGGGGGACACTGAGGAACTGTCAATGTTGAGGGAGAAATTGTTTATTTTAGATAAAGTGGATTTGGTGCCAAGAAGGAGAATTTCAGTTTTATTGGAATTTAATTTAAGAAAGTTTGTCGTGAACCATGTTTTGAGTTCGGAGAGGCAAGAGGTGAGGGACGAGGGTGGGAGAATGGACTTTGGCTTACAGGAAAGGTAGAGCTGGGTGTCATCAGCAAAGCAGTGGAAGTGGATGTTAAATTTGCGGAGGATATGACCAAGAGGCAGGAGGTAGATGATAAAGAGAAGGGGCCCGAGGACAGATCCCTGGGGCACACCTGAGGTGACTGGGGAGGGCTTTGAAGTGAAGGATTTGAGCTGGACAAACTGAGTGCGGCCGGTGAGGTAGGAGTGAAACCAGCTGAGGGGAGTGTGGGAAAGAACGATGGAGGAGAGTCTATTGAGGAGGATAGGGTGAGAGATGGTGTCAAAGGCGGCACTCGTGTCTAGGAAGATGAGGATGGAAGCTAAGCCGGAATCAGATGCTATGAGGAGATCGTTAACAATACGGATTAGGGCAGTCTCTGTGCTGTGGCGGGGGCGGAAACCAGACTGAAAAGGTTCATAAAGAGAGTGGAGGGATAGGTGGGAGTGGAGTTGAGCAGCAACAGTTTTTTCAAGTATTTTGGAAATAAATGGAAGGTTGGAGATGGGGCGGAGGTTATCGAAGTTATTGGGGTCTGAGCCGTGTTTTTTCAGTATGGGGGTAACAGCAGCAGTTTTGAAAAGTGAGGGGACAATTCCAGAGGAAAGTGAGGAGTGGATAATGGCCGATATGAAAGGAAGCAGGGAGGGGAGGCAGGATTTGACGAGGGATGAAGGGAGGGGATCGAGCTGACAGGTGGTGGGCTTGGATTTGTGAATGAAGTTGGATATTTCAGCAGTCGTGGGAGCGACAAAACTGGAGAAGAAATGACAAGGAGAAGGAGGTTCGGGTGGGGAAGGAGCTGGCAGGTTTTGATGGAGGTGATGATGGATCTTAAGGATTTTGTTATTGAATAATATAAATAGTCCAAACATCGACTGTCTATCATACTGTTGATTATAATAATGACTGTATTGTTTGTGGCCAGCGCTTCAACTGCACATTGCATCAACATGCGGAAATGCTCCTCACAGGTGAACAAAAAAGTCTGCTGGTGCTGCTCTGTTTTTTTCACCAAATATGACTAGGCAGTCAGTGAGGGTGTCTGGGACTGGTTTGCCACCAGAGTGCCTCAGGACTCAGCTTACGAATGTCACATTACCAAACACAAATAGCAGGTGAGCCGTGACATCTTGTCTTGTATTATTTTGTCATTTTTTTGGTCAACTTTTCTTTTGATGGCGGCGCGGACACCCGCAGCGGCTCCTCTTGTTTTATGTTGAGGGGGAAGAAATTTCATCTGTGCTGTATGTTACACATACGTACAGCACATTTGACAATAAAGTTGTATTCAATTCAATTCAACATGACCTGAGCCCATCGACACTGTGACATAATTTCTCAGTCGACAGCATTTGGCAAAATGGCCACCCTAAGAGATGGGTTTTGCTGCTTAATTGAGATTCCACAATGCAATATTTATTAAAATGCCATGTTTCGAGTAGCGGGGGACACATAGACCATATTATTATGAAGAAGATTTTGATTTGACTTCCTCTTTAAGCACAGAAAATATGCCCCTTGACAGCAGATTGTGACACGGTCACTCCTCCCCCTGAACAATGCTGCTGATGTCACTCACTAAAAGTTTTTTTTTTTTTGGCTTCTTTAAAATTCTCACAATATTTCTGGCATCAACTGCTGCTATTTCATTTGATTTCATTATCGGTTACTTAGTACACTTGTGTGTTTTTTTCTTCTCAAGGCCACTTCAAACGTTTGGACTGGTTATGACCATTGTTTATGTTGTGGTTCTGATTGATTTTCCATCTTCAACCTGCCTTACTAATTACTTGTTTTTCCATCTGGAGACAGCTCTCTGGTTTCCATGTTAGTTATATCTCAAACTGTGTTAAATCCCTCCTGATGCAAGCTTCTTTCTTTTGTTTAAAGCTGTGCTTTTTTTTTTTTTTTTTGGTTAAGGCCAGGGAAAGTGTTACTCACATGTGCATTGCTCTTGGCTTTAGACTTTTTGCTCTGTCTGTTGCTGGTGAAGTAATGCAGCGTTCCGTACTCCATCAGAGCAGCAAAGGTGAAGATGAAGCAGACAGAGACAAATAGGTCCATAGCTGTGACATACGACACCTTAGGGAGGGACTTTCTGGAAATGGTGCTCAGAGTTGTCATGGTAAGCACTGTGGTGATACCTGAAAGTAATACCAGAGAAACATATTTGTCAGCGAGACAAATACGAGACACCAGCTGTCCCCAACCCCTGGGCCGCAGGACCGGTACCGGTCCGTTGGTTATTTGGTACCGGGCCGCATAGAAAGAATAAATAACTTACATTACTTTTGTTTTATTCATTTCGGAATCTGAAATATGTTATATTTTGAAAAACTAATGGATTCCCTGTTACATCCGTCTACAGTGTGTCACTCTTGACGCAGTTCAAGTGGTTTATTGGTCACATGTTAGGTTACCGCTAAAATGAACCACGGGAGCTAGCAAAGTGAGTAAAAAACAAACGTCTTTGGGAAGGGGAAAAGGCTCAGCCAGGAGACAGAAGAGGAGCCAAGATAAAGAATAATAAGGAGTTCTACTTAAAATATGGATTTATCTCAACAGGAGATTCCCACCTCCAAGCCCACTCTGCATAATATGCGGCACTGGTGAGTCGTATTTTTCATGCACTTTGTATTTTATTTTGAAGGCACGTTTAAACGTTACCATAGCGACCAAAGAGTGATGCAGGCAAATAGGACGTGCCTCGTGTCATGATTTGTTTTTATTATTATGTTTTGAACATACCACAGTTTTCATCCAGGTCATATGATATTATTTTGTTGTATATATCCGCCACACCTTAAAGGCATTAAATCGGTCCGTGGGGCAAAAAAGGTTGGGGACCGCTGCGTTCCACCTCATGATGGTGTTTAAATGCATGAGTGCTGAGGCTTGTTACCACAGAGGTTCCAGCTTAAAATATTCATTCATTCATTTTCCGAACCGCTTGATCCGCACTAGGATCGCTGGGGGTGTTGGAGCCCATTCCAGCTGTCTTCGGGCAGTATGCGGGGGACACCCTGAATCGGTTGCCAGCCAATCGCAGCACACACAGAAACGAACAACCATTCGCGTCCACACTCACACCTCGGGACGATTTTTAGTGTTCAATCAGCCTGCCATGCATGTTTTTGGAATGTGTGAGAAAACTGGAGGACCCAGAGAAAACCCACGCAAGCACGGGGAGAACATACAAACTCCACACAGGAAGGCCGGAGCTGGAATTGAACACGGTATCTCTGCACTGTGAAGTCAACGTGCTAACCACTCGACTAGTGGGCCATCCGCTTAAAATATTCAAGTATTGCTAGCACAGCCGGTAAAGTAATCTGATAAACACTTTAAAAATCAGACTAGATTGAACCTAAAGATGTGCGAGCAGGGACAGCATCCTTGTTAATCCAAAAAGAGACCCAGGACAGGACCACAATCATACTGCATGGAATGTAGGTCTGGATGGTGAAATAGCCCATTCTCCGACTCAGGTCAAAAAAGATCGTCATGATGACATATTCCCCTGATAATAAAGGAAAACAAAGCAAAAAAAACCCATCAAATCAGTTTGGTTGGGCATAAGAGAATATATATTGTATTTTGACAAAGAAGAAGCTGAGCCATGAGCAAACAAAAGTTAATTTCCTACCTGACTGGGTGTGTGCCACATCCGAAGTGTTTCTCATCCCTACAAATGCAAACTGGTAAAGTCTCCAATATCGCTGGTCCGCTACCTCCACTGCTCGTCTTTGCCACCGGTATGAAATCTCATTCCGAGGGTAACCATCTACAGAATAGCCCCCACAAGAAAGATACCACCGAGACAGACAGATAATCTCAGAGGAAGTAAAACAGAAAACTCATCCAGTATCCCTCACAAAAGGGTAGTAATGTGACAGAGGTCAACATGTAGCATTCGAGATGGCAATTGACAAGCTCAGACTCACAAAATTCAATCAAACGAGCATAATGGCTTCAATTGAAAGCTGAAATAACGGAAAGGAATTGACCATACATATTCTAACGATGAGGCCAATTCAGAATGAATGAATGAGCAAAATTAACACAACCGGTGTCGTGTGTGAACAAAAAGCCCGTTTTGGATGAGAAGGAGTTCTTCTCTAAAGACATTTTCTTGTTTAAAGTTGAGATACGATGTTCAAGAGTCAACATTATTTTGTTATTGGGTAACTTAGAGAACTGGTTTATGCTCGTTTGGTGAATTTCAGTTGATCTGCAATGAACCAAACATCAATCACCCCCATGGAATGGTCGTTGCATTTTTCACTGGCATGTGGACAAGACATGAAAGGTTGAAGCACAAGAGACAAGTGAAAGGTGACACAGACAGCATGAATCAGACTACAGAGGCTGTATAATTCATTAAGTCTGTCAGAGCAAATGGCACGAGGTGACATCTTCTCTCCGCTGGTAGCGCAAATGATAGATTGGAACAGGCTTTGAGAGGGCAGCTAAAAGCAGATGGATCTTTGGGCAAAGAGAAGAAATTGGCTTAGCCGCTAACGCTAGCCCACTGAGAAACCCCTATCGCCAGGCAAGCTAAAGAATTTGACGTCAAGATGACGGGTTTAGAATGGGAGGAGGAGACATTCGACCACCTACAGCTTGAAAACTCCAGCGGACACGAGTGCTCATCCATTGGAAAGTTATGCAGCTTAAGGTAACACTCCGCATTAATTGTCAACCTGACAAAAACAAAATTGTGACAGAAAAAAGGCAAGTCTCATCATTGTTTTTTCCCCTACCAGGTATGAACGAACATAATCAAAAAAAATTTATTTCTTTTTTTTTTTGTTGCGTATGTCATCGTGCCAACAGGAAATAATGATTCAATCATGCTTGAACAAATTGTGGTCACTTAAGATAACTAATAGAGATGCACACACAAAAGAAGCACAAACAACAAATATATTCTGAGCGAATCATTTATGCCGAGAAGGCTTCAACAAAGATGAGCAAATTGGTTGCATTATTGCCTTTACGTACCTCAGTGTGTACATCACTCTACCATTGCTCCACAGCCTCAAAAGGCGGTTTGGTGTGGTGATCCAGTGGGCGTCTGATTTTCTGGAATTTCTGAAGAATGTGTCAGGAATCCAGATTTTGCCTACCATGTTGCTGTTGAGCATAAGTAGCTTCATTGAGCTGTTGAACTTCAGTCTGCTGTCGTACCATGTCTGGGCAAAGAAGATGTCAATGGTGTATTCCTGTAAAATATGTAGAAAACAACTTGCCAATGCTGATATACTAACTAATCTTTCAAATAAACTTGGGAGTGATTATTTGAGAACTTTGTAAAAGTAATATGATTGAAAGCATCATTAAAAAAAAAAAAAAACGAACAAACAAAAACTTTATGGTCAGACGGGCATTTACAATCAAAGAAACATTCATGAATGTAAAAAGAGTATCAAATGTGATTTTTCCAGAAAAAATTCTCATGAGTCTCCAGTGTTTGGCAATCAGATTATTTGGATCCATTGTACCAAATAAAGCAAGGAACTAAACACAAATAAACTGACGAGACAACAAGGAATATGTGGAAATACACTAATGGCCCTTTTCCACCGCACTAGTGCTCGTTCCTGGCCAGTGCCCAGATTAGCAGTTCTTTCTTTTTCCACCACCGAAATTGGATCTCACTCTGGTGCTTCAGCTTGCCCCAAATATTTATTGGGCCAGACTCTGGCATCAACTACGTCAGGGGGTGGGGAGCGGGTTTATCATGACGATCGCAGATGTTGAGGAATGACTCACTGGGTACACGGAAGTTTTGCACAAACAGTTGAGCATTGAACTCCAGCACAATTGTATCCCACCAGAAGAGCGATCGCCGAGGCGACTCGGGGATCGCATGCTATCCGGTAGCATGCGATCTCCGAGTCGCAGCCAGCCTCGTGATCATCTACAATGATTAAGAAAGAGCATTACCTGAGTGCATGTTCTGGACTGTTATATACTTCAAATAAGTATAACAGATGCTATGGTAAATTGCCTAGCAGATGGTAAGAGCACATTATTATTATTATTATTATTATTATTATTAATAGCACAAGCGCTCTTGGGTAACCATTTACATAAGCAGTGACGTTTGGACGTGTAAGGTGATGTAATGACATAGCTCCGACTTCACGCTTTGCCAGTGGAAAACCAAACACGTTCTTCATAAGAACTTGTTAAGCACCAATGAAGCACAGGACTGGCTCTGGAGCCAGATGAGCACCAGGTTTTACAGGTGGAAAAGGGGTATAAGTGGAAGAGGGAGCTGATTGGGTAACACAAAGGATTCGTTAAACGGGTACAGGTGGGCACAATAACGAAATGAGACAAACACACACAAAAAAAACAACAAAATGAGGACAACAAGTGGGCGTCCTGGAGGACAAACGAGAGACTCTTGGTGGGACCAATCTGGTGGCCGTCCTGCCAGACAGATGAGAGGCTCTTGAGAGGACTAATCCAGTGGCAGTTCAACTAGCCAGATGAGAGGTTCTTGGTGAGACCAATCCAGTGGGCGTCCCGGAGACTAGATCAGAGGTTATTGGCGGGGCCAGTCCGGTGGATGTCCCAGGGCCCACACAGGAGGTGAAGGCGGCTGTATGGCTTGCATCACTCGAGCTGGTTCAGAGGGCAGCTGCATATTTTGGAGCGCCAGAACAGAGTTGGAGGGTGGTTGCTGGGCTTGTGCCGCCACAGCGGGATCAGAGTGTGGCCTCAGAGCTTGCACTGCTGGAACACGTTAAGAGGGCAGCCGCAGGGCTTGCGCTGCCAGAGCAGGTTTGGACTGTGACCGCAGGGCGTGCGCCGCCAGAGAAAGATTGCAGGGTGGACACAGGGCTTGCGCCGCTGCAGTAGGTTCATAGGGAGGCCGCAATATGTGCGCCGCCGGAACAGGATCGGAGGGTACCCGCAGGGCTCGCGCCGCCAGAGCAGGGTCAGAGGGCGGCTGCAAGACGTGCACCACCGGAACACGATTGGAGGGCGACTGCAGGTCTTTCGCTGCCAGAACAGGATTGGAGGGTGACCACAGGGCTTGCACCACTGGAGAGGGGTCACAGAGTGGCCACAGGATTTGCACCACCGGAGCAGGGTCAGAGGGCGGTTGAAGGGCTTGCGCCGCCGAAGCAGGATTTGTGCAGCCTGAGCGGGGCTGGCGAGTGGCTGCAGGATTTGCGCCGCCAGACCAGGGTCAGAGGGCAGCCTCAAGACATGCACCAGCTGAGCAGGGTTGGACCTGTGCGCTGGCTGGGCCTGCTTTTGCAGAGTACTGTTGAGAGGCAGCGAAACGGTGACCTGCAGCTCCCAAGTAGCCGGGACATGAAAATGCAGCTGCCAAGGAGCCAGCACGAGGCCTTGCAGTTGTGGAGGTGATAGCACAGGGCCTTGCCTCATCAGCCTGCCGTCATCGAGGTTGGAGCGCACAAGAGTCACGAGGGGCCTGGAGGACAGGTACTGTGAAAGATGAACTAGCAGAAACATAACAAATGAGAGGAAGTGGAGAAGTAGACAGTGAACGAGGTGACTAAAATGGTCGGGAGTAAAGTGGCTTGGTAAGGTTCAAAGTGATGCTACTTGAAAAAGTCGGGATTACAACGGAACCAGAACCTTCATCATGTAGGCCAGACAAAAGGTCCCGGATAAAGTGGGCACCCAAGTAAGTGTCTGAAGGGAATGGTTCTGGCCTGGACACTGACTGATCATCCAAAATAGAAAAACTTGACAAAAACTGACAAGGGCTTGATTAATGACTGGGGAAGTGACGTCCTGAGCAACCCATCGAGAAGGAGCAATACGAGGGGCTGCTGGTGAAATGACAAAGTAACTACAGAGAGCCAGGCTGGATGCAGAAGACACTGAAGAGAGCTGACACTCTGACAACTCAACTGTATTTATATCACACTTTAAAACAACCACCACTGTAGAAATTGCTTTACATGGAGCAAATATCATATATACAACACTAAACACCAAAACAATAAATTAATAACAAAAACAGCAGTAAGCACAAAAACAGTAAAACTAAAAATATAGTCTGAGTCATGCTGAGCCATGAGCCAAAGAATACAAGTGAGTTTTGAGACAAGTTTTTAAGAAGGGCAGCGAGGGGGCTTGCCAAATGTTCAGTGGGAGGTCATTCCGAAGAGAGGCACCAGCAACGGAAAAGGATCAATCCTCTCTGAGCCTCCGCTTAGTTCTTGGTACCTCTAATAATGTTTGGTCCGCAGACCTGAGGCACCGGCCAGGTGTGTAGGAGCAGAGAGCTCAGAGTGGTAAGGTGATGCGAGACCATTTAAAGATTTGAAAACAAGTAAGAGGATCTTAAAAATAACTCTAAAATGTATGGGGAGCCACTGAAGGTATGCCAAAGGCCTGCTCCTGAGCAGCCAGGATGAGTATATATACACACACATATTGCGGTCGGGTGACCTGTTCCTTATCATCGCTTCAAGTGAAGTCAAATTGTAAGCATTAGTCCATCATTATTATTTTAACTGTGCTTCCGTCATCGGTAAAGTACAGTTCATCATTACTATTTTAGGACCTCATTTTTATTTCATTTCAATTTCATCAGTGCGCCAGTCTGTCCCCCCACCCAAAAAAAAAGAAAAAGAAAGATACGTCATTGTCCACCAGATGTTGAATGTTGAATCGCTTTATTGTCATTACACGTTTCCGTGCAACGAGACATCACTTAACAGGCACGCTCTGCACAAGAATATGAAAACGACAGACATGGGATACAGTGCAAAGGGCCTGTCGGTACTCGCTATGTAAAGCGCCCCGAGATCTTAGTTTAGAAAGGATACCACTAGGGAGGGAGAGGTAAAAAAACCCACGCCCGAACTATCCTCATTCTGAGGATAATTAAAAATCAGATCAGAATCAGAATCATCTTTATTGGCCAAGTATGTAGAACACACAAGGAATTTGACTCCTGTATATATTAGAGTGTAGGAGAAAAAAATACCTAAGCACATGCAAGCATATGACAGTTACAACAAGTCACGAGACATAACATGTAATGAGGGGATGGATAGAAAGGGGGGGGGGGGGAGCGCAACGCGGCCCGTCTGACCAGCTGCTCAGTACGAAACGATCAAGGTCACGTCACGGGGGAAAAAAGGAACAATAAAGGCGGTGATTCCAAGGGTGTGTGTGCGTGTGTTATTGTCTGTTTGTGTGTGCGTGGTCGGGTCACAGCTGCTTCGTCAAGGTCTGCTCATGGAGACAGTCCTGGCTTATCAGTCCATGGCTGAGAAGGAGGGGGGTGATGGTGGGGCACTAGTTTCCATGCGTACTTCCATTAAGGGGAGAGGTCCAGATAGCAGATGTTTTGGGCAGGGTGCTTATCAGTTGAAGACAGCCTTGAGAGTTTGTGGCTTGAGTCTCCAAATGGTGTCGATCAGCCAAATCCACGATTTCAATTTAAAGCACGGATTCCAGGTTTCTGCAAGTTGTTGACCATCTTGACGCTCCAAAACCGCATCAATTCTGCGGTTGAGCACAGTCTGAGTCTGAGTGTTGGACATTCGCGCTGAGCCATCCAACATGACCGGCAGCTTCTTCACTTCCATTAGAGCCGCTTCCGTCGGTTGAATTTTTCGATAGAACAGGAAACTGCTAACACCAAACAGCAGCATACCTGTTATCAGAAGGCCGACAATGTAGGTATCTTGTTTTATGTTGAGGGGGAAGAAATTTCATCTGTGCTGTATGTTACACATATGTACAGCACATTTGACAATAAAGTTGTATTCAATTCAATTCAATCTTCCACATCCTCAAAGGACAGCTTTGACAGGCACACCATTCTCCTCTTCCAGGGATCTAGGGTGTACCCATCAGCAAAAGTCCCCGAGGGGCAAGTAGGCTCCCCACTGCCTACACTTTTCGTCGAGAAAGTTTTGACAATGGCATCAAGAGACCAGCCAACCAATTCCATGTTTTTTTTTTAGGATGAAAATACGACAGGAGGCTAGGATAGTCAGACAGAGACCGCACGTAGACAGAGAGGCGAGCAAGGGGAGGGGGGGGGGGGAGGGGGGGGAGACAGGAGGACAGGAGCTGAGCAAAAAAGCGACCGCCTTCGTCGAGAGCCAAGCAGAAAAATCCATGAAAAATCCAAGTTGATCAAAATGTTATATGGAGTGCAATTATATATCAGTGTGTCGACATCATATGATGCCTATCCAAAGAGCTTTAAAAAGCCTCACATCCATTGAGTGGCAAATTTAATCTATTGAACTGTGTGAGGGACCAGACAAAGCATGGCTCAAAAGACCCCTTATGGTGAGTCAAATATATGGACCTTGGTTTCACAGGTGACTGGGGCCCCTCTCTGGAGCCAGGCCTGGTGTTCAGGTGGAGCTGACAAGGGCCTGGTGGCCGGGCCTCCACCCATGGGGCCCAGGCTGAGCCGGAGGAGGCAATGTGGTTCGCCTTCTCATGGGCTCACCCCCTATGGGAGGGGCCAAAGGGTCGGGTGCCAACTGAGCTGGGCGGCGGCCAAAGGCGCGGACCTTGGCGAGCTGATCCTCGATGACAGAAGCTAGCTCTAGGGACGTGGAATGTTACCTCTCTTGCAGGGAAGGAGCCTGAGCTGGTGTGCAAGGTAGAGAAGTTCCGACTGGATATAGTCGGACTTGCCACCACACACAGCCTGGGTTCTGGTACCAGTTCTCTCGAGAGGGGTTGGACTCTCTTCCACTCTGGAGTTGCCCACGGTGAAAAGCGTAGAGCAGGTGTGGGCATACTCATTGCCCCCCGGCTCAGCGCCTGTACGTTGGGTTCACACCGGTAGACGGTTGCCTCCCCCTGCTTTCGGGTGGGGGGACGGGTCCTTACTGTTGTCTGTGCGTATGCACCCAACAGCAGCTCAGCGTACCCACCCTTTTGGAGTCATTGGAGGGTGTGCTGGAGAGTACTACTGCTGGTGACTCCCTTGTTCTGCTGGGGGACTTCAATGCTCACGTGGGCAATGACTGTGATACCTGACAGTGAGGTGTTCCGGGCATGTTCCACCGGCATTAAGCCCCGGGGACGACCCAGGACGCGCTGGAGAGACTATGTCTGCCAGCTTACCTGGGAACACCTCTGAATCCCCAGGGAAGTGCTGGTAGAAGTAGCTGAAAAGAGGGAAGTCTGGGTTTCCCTGCTCAAGCTATTGCCACCGCGACCCGACTCCGGATAAGCGGTAGAAAAGAAATGGATGGAGTCCCGGTATGACAGCGAGAGGGTAAGCTGCAAACGCGTGGAGCTCCCGGCCGTACGAGCAAAAACGGATAAAAAAAGACAAAAGAACGGAGAGTGCGACTCGAATAGAGGATATAATGGATATGAACAAAGCTCTGACTGGAAGGGGAAAGGAGAAGAAGAAAAAGAGCGAGAAACAGACTGAAAACACACACGACGATGATGAAGGGGGACCGGCGGTAGCGGCTAATGCTAACATAGCATTAGCTCGCGACATCGATAAACAACCTGGCTGGGCGACGGCATTACAGGCCAATTTACAAAGCGGACTCGGAGAAATAAGAGCTAAAATGGACGCGGGACAACACCGTTTGGACGTCAAGTTGGACAGAATCGTAAAACAAATGGAAGAAATGAAGCAAGGACTTGAAAACCTGCGAGAGGAAACTAACAGTAAGCTGGAATCCGTGAACGCCGACATACGGGCGCAAAAGAAGGATATCGAGATGCTGGAAGAAAGAGCAGGAGAAGGAGAGGAATGGAGTGCAGAGGTACAAGAAATTCTCACTGTCTCACTTGAACAACAGAGAAAGCTCAAAGAGAAAGTGGCCGACTTGGAAGGAAGGTCAAGGAGGAACAACATCCGAATTTGGGGACTGAAGGAGGGAGTCGAGGGGGACTCCACAACCGACTATGTGGATAATCTTATTCATAAAGAGCTGGGAATACCTGAAGATATCCAACTGGAGATACAAAGGGCGCACAGAGCGCTCGCTCCAAAGCCACTATTAAACAAACCACCACGAGCAATGATAGTAAATTTCCTGAGATTCAATATCAAAGACAGCACAGCGTGCTCAAGACGGCCTGGCGAAAGCCGCTTCAAGTGGAGGGAAACAGAGTGACCTTCGACCATGACTACGCGGCAGAAGTGGCGGCCAAACGTCGAGAGTACGCCGGACTTAAAAAAATTCTAAAAGAGAAAGAATTAGGTTCCAATCCCCGATGGACAAACTGAGGGTCCACTGGACCGAAGGAGTGAAAATATACAACAGCGCTCAGGATGCGGCAAAGGCGATGCAGTTAAGAGGATGGCAGGTGCCTAGCCTTGGACAAGAGGACCCGACAACACAACAGAGACTGGAAGCAGCGCGCCAGTGGATGAAAACCAAGAGATAAACGTGAGAAAATTCAGATGAGACGAGGAGAATGATGGACAAAAGTAGCGGAACAAGGAACTCGGACAGAAAGGCAGTTGTTCCCAAAAGACTTATGGAATTCACATAACTTTCTTTAATTTTCCTAGTTCGACGGTTGGTGAGTAAACAACAATTCTATGTGGGGATACTGGGAAAAGTATTTGAAGGGGGGAGTTAACTCTGAGTCGAAATAACTAGAAATCTGTTGACACTTTGTAAATGTTTTGAATGTTATAGTGCAGACTAAGGATACATAGAGGTACATAATTTGATAGATAGGCAGGGTTTCTTGTTCCAAAAAACAAGCCATTGAAGAAGGTTGAAGGATGTTCGGAAATCTACAAAGCTCCGGCCGGGAGCTCTTGAACTTAATTGTTGGACTTTGCAGTGAGCGCAGGAGATCAGCACTGGAGATGATCTCTGCCACTAGGGGGGCCCTCTCATTAGGAGAGGCTTTACCCCTCACCCACCAACAGGGGAAAGGGGGTATAAAAGGGGAACCCCTAAATGCTTTGGAAGTTCAAGTTTTGATTTAAGTTGATTTTTTATGTTTTACAGTTATGGTTGTTAGTGTATATATTGTGATCTGTGACATGTGGGTAACAACAGGATATTCAAAAAATAATTACGGTACAGTATAGAAATATTAAGGTGGTGTCATTAAATGTGAACGGCATGAACAACCCAGTAAAGAGGGGGAAGGTGATGACAAAGTTAAGAAAGGAGGAGTTGCATGTTATTTTTCTACAAGAAACACACCTGACGCCACAAGAACATGAAAAATTGAAAAGATATGGGTACACCAATACATTTTATAGTTCATTTAGAGAATGCCATAGGAGAGGGGTGGCTATATTAATGAGAAACTCAGTGAAATTTGAAATTGATAAAGAGATAAAAGATAGAGAAGGGAGGTATGTAGTGGTCAAGGGGACGATGGAAGGCGAGAAGGTCATGTTAATCAATGTATATGCTCCACCAGATAGTGAAAGGAATTTTTTTGAAGACCTTTTCAATGTCATGGCTGTGGAAATGGATGGGATCCTGATATGCGGAGGGGACTTCAACGTGGTGCTTAATCATGACTTAGATACAACCAGTACAAGGAAGTATAGGAGACACATAACCAAATACATCAACACACAAACAAAACAACTAGGGATAATCGATGTATGGAGGGATGTACACACGTTACATAGAGACTACACACATTACTCTCATCCACATGCAACCTATGCTAGAATAGACTACTTTTTCATGAAGATGGGGGATACACATCGGGTGGAAGAATGCAGGATTGGTGTCACAGATTTGTCAGACCACAGTGCTGTGTATATGACCGTGAAATTGACTAGTAGAAGGAAAAATACAATTTGGAGGTTGAATGTAGGTGTCAAGTTCTCCTCTTGGTTCAACTGGCCAAAGGACGCGAGGACAACTCAGATTTCCCACTTTATCACTTTATTTTCTTCAAAGTCATAAGTCTTTCTCAGTCTTTCTCAGGTTGTAAACCTTCAACACAAGAAAATCAAATTTAATTCTTGACTCACAAAATGTTTTAACTTAATTTCCCAAACATGATCAAATAACTCTTATGAAACACATTTTTAACAGGGTTCTAAATATTTAACAGAATTTTAGAAGATAAAATCAACTACTTTTGTTTAGGAAATAATATAGAAGTCAAACAAATGTAGCACCGACCATTGGCGTCTTTGGGATGAACCCCCCCTCGAGTGAACTTGTTTCCTTTCAGTGTTGTCAATCCTGCTTCCTTCTGGCTTTTTCCAAACTGACTCTTCCTCCTGAAAGCTTTTTCCACACTGACTGACCTTCTGCTCCTCAGTTGCTCATAAACAGTGGCAGCTCAGAAATGCAGCTGGTTTGCTGCCTTTCAATTAGTGGCAGATCAGGAGATTCAGCTGGTTTGCTGCTGCTGGTGCACTCTGGGAAATGTAGTTTTTTCCCACTTTCTGTGCTTTAGCTCAACACCTCCCACTTGAGCTCCTGGTCTTCAAATCCAGAGAGGTCATACAACTTCTTCACGTTTCAGGTTGTTCTTCAATGGGAAGGAGAATGACAAGCCGTCTGACATCTCTATGAAGAACTGTAGCTGGGATTTTTCTTTGGAATCTCTTAGTTCTTTCATCATTTGCTTTAGCTGTCCCTTCTCGGCCTTTTGGTTTTGTGATGGGAACAGGATAGCTAGGAAAGGTTTTCACAAGTACATCTCTTACTCCTGGCTTTTTTCCTCATCCGGAGAAGGGTTCCTGCTACTCCTTCATGGCTTGCTTTGTGGGATTCTTGAGCCAATAATGTAGACACCCAGGCTTCAAATGGTAATACTGGAACTGCAGTCTTATCTTCGTTGAACATCTGAATTCTTTTTGAGCTGCGAGGAAGAGGTCTTTGAGTGCATCTTCATGCTCCTTGACAGTCAGTACAGCTTGCTTAGGTGATGTTTCCTCCCACTTTGACTGTTTTGGGAATTGGCACCTTCTCCTCAGCCACTGCTTGGCAGCTCGACAAACCCAGGCGATTACTCTCACCAGTCTGGACAGCCTACTGAATCTTCTTATTTCCACAAGATCTTTAACCCAGCCCATAGGTTTCTTTCTCAGAAGAAGAGTCGGGTTTAACACAGGGTTTTCCTCTTGAGTTTCATCCCCTGTCCTTTTCTGGGTGGCCTGTTTTTCTTCTTTCAGCTGGGTCCTTGCTTGAGCTCTTGTTAATGCACTTGAGAATGCCTTCCTCTGGAGATTTTGTACACTCTCCCTGGCATGAACTGCAACCTCGCCAGCTGATTTAATAGGCCACTCCTCCACCGGCCACTTCAGGAACTCTGGTCCATTTTGCCATGTCGAGTCCTCGTTCAGATCTTCAGGAGTACCCCCCCTCGTTATGATGTCAGCTATGTTCAGAGCTCCACAGATCCACCACCAGTCTTGCACTGGTCCAGCCTTCTGGATTTCCCCCACTCTGTTTGCATAGAAGGTTCTGTAGCCATAACTGTCCCTTTGAATAGCCCCCAGGACTGTTTGGCTGTCAAGTAGATGGAACCATCTCTCAATCTTCATTCGAGTATGCTTTTCCACATACTTCCTGATTCTGGCTGCAAAGACAGCACCGCAGATCTCAGCTTTTACAGCTTCTCCCTTTTGATCCAGGGGTGTCAGTTTTGCTTTTGATTCCACAAATCTAACTTCAGGGCCTTGACTTGTCTCCCATCTTAAGTACATCACAGCTCCATAGGTCTTCTCACTTCCATCTGAAAAAGTGATGCCCCAAGGTTCACCTCTCCTGTTGGCTGGCGTGAGGCTCCTGTGGAACTTCACCTGTCCAAGTTGCACATATTCTTCAAAAAGCTGTATGGCTTCTCCTCTGAGGCTTTCTGATAAAGGTTGGTCCCAGGTTTTTAGGGTTAGTTTGCCACCTCCTCCCTCTTGGAATGCTTTTCTAACAAGAATCGCTCCCTTCTGCTTGGCAGGCGTAATTAAGCCAATGGGGTCATACAGCCCAGCTACCTGGCTTAAGAGAGCTCTTCTAGTCAGTGGGTTTGGCGTTTCGGCTTTTACCTCTTCCTTGAGGAGATCTTTTCCAACTCTCATCTTCTTCTTCCTTTTGGAAAAGTTAACTGAAGTTAACATGTAGAGCTTGTCCTCCTCCACTTGGTAGCCGATTCCCAGGGCTTTGTTGTCTTCATCCCTCATTTGATTTGGAAGAATTAAGGCTTTACCTTGCCTCTTTTGAAGGGCCACTGTCTCCACTCCTTGCCTCCCACTTTGCCCTGACCGGACCCATGGTTTCAGGAAGAAACCTCCAGCTTTCAAGATTTCTTCAACTCCTTCTGTGATTTTATCCAGTCGCTTTAAGTCATTATGGGAGGTTAAAAGGTCATCCACATAACTGTCCTCTTCAATGACCCGACGTTCATCCTCCAAGTCAACAAAGCTGGGAAGGCTTGCTGTTTCCCTCATTGCCAACTGAGCAATGCAGCCAGCAGGTCGGTCTCCAATGTTGACTCTGGTAATTGCATATTCGCCTATCTCTCCACCTGGGCTGTCTCTCCAGAGGAATCTGTGAAGATGCATTTCACGCTCTTCCAACCACACAGAGTTGTACATCTTCTTGATGTCCCCTAGAGCTGCGTGCATCCCTTCTCTGAACCTCAGAAGAACAGCTCTGATGGGGTTGAGAACATCTGGTCCCTTCAGAAGAAGATCATTCATGCTTAAGCCTTTGTATTTCTGGCTACTATTCCACACAATACGAACTGGTGTTGTCACTGAATGTGGATTTGGCGCCACCAGGTGGTTGATGTACCACACTGGGCCATTCCACTTCTCCATGATTCTATTGCTGAGTTTTCTGGCTGCACCACGTTCGACCATTTCATGGATCTGGTTAGCATATGCGACCTTCCAGTCTGACTCTTTGCTTAGTTGTTTTTCCATCTTGAAGAAACAAGCCTGGACTGCAGCTTTATTATTGGGGAGAGTAGCTGGATCCACCGTCCAAGGATATTTTGCATCCCAGTGTGGAGATGGTGTGTGAGCATCCCCCTTCTTGTAGGTGAGGCCTCCTTTAATTACCTCAAGCTCTCTCTCCTCTGCCAGAGTCATTTCTTTTCCTCCTGGTGGACAGTTTCCACATCTGCATCCTCCACATCTTGGTTCACATGCAGCTCCAATGCTGTCCCACTGCCACCACTCAAGGAACTTATGATTACTTGTAGCTGTACATTTAGTCTGGGTCACATCCTCCTGCTGGAGCTGGGTTGTGTCAACTGTTGGACTTAGGATTTCTTGATATTTGAAAGCGGCCGTTCTCATGGAACGAGCAAAGTGAGTTCTGGATTCGTATGCTGCCATCTCCACTTTTTCAAACAAGTCGGGATGTGCTCCACCCACCGTCTTCCCCAATGGACCCTCCCACAGGACGAGGTCCCCGATAACTTTTACTCGCTGGGGAGCGAGTCTCCCCTCTCGGTGGCTAATGAGAAGCTCAACCTTGTCTGGCCTTTCCAATTCTTTCAGTTCAACTTCTGGGAAGAATCTCTTCAACTTCTCAGGCTTGATTACTTGATGCACTTTGGCGATCTCATCCAAGCCATAGCAGACCAATTCGTGAGCTCTCTCTGTTCCTTTAGGGGTTTTGACTCTAACTTTCAGGAGATATCTTTGTGTTTTCACCTTTATGGTCATTCCACCAACCCCATACACAACTAGGGTTATCTTCTCGCTTCTTAACCTCAGCCTTTCAGCAGCCTTGTGCGTAATGTAGTTTGTGTCTGAAGCAAGATCAATTAAAGTTCCAATCTCCTGGCCTGCATTTGCAGTGACTTTCATTAACATCATGATGACAGGAATTTCAGAGAGCCCATTTCTCTGCAGCATCTCAGACTGGCTTGAAGCATGAGGTGCCACTGTGCTTTTGTTGGTGAAAGCCTTTCTGCATCGATCTGCCATTTCTGGGGAAAGCTCAGACAATATCGCTCGTTGTTCCTCTGTTAGTTTGTTTTCACTTTTCCCATCTCTCCCACTCTTTCCATCTTCACCTCTTTTGACTTCTCTTTTTGGGCAGAGGAAGTAATGGTGGTCTGGGACTCCGCCTCCCCGCTTACAGTCTTTATTTCTGCATAGGAACGTGTCTCTGCAGTACCGATCTTCATCATGCCATCCTAGACATTTGCTGCATGCTCCGAGCTTTTTCACCGCATTCTTCTTTTCAGGTAACTTCAGTTCTTTAAACTTTTTACAGAAGAAGATTTTGTTGTGTCCACTGTCACCGCAGACACCACATACGTCATCAGGCTCCCCTTTCTTTGTGGTTCGTGTCGAAGCAATCCTTCTGTCAAACTTCTTGTCGGACCGCTCTGGTCTCTCCACTTTCTCCACAGTTCTGAGCTGTTCGAGTCTCTCCAAGACTTCTTCTTGACTTTTCAGGAACTTTAAAAGCATATCAAAGTGATTGTCTGATGTCACATTATTTCTGGGTTCAATCATGAACATCAACCAATCTCTCTTAATGAAGTCAGGCAACTTACTTTCAATTGATTTAATTACCAATGGGTTATTCATGGCTCCAGACTGTCCCAACTCTGTCAGATCTGCCAGGGCCTTTTCTACTGACTGTATGAGGTCAATGGCTTTTCTTGGCTGGTTCCCCCTCACATATGGCATCTTCTCTAGATCCTCTAGAATTTCCACAGTTATGGTTGACTTGTTGCCATATCTGTTTTCCAGGACTCTGAACATGTCATTGGCGGTGCCATAGGTTGAAAGTCTTAGGTCTTTTGAGATTTTTTCATCCACACTCTCCAAGAGTTGGATTTTCTTCACTTCAGCTGATCCAGATGGCTCACCCTGCTTTTGTAGACTTTCCCAGTCTTTTTTCCATTGGTGAAATTCTCTCTTGTTTCCACTGAAGATGGGTAGGGTGGTCGGCTTGATTTTCACTATTGGTGTAGGTTTTGTCCAAAAGGCTTCTTGTCTCGCTCCTGTGCCTTGCTCAGCAACCACCCGTGCCGTTGTAAATTCAGCCTTCCTTAATTCCAGCCTGTAGTTGGATGCCTTTAAGATCTTCACTCTTTCAGGCAACTCATCCTTTAATTCCACTGGCATCCATCTCTCCCAGAGTGAGATTGCTGAGATGGCCTCTGTTATCCTCTTCTCCAAGACAGCAAGGTGCACTTCATAACCCTCTAAATTGGCACTTTCCACAGATACATTTCTTGTTCTATCATGGGCCTTTTCTGCTTCCTGGATTACAGCATCAAGTTCACTTTTCCCATACCTTGACCACAGGTTTGTTTGAACAATGTCTTTTATTTCTGCCAATTTTGTCTCACCTTCTTTTAAAGATCTATCTATATCGGCCTCTTGCTTTTCATCAAGACTTGCCTCTGTATCCTCCGTCTTAATGTCAGCCTCCAGTCCAATCCTGTAGTCATCATTGGCGTCAAGCATCTTTCTGAAACAGCCTGAGAGTTTAGTGAATTCCTCCATTAACTCCACTTGAAGCATGCTGCTTGCTCCTCTTGAAATAAAGTTGGCCTGTCTGGTGAAGCTGCTTTTTGCAATGGTCCTCTCCCTCTTGAGCTGCTGGACCGTCTTCCCCAGAACATCTTCTGCCATTTTAGATTCCTCTACGTCAGCAGCTTATTATTGGATCTGAAGCCGTTTATCCTCAGGTCCGGGCTGCTCCGAGTGGTTTACAACTGTCAAGTTCTCCTCTTGGTTCAACTGGCCAAAGGACGCGAGGACAACTCAGATTTCCCACTTTATCACTTTATTTTCTTCAAAGTCATAAGTCTTTCTCAGTCTTTCTCAGGTTGTAAACCTTCAACACAAGAAAATCAAATTTAATTCTTGACTCACAAAATGTTTTAACTTAATTTCCCAAACATGATCAAATAACTCTTATGAAACACATTTTTAACAGGGTTCTAAATATTTAACAGAATTTTAGAAGATAAAATCAACTACTTTTGTTTAGGAAATAATATAGAAGTCAAACAAATGTAGCACCGACCATTGGCGTCTTTGGGATGAACCCCCCCTCGAGTGAACTTGTTTCCTTTCAGTGTTGTCAATCCTGCTTCCTTCTGGCTTTTTCCAAACTGACTCTTCCTCCTGAAAGCTTTTTCCACACTGACTGACCTTCTGCTCCTCAGTTGCTCATAAACAGTGGCAGCTCAGAAATGCAGCTGGTTTGCTGCCTTTCAATTAGTGGCAGATCAGGAGATTCAGCTGGTTTGCTGCTGCTGGTGCACTCTGGGAAATGTAGTTTTTTCCCACTTTCTGTGCTTTAGCTCAACAGTAGGTTTACTGAATAATAAGGAATTGGTACAAGAAATAAAGGGGGATATAATCAAATATAGGGAAGAAAATGAGAATGGAGAAGTTAATCCAAATATTCTGTGGGATGCTCTGAAAGCTGTAATAAGAGGAAAACTTATAGCACATGCAATACGGCTTAAAAGGACAAGACAAGAATCATATAAAAACTTAACAAGACAATTGAAAGAACTTGAGGATCAGCATAAACGAACGAATAACACAGAGGTACTTATGAAGGTCACAGAAACTAAAAAGGAAGTAGATCGAATATTATTATCGGAGGTGGAGAAAAGAGCACGGATTGTGAAACAGGTGTACTATGAAAGTGGATCCAAGGCAAGTAAATTACTGGCACGAAGGTTAAGGGTACAACAAGCGTTTAACACAATTCATAAGATTAGGTGCCCCAAAACAAATGAAATATTAAAAGAACCAAAGGAAATAGAGGAAGCATTTGAACAGTATTATAAGACTTTATATACACAACCGGATGCAGCAAATGAAGACAGTATCACAACATTTTTAGAGGGTCTGGAATTACCATCAATAGGGGAAGAAGATAATAATTTTTTGAACTCTGAAATTACTGTAGAAGAATTGGAGATCGCTATCAGAGAAACAAAAAATTGTAAAGCTTCGGGCAGTGATGGCTTCCCATCAGAGTTCTACAAGATATTTAGACAGGAACTATGTCCCCTTTTGCTATCTTCACTAAGATATACCATGAAGGAGGGCAAAACTCCCCCGTCATGGAAAGAGGCAATTGTCTCTATAATCCCAAAAGAGGGTAAAAATAAAGAGTTATGTAGCAGCTACAGACCAATATCTATACTTAATGTCGATTATAAGATCTATACCTCAATTATATCCAAAAGATTCGAGACATTCATGCCTGAAATTATAGATAGAGACCAGACGGGTTTTATCAAAGGCAGACAGGCCCAAGATAATATAAGGAAAACAATACACATAGTGGAGGCGATTCGAAAAACGGGAACGAGTGCAGTGATGGTGAGCATGGATGCAGAAAAGGCGTTCGATAGAGTGCGGTGGGCCTATCTATATAAAGTCATGGAGAAATTCGGCTTCAATAGAAATTCGATAGGAATTGTACAGACACTGTATAATGGGCCGACTGCAAGAGTGAAAGTGAATGGCAGCTTGACGGACCGAATAACACTTGAAAGATCGACTAGACAAGGATGTTGCCTCTCGCCAACACTATTCAATATTTTCATCGAACCTCTGGCCCAGGCAATCAGACAGAATCACAACATCAAAGGTGTGAAACTGAGAGGCTCAGAACACAAATTGAGCCTGTTTGCCGATGATCTGATAACATATGTAACACAACCAGAAGAGAGCTTACCGATACTGATGGAACAACTGGAGGAATATGAACATTACTCAGGATATAGACTTAATGTGACAAAAACACAGATCCTATCACTTAATTACACTCCATCAAAGTTGATCAAGGAAAGATACAAAGTAAAATGGGACGGCGAGACGGTGAAATACTTAGGAGTGTACGTCACGAAAAGCATGGAAAAGCTGTTTGAAACAAACTATACAAGGATTAATCAAGCCATCAAAGCAGACCTGGGGAGGTGGTCAACATATGTCTTAGACTTAAGCTCCAGAATCAAAACGGTCAAAATGAATATTCTACCAAGGTTGCTATACCTCTATCAGTCGCTACCTATACCTACAGAAACAATTTGCGGAATGGGATAAATTGACCTCAAGATTTATTTGGGGGGGCAAGCGACCGAGGATCAGACTGGCGACACTACAGTTACCCAAGGAGAAGGGAGGATTGGTGGTACCGAATTTTAAAGATTACTACCATGCAGCACAGCTCAGAGCAGTAGCTTGTTGGTGTAATGAAGAGTATAAAGCCAAATGGAAAGAAATTGAAGTGATGGCCGAGGGATACCTGACTCTAACACTGCTCGGGACAGAAGATTATTTCGGGAAAAGGAGGGCTTGATAGATCCAATAACAAAATTCACTTTAAATACATGGTACACCATAGTAAAAGAAAATAAATTAGAAAAGGAGGTGAAAATCCTAAGGTGGCTATCATACGATGAGGACTTCCAACCAGGGAAGGATTCTGGTTTCAAGAGATGGGAAAGAAAAGGTATCACAGCGATAAGTATGATGATAGAAAAGGGGGAAATGCCAACCTTCCAAAAACTGAAAGAGATGTTTAATTTGGAAAGGAGCGACCACTTCCGGTATCTACAAGTTAGAGATTACTATACAAAAGAAATAAAAATGGAGACGAAAACCGAAAGACATGATGTAATACAGGTAATGATGGAAGCATATAAGGGGGGTAAGAGTAGAGTGATTTCATCCCTTTACAAAGGGCTCCTGTTGAACAGGGGGAACTCGACTCTGTATGTAAAAGAGAAATGGGAAAAGGAACTCCAAACCGAGATAACGGAGGACGAATGGGTAAATATGTGCAAAAAACAACAATCAACAACCGCTTCGAGACGTTGGAGGGAGTTTGGTTGGAAGAATATCATGAGATTTTTTATAACCCCAGAGATGACCGGAAAATACAAACAAGGGCAGAATGCGTGCTGGCGTTTATGTGGAGAGGAAAGATCGGTAGATCACGCACACATATTTTGGAAATGTCAAAAGTTGAAAGATTATTGGGAAGATGTTTGGAGAGAACTGAAAAAGATAATCGGCTATGAAATACCAGAGACCGGCTTAGTGATGTATCTAGGCAATGTAAATCAAGAAAGTGTACTACCGAGAGACGAGTACTTGATAAAAGTGTTGCTGGCTGCCAGCAAGAAAGCCATAACAAGAAAATGGTTTAAGACTGACCCGCCAACAAAGAACCTATGGCTGGAAATAGTGGGGGAAATATTTGAGCTGGAAAGATTCACATACATATTGAGGGTCCAAGTAGGGAAGTTTAAAATGAGATGGGAAAAATGGGAGGAATACACCAACAAAAACAAATGAAGGAGAGAATGACACCACAAATCAGGAGAAGTCACTGTAGAGTACGGATATAAATCCAGGAAAAAGGGACACTTGTCACAGTTGATCACAATACTTTTGTTTTTTCTTTCTTTTCTGTAAATATGTCCGCACGTTATTGTGTTGTTTCCTATGTTAAAGGACCTGTACAGCCATATATGGATGATGTTGTGAGAACTAACCACGGGTAGAAATATACAAAACCCTTTGTATTCATATGTTCAGACATGTATGGTCCTATGTGTTGTGGAAATAATAAAGGTGCAAGTTACAAAAAAAAAAAAAAAGAAAAGAAATGGATGCATGGATGTATCGAACTGTAAAGTACAGCAGGAGCAGTACACTTGATGGCTGCCTGTCACTGTTTCCACTCCAAAACGCCAAAAAGTTTTACTTTGAAGTTTAGAATGACTTACTTCAACCAGGATCCCCAAGGTTATAATCCATTTCAAATCGGTGGCACTTCTGCTGCTGTCTTTCCAGCTCCTGTCTATATATTTATTCATGATCTGTGAGACCGAATGCAAGCGTTCTTTCTCTGTCTCTTGTTTGCCTTTCATTGTTCTTCCTCTCCCTTCTTCCTCCTTCTTCTTCTCCATGGTTACCAGCAGAGTACAGCTCTTTGGTGCATATCGTCACCTTCAGTACTGGTCCCGCAAAACGTTTCCATAGTCATAGTCCATAGTCAATGCAGTTCACTCGAAGCAACCCCTGTGTATTTACTCCTGCGCGAAACAGACGTGACATATTTCTGTCAGTCATCAGCATCTAACAGATGCAGTCCATCTGACAGACTGAGAGGTCCATCGGTACTTGCCCCGGTGAGTGACAATTACACTAACAGAAGAAAAGCAATTTCTCTCAGTACTTAGTCCATGTTTTTTTGGAAGTTTCTCATCATTCGTCAGCAAAACGGACATCTGTTTCCTAATGAATGACTTCATTCATTTACATTATAGTGAAGAATGTTTCAAGGCATGATGCAGGAAGTCTTAATCATTTCTTTCTTACCTGCCTGTGTTCGCTTCTCGTACATCCCGCTTTATCAAAGGTAAGGGTGAATTCTATCGTAATGGTCAGGATGACATAAATGAAGATCAAGCCTTTGAAGAGTAAAGCCAGTGAAAACTGAGCCTGAAGCTTATTTCAGATGAACCAAGACGAAGGTGGAGGCGATGTGAGCTCAAGACCAGTTTATGGCAGGTTTGATAACCACTTTAGAAATCTCCAAATTATAATGACTATGGTAAGAAAACTTTGAGCTGTTGATAATCAGTCTATGCACTATGACAGAAACAAAGTCACATTTTCACTCGAAAAAAAATGCCTGTGCATTCAATAAAGGTTTTTGAGATGGTGACAGTTCCTTGCAAGTATAATCAACCAGTTTTTGATTGTAGATGTATTTCAACATACCATTTTTACAATAATAATAATAATAATACAAATTGAGAAGAAACAGTCTCACCATGTTGATAGGGTCGACTGGTCCAATGCTGTTGACATACACTGCTGTTTCAATCACAGTTGGCCGCACTAAAGGAATCAGAGGATTTATAATAACTATACATAAAGGAATTACAATATAGTTTGTTTTATATCTTACCTGAGTGTCATTTGTTTCATTAATGAGATAAAATATTTATGCATTTCACAGCAACCATTGAAGACATTTGAGCTTAATTTAACATACTGTATTAATGTTCTTATTGTTTTGGGTAAAGGATATAAAATAAATAGGATGAGTTTTACTTGCCCCCAATATCAGGTCGTAGTTTGTTGTCATAGCCTTGCAGAAGTTTATTAAGTATCATTGTCACCTCACTTTCATAGACCTTTGGAGATAAGACCCATGTCTTATTAATGGGGACATCCTCATAATCCTCCTCCTCTTGTTTACCAGGGTGAAGGGCGACACTGCAAAAACGAAGAAAATGTGACAAAAATTATAAACAAGACAAAATATGTCAGATTTTGGAGCCATGCAAAATGCATGCACTAATGCGATGCATGCATTAAATGCACATATTCAATGAAGATAGGAGACTTGAATTTCTGGCTTTAAAGTGGGCGATAGTCGACAAGTTTCACAATTACCTCTATGGGGTTCGGTTCACTGTGAGAACTGACAATAATCCCCTCACTTACATCCTATCCACCGCCAAATTGAACACTACGGGCCACAGATGGCTAGCAGCTCTTACCACCTATGATTTTGACATTCAGTACAAGCCGGGCAGGGAGAACGTGGATGCCGATTGGTTGTCCAGAAATGCTGTTAAAGATGAAGGATGGAAAACCATCTCGCTCTCTGGTGTCAAAGCTCTTTGTCATCCTGTCTGTGCCTCTCAGCCTCCAGAGTCTTCAAGCCGATTTATTGATCAACTAGGATCCTCTCCAAGTGCAGGTCCTGATGTGTTTGCATGTTTTACTCACCTGCAGTCAACAGCTCTTGAAAGACTAAGCAAGAATGACTTAAGCAAAGCTCAAGACCTCGAACCTGTGATTTCCATTGCAAAGAAATCCGTAACAGTTCCTTCCTGGCCCAAGCTATCTAACAGTAATCCAGATCTAGTGCTCCTTCAAAGAGAAAGCTCAAAGCTCTTTATCAGAGATGATATATTGCACAGAAAAACACAGATGCCGGGCGGCCGCACAGTTTGTCAGCTTGTCCTCCCAAGTCAGTTTAAGTCCCATGTACTCAAGGGTTTACACGATGAGTCTGGGCATCTCGGGGTCGAACGCACTGTTGAACTGATAAAATATTCTATTAGATTCTAGAGTAAAGATACTACAACCGTTCTATTGGCCGAAGATGGTCCATGACATTACAGAGTACATCAAAAATGTGTGGCCGATGTATAGCCCGCAAAATCCAGCCACACCGTGCTGCACCGCTGAACCAAATCACAAGTACCGGCCCTCTTGACCTAATCTGTATAGATTTTCTTTCAATCGAGCCCGACTCCAAAGAGGTGATCAATGTCCTTGTAGTCACTGACCATTTCACCCGCTACGCCCAGGCCTATGCCACCAAAGACCAAAGAGCCCCGACAGTAGTCAGGGTCCTTGTTGAAAAGTTCTTTGTGGACTCGGCCTACCAACTCGAATCCACTCGGACCAGGGGAGGGCTTTCGAAAACCATCGAATCAAGGAACTTTTGCAAGTGTTGGGCAGAAAGAAATCAAGAACGACTCCCTATCACCCCCAAGGTGATCCACAGCCAGAGCGTTTCAACCACACGTTGTTGTCCATCCATGCTGGGCACGCTGAACCCCTTTGAAAAGCAGAAATGGAGTCAACATATTGGTTTGCTTGTCCACGCCTACACCAGTACACGTAACATGCGACCGGTTACTCGCCATATTACTTGATGTTTGGCCGCGAGGCTCGGTTGCCTGTTGACCTCTGTTTCGGGACGTCTCCTGATGGTCAAGACAGCCAAACCTACCTAGTACCTACAACAGTACGTTGAAAACCTCAAAGCAGAGTTGCAGCAACCATCATATGAGTTGGCACAAGAAGTGGCAGACAAAACGCATCAGCAAAACAAAAGACATTATGACACAATAGTGACAAACCAATTGTTAGAGCCAGGGGATAATGTTCTCATCAGAGCAACAGGAGTGCCTGGAAAAAACAAGCTGGGTGACAAGTGGTTTTCAAACCCTTATGTGGTGGTCGAAAAGCGGTCCAATCCTCCGGTGTACAGAGTAAAGCCAGAAACGGGGCGAGTCATTGTCAAGACTCTCCACAGAGACCACTTGCTGCCTATTGGTCACCTAGTTCAGTTTCCAACAGGCCCTGACAAGAGAGACACACCGCAGAGGCCATCAACTAGGTCCTCTCAAAACAAAACAAAGGTGACTGGACAGGGAAGAAGAGATTTTAGACCTAGAAGAAGATGAAGACTGGTATCAGTCTGCTGCCCAAAGGGAATCCATTTCCTAAACTCTAGACCTCCTCACTGATAAGTTCAGTCAAAACCCACCATATCAAGCCGAAGACCAGAGCTTACTTTCACAAGCTTGTCCAGGACTTGCTTAAAGCCCTTCTGATGTGATAAGGGACCCAGACCCAGAGGATTTGCTGCAGCTGCACAAAGACCCTGTGATGGACACAGGTCTGGAAGAGGGTGAGCTCCCCCATGCTAGTCAGTCAGAGAGTGATGCAGAGCCAGTCTATGAACGTCGGCCCCGCCGAGAGATCAAGCCTGTCGTCCATTTAAATTATGACAAGCCTGGGCACTCTACTGACAAGTCTATTGTGATGTTCCACCGTGGGTTGAGGATCACCATACGCCGAGATCCTGCCCCACAGTGCCTCCTCTAGTTTTGATGGGTCGTGCTACGAATGGGGTTAGGGATTAAGACATTTAACCATTTTAGGTAAAGATCGTGTTTTCGTGACTTTGATGTAGTCCAATGAGGGCATCTGGACTTTTAGAGAGGGGAGGATGTAGCCGCTGATTTGTTTGTGTGCGCCTATTAGCTACCATATTTTCGCGACAATTCGGCGCACCGTATTATTGGGCGCAGTCTCAGTAACGGGTGCTATTTCTGTATTTTACACATACACAAAGCGCACCGTATTATTGGGCGCAGCCAGGCATGGCAAAACATACGCCAGCTTAAACATACGGCATGCATGCACGCACGCTAAAAACACATTAGCTTGAAGTATACGGTAGCATACACGCTAAGGCATACGGACACACGCTAAAAACACGTTTTTAAAAAGCCAACGGAAGCAGTACTGAGTTCGGTTGTACTTGATTTAGCCATTTTACAATGTACTCACGTTTTTGGATCAATCATCACCCACAAATCCATCAAAGTCCTCATCTTCTGTATCCAAATTCTACAATTGTGCAAGTAATCCATCAAAAACGCCGGGTTTCCTCTCGTTGTCTTCAAAGTCACTCTCATTGCCATGTGGCTCCTCTTACACGCCCACCCTTCACTCATTGGCGGACTTCACTCACGTCCGGCCTTTAGCATCCTCTTACATGCCCACCCTTCACTCATTGGCGGACTTCACTCACGTCCGGCCCTTAGCATCCTCTTGCACGCCCACCCTTCACTCATTGGCGGACTTCACTCACGTCCGGCCTTTAGCATCCTCTTACACGCCCACCCTTCACTCATTGGCGGACTTCCGCATGCCTTTTCTCTATATAACCAGCGCGTCGGCCAGACGTGCTCTCAGTCAGGCTTTGGAACTCAGCGCATACACAAGGCGCTCCGCATTATAAGGCGACCTGTCCATTTTGGAGAAATTTTAAGACTTTTAATAGCGCCTTATAGTCGTGAAAATGCGGTAGTTCCGCCGGTCGGCACAGGAAATAGCACAGGTGGTGATAATTGGCCGCGACTGGTTAAGGAGCGGACAAGTGGCCGTGGTAGGAGAGAGTAAATGTTTGTTAGCCACCGGCCGCTCATGCCGTTACGACTTTGTGTTGTTGATTGGTTTTCCATGCACCAAGTAGACTGTGACGACTGGTCACGTCGGACCCATTTAAAAAAAACTAACTCTTTCTTGATCATTGGATCCGACGATTGAGGACCGATCTGAATACGTCGGATGGCAATTCACTGTCACTGAGGACATCGTGGGAGGACAGCGTGGAACTATTTTTATTTTTTTCCTTCTCGCACTCTCGAGTCGGGTTGGCTCCACAATTCCTGCTTCCCCCCACAAGGTGGAAGCGGCCACTGCAAACAGACAGTAACCCGTGGAGGGGGGTGAGTAGACCACTCCACTAGGGTTTCGCTGGAGGACGCGATCTCCTCGCCACGGCCCGCTGATGACGTCACTGTAATATTTCGGTTTGTTTGTCGAGGGGGGTTTACTTATAGGTGGGGTTTATTTTTCCGTCGTAGTTGATGTTTATTGTTTTCCCACGGGTTAATTAGCCGGTCATGCATTCTAGTGGTCTAGAGTGAAAGCAGGAGAACTAAAACGGCGTGCACCGTTGAACAGGCGCTACACCATGGTGAAGGGCCCCAGGCTGCCGGATCAGAGGAGGAAATCTCGGGGTGGGGTGGGGGGGGGGGGCGGCCAGTGGTTATACCAGAAATTGGGAGGCCAGCCCCAATGAATGCAATGCTGAGTGAGGCAGCAACTGACCTGAAAGCTAAGATCATGGCGAGAATGAAAGCTGGGCAACCTAGAAACAGATTACAATGGCTATGTAAAGTACCACCTGAAAGTCTCATGGAAACTGAATGCAGCACTGAAGGCGATGCCTACCGTAATGATCACGAAAACCAATGAGCTGATATACGCTTCAGCATCAGTGATCCTAGAGATACTTGGCTATAAGAGCCCCAATGTTACCCAATGCTAAATCAAGACGGTTCGGAAAGATGTGAGTGAGGCCCAGAGAGGTGTGATGAAAAGGCCGATACCCAACTGACCTGAAGCACTCGCTGCCAAAGAAATCCAGCCTTGTCCAGTCGCCTAAAGAGAATGCCAGCGAGGCTGTTCGCAACACAACCTGCAAAGGTGTACGCTCAGTGGCAGGGTTCTAACAGCAGAGCAGACCCACCAAGACTGGCAGGTACTGGAAAGGCATATGGGAGAAGGAGAACACAGCACAATGGCTGGTGACCCTGAGCGAGGAGCACACAACCTCCCTGAACAGAACCCAGTTGCCATAACAGTGGTAGGCATGTAGATAGAAAAACTATGGTCCCACCTACCGGAAAGTCACAGCACTCAGCGCCTGCACAAATGAACCAGTTGCTGAGGGATGACTCACCCAGGATAACCGAAGAGCAAACATCCTGCATCCCTCAAAGGGCACAATCCCATCCAACTGTCAGGTCCCTCCACAACATGGAAGCTCATGTCAGGCATCAACCTAAGGTAAGTGGTGAATCAGATGAGCGAAGCACAGGGCATTGGTAGAGACACCAGAAGCCAAACAAGCTTCTGGTTGACAGAGTGGCTGATATACAAGAAAGCCGACTTGCCACATATATGGATCACATCAGTGACCCTAAAATCCTTGAGAGATGTACTTGAAGCTATACCCAAGCGTCCATCAAATGTGGCATACCAAGGTGATGCACTCTCCCCACTGCTGTTCTGCATAGGACTGAACCCCCTAAGCCAAGTAATCGCCAAGACTGGCTGTCAGGATGGCAAAAGACATATATTAAAAATTCTGTTTTTTTTGTGAATTTTGGATGGAAGAAAGGTGCACCTTTCTCTCCATCCAAAAGTTATTGTGTGATACTTAATGCACTTTGTAGAACACTAATTGTTTCAGGAGAGGTAATTGCAACCACCTGGGAAGAGCCAATTGCTGCTTGGACCTGATTGGCCTGAAGCGCAAGTGAACTCCCTTTAAAAGAGGAATGAGGAAGTCACTGCGGGCTGGACAACTTGGAGAGCAGTGCTACACATGGTCTGCTCAAAACTGGTGACAGAGAAATCTATGAGCAAAATTGTATCATGTTTAACGTTTCATTTAATTTGGGCACGTCTAAACGTTTGGGTGCGTAACCAGCACCCCCAAATGCCTATGCATAAAGACAAAGGCACCGGCCACCTGGGCGGAGGGCTGTTGAAGTCCACAATTAGCACGTCAATGCAGGTGGGTGATCAGAGGAGAGAGGGCTAGACTTGGTCACAAAGGGGGAATGAATAATTTGGGAACAGCGGTTAAACAACAAAAGACGATTTGAGAACACCCGTCGCGCCCAGGCGGCATTTGTCGTCCACAAAGTCAATTCAGTGTAGACCAGACAGAAAGGCGTCAAAGTACCGGTGGTTCAAAGCTTCAACCAAGGTTACCAATCACTACCGAGGGGCCGAACCGGGGGTGCGGTATGCAAATATCGGGGGCAGTGTTTTTCTTGTGTTTTGCATATGTTAATATAAAAGTTCAAACTCGTGGAGGGGGGGTCTGAGTGTGCGATCATCGGGGCAACTAACGTCGTTCGCTCTCAGAGATCCATCCCGCCGATATTGAAGACAATTTTCCCTGTGTGCCGAGTCATTTCTTTAACTTTGTCTGAGAAAAACTCAGACAACTGGTCAATTGTTACTCCTGAAAATAAAGAAAACTGGAAAATCGACTAGAGATCCACTAGATGAGGGAATTGTTAAAGAAATGAGAGACTTCATGCAATATTCTAAATGTAGAGAGGAAATGTTGATTGAACAGATCAATGAGTTAAGACAGGGGTAGGCAACTCTGGTCCTAGAGAGCCGCAGTCCCACATGTTTTCCGTCTCTCCCTGCTGCAACACACCTGATCCAAATGATCAGGTCATCAGCATGCCTCCGAACGATTCTGATCATTTGAATCATGTGTGTCGGAAGAGGGAACTTCGAAAACAGGCAGGACTGCTGCTCTCTAGGACCGGACTTGCCTACCCCTGAGTTAAGAGATCAGATGCACACCAGGAAGCAAGACCGAACATTCGATAGACAAACAAGTCAACATTATCCTCCTCCAAAACCACAGGCCGAAACCCCTGACCCTCGAATATTTAGGCTGACAAACCTTCCTCCGGCACAAGGAACTCCAACTCAGGGTTACCTACCGTATGCTCATTCTCCACAGTTCCCCACTGTAAGTCAAACTGCAATTCCCAGGGTATCAGAACCCAGAATTCCAGATCTTAGAGAGGGTGAAGATGCAGAATTGTTTTTGTTAGGTTTGAAAGAATAGCTAAAACCTGGGGTGGAGGCATGACAAGTGGGCTGCCAGAGTAGTGACCTTATTGACTGCAAGGGCACTTGAAGCATATGCTGGCATGGATGAAGAGCAGGCAGAGGCCTATGAAACTATTAAAGCAGCAGTGTTACTCAAATACAACGTAACTGAAGAAACATATCGGCAGAGGTTTCGCAGCACCATCGTTCTCTTGGGAGAGACTGTCAGAGAAAGTTATAATCGACTAAAAGAACTGTACAGGAGGTGGATGCGCCCAGACCATCGCAGCAAGGATTAGATTGGAGAAATTGTCAGTCTGGAACAGTACTTGAGAGTTCTTCAAAATGAGGTCCGCATTTGGGTAAAGGAGCACAATCCTAAAACTGGAGAGGAAGCAGTGGAGTTGGCAGAGCGCTACATGGCATCACACCGGGAGCCCTACAGGAAGAAGGGGCCAACTGTGAAGCTCAAGTATGAACCGGCAGACTTGGGTAATGCTGACATTGGAGCTCTGAGACAATTTGCGAAGTTACCACCAAAAAGTGACTTGATTTGTTTCAACTGTCAACAACCTGGCCATAAGGCTTCCATGTGTCCTGTACAAAAGCCCAAAACGGTAGAATTTTTGTCAGTACCTCGAGCGTGGCAAGAAATATTTCAAGAAGAAAATCATTGTAGACATAGACATACAACCTCCGTAAATGTAAATGGGCAAGTGGTAAAAGCACTGGCTGACACAGGCAGCGATCAAACATTAGTTAAAGCCAGTTTAGTCAGTAGTTGTTTGCTCAATTATGAGAAGGTTGTAAATATCACTTGTGTTCATGGTGACAGTCAGGATTATCCGACTACCAATATGACTTTTGGGATTGAGGGCCAATTTTTCACACTTAAGGTTGGTGTATTGAAGAATTTATTTTATGTTGTTTTGGGGGATTTCCAATATTTTACCATGTTGTCCAGAAAATCTCGAAAGATTGCACATGCATGGCAATCATTAGGTATCAAACCAAAGGGTTGGAATCAGAATCAAAATCATCTTTATTGGCCAAGTATGTAGAACACACAAGGAATTTGTCTCCGGTATAACATGCTGCATTAGTATCATCATAAACAAGGACATGACAAATAAGTATGGAAAAATAAGTATGGAAGGACATACGCTATGGAGGCCTAACCTCTATTTCGTGTATGGACATTGATAAAACAAGAAGCTACTAAGACTTAGGTGGAGAACTTTATTCAAACGTTACATATAGTGTAAATCACTGTGACTGAAATACCATTTGGGATAATTCGTGTGATAAACAATGAGGATTACACATGACAAGAAGATCATTGGGTAACCCTCAGAACAACCACTGGCCATGTTTTGATGAATTCTTACAGTTTTGGTTACATATGCGGGTAAAGCTGCTGCCTTCTCAACAAATTGTGTGAATTTAGCACGAATCAAAGAAAATGTTGAAAAGAAAGCTTAGCCAAGCTACACATATATGTCAACTGTTTGTTGAGATTTGAAGTTCAAAAGCCACTATTTTGCATTGTCATTATGCGGTATTGTAGGCCTGCCTTTATCTGTACTCAAGCCATCACCATATATGCTGCTGAGAAGTTGTTTTCCAGGCAACGGGTCTAGTAATCGTGACGACTCCAACCTACATGCGCTCTCACCGAACACGAATGTGACACGAATATCGAGGAAAAAAAATGTTCACTTCAACGACCAAATGAATCCCAATCATGGACTTAATTTTGCGTTTCCTTCCATTCGTAAGACTGCAACGCAATTGCAGACAGCAAGATGCGGCACCATGCATTTTTCAACCTTGACACCCCCCTCCCCCCTACTGTTCACATGATGGAGGCACTCAGACTTTGTCATTGTGTCAGTGCACACTTACCCGAATCCAAGCACAGCAAAGAGAGCACACAGGCTCATTGCATGCACGGCCCTTGCGAACAAAAGCTTCATTTACAACCCCGATTCGTTTCCAAGGAAAACAAGAGGGAAATTGGAGCTGTTTGTCAGGAGGGCTCTTCTAAATTCAATAGATTCGGATTAAATATTGCGTTAGCGTGATGAGCAAGGTACGTCCATGTTCCGTGTGGAGGAGGAAGAGGAGGAGGGGAAGGAGGAGGAGGAGGGAGGGAGGGAGGGAGGAATGAGCGAGGAGTGAGTAAAGATGTTGCCGGGGGCTGCTCCAGCTTCTGTCCTCCATCTTCTGTGCTCGTTACTGCTGGACTCTCATCTAACATTGAACCATTTTATAAATGCCTGTTAGTATCACCAATTGTTTTGTTTTATACAAGGGGGGGGAATGATTTTGTTCAAATGCAACAAATGCCTGTGTTCATATTTTCCATGTCAGTCATTTAGTGCATAAATTAGATTTGTCACTTTAAGCAAGCTACTCAAATTAGTATAAGTCATGATTAATATACATCGAGCTAAGCTGTTAACAAAACAAGCCTGACTTCATTTAGTTATACTTTTTGAGCAGTATACCAATATGGCAAATTGTATCTGAACAATTATGTGGTGAAGGGATATGCATTTGGGGAGGTTTAATGCATTCACGAAAGGTACTCATCAATATTGACAAATATCTAGCAAGTTGCAATTCCCAAATTTGTTTCCAGCTGCAGTGGGATTTCAAGCGTGTTCCTCTTGGTCCAAAGCCAAGAAATACTGTTCATTTTAAAGATCATCTCTTCAGCCAGTGAACACTGTAAAAACGAACTTTTTGGTCTCATAAATTATGTCTACTAAATAACATCTACATATAAGTATTAGATTTTGATGACAACTTAAAATAATTGTGTAAATCTTCAAAACATCAAGAGTAACATTTACTTCACTCAACATGCACTCATAATATTTACACAATTAATAGACATAACGCATAAAACAAAAAAAATCTAAGTATATTTTACTAAAATGGAATACAGTTTGTATGCTCATTGACTAACACGCGAAAGCAGCATGCGTCAGTCACTTCAGCCAATCAAAGGAACAGGAGCATCCAGGCAGTCCTTACAGTCGGACTTGTTGGAGAGAGACGCACTTTATTCAGGTGTCATTATTAAATTACTTGGCGATAAAACATTGCATTTATCCTGCCGGATTCTCTACTATAGTAGTCTGTCCTCCATTCAACCTTGCTAATGTTAACCTGCCACGAGAAAGCTAAACTAATTTTAACACTTTTGGGATATCACTGAAGTGTTTAGAATGATCTGGGGAATGTTTTAAGAAGAGCAGGTGTGACCACACGTCAGGAATAGCTTTGCTAATCGCTTGGCTAACGATTTTGTCGATGTGTCTGGACAACATTAGCTAAAGTTATCTGAGGCAATCTGTTTTCTCTCTGAACCATCACACATAATCCTGTCTAAATAAATCTTGATGTAGTATAGTAAAAATGTAGTGTCTAGTGTTTTGGTAATATTTCTGCGTGCTGATTGTTATTCAGCAAAAGGGATAGCATGGCAATTTGCCGCCATTGCCTCATGTAACTCTTGCTAATGTGAACTAACCACGAATCAGCTAAACTGGTTTTAATTTGTTTGTTATACTATTGGGATATCACTGAAGTGTTTGGTGTGACCCATGGAGTTTTTATGAAGAGCAGATGTGACCACACGAGAACAATGGGTTTGATAATCGTGTGGCTAACGATTATTTCAATGTGTCCTGCTAGCATTATCTGCGGCAACCTGTTATAACATTTTAACCATCGAGCAGAATCGTTTCTCAATGAATCTGTTAGACTGCATTGTTTGTCCACGGTGTCACCCCTCCCTTTTGTTTTGTTCCCTTTTTCAGTGTGGGCTGGGCGCCTCGCTAATTGGTGCGCCTGCCTCCCTTACACACCTGCGAGTCTTCAGCTCATCAGCCACTTGCAGCATAAAAGCCAGCCGGAACAGCCACCTGTTGCCAATTTGTCAGTGATTTTTTCTGCCGCACTCACTTCTGCCAAGCCGTTACGCGCCTGCTTCCTGCACTCCTTGAATTGGTCACTTTGACTACCATTCAATTCCTGCACCTCGACCTGTCTCACTCCTGGCAAATAAATCCTCCTGAGTTCATTGTGTCTATGTGTGGTTCCTGTGCTCATTTCTCACGAAGCCTAACAGTATCTTGATGTCGTTTAGTAAAAATGTAATGCGTTGATAAAACAGAGCACTTTTACTATCTTAAATTAAGTTGTAATCCAATATGATTAGTTAATCTTGTTTAACACCCTTCCACTCAAACACAGGCCATTGTTTTAATATTATTCTCTCATCTTTTACAGGTTTCTCGGTGTCTAATCAGTTTTGGCGAGTATAAAACATGATTTCCACCATTTTTGTTTTTAACAGATTTGGCCTCGAGATGAAGATTGGCTGTCTTGAACTATGCTAAGACATGGTCCTGCAAGTGTTGCAGTTTTAGGACTTCAAGTTGTTTCAAGCACTTTAAACATTAGAGACTGAAATATTTTCACACCAGTCAACGCCGGTCACTACCCTACTTGTACTCAGATTGTCCTTGGTCCTTTAAGGTTTGGAGTGCACTTCACTCATCTGTTTTGTGATCATACCAAGAGTGCCCGCTGAGAACAAACCAGGGAGCGGTAAGAAGAAAGCAGGGGGACTGGCTGTGTTTGTGAATCACAGATGGTGTAACCAAGGGCACATCACTATCAGAGAGCAACTCTGCAGCCGGGACATTGAGCTGCTAGCCATTAGCCTCAGGTCGCACTACCTCCTGAGGGAATTTTCACACATTATAGCTCTGACGGTGTATGATCCCCCGTTGACTAATGGCGATGCAGCGTTGACTGATGACTGTCATGAACAGACTGCAAACACAGAGCTCCAACGCCCTGCTGATTATCTCTGGGGACTTAAACCACATCTCTCTGTCTTCGTCCCTCCCAACCTTCACCCAGTATGTAACCTGTGCCACCAGAGAAAATACAATTTTGGACTTGTTTTATGTCAACACCAAGGAGGCTTATATACCCCAGCTCCTCCCCCCTCTTGGAAGAGCGGACCACAACATGGTGCATCTCCAGCCTGTGTACAAACCCCTTGTACACAGGCAGCCAGCTGTGACCCGCATGGTCAGAAGATGGTCCACAGAGGCTGAAGAGGCTCTGCGAGACTGCTTCGACTCAACCAGGTGGGAGCTCTTCAGTGAGGTTCATGGGGAGGACATTGATTCACTCACCAACACCATCACGGACTACATAACTTTTGTGAGGAGAACACCGTACCCACCAGGACTGAGCGGTGTTTTTCCAACAACAAACCATTGATTACTCCCGACATAAAGGCCCTCCTGAGGGAGAAAAAGGGGGCTTTTGTGTCGAGAGACAGAGAGGAGCTGAAGGCTGTGCAGATTCAGCTGAGGAGAAGAAACAGAGAGGGGAAAAAGGCCTAAAAGGTGCAAATGGAGGACCAGCTACAGGCCAATAATGTCGCTGGTGTCTGAGGGGGCCTGAAAAACCATTTCAGGTAACAAAAGCCCAAACACAGAGACTGTGAGGGACAAGGACCGGGCAGACGTGCTCACCCGTTTTTTCAACCGAGTTGACCAGACATCTGTCCCTCCCCCCAACCAGCAACCCCTGCAGCCCTCACTACCTCACTACCGCCCCTCACTGTGGAACTCCCCACAACCCCTCTTCTCACGACCAGCTTCCAACACCGAGCAACTGCCCACTGGGACCAGTGCCCAAGACCCAAGGAGCTCAACAGCTACATCTCACCTGATGAAGACGCTGGAGAGACTTGTCCTCGCCTACCTGCGACCGCTTTTGAACTCGTCACTGGGCCCGCTACAGTTTGCCGACCAGCCCGGCATCGGTGTGGAGGACGCCATCATCTACCTCCTCAACTCGGCGCTGTTATACCTGGAGAAGGCTGGGAGCACTGTGAGGGTCATGTTCTTTGATTTCTCCAGGGCCTTCAACACCATCCAGGGCCATGAGGGCACAGAGCTGTGAGTTGGACAGGTTTCTCTGCAGCATCGGGGCGCCGCACAGGACTGTCCTGGCTCCATTCCTGTTCACTCTCTTCACCTCGGACTTCGGCTGCATCACTCCAACCTGCCACCTTCAAAAGTTCTGTGACGACTCTCCCTCACTCACCCATTGTAAATAGCACAGCCACCTTATGCAGCGCATACACAGTTGCATATATGCTTATATCTTATATTTTGTATTTTTATATTGCATTCTGTACTGTGTACAGTTCTTTTTTAATTTTGTGCATGCAAATACTTGTTTTCTACTTTTTCTACTTCCTTCCCTCCGAACCTTGCTGCTGTATATTGCAAATTTCTCCAATAAAGGTTTTCTTTTCTCATCTTAAAATGAGATTTCCTCCATGCAATATTTAGTTTCATGTAATTGTTACTTAATTCAGATGAGAAGGATATACTTGAAACATGAGCAGTAAAATGTACTTACTAAGAGTGAGTGCAAATACTTACGAGAATTTTTTGAAGTAAATGTTACTCGTCTTTTTTTTCAGTGAGGTTTCAAGAAAAAAACAGCAAGTGAACATCAACCAAAAGAGTCATGCTTAATAAGGACCAGAAGTATTCAAGTGGCAAAGGATTTGTTTTTGTCTAAAGGTCTTTCTTTGTTTTGGATAGTACAGTACATGTGCCACTCTACAATTGTGTTTAGAGATCAATAAATTCATCAGATTCTACTTTGAGACTCCATTTTGTCGGATGATGAGGTTTTTTACTATGGACAGACAGATGACGGACAGACAGATTGATGCTAATAGTGGCAAAGGTGCTGATGGTGGCAAGAGAGGTGATGTGCTGTGCTATAGCACGATTACAGCCTCTTCAGCAGAACTCCACTGTCAGCATTTTCTCAGTATTTTTGCTGTGTATGGAAGGATTTGCCTCCAGGCCTGCTAATGCACAAGAGTGTATCCAGTACCCTTGTATGTCTGATAAAGTGTATCGCATACATATACAAACTGATGCATACATTTTTACCTTTTGTGAGGGTGTCGGGGGACAACTAAATAGGCATGTTCGATACCACTTTAGTTCAGAACAGTCCCAGTACGACTCTTCAGTAGTCGCCGATACGAAGACCAAATACTGATCCCACTAGTACTTTTGATCCATAAAATTAACAAAAAAATGTAAAGAAAGATCTATATATCACAGTGTATTTTCCCTTAAAACTGCACAAAATTAAAAGGAATTATCAATGATCTTTTTCTTGTTCTATTCATACACTTCTAGAAATTGCATCTTAATGGGCATCAGACATGTATGGCTTTCGCTTTTGATCATAAAATGGTCCAAAGAGGGCGGATGATACGTTGCTGGTACCAATACCTTGTACTAAATCCGCGTATCTGGGCCCGATGCCGATACCAGGTATCTGTACTTGCCCATCCCTCAAACTAATACAGTTATCCCTCGCTCTATCTTAATTTGTTGCAGCTTCACTACATCTCATTTTTTTCTCCAAGTACTGTATTCAAAATGAAATGCCGAATGACTCAGAGGTTTTCTACATGACTGTACGCATGTTAGGTTCCCGGAGCGACTTCGACAGATTTATCCCGTGAGCTGATTTGCTGCACATCTTCGCAGCCCCGCCCAGTACCTTCCCTTGTGTCTCTGTTGACTCTCTGATTGTTCGTCTGCCACTCTCTGGCATACACTTTTATGTTGTGTTTACTTCGTCTGCGGCAGGGAGAGAGAGAAAAAGTGAAAGTCAGCGCGAGCGAGCGAAAGAGAGGGGGGGGGGGGGGGGGTTGATTGGGCTTGTCCGAAACAAGGCTCTGTGGGGCTCCTCCTACAGTGGCACACTTGTAAAAGGACTCCCGTGAGACAAGAACAGTGACAGAAACAATGACCCGACCACTCAGTGTCATTGTTTCATTCACTGTTTCTGTAAGTGTTTCTGCCATGGATTTTTGTTTGCAGTGCTTTCATTTTGTCTTTGTGTCAGCCATGGGTTTTTGTTTCTTACTTTGGATTCTTGTTGTTTACAGGACTTTGTTTGTTTTGGATTTAGTTTTCGTCGTGTTTAATTGATACATTTGGCCAACTTCACCCCGCTCCTCCCTCCTGCCTGCTTTTTGGTGTCCTCCACCACTGTTCGTGACAGAGGAAGATACAAACAGGCTTTTCCTCTCACATTATTGGCTTCAGTGGAGACTGAAACCATTTTTTTTTTGTGTTTAAACAAGGGGCCTATTGTTGAGTTCAATTCCGATTATTTTGCCCTGATGCCCTGATTTTTTTCTTGTCAATGTTAACAGCACAATTTGGTTCTTTTTTCAGATCTGAAACAGCTTCCCTCAAATGGCCATATAAATCAGATATGTATCAATGCAAGTGCAGCGTGGATGCTCACTTCGTGATCATCCGACCTATGCGTCAACAAAATGCGACAAACATCACAATTGTTCAACAAAACAGACAGCTGTGTGTAGAGAAAGGTGCACAAAACAGTCAGTGGCAGAACGAAAATGTTTTTGAAGTGATAAATATGTGTCTTCCAGTCAGGTCAAGCACAAAGTATCATAAATGTCGAACCATTTCTGGTTATCTTTATCTTCAGAGATTACATGAAACTGAGTCTTTCACCAAATCATTTAGTCAAATGCAAGTGGTAATTCAACATACCCATTGGCTCAACTTAAGCCCCTCTCTTCTATCGGGCTCTATTTTCGTGACCAGTGCAAGTTTAGCACAAAGCGTGGTCATGGGTGGACTTTTTTTTCTTTTCTCCAAAACAGTTGGGTTGCGCTGTTGTGGGCGTGAACACAACCGACCAGCTTCACGACCAATGGAAGCGGCACCTCTCAATCACATTAAATTCACTGAACAAGAGAAGCACAGTCTTTGACGTTGCAGACGCAGAAACTGACTCAGTGAAGTCAAGTCAAGTAATCAAAGTGTGCAAGGGGCACACTTGGAACTGATGTGGTTAAAAAGCTCCTCGGTGGTATTGCATCTCTGCTTTTTGCGGATGATGTGGTTCTGTTGGCTGCTTCAAGCAGGGCTCTCCAACTCTCACTGGAGCGTTTCACAGCCGAGTGTGAAGCGGTTGGGATGAAAATCAGCACCTCCAAATATGAAACAATCGTCTTCAGTTGGAAAACGGTGGAGTGCCCTGTTTGGGTCAGGGAGGAGATCTTGCCCCAAGTCTCAATTTACTGGTTGATTTACGTTCCAACCCTGATCTATGGTCACGAGCTATGGGTCGTGACCGAAAGAACGAGATCCCGGCTACAAGGGGCCGAAATGAATTTTCTCCGCGGGGTGTCCGGACTCTCACTTAGAGATAAGGTGAGAAGCTCGGTCATCCGGGAGGGGCTCAGAGTCGAGCCGCTTCTCCTCCACATCGAGAGGAGCCAGATGAGGTGGCTCGGGCATCTGATCAGGATGCCTCCTGAACGCCTTCCTGGTGAGGTGTTGGGGGCATGTCCCACCGGCAGGTGGCCCCGGGGAAGACCCGGGACACGCTGGAGAGACTATGTCACCCAGCTGGGCTGGGAACGCCTCAGGATCCCCCAGGAAGAGCTTGAGGAAGTGGCTGGGGAGAGGGAAGCCTGGGCTTCCCTGCTAAAGCGGTAGAAGATGGATGCATAAAACATGAAAGTATGGCGGCGCGCGAGGGCGCAGCGGCTCGGATCTCGCTCCCTCGTCGTGGATTTAGTTTCTTTCTAATTATGTGTGTGTGGTCTTGTGCGCATGTGATCGTGTGTAAATGGCCTGTACACATATACCAGTGCAGAGTTGAAAAACATTGGACTTGCGAGTGAAATCGCGATAAATGCGGACTTCAATGATACGTGGGATATACCTCCAGCGATAGCCAGACCAGCGGGCTCTCCGTGGATTGTTGTCGGGACTAGGAGGCGGCGCAGGCGGCGTAGAGAGCAGAGACAAAAGCGGGGGTGCAGGGCGGGCCTGCTAGCCAGGCTAAGGAAGCAGCCGCTCAGACCAGCGCTGCCAAGCATCTTCTTGACGAATGCCAGATCGATCGTCAACAAAATTGCCGAGATGGAGCTGCTATTGTCAGACAATCGCTACACCCGGGACTGTAGCGTGTCTGTAATAACGGAGACGTGGCTACATTCGCTCATACCGGACGAGGCAATCCAGCTGTCACGTCGAACCACGCACCGCTTCGATAGGAACGACAGCACCGGAAAGAAACGAGGAGGGGGCCTTTGCGTCTTTGTTCATCAAGGCTGGTGTACAAACAGTAGAGTAATAAATACTTATTGTTCGCCTGATCTAGAGATGATGACGGTAATCTGTCGGCCATTCTATCTACCTAGAGAGCTAACTGCAGTGCTAATTACAGCTGTGTATATACCCCCCACTGCTAAAGTAAACATAGCTCTTTCAAAACTTCACAACACAATATCCGGACAGCAGGTGCAATACCCCGAGGGTGCCATTATTGTGGCTGGGGACTTTAATCAGGCTTGTTTAAAAACTGTTTTCCCAAAGTTCGTACAATATGTAAATGGGCCCACCAGGGGCAGTAACACACTGGACAGGATCTATTCCAACCTAAAGAGTGCATACAGGACAATACCCCTTCCTCATCTGGGGATGTCTGATCACATCTCACTATTCAGTGTACCAGCATATAGACCCATCAGAATAAGAACCAAACCAGTCCGGAAAACTGTCAAAATCTGGCCTCCAAATGCACTCAGCCAGCTCCAGGACTGTTTTGAAAATACGGACTGGACTATTTTTGATCACTTAGACCTAAATGAACGCACTGAGACTGTTTTATTTTACATTAAGACCTGCACTGACAATGTCACAGTGCATAAACAGGTCAAAGTGTTCAAAAATGAAAAACCATGGATGACGGGGGAAGTGCGGACGCTGCTCAGGGCCCGAGATTCTGCGTTCAGGACCGGAGACTGGGACCTGTATGCCGTGGCCAGGGCAAGCCTGAAAAGAGGGATCAAACAAGCCAAAAGTAGCTCCAAAGAAAAGGTAGAGAAACAACTGGCGGACAAAAATGCAAGGCAAGTGTGGCAGGGCTTAAAAAACATAACAAATTACAAGGGCAGTCCACCAGAGGTAAGCGCAGATGCCTCGCTGGCGGAGGAATTAAACATCTTCTTCACCCGCTTTGACGCAGAGAGGTCTCACTCTGCCCCTCTGGCTACACATCAATCCAGCACGCAGTCGCTACAGCTGAAGGAGCATGAGGTGAGAGCAGTCCTGAAAGCTGTGAACCCGCACAAAGCCACAGGGCCGGACGGAGTACAGGGGAAAGTGCTGAAGGCCTGTGCGGACCAACTGACAGGGATCCTAACACAGATCTTCAACTCTTCCCTGGCACAGGCCACCGTCCCATCATGCCTGAAAGCAGCCACCATCATACCTGTCCCCAAGAAACATAACATCAGCAGCCTGAATGATTACAGACCAGTGGCACTGACCCCGGTGGTCATGAAATGCCTTGAGAGGCTAGTTGTTCGCCACCTGAAATCACGCCTACCACAGAACTTTGACCAGCATCAGTTTGCCTACAGACACAATAGATCAACAGCTGATGCCATCTCCACCTTTGTTCACGCTGCCGCGAGCCATGGAGAGAAGCAAGGAAGCTATGTTAGGGTGCTTTTTGTGGATTTTAGTTCAGCATTCAATACTATACTGACTGACATTCTCATCAAAAAGTTGGAGGAACTGGACTACCCATCCCCCACCTGCAAATGGATCAGAAGTTTTCTGACAGCTCGACCACAGACTGTGAGGGTGGGGCCCCACACATCCCCCACGCTGACACTCAGCACAGGCTCCCCCCAGGGTTGTGTGCTGAGCCCCTTCCTGTTTACACTGTACACCTATGACTGTACCCCCATGTATGACTCAAATGTCATCGTGAAATTTGCCGATGACACTACATTGGTGGGTCTCATTTCCAATGGCGATGAGACGGCGTACAGGGAGGAGGTACAGAGACTCGTAGGCTGGTGTTCATCAAACAACTTGATTCTGAACACCAGCAAAACAAAGGAGATGGTGATGGACTGGAGGAGGAAGAGAGCAGATCCCTCCCCGCTACAGATAGGCGGTGTCTGTGTGGAGAAGGTCTCGACGTTAAAGTTCCTGGGTGTGCATGTAGCGGATGACCTAAAATGGCACACCAACACGGATGCTTTGGTCGGGAAAGCACAACAGAGGCTGCACTTCCTAAGATTGCTGAACAAATGCCAGACGGGGGCACACCTGCTGCACACATTCTACTGCTCCACAGTGGAGAGCGTATTGTCGTACGGCATCACAGCGTGGTATGCCGGCTGCACGGCCAAGGACAGGAATGCTCTGCAAGGAGTCATAAAGGCGGCACAAAAAATCATCGGCCGCCCCCTGCCATCTCTGGATGACATCGCGAACTCAAGGGGGTTGCAAAGGGCAAAGAAAATACTGACTGATCCATCCCACCCTGGCAGGTGCCTCTTCAACCTCCTGCCCTCAGGCAGGAGATATAAAGTCATGAGAAGCCGGACAAACCGACACAGAAACACTTTCTATCCGTGGGCAGTCAGGCTGTTGAATCAAAACTCTCAAATTGTGTGCATGTGAATGTGTAGGCCTATAGGAGTGCAATTTTATTATATACCTCATGATTCATATAATTTTGTAAGACAATTTTTAAAAATCCATTTTATAACGTTGAATCTCAACTTTGGAACACGTGTATGTGATTGTGTGTAGGTCTAGGGGAGTGCAATGTATTTTTATTTTTATTTATATACTATTTTTTTATATTCACGATACACTGGGGGGGGGGGAAGCTCCTGCAAAATCTCGTTGTAACAAGTGTGCAATGACAATAAAGTATTCATTCATCATTCTTCATTCATCATAAAGTAGTAACTAAACAAGCCCCAACACTAAGTAAAAAATAAAAAAAAGTATCCACACTGTGCAGACCAGCAGTTTTGGTGAATTTATACTGTGTTGATCTCATCACACTTGTCTCGATCTGATCTTGATACTGACTTGGGATCAATTTTGTCAATATTTTGATTGATTAGACCACCACTATTCTGCAACTCCTGTGTGCAAGGTGCTAACGCGAAGAGATAAGGTATATGGTATATTTTGATGGAAAAGATGGACTCTGGTGATTTTTGATCGTATTGTTATGATTTATTTTGTAGATATTTTCCATTTTGTTTTGTGTAGAGTTATGCGTGCATCACATTGTGTTGTTGATGTATTTATTTGTATTTGCTTGGTGAGCCTTGCAAGCATTGCAAGAGAAAAATATGTTCACACTTCTCTTACCGGGATAAAAAAAAGTTGAAAAAAACCCACATGTAGATGAAAATGTTGGTAGCTTAACCCTTTCAGGGACAGCGGTTACTACAGTGGACATCTTATCATGTTATCGGGTTACAGGGTACATGAAAGGGTTAACCTTACAGTATACATGGCCAAATTAAACAGAATAACATATATGATGTTAGTAGGTCAGAAACTCAAGATTTGTCAAAGGCAATGTAATGTCACTTAATATTAACGTAATATGGAGGAAGGGGGCTCATCTGTGAAGAACTCATTTTAAACATATGAGTATACAGCATGGTGTCAAACTCAAGGCTCATAAGCCAGATCCGGCCCACAAAAGAAAATCATGTGCACTGACTTCATGTTTGTTGCTTAAAAAATATACACACAATAAATAAATCCAAAGTCTCTTAACGATTAATATACAGTCAAACCTCGGTTTTCGGACGTCTCGGTTCTCGTACAATTCGGTTTTCGAACTAAAATTTAGAGTTTTTTATGCCTCGGATGACGAACAAATTTCGGTTCTCGAACTAACTGAGCGCACTTGAATGCGTCACGTTACTCCTCTCGGCTTCGCTACCTCGTGTAGCTTCGCGAGGTAGCGAAGCCGAGAGGAGTGAAGTGATGCTCCCTCCTGTCGCCGCGCTCCCTCGTGTCGCGTCGCTACACAGGAAGCGACCATTGTGAGCAGACGTTTTTGTATTGTTCAATAAAAAAAAGCAGACGTGTTTGGTGAGACGCTTCTGTTAGCGCGAGTGAAATCCCCCTCTTTTCATAATGGTTTGCCCTGGCAGCACGGGGGAGTGGGGGGCGTGTGTTTTTTTTACGGCCGGCATTTTTCAATGCAGCGGCACATAATGAACACTCTGGTGTCCGGTGTCTCATTATTATGCAATAATCGTACAGAAACAGCTTGTGAGCAGACGAGTTTGTATTGTTCGATTAAGATTTTTTTTTTTAAAAAGCAGACGTGTTTGGTGAGAACTACGTAATATTGGACTGTTATTTTTGCATCGTGTATCAGCCCCTAATCATGGCACCAAAGAAAGCAAGTGGAAGTGGTGAACCTGGTGAAGAAAAGAGGAAAATAGGGCGCAAAACTATAGAATTTAAGAAAGATTTAATCGCAAAATATGAGTCAGGTGTGCGTGTGTTGGCGAAGGAGTTCGGGATGCCGAAATGCCCCGCCTACTGCCTGCTGGCAGCTGGGAGAGGCGCACGCCCCACGACAGATAGAGAGAGAGATGTTCCTTCAATTCTTATGTTACTATGTTAATGTTAAAATTGCTCATCTCCCATTACATTTGTACAGTTTATGATGTGAAATTGTAAAAATAAGTGGTTTAAAAAAGTTGTTTTCTTGACTTGGAACGGATTAAAACATTTTACATTGATTTCAATGGGAAAAATGGTTTCGGTTTCCGAACAGTCTTCTGGAACGGATTAAGTATGAAAACCGAGGTTTGACTGTATTATATATTGTAAAAATTGTTTTGTGAGCAGTCCTCGTAAACTAAATGGAATAGTGCTTTAACAAACAGTTTTTCCTGGACTCTGATTTCAAAATTAGTCATCCATTTGTGGCGCTGTAGATGTAATATGAGGCGATCATACATTTATTCAATTTCACAGTCATAACTGCCCTCCAACATAAACCCTCATTATGATGTGGCCCGTAACAAAAAACGAGTTTGACACTCTTGCTCTACAGTAAGCTCTGTGGTTCCACAAATTGTCAGTGGCCATAAGTGAAATTCAGTCACACAAGTCATAATGACAACTTTCAATGAATCAGTGCTTGGCATCCAACTTCATGGTGCAGTGTACAGTACCTGGGAAATTGCATCAATTATACAGAAGATGGGAATTTTCTGTGCATTTAAACAGCTTTTTGACTTGTAGAAATAATATCAATGTCTGGGCAAAGTTCCTGCTGCTCACTTAGAATGATCCCGATCTTTAATAACCGGTTCTCTGTTGAGGTAAGTGGCCCAATAAACAAGGTTAAAGCTGCCAAATAGCACAGGGAACATGATGCGGGAAATGCGGTCGATCTTGCTGACACTGTTGAACGTTTTCTTGTGATGTTTGGGTTTCTTCTCTGAGGAGGCCTCATTGGGATCACTGATGGAACACTTGGAAATTGTGGGTAACATTGAGTCTCTCGTTAAATTAGGAGCATAGTTGGCCACGGCCACAGCGTAGGCATTGTTCTTCTTCACCACAGAGGATTCTTTTTTCTACAGGGGAAAATGCCATTGAATTAGATGATGAGTGGCGTAAATATTGCATTTGTGCTGCGGAAAAGCATCTTCATCAATAAGCAAGCACAACATCTGATAAACATGCAGGAAATGTGGAGGAGTAAATCATATTATGTTGACCATCGAAAGAAAACAGGTAAGGTTCTTGCTTCAGATGACATTTTTAAAAATTTTCAAAAATTGACATCATGGTGGCATTTTACATATTTATGAAAGTAAAAGGATAGCCTGGTGGTCCAGTGGTTAGCGCATCGACCTCAGTGCAGAGGTCGTGGGTTCGATTCCTGCTCCAGCCTTCTTGTGTGGAGTTTGCATGTTCTCCCCATGCCTGCATGGGTTTTCTCCGGGTACTCCGATACTCCACATTCCAAAAAGATGCTTGGCAGACTGATTGAACACTCAAAATTATCCAGAGGTGTGAGTGTGAGTGCGAATGGTTGTTCGTCTCTGTGTGCCCTACGATTGACTGGCAACTGGTTCAGGGTGTCCCTCGCCTACTGCCTGAAGACGGCTGGGAGAGGCTCCAGCACACCCCGTGAACCTTGTGAGGATAAAGCGGTTCCAAAAATGGATGGATGGATGACAGCATGGTGCAAGAGTGGTGTCTCTCAGTTTTGATGTTGGAAGTTTGAATATAACCTTTTAGTGTTGTTTGCATGTTCTTCCTGTGCTTGTGTGGTTTTTCTCTGGGTAACTCGAGTTTCCGCCAACATTACGAAAACATGCATGTTCGAGTGATCAAATACTGTCAATTGTCAGTAGGTGTAAGTGGTTGTTTGCTGTGATAGGCTCCATCTCACCCACAACAGTATATAAAATGGAATTACCGTATCAAATAATTTTCAAAACCTTTTGGGCCCTAACTATTTCACCCTATTTTGAAACCATTCACAACCAAGCTGTTTTACCAGTTTGCTGTCAGAGTTCATAGAAAATTGGCTTTCATTAAATGGTTGACAAAAATAAAGAGGAATAGGCTCCAGCCTGCTTGCCCCCCCTAGTGAGGATAAGTGGCTCGGAAAATGGTTGGATATAATTTGCTGTTCAAATAAAGAACACAAATGTTCTATATTTTAATCATCTCAAGTCAGTCGCAACGTCCATTTTAATTTTTCATGGAGGATGGCATGTCAGTGTATTTTGAAAAGGGCAGTTTGCATCATTGTGGGCATGAACACGGCTGACTCTATGGGTGTGAAGAAGGCTACTCTACTTACCGCCAATCAGAGTGGTTCCTCTCATTCCCCTTAAATGTTCAACATTTTTAAAAAATGTGCTCACATTTTGCATGAGACGTTTTCAAGCACAAAAAGAAGCAGCGATCCACGTGTGACTAGAGCATTGTCACTGCTCTTTGGCAACAGACAATGCAAACCGGTACACTCATTGAATGAGCTGATGTTAATCACTGGCATTTAAAATTAGACTAAAAGTCTATCTTGCACCAAAAGGTAGACATGGTCTGAGGAGGAGACTTGGGGTAGGCAGCTCTGGTCTTTGAGAGCCGCTATCCTGCCTGTTTTAGAGATTTCCTATCTCCAACACACCTGACTCAAATGATCAGCTGAGGTGAGGAACTTCTAAAACAAGCAGGAGAGTGGCCCTCAAGGACTGGTGTTGCCTTCCCATTACCTGGACCAACTTTCAGCCTTACTGATCTGTGTAATTTCGCCGAGTGATGTCAAAGGATACACGGAAATCAGGACACACACATGGCATTTCCGCATCTGCCTTGACCAAAATTAGAGCCTGTAAATGTGTGACAGTCGTACCTTGTCATTGACGATACTCTTTCCGTCCCAGGCCCAGCCTCGCTTGGTGAAGTAGTTGACTGTGGCAAATTCAATGAGAGCAGAGAAGACAAACGCATAGCACACAGCGATGAACCAGTCCATTGCTGTCGCATAGGCCACTTTGGGCAGTGAATTGCGGGCACTAATACTTAAGGTGGTCATTGTGAGCACTGTGGTTACACCTGGAATGAAGACAGTAAAACAGAATTGTCAATCAGAATCAAGTCATGTTTATAGCGTAGCAATAGTTCTGAAGGACTCCATAAAGACAGATTAATAAATTAAAAATGGAAATTTTTCTCAGTGTTAATGGTTAAGGCCAGTGGTCCCCAGCCCCCTGGCCGCGGATCGGTACCGGTCCATGGGTCATTTGGTACCGGGCCTCACAGAAAGAATAAATGACTTACATTATTTCCGTTTTATTTATTTCGGAAACTGAAAGATGTTTTATTTTGAAAGATTACCGGATCCTCTGTTACATCCGTCTACAACTTGTCACTCTTGATGCACGTCAAGGCGCGCTTCTCGGTCATGTGATAGGTTACCGCTAAAATGAAACCCAGCACCTAGCAAAATGAGTAAAAATCAAACGTCTTTGGAAAGTTTCTTTGGGAAGGGGAAAAGGCCCAGCCAGGGGACAGAAGGAGAGTCCCCGACTTCCAAGAAAAAAGAAGGCTACATATAATAGACAGTATCACGAATCCTACTTAAAATACGTATTTATCTCAACGGGAGATTCCAACTCTGCATAATAACCGGTGATGGTGAGTCGTATTTTTCATGCACTTTGTACTTGCGGTGTATCTTATTTTGAAGGCACGTTTAAACGTTACCATAGCGACCAGACAATGTTGCGGCCAGATAGGCCGTTCCTAGTGTCATGATTTGTGTTTATTATTATGTTACGAAAATACCACAGTTTTTATGCAGATCATATTATTTTGTTGTATAACTGTCTGTATAACTTATATAACTGTCAGCATAAAGTGTCACTTTCAGTGCATTACTTATGAATGAACCCAAATTAAAGTGTCAAATCTTTGTAAAGACTCAAATAGTGCATTTACTTGCTACTATCTTCATGCACAACCTCGTCAGTAGTCTCAAACTCTTATATACTGTCATGTTTCGGTTTGTGACCAACAGGTGGCACTGTGGGGCTTTTCTCTGCAGCTGCACACCTGTTGGTCGTTAGGTAATTAGTGGTATAAAAGGACTCCCAGCCCGACCACTCATTGTCGGGTCATTGTTTGTTGCTGTTTGTATGCTACTGTCATGTTTGTTTCAGTCAGGTTTTGATCATTGCCATGTGTTTTGTTTGATACTTTGGACTCTGTTTGTTGAGGGTTTAGTTTTCTCTGTTTTAATACAATTCATCAAGTACTACCTGCTCTTCTCTCGTGCCTGCTTTTTGGGGTCCACCACCACCTTGCTACGTGACATATACAAACAAATTATACATTGACATTTTTCCTCTCTCTTTTTTTTCCACAAATATTCAATGCCATTGTCTGTTGATTCATTCCTGGCCAGTATACACAGTCTCTTGCACGCCTGAGACATCCTTCAATCCCAAAATGAGAAGAGTGGATGCAACAGGTGATATCACTTCTGAGTGCATCAGGAATCACTGCTCTCTCTCCTTTGAAAACAATTCCATCCTGATAGCTTAACTCATCCTGAAATGATGGGAAGTGTTGTATATCTGCTGGGATATCTTTTTTGCTCTTTGGCCACCCTTCCTGGATCACTTGAATCAACTGTTGTAATCCTTTGTCCTCTTTAGTTACCAACCGGATAGAGATGAGTCTCTCTGTAGAGACGGGTAGATGATCAATCATATTGACAGTTTCCATCTCTGACTCAGCGTCCCCTTTCTGACAGTCATGAAATATGCTCTGCTCAAAGTGTCAGCTAACAACATGTCACCTGAGTAACATTCGTTGTAGTCTCTTTGGTGCACTTATCAATGGTTTCTTGTGTATGTTTTCTAAGGGTTTGTGATCACTCTGGACGGTCACGACTCTGCCATAGGTCTACTTGTCATGTTGCGAGGTGGTGGTGGACCCCAAAAAAGCAGGCAAGAGGGAGCAGCAGGGTGTAGTTGAAAGATTGTATTTAAAACACAGAAACTAAATCCGAAACAAACAAAGTGCTAACAACCAAAACAAATCCAAAGTATCAAACAAAACCATGACTGAAGCAAAAACTATCACTAAACGAAACAAACATGACAAACAAACCTGACAGCTGCTAACAAGCAAACATGACAGTAGCACAAGGCAACAAACAATGACCCGGCGCTGAGTGGTCGGGCAGGAGTCCTTTTATGCCACTAATTACCCAACGACCAACAGGTGTGCAGCTGCAGGTAGAGCCCTACAGTGCCACCTGTTGGTCTCAAACCGAATCGTGACAGTACTGATGAAATTTCTCTAATCCAAACACAATTGCGAAGCATTCTTTCTCTATTTGAGTGTAGCCACTCTCTGTGGGTGTCGGAGCTCTGCTTGCAGACGCCACTGGCTTCCCATTCTGCATAAGGTCAACTCCCAGTCCGGTCTCTGATGCATCACATTGCAGCGTCAGGTCTCCTTTCTGGTCATAGTATTTCAGGACTGGAGCATTCGCTATTTTGTCCTTCAGTCGCTCAAATGCCTCTTTGTGGACATATGTCCATTCCCACATGTTGTCTTTTTGTGTCAGTTGTCTCATGACTTCACAGTCATCTGATAAGTGTTCACAGAATTTTGACAGGTAATTCACCATCCCTACCAGTCGCTGTACTCCTTTCACATCAGTTGGTCTCGGCATCTCTCTGATTGCTCGCACTTTCTCTGGATCAACACACAATCCTTCAGCTGTCAGTAAATGTCCTATATAAGGTACTTTCATTTGTCGCAGCTTGAACTTGTCTTTGTTTAGTTTTATGTTTTTCTCCATGCATCTCTGTAGGAAGCATCTCAGTTTCACATCATGGTCTCGGGTAGCTAGCTTCCTCTTGGGTTGACCCTTCTCCTGTGATTAATATATCATCAGCAATGATATATGTACCAGGTAAGCCCTCCAGTGCATTTGTGAGTTTCCTTTGGAAGATCTCTGGCGCTGGGCTTATTCCCATTGGCATCCTTTGCCATTGTTGGAAGGCACGCCATTTCATGGTACGAGTGATAGTACAATTAATAAAGTTAAATATGAGATTGACCTAAAAACTAGACTCGAATTCAGCCTGAGGATGCATTGTCTAATTTGACCACTAGATGACGTCAGAACAAATTGTCTATTGAGAGCTCGCAACAGGTCCATTTACAGAACACAGAATATAAATTAAATATGGTTAAATCAAACATACCAAAGCCAATGTTTTTAAAATATGCCTTAAACAAATGGTTAATAAAAGGTAATGCATAAAATGGGTTTTATAACTGGATTATACAGTTTTACAGATTTACTGTTAACTGTTGTTTTATTATTATTACTTTTCTTTCTTCTTTTTGAATGTTGTAATGAAATAACAACATGGTATTATTCATTTAGAGTAGTTGTGTACTGTGATAACAAATGCTTTGAAACTGCTTTGTGTAAGCTTTATTACCGGAGAACGTTATTTACTCTCGAATGATGTCTTCTGATGAAGGAACCAATCAAGAAAGACCTGTTGATTATATGGGAGTTAATGAATCAATATGAATTGTGTAAAAATTATATTCGTTTAAACGGCATAAGGGTGATTTTGATATGTGTTGTAGAATGTGCATGATGTCTATCATACATTTGAGGGAATGGAAAGTACCTAAATACTTGGCAGGCTGCCAAGATGCAAGATGAGCGGAAATCCCCTGATGTACCAAGCTAAAAATAGCTTTGATCGGCACACCTGCAGGTCAGATGAGGACACGTACGTCATCATGACCCACCATCTGGAGGAGAGATGACCTTAGCCCTACATTCCACAAACTAAAAATAGCTTTGATCGGCACACCTGCAGGTCAGATGAGGACACGTACGTCATCATGACCCACCATCTGGAGGAGAGATGACCTTAGCCCTACATTCAGGGTTATAAAAGGGGTTGCGGGGGGTAGTTCCGGGACGAAGAGTAGGGTTTTCGGAGGATTTTCAGGGCTCTCTCCCTCCGGGGAGGAGGCTTTTTCCTTCGACCCGTCGGAACCGCAAGCTCGACTCTCGACACCAGCGGCTCGGCTCCGACCGGGCACGAAGTATTTTTACCTTTTTTACAATTCTCTGTCTCAGACGAGAGGAATTGGACTCAGCATGGATCATCACATTTGTCTTTTTTCCAATTTTTATCCCAGGTAAAAGGACAACTAAGAGTAAGCTCAGACATTTGATTTTTATTAATTTTTATTTTTTCCTTTTAAAAGAGGAATTTTCCCCATGCCGTGAAAAATACCTTACGAGATTAGGATACCACAATACTACTATTTCGGTAAGAAAACTAATAACCTAATTATGCACTCGATAGAGCAACTAACAGAAGGATTTAAATTCTATTTAATATTCTGGTCTTTTAATTAGATCTGATTTCCGATTTTCAAAATACAGAAAACGGGTGTGAGGCACGACCACTCCAGGCTCATCAAGGTAGACGATTATTTAATCGCATTTACAACCTTTTTGTCTTATTCACTTTTTATTTCCATTTTAGTTGGTTTATCATCTAATTATTTGGATTTTAAGCTACATCATCACTTCGATGATTTTGTGATGTTCATGATCACGGTGAATTCCTTGCGAGTCGCGGTTTTACGGTTGATTAATGAATATCATCAGAATGATTGTCTTTTTTATCTATTTTAATAAACCTTATCAAATGTATTAACGTCCACCTCAGTCATTTCATGATTTGAATCATGTACCACTCAACCTCCAATAATGAACGAAAAGGCGGCGAGCAACACACATCGGGTCACGTTAACCATCGTTGAACGCGTTACTTAAAATATTTTGCTCCGGCGTGACTAACGAACCCGAATGGTCCTCACAAGGACTATTGAACTTTACCTGAGTTGGTAACAATTGCAACAGAGGAAAAATGAGAAAGAGCTGCTGTAAAAACGAAATGTCCATATTACTTCTCCAAGTCTGATACGGTTACTATTTGGGAATTTAATAAGGATTCAAACCGGGTTGGTTTCGTAAAATTAAAGGCAGTGAGAACTCAGGCATGTCTTTCTCAGCATCGGCTTAGTGGAACCCCCGCCACCCCGCGACTCCGCGTTGGCGTGGGCGAGGAGGCTTACCGGGGGTCCGGACCCCTTAGTGGAGAGTCGATTCAGATTGTACCCGATCCAATCCTAGGCACTCTGACACCATCTAAACCGTCCGGCTGGGGTTGAGAATGTTGTGAGGTAACTTGACTCTTGCTCCAGTTTAATGTGCCAAAATCCATGTTTGACATCGCAAACGGTGAACACATTCGCATTTGCAAGCACTGGTAAGATGACATCTACAGTATTGTTGGGAGAGGAAAATGGCTTTGTTTCAGTGCTCGGTTTAATGGCTTGGGATCTATGCAGATCCTCAACTTCCCACTTGGTTTTCTCAATGAAATCATGCTACAAATCCAGTCTGTACTTCGTTCCACCGAAGCAATGATTTATCTTTTAATTACCGGTAGTTCGTTTGAGTTCCTCTTTGAGTGGTTCCATCATTGCAACTGGCACTCTGCGTTTTGGCAGTTTAACTGTTGGTATATTATCATCTATCTCAATCCTGTATTCTCCTTCCATACAGCCATCACCAGTGAAAACATTAGAGAATTCTGTTTCTATCATTTCCATCATCATGATTTTGTTGCAATGTTCTTCTTTTGGTTCAGGTATCAGTTCTTTCGTCACAATGCTGTCCACAGTCATGATGTTCTCATATTGTACTTGGATCAGCTTCATGTCTTCACTTGCCTTTCTGCCTAGGATTGGTACACCTCCTTCCATGTTCACTACTTGAAACAGCACTCGGTACAGTTTATTATTTCTGGGGTTCCTTATCTTGACTCGACACTGGCCCAATGGACTCATTTTTTATTTATTGTACATGACCAGAACTTTGTCAGAATGTTCCAACCTCACATCTGGGTTTAGAAGATGTAGAGGAATGACATTACAGCTCGCTTCACAGTCTATTTGAAACTTGACTTGTCTAGTGTCAATTAGCATTCCAGTAAATAGTTGTTTTTCTTGCTTATGTTTGTCACTCATTTGGTTCACTTTCTCTTCTGTCTCCATTTTGTGGGTTATCATCAGAACATCTTCATCTTGCTCCTCAACAGCATTTAGTGCTCTGTCATTCTTACTGTGTGTATTTTTCATCTTACACATTACATCCATCCATCCATCCATCTTCTACCGCTTATCCGAGGTCGGGTCGCGGGGGCAGCAGCTTTAGCAGGGAAGCCCAGACTTCCCTCTCCCCAGCCACTTCTTCCAGCTCTTCCCGGGGGATCCCGAGGCGTTCCCAGGCCAGCTGGGTGACATAGTCTCTCCAGCGTGTCCTGGGTCGTCCTCGGGGTCTCCTCCCAGTGGGACATGCCCGGAACACCTCACCAGGGAGGCGTTCAGGAGGCATCCTAATCAGATGCCCGAGCCACCTCATCTGGCTCCTCTCGATGTGGAGGAGAAGCGGCTCGACTCTGAGCCCCTCCCGGATGACCGAGCTTCTCACCTTATCTCTAAGGGAGAGCCCGGACACCCTGCGGAGAAAACTCATTTCGGCCGTTTGTATCCGGGATCTCGTTCTTTCGGTCACGACCCACAGCTCGTGACCATAGATGAGGGTTGGAACGTAGATCGACCGGTAAATTGAGAGCTTCGCCCTTTGGCTCAGCTCCTTCTTTACCACGACGGACCGATACAACGTCCGCATTACAGCAGACGCTGCACCGATCCGCCTGTCGATCTCTCGCTCCCTCCTGCCCTCATTCGTGAACAAGACCCCAAGATACTTAAACTCCTCCACTTGGGGCAAGATCCCCTCCCCGACCCGGAGTGGGCACTCCACCCTTTTCCGACTGAGGACCATGGTTTCAGATTTGGAGGTGCTGATCTTCATCCCAACCGCTTCACACTCGGCTGCGAAACGCTCCAGTGAGAGTTGGAGAGCCCTGCTTGAAGGAGCCAACAGTACCACATCATCTGCAAAAAGCAGAGATGCAATACTGAGGCTACCAAAAAGGACTCCCTCAACGCTTCGGCTGCGCCTAGAAATTCTGTCCATAAAGGTGATGAACAGAATCGGCGACAAAGGGCAGCCTTGGCGGAGTCCGACCCTCACTGGGAACGATTCCGACTTATTGCCGGCAATGCGAACCAAACTCTGACATCGGCAGTATAGGGACCGAACAGCCCGTATCAAGGGGCTCGGTACCCCATACTCCCGAAGCACCCCCCACAGAACCCCCCGAGGGACACGGTCAAACGCCTTCTCCAAGTCCACAAAACACATGTGGACCGGTTGGGCGAATTCCCACATACCCTCGAGGACCCTGCTAAGGGTGTAGAGCTGGTCCACTGTTCCACGGCCGGGACGAAAACCACACTGCTCCTCCTCAATCTGAGGCTCGACTTCCTGACGGACCCTCCTCTCCAACACCCCTGAATAGACTTTACCAGAGAGGCTGAGGAGTGTGATCCCTCTGTAGTTGGAACACACCCTCCGGTCCCCCTTTTTAAACAGAGGGACCACCACCCCGGTCTGCCAATCCAGAGGCACTCTCCCCGATGACCACGCGATGTTGCAGAGGCGTGTCAACCAGGACAGCCCTACAACATCCAGAGCCTTGAGGAACTCCGGGCGGATCTCATCCACCCCTGAGGCCTTGCCACCGAGGAGCTTTTTAACCACATCGGTGACTTCGACCACAGAGATTGGAGAGCCCACCTCAGAGTCCCCAGACTCTGCTTCCTCCAAGGAAGGCGTGCTGGTGGAGTTGAGGAGGTCTTCGAAGTATTCCGCCCACCGGCTCACAACGTCCCAAGTCGAGGTCAACAGCGCCCCATCCCCACTGTACACAGTGTTAGTGGTGCACTGTTTCACCCTCCTGAGACGCCGGATGGTGGACCAGAATTTCCTCGAAGCCGTCCGGAAGTCGGCTTCCATGGCCTCACCGAACTCTTCCCATGCCCGAGTTTTTGCTTCGACGACCACCGAAGCTGCATTCCGCTTGGCCAGTCGATACCTGTCAGCTGCCTCTGGTGTCCCACAGGCCATGAAGGCCCGATAGGACTCCTTCTTCAGCTTGACGGCATCCCTTACTGCTGGTGTCCACCAGCGAGTACGGGGGTTGCCGCCACGACAGGCACCAACCACCTTACGGCCACAACTCAGATTGGCCGCCTCAACAATAGAGGCACGGAACATGGTCCACTCTGACTCAATGTCCCCCACCTCCCCCGGAACATGGGAAAAGCTCTGTCGGAGATGGGAGTTAAAGCTCCTTCTGACAGGGGATTCCGCAAGACGCTCCCAACAAACCCTCACAATACGTTTGGGTCTGCCAGGACGGACCGGCATCTTCCCCCACCATCGGAGCCTACTCACCACCAGGTGGTGATCAGTTGACAGCTCCGCCCCTCTCTTCACCCGAGTGTCCAAAACATGCGGCCGCAAATCCGATGATACAACCACAAAGTCAATCATCGAACTGCGGCCAAGGGTGTCCTGGTGCCAAGTGCACGTATGGACACCCTTATGTTTGAACAAGGTGTTCGTTATGGACAATCTGTGACGAGCACAGAAGTCCAATAACAAAACACCACTCGAGTTCTGATCGGGGGGGCCGTTCTTCCCAATCACGCCCCTCCAGGTCTCACTGTCATTGCCCACGTGAGCATTGAAGTCCCCCAGCAGAACAAGGGAGTCCCCAGCAGGAGTACTCTCCAGCACACCCTCCAAGGACTCCAAAAAGGGTGGGTACGCTGAACTGCTGTTGGGTGCGTACGCACAAACAACAGTCAGGACCCGTCCCCCCACTTGAAGGCGGAGGGAGGCAACCCTCTCGTCTACCGGTGTGAACCCCAATGTACAGGCACTGAGCCGGGGGGCAATGAGTATGCCCACACCTGCTCTGCGCCTCTCACCGTGGGCAACTCCAGAGTGGAAGAGAGTCCAACCCCTCTCGAGAGAACTGGTACCAGAACCCAGGCTGTGTGTGGAGGTAAGTCCGACTATATCCAGTCGGAACTTCTCCACCTCGCACACCAGCTCGGGCTCCTTCCCTGCAAGAGAGGTGACATTCCATGTCCCTAGAGCTAGCTTCTGTAGCCGAGGATCGGACCGCCAGGGTCCCCTCCTTTGGCTGCTGCCCAGCTCGCACTGCACCCGACCCCTTTGGCCCCTCCCATGGGTGGTGAGCCCATGAGAAGGGGGACCCACGTTATCTCTTCGGGCTGAGCCCGGCCGGGCCCCATGGGTATAGGCCCGGCCACCAGGCGCTCGCCAACGGGCCCCGCCTCCAGGCCTGGCTCCAGAGGGAGGCCCCGGTGACCCGCGTCCGGGCAAGGGAAACTTGGCTCCATTTATGTAACTCATCATAAGGGATCTTTTTGAGCCATGCTTTGTCTGGTCCCTCACCTAGGACCTGTTTGCCATGGGTGACCCTGCCAGGGGCATAAAGCCCCGGACAACTTAGCTCCTAGGATCATTGGGGCACGCAAACCCCTCCACCACGGTAAGGTGACGGCTCACGGAGGGGCTTACACATTACAGCAAAATGATTATCCTTTCGACATTTTTTACACTTTTTTCCGAAAGCAGGACACTTCTTTTTATTTCTCTCGTGTGTCTTGCCGCAAAATTTACAGCAAACCTCACTTTTGCTTGTCTTCTCCTGTTTGAGTGAACACACTTCATTCACTGTCTGCCCTTGCAATGTTTTACAGTTTTCTCTCGACAGTTCTGAGGCTCTGCAAATCTTCATGCATTTTTCCAACGTCAGATTATCTTATCTCTTAGCAGTCTTTCTCTCAGACCATTGTCGTTTGTGCCACACACTATTCTATCTCTTATCAAGGAGTCTTTTAACTGCTCGAAATTACAGGTGCTGGCCAAAACTCTTAATTCTGTGATGTCCTTGTCCACATTTTCTCCCGTTGTTTGATATCTCATGAAGAACTTGGATCTCTCCACGGTTTCATTTAGCTTAGGGCGGGGGTCGGCAACACGCGGCTCCAGAGCCGCATGCGGCTCTTTAGCGACATCTAGTGGTTCCCATGGAGCTTGATAAAAAATGTTTGAAAATGGAAAAATATGTTGATAGTGGGCTAATATAGCTCAAATAGATATAGATACATATTGCAGCTCCGAACAAGGAGAGCTGTGGTGTTGTTATTTTTTAAACATACACTTTATTTATGCTTTTAACAGTCTTGACAAACACATACACGTCTGCGTCCGACTCCGTGCCTTCTCTCTTCTCGTTCGACTTGAGAGGCGTTCAAAGACAGCCTCAGAAAAATGGAAATTAATGATCACTTCACTGACACTAAGAAAAGTGAAAAATAATGCACCAAAACAAAAAAATCAAGCGAGGAAATTACAAAATAAATTCTATGGGGGCGTTTGTGAACACACAACAAAGGATAACATAAACAATTCTGAAACAGACCAGTCTCCTACATACATACAGCATGTGTTTCCTTCATTCTTTTATTTTTTCGGGGCTCCAGACATATTTGTTTTTGTTTTGTTTTTATCCTATATGGCTCTTTCAACATTTTGGGTTGCCGACCCCTGGCTTAGGGTTACAATGTTAGTCAAACGTTCTCATCATATTCCACACGGTGTTCCTTGCAGACACATCATCGCTCAGACATGTGTTCATCAGTTCTCTACCTTCTTCTCCTATGAGGTAGTGAAACAGCTTGCATCTCGTGGCTTCCTCAGTGTTCTGAATCGTCAGGTCCACGTACAATGTGAATTCCTCTCTCCACGTCTTTGCTAGATTGCTTGAATCCAAAGAAAGAATTGGCGGCGGACTCAGGCCTTCCATCGTAGCGTCTGTCCGCAGTTAGCTTCCGTGCTAACGAGCTAGCGTTTCGTCCAACACTCTCTTCACGTTGGCAATACCTACACACACGCTGCCACCATGTTTCGCTCTGTTCTGTTCTCTCTAAACAAACCGAGTGGACGGTTAAAGCTTTTGCTTACTTGACTCGGCACAACACTGGAAGCACATGTACATAACTCAGTCTCGTAACATCGGGGCGAACACACGTCACTTCCGGTTCCCTCACCCAAAGCTGTCCCCCTAGCAACAACTCTATCTAACAATACTATTGTTACAAAATTCAGACCTGAGATTGTCCCAGTTACTTGCCAGATTGCCACTCATCTTCATCACCTCTGGTGGTGGTATATTAGCTTCCATGCTGCTTCCTGTTAGCTTAGCTTGCTGCTAACAACTGCTTCACTCACTTCACTTGAGTCTCCTGTGTTTTTTTTCTTGTTGTTTTTTTTCCTCCTGCCAGCCCCCTCAATGGAGCGTTTTGCACTCTCCCTCGACGAAGGCTGGTCTAGTCACTTCTGACACCATGTTTCGGTGTGGTTATTGTATAATAATGAGACACCAGACACCAATTCATTATGTGTCGCTGTATTTATACTGCCGGCCGTACAACAAAACGCACGCACTTCCCCCGTGCTGCTGGGGCAAATCATTCTGAAAGAGGGGGGGTTTCACTCCCCCTAACATAGACCTTTGTGAGTTTTTTTCGCCACCATCTCAAACTTTCATTCGCGCGATTCCTCAATTTGCGGACTAAAATAGCAACCCCCCCCCCCCCCACACACACACACACACTGAAAACAAAACAAAACAAAACGAAAGTATATTAGAAGAAACACTCACACACCACAAATGCACACTAAAGCACAGTGAAAACGCGTTGATCACACAGGAGAGATTCGATCGCGTACAGTCAACTTGTGTGCGGTGACTTTTATGGGAAACGATTTTTCGGTACCGTCAAAACAACGCCACGGAAACGACACACTACCAGTAACGATCGTAACCGTGAAATCCTCAGGCCTGCCGTAGTTTTTTTTTGTTTGTTTTGACTGAGAAATTTCCTTGCGTCCCAAAAACTGACATTATTTGGAACTGTGCGTCCCGTGGGAAAATTATGCGTCTAGGACAGGGGTGGGCAATCCCAGTCCTGGAGGGCCGCTGTCCTGCATGTTTTCCAAGTCTCCCTGTTGCTACACACCTGATTTGAATGATCAGATTATCAGTAAACCCTGATGAGGCCTGATATTGAACCTGTTCATTGGAATCAGGTGTGTTGCAACAGGGAGAAATGGAAAACATGCAGGACAGCGGCCCTCCAGGAGTGGGATTGCCCACCCCTGGTCTAGGACGTGGGACGCAGAGGTAACGAGATGGCTGCCATTGTCGTCCCGGTGCGCCGTTTTATTTCGAATCACCCGTGAAACTATTTGTTGGCAGTGACGTAGGAATCGCATCTCGCGAGGCTTCGGACGTAGCAACGCACATTCCGAGGCTTTGGGCGTGGCCACATGCGTAATCGACACATGCCTCGAAGCGCGCTTCGCAGATTTTTTTCCGGTTTACTCTGCACACGCATCGGAGCCTCGGCACAGTTGGGCACATAACTACTGAAAATAGCTTAAACCGGAGCAAATGTAACCCTGCTCAAGGAGGTGGTTTGAAAATTTGCTCCGGAGCAAATGCTCGGTTGCGGGTGTGTAGCCTCGCTAAGCATGAGAAGAGTTGATTACATAGGGCGAAAGCGTTGCTTTCATGCTCTGTTGTACTTCCGTCATCTTTCCTTTTGTAGGAGACTGGACTGTCTCGGAGTTGTAGTTGGTTCCTCTATTGTGTGTTCACAACCCCCCCATATAATTTATTTTGTGATTTCCTCTCTTAATTTTCTGTTTGGCGCATTATGTTTGCTTTTCTGAGTGTCATTGAAGTCATTGAACGCCACTCGAGCAGAAGGCACGGAGACCGAGAAGGAGAAGGACGTGCCTGTACAGTAGTTGCTTGAGTTGTGTATGTTTTAAAAAGAACCAACACGACAGCTCTTTGTTTTCTATCGTTTTCCACCGCTGCAGAAACTGCCATGTGAACGCAAGTGGGGCTGCACTGGGGTTAACACGCTCAGCGGCTTTGTACGTGTGAACGCTCCACAAAATTAGCTCCGTTGTAAGATATATCGCAACAAAATACATCGGTGCAGCACCGAAGCAAATGTGCCCCGTGTGAACAACCCTATAGATTTGGGTTTTGTAAGTATCCTTTTGCCGAACAATTGTTTAGTTTTATATTTGTGTGATTGGACTTATTTCTTTTTGTCGATTTTCGGTGCTTAACGTAACATTTGCCATTTGCAAGCGCTTTTTGTTTCTCATTTGGTTTTCCTGGCTTTTAGTCGCCAGCGATTTCTGTTCATACTTTGTCGGTCATTCTCTTCCTCAAAATAAATATCATTTTGTGTTGTCATTTATCTGATTCTGCATTTTTTGGGGGATCCAGAATCCGCCCGGTCTTGTTTCAGTCTTATCAGGCTATACATAATTCGAGCAAACAACCAATTGTTTCTTTGCTCAAAATTGTTTTGTGTTTTTTCTTTCTGCCATACGACTGCTGTTTCTTTATATATATATATCCATCCATCCATTTTCCGAACCGCTTCATCCTCACTAGGGTCGCGGGGGGTGCTGGAGCCTATCCCAGCAGTCTTCGGGCAGTAGGCGGGGGACACCCTGAATTGGTTGCCAGCCAATCGCAGGGCAATATATATATATATATATATATATATATATATATATATATATATATATATATATATATATATATATATATACCGTTTTTTCACGACTATAAGGCGCTATTAAAAGTCTTAAAATTTCTCCAAAATGTTCAGGTCACCTTATAATGCGGAGCGCCTTGTGTATGCGCTGAGTTCCAAAGCCTGACTGAGAGCACGTCTGGCCGACAGCTGGTTATATAGAGAAAAGGCGGACGTGAGGGAGGACAGGCATGCGGAAGTCCGCCAATGAGTGGAGGGTGGGCGTGTAAGAGGATGCTCAAGGCCGGACGTGAGTGAGGACAGGCATGCGGAAGTCCGCCAATGAGTGAAGGGTGGGCGTGTAAGAGGAGCCTGCTGGGGCCCTCACTGGGTGTGAACCTCCCGGGGCACAAGCCGATTGCCCAGGAGGAGGAGGAGGAGGACAGCGCTTGCAGTTAACGACGACGCTTTTTGCCCACAGTTGCCCATGCACGCTCCGGTGAGACATCCAGAAAAGTCGTGGTGAGTAAATTTATTTCATGCTTAGGTTAACATTTGTCCTTTGTGACAACACACTGACAGTTACAATACAAAGACAATTCTGTCTAGAGTTTAGCCTGAATTTTGAAGGGCGCTAATAATGAAGATGAGCATTAGCCCGATATGGGGGCGGGGAGGGGGGAGATTATGTGCTTCAAGCACAGATATGACTTCTTTATTGTGGCATAGGGAAATATTAAAAATATATGGTGCTACAATTTAAGGATTATTTACATTTATTTTTTCTAAAATTGTCACCTGCTGTATCTAAATCGAGACTTAAGCGCGCACTTTTTGAAATTAAACCGCTCAGCTACATCACAGGCAGGCTGAGCCGAAACTTGCTGTGTCACAGTTTCCGTGTGCATATGAGTTTAGTGAAAATGTAGGTAATTGAACAGTCAGAGGTGCTGCCAAAAATGTACCCGAAGCCACTTTAATACAATGTAATTAATTTTGATTAAGTTTGCTGCGATACAAACCGGATACTTCATACTTGACCATAAAGTTAATTCAAAACTTATTACCTCAATTCAAAAACAAAATCTGACGTTGAAATGAAAAGTTTTGTATTTGTAAGACTGAATTCCAAAATAAACAGAATTTAGTTTTCAGTGACGATCAAATACAGTTTCAAAGAAAAAAAGTCTATCCTTTCAAATTCAGATTGTACAATTCAGATTCAGTTATTCAATATCATTCAGAGTAAAATATACAAATCCATCCATTATCCGAGCCACTTAACTTCAATTCATGTAATTCAAATTCAGTATAAACTATTTAAAAGCTATTCACGTTTAGTTTTTGGTGGCAAATATTCCGCCCCACAGTGTCACACCTAGTGAAAGAAATGTCAAGGGTTATTTAACCCTAACCCCAACCCTGCTCGGGATGGTGACAGGAAGGAGAGCATGAGAAGAAAAGAGGGCATGGAGAGCGCAACAATTTGATGGATAGAAAAATGCCGTTCAAGAGTAAGCTGCATCCCAATTTGGACTTTGTGTTCACTGTTAAATAAAGAAAAGTGCCTTTTTCCAGTGTATGTGGAGTTATATGTGGGGTTCACAAATTATGACAATAAACATTTTTATAACAGTCGTTTTTTAGGCTTTTTTTTTTTAAATGTGGGTCAAATATGGCTCATGAAAGATGTGGCTTGGTTAAAGTTGAATTAAGGCTCATATCAGGAACCTGTTCTGGCCCAGCGTAGGGCCGGAGTAGGGCCAGATATGGTTATACAATGAGGGTCACGGGGGCAGCAGCTTTAGGAGGGAAGTCCAGACTTCCCTCTCCCCAGCCACTTCTTCCAGCTCTTCCTGGTGGATCCCGAGGCGTTCCCAGGCCGGCTGGGTGACAGTCTCTCCAGCGTGTCCTGGGTCGTCCCCGGGGTCTCCTACCAGTGGGGACATGCCCGGAACACCTCACCAGGGAGGCGTCCAGGAGGCATCCTAATTCGATGCCCGAGCCACCTCATCTGGCTCCTCTCGATGTGGAGGAGAAGCGGCTCTACTCTGAGCCCCTCCCGGATGACCGAGCTTCTCACCTTATCTCTAAGGGAGAGCCCGGACACCCTGCGGAGAAAGCTCATTTCGGCCGCTTGTATCCGGGATCTCATTCTTTCGGTCACGACCCATAGCTCGTGACCATAGATGAGGGTTGGGACATAGATCGACCGGTAAATTGAGAGCTTCGCCCTTTCGCTCAGCTACTTCTTTACCACGACGGACCGATACAACGTCTGCATCACTGCAGACGCTGCACCGATCAGCCTGTCGATTTCTCGCTCCCTCCTGCCCTCACTCGTGAACAAGACCCCAAGATACTTAAACTCCTCCACTTGGGGCAAGATCTCCTCCACGACCCAGAGAGGGCACGCCACCCTTTTCCGACAGAGGACCATGGTTTCAGATTTGGAGGTGCTGATCTTCATTCCAAACGTTTCACACTCAGCTGTGAAACGCTCCAGTGAGAGTTGGAGAGCCCTGCTTGAAGGAGCCAACAGTACCACATCATCTGCAAAAAGCAGAGATGTAATACTGAGGCCACCAAAACGGACCCCCTCAACGCTTTGGCTGCGCCTATAAATTCTGTCCATAAAAGTGATGAACAGAATCGGCGACAAAGGGCAGCCTTGGTGGAGTCCAACCCTCACTGGAAACGATTCCGACTTATTGCCGGCAATGCGAACCAAACTCTGACATCGGCAGTATAGGGAGCGAACAGCCCGTATCAGGGGGCTCGGTACCCCATACTCCCGAAGCACCCCCCCACAGAACACGGTCAAACGCCTTCTCCAAGTCCACAAAACACATGTAGACTGGTTGGGCGAATTTCCACGTACCCTCGAGGACCCTGCTAAGGGTGTAGAGCTGGTCCACAGTTCCACGGGCGGGACGAAAACCACACTGCTCCTCCTCAATCTGAGGCTCGACCTCTTGGCGGACCCTCCTCTCCAGCACCCCTGAATAGACCTTACCAGGGAGGCTGAGGAGTGTGATCCCTCTGTAGTTGGAACACACCCTCCGGTCCCCCTTTTTAAAAAGAGGGGCCACCACCCCGGTCTGCCAATCCAGAGGCACTCTCCCCGATGATCACACGATGCTGCAGAGGCGTGTCAACCAGGACAGCCTCACAGCATCCAGAGCCTTGAGGAACTCTGGGCGGATCTCATCCACCCCTGGGGCCTTGCCACCGAGGAGCTTTTTAACCACATTGGTGACTTCAACCACAGAGATAAGAGAGCCCACCTCAGGGTCCTCAGACTCTGCTTCCTCCAAGGAAGGCGTGTTGGTGGAGTTGAGGAGGTCTTTAAAGTACTCTGCCCACCGGTTGACAACGTCCCAAGTCGAAGTCAGCAGCGCCCCATTCCTACTGTACACAGTGTTAGTGGTGCACTACTTCCCCCTCCTGAGACGTCGGATGGTGGACCAGAATTTCCTCAAAGCCGTCCGGAAGTCGGCTTCGATGTCCTCACCGAACTCTTCCCACGCCCGGGTTTTTGCCTCGGCGACCACCGAAGCTGCGTTCCGCTTAGCCAGTCGATACCCGTCAGCTGCCTCTGGTGTCCCACGGGCCATAAAGGCCCGATAGGACTCCTTCTTCAGCTTGACGGCATCCCTTACTGCTGGTGTCCACCAGTGAGTACGGGGGTTGCCGCCACGACAGGCATCAACCACCTTACGGTCACAACTCAGATTGGCCGCCTCAACAATAGAGGCGCGGAACATGGTCCATTCGGACTCAATGTCCGCATCCCTCGGGACATGGGAAAAGCTCTGCCAGAGGTGGGAGTTGAAACTCTTTCTGACAGGGGATTCCGCCAGACGCTCCCAACGAACCCTCACAATACGTTTGGGTCTGCCAGGACGGACCGGCATCTTCCCCCACCATCGGAGCCTACTCACCACCAGGTGGTAATCGGTTGACAGCTCCACCCCTCTCTTCACCCGAGTGTCCAAAACACGCGGCCGCAAATCCGATGACACAACCACAAAGTCAATCATCGAACTGCGGCCTAGGGTGTCCTGGTGCCAAGTGTACTTATGGACACCCTTATGTTTCAACAAGGTGTGCGTTATGGACAATTCATGACGAGCTCAGAAGTCCAAAGACGGGCCTACACCCATGGGCTGTGCCCGGCCAGGCACAGCCCGAAGAGGCAACATGGGTCCCCCTTCTCTTGGCCTCACCACCCATGGGAGGGGCCAAAGGGGTCGGGTGCAATGTGAGCTGGGCAGCAGCCAAAGGCGGGGACCCTGGCGGTCCGATCCTCGGCTGCAGAAGCTAGCTCTAGGGACGTGGAATGTCACCTCTCTTGCAGGGAAGGAGCCCGAGCTGGTGTGCGAGGTAGAGAAGTTCCGACTGGATATAGTTGGACTTGCCTCCACACACAGACTGGGTTCTGGTAGCAGTTCTCTCGAGAGGGGTTGGACTCTTTTCCACTGTGGAGTCGCTCACGGTGAGAGGCGCAGAGCAGGTGTGGGCATACTCATTGCCCCCCGGCTCGGTGCCTGTACATTGGGGTTCACACCAGGAGACGAATGGGTTGCCTCCCTCCGCCTTTGGGTGGGGGGACGGGTCCTGACCGTTGTATGTGCATATGCATCAAACATATGGTGGGTACGCTCAGCGTACCCACCCTTTTTGGAGTCCTTGGAGGGTGTGCTGGAGAGTATTCCGGCTGGGGACTCCCTTGTTCTGCTCGGGGACTTCAATGCTCACGTGGGCAATGACAGTGAGACCTGGAAGGGCGTGATTGGGAGGAACAACCTCCCCCCCCCCCCCCCCCCGATCAGAACTCGAGTGGTCACATTGGACCAAAATAAACAAAAAACAAATATGTCTGGAGCCGCAAAAAAAAAAAGCCTTATAATGAAGGCAACACATATCTATACGAGCTATATTAGCCTGCTATCAACATGACTAAGTTGACTACAAATACACAACGAGCATTCATGATTAAAAGTTGTTTTTTGACCTGCAGTTCATCCTGTAGAGGAGGGGTGCCCAAACTTTTTTGACGAAAGGTCTACTTTTCGAACAACCAACCTCCCGCGATCGACCCGTTCCTGCATACGCACACACCGCTAAAATGAACGAGGCACGGGACACACTTTCGCAGTGTGCTAACTATCGTAGCTCACGTGTACCGTTTAAAACTGCTTCTCTTGGCCGCCCAGATTCCATCCTTAGCAAGTCCCCTCGGTGAATTGTACTTGAAAGTTTTTTTTTTTTTTTTAAAGAACAGCCCTTTGACTGACATCCCGCACTGCTAATAGAAACGTGTGTCGCAGGCTATGACGCATATATTTGTCGACAAAATGTTGACATTTAATATTTATTCTGACACATTTTTACAGCATCGTAAAACGTTAATAATGTTTGTGTCATGTTTGTCCTCTGACAGAAACCATTGTGTAATACAGTCAAACCTCGGTTTTCGGACGTCTCGGTTCTCGTACAATTCGGTTATCGAACTAAAATTTAGAGTTTTTTTATGCCTCGGATGACGAACAAATTTCGGTTCTCGAACTAACTGAGCGCACTTGAATGCGTCACTTCACTCCTCTCGGCTTCGCTACCTCGTGTAGCTTCGCGAGGTAGCGAAGCCGAGAGGAGGTAGGAAAGCCGAGAGGAGTGAAGTGACACTCCCTCCTGTCGCCGCGCTACCTCCTGTCGCGTCGCTACACAGGAAGCGACCATTGTGAGCAGACGTTTTTGTATTGTTCAATAAAAAAAGCAGACGTGTTTGGTGAGACGCTTCTGTTAGCGCGAGTGAAATCCCCCTCTTTTCATAATGGTTTGCCCTGGCAGCACGGGGGAGGGGACGGGGTGGAGGGGTGGGGGGGCGTGCGTTTGATTACGGCTGGCATTTTTCAATGCAGCGGCACATAATGAACACTCTGGTGTCCGGTGGTACGGTTATTATGCAATAATCGTACAGAAACAGCTTGTGAGCAGACGAGTTTGTATTGTTCGATTAAGATTTTTTTTTTTAAAAAGCAGACGTGTTTGGTGAGAACTACGTTATATTGGACTGTTATTTTTGCATCGTGTATCAGCCCCTAATTATGGCACCAAAGAAAGCATGTGGAAGTGGTGAACCTGGTGAAGAAAAGAGGAAAATAGGGCGCAAAACTATAGAATTTAAGAAAGATTTAATCGCAAAATATGAGTCAGGTGTGCGTGTGTCTGTGTTGGCGAAGGAGTTCGGGATGCCGAAATGCCCCGCCTGCTGACAGCTGGGAGAGGCGCACGCCCCACGACAGATAGAGAGAGATGTGCCTTCAATTTTTATGTTACTATGTTAATGTTAAAATTGGTAATCTCCCATTACATTTGTACAGTTTATGGTGTGAAATTGTAAAAAAAAAAGTGGTTTAAAAAAGTTGTTTTCTTGACTTGGAACGGATTAAAAACATTTTACATTGATTTCAATGGGAAACATGGTTTCGGTTTCAGAACAATTCGGTTTCCGAACAGTCTTCTGGAACGGATTAAGTACGAAAACCGAGGTTTGACTGTATTTGTTTCTTGTTATTTGTGTATTTGAGGGCTGGGTTAGTTGAGTAGGGAGTGACGTCATAGAGAGGGGACGAGCCAGGTTGAGGTGTCAATCGGAGTGTGGAGCGCATGGGCGTGAGTTCTGGCCAGCAGCAGCTCCTGTGAATGTGTTTTAATTGCCGCCTCTTTTTGTTTATTAAAAAGCGAACAGACTGCATCAGCGGCTGCGTGCATCCTTGACCACATTGAAGGGCTTTACAATATTAAAACTAAAAAATATATTTTTCCATTTTCAAACATTTTTGAAAAAGCTCTAGAGCCACGAGGGGGCGCTAAAGAGCCGCATGCGGCTCTTTAGAGCCACGAGGGGGCGCTAAAGAGCCGCATGCGGCTCGCGAACCGCGTGTTGCCGACCCCTGGTATAGGGACACGGCATATGAGTACAGTGGTACCTCTACTCACGCACATCTCTTCATACGAAATGTTCAAGTTATGGAACACCTCAACAGGAAAATACTGCCTCTTGTTACAAAAAAATAAATTTCAAGATACGAAAGGTAAAAATACAGTTTGGGCTGCTACTCACAGGTCCGAGTTTAATGAACGCACCACACTTATAGCTGCTCTGCCATTGGCTATAACCGAGTATCATCCTGGCATCCCATTGGCTAAGACAGACCTCTACCGTATGTGTCTGTGTGTTGATAGATAATAGATAGAGATGTGTCCTTGTCATTTGCCCCTTGGTCCATGAGGCTTTCCGATAGTTTTCATGAATGTGAATCACCCAGAAAAAGTGTTCACCGGATGGGCGATAGCTCACGATGCTGATGTTTGCCTTGGACATTTTCGAAGCATAGTTAAAAGCCAAAAAAAGCAAACGTCCTTGGATCAGCTCTTAACAAAACGCCAGGCAAAAATCACTTCTGAGAGAGAACATGAACTAAAGAGGGCAAAACACGATGAGGACACAGTTAAAATTTAAATGACCATCATTTTTATTTGATATTTACATTATGCACAACTCATTTGTTGTGCAATGATCGAAATGTGTAACAAATAAATGTTCCATATGTTGATGCATTTTTATGCTTATAAAACATTTATGTCTGAATTTTAGGGATCTTGGAACGGATTAGGGCATTTCCATGCAAAACGTGTCCCTACTTACAACATTTTCTAGTGAATACATTTCTTCCATAACCTATTAATTTCATAAGTCGAGGTACCACTGTAATTGGGGAAAAAACATTCTTTCGACAGAAAATATCAGTTCACATTCATAAAAATATGAATGAGTGCCTGAACTTTTGCTCATTGAATTCATTCAGTTACAACACTAATATGCATAACCTGTAATGAGCATAAATTCACCTCTGGCCGCCATTGCACATTTACTGATTGATTTGCAGTGTTGGTATCATCTCGTCACATCACAACAATGCCAAAGAGAAAGTAGATTTCAAGGTATTGCTTTCGATGGGCTGAGATGACATCTCATAATCAACTGCAGGGGTGGCCAACCAGTCAGAGACGAAGAGCCAATTTTTTTACTGTGTTACTGCAAACAACAATATCACACACAACCACACACGCACACACGCACACATGAGCTGCAGTGGTTATTTACTACTTGGTCAGCTTGCTACATATTTGACCGAAGATCGACTTTTGAAGCATGAACCTCCCGCGATCGACCCAATCGAGCATGTGCAAGCACACACGCACGCACGGACACACGTGTGCATACGCAAGCACGCACGCCGAGATGAGCGACAGCCAGAATGTCACCGAACATGAATGAAATCGAAACAGAGAGACACACACAGTTTTTTTCGCCAACATTTCCTCCTCCCAACCCTTGCGCTCGACTTGGGACCAGTTCGCTGGCTCCCAGTCGATCGCGATTGACGTATTGGGCAACCCTGCCTAAAAATCTGAGGTAATTCGCTGACTAGCTTAGCGTTTAGCGCCGAACACCATTGTTTGCCCATGAGTGGTGATTCAGTTGTCATCTGATTGGTTGCCTTGTATGTTAATCAAGAAATCGATTTGATGATAGGCTGATGTAGTAAGTTCTGTGTATTTAGTGCCGTTGTTTGAATGGCACTGCCACAGGCGAGGTGTTTTCAACGCTTGTCATTTGAAAGCCCGGGAGCCGCATTGAGCTAGCCAAAGAGCCGCGGCTTGGCCACCCCTGATCTACTGTATACTGTACTCTATTGCACTATAATGTAAATGGTTCAGACTTCTGGTTTTTATTATCGTGTTCTGTGAAAAGTTCAGTGCATTTATTTAGTGATCGTTCAAAGTGTTGGGTTCAAATAAGTGGACTCACCAAATACAGTTCTGGCTGGAACGGACTCTCGATTAAGCCAGAAAGAGACCTGGGAGAGGATTACTGTCATGATGCAGGGCAAATATGTCTGGATCACAAAATAGCCAATTTTCCTCTTCAGGTGGAAATGGGCAGTCATGACCGTGTATTCACCTAAAGGTAGTGTAAAAACATTAATGAGCAGTCAATTTCAGATCTTTTATTTTTTTTTTAGAATTCATGAACAGGAACCACGGTTATTCCAATTATTCCAATGACATATCATTTGTTAATAGTGAGTCAATGGTCATTCTCTTCGGATATGGCTGGAGCAGAAATACTTTTGCACGTGTTAGTACATCACAGTCAAAGGTTGTGGATTCAAATTTTATCAGAGACCTTTTTATGCACAGTTAGCATTTTTGCCCGACGCTCATTAGGGTTTCTTCCCATTTGTTGCATTAATGGAAGACTAAACTGTCCATCGGCATGAATGTGTGTTTCCCCCATCTTAACATTTAGTTGTAGAAAATAGAATGATAAACAAAAAAGACAACAAGAATAATTTGAATCTTTACCAGTGCTGGATTTAATTGTCTCCTTTCCCACAGTTTGTCCCACCAAGTCATACTGGTTGAGTCTCGATCCATCAGCTGCCACATCCACAGATTTGGAGGCATTTCGAGTCCAAATGTAAGTAACTTCAGACTTTGTGTAGGCATCTGAAGCAGAGGGAAAAACAGTCTTCAACAAATCCCTTATGTCATTTCAATTCAAGTCAACTCAAATGAGACATTGACAGACTACCTGTACTTATCTCATTTAGACTACATTAATCTTTGCTGTATCCGAACAATAGCCTTAACTGTGGAACAAATAAACTGAAAACTATCATCGATGTAGGGGGGACAAATGACACACACATTTCAAAAATAAAAAACCCCACAACCGTTGCCTGTGATGGATCATTGCACTATAAAATAAAAAATTATATATATACATGTATATATACACATATATATCCATTTTCCGAACCGCTTCATCCTCACTAGGGTCGCGGGGGGTGCTGGAGCCTATCCCAGCAGTCTTCGGGCAGTAGGCGGGGGACACCATGAATTGGTCGCCAGCCAATCGCAGGGCACACAGAGACGAACAACCATCCACGCTCACACTCATACCTAGGGACAATTTAGAGTGCCCAACGAGCCTGCCATGCATGTTTTTGGAATGTGGGAGGAAACCGGAGCACCCGGAGAAAACCCACGCAAGCCCGGGGAGAACATGCAAACTCCACACAGGGAGGCCGGAGCTGGGATCGAACCCGGTACCTCTGCACTGTGAAGCCGACGTGCTAACCACTGGACTACCGGGCCGCCCACACATATATATATATATATATATATATATATATATATATATATATATATATATATATATATATACACATATATATATATACACACATATATATATATATAATATATATATATATAAAACAGACATTAAGACCCAAAAGCTCCTAGCCATGCATGGAGGGTTCCATCCCAAATCCAGCACCCTGAGACTGTACGCAAGCCGAAAGGAAGGAGGCCGGGGACTAGTGAGAGCCACTGTCCAGGATGAAACATCCAAGGTCCATGAATACATCAAGGAGAAGGCTCCAACGGATGACGTACTCAGAGAATGTCTCAGACAATGGGGAACAGAGGATGAGGTGCTGGAAGAGGGACCATCATGGGAGGACAAGCCCCTACACGGGATGTACCACCGAACCATAACTGAAGTGGATGATCTCAAGAAGTCCTATCAGTGGCTAGAGAGGGCTGGCCTGAAGGACAAGCACAGAGGCACGCATCCTGGCTGCTCAGGAGCAGGCCCTGAGCACCAGAGCCATTGAGGCCCAGATATACCACACCAGACAAGACCCAAGGTGTAGGTTGTGCAAAGAGGCACCTGAGACGATCCAACACATAACTGCAGGGTGTAAGATGCTGGCAGGGAAAGCCTACATGGAACGCCATAAACAGGTGGCTGGCATAGTCTACCGTAACATATGTGTGGAGTATGGACTGGAAACCCCAAGGTCAAAATGGGAAACACCTCCGAAGGTGGTGGAGAATGACCGAAGATCCTGTGGGACTTTCAGATCCAGACTGACAAGATGGAAATGGCGAACCAACCAAATATCGTGATCATAGATAAAGGGCAGAAGAAAGCCGTTGTAGTGGATGTAGCGGTCCCAAGTGATGGAAACTTCAGAAAGAAGGAACACAAGAAACTCGAGAAATACCAAGGGCTCGGAGAGGAGCTGGAGAGAGCCTGGAAGGTAAAGGTGACAGTCGTTACTGTGGTGGTCGGAGCACTTGGGGCAGTGACTCCCAAACTAGATGAGTGGTTGCAACAGATCCCGGGAACAACATCGGACATCTCAGTCCAGAAAAGCGCAGTGCTGGGAACAGCAAGGATACTGTGCAGAACCCTCAAGCTTCCTGGCCTCTGGTAGAGGACCCAAGCTGAATGGGGGACTGACACCACCCGAGGGGTGAGACGAGGATTTTTTTAATGTATATATATATATATATATATATATATATATATATACATTAAAAAAAATATATATATATATACGTATTTATATGTATACAAAATAAAAACTATGCTCCTTTAGATTCTCTTGATATGCATTCTTACATTCTTACATTTTTAGAAAATTGCTTGTCCAGTAATCCCTCGCCACTTAGCGCTTCATCATTTGCATGTTTAGTGCTTCACGGTTTTTTTAAAAATACTGTATTCATAAAAAAATAATAATTAAAAAAAAGAATCAAAAAATCAAAATGAAAAAATTACACTCACAGCCAGATAGCGAAAAGACGCGTTGTTTCATGTTCATGTGCGAGAGAGAAGGTTTCCCTGCAGGTCGAACAAAGAGTTTACGTGACTCTGAGACTTTGTACATGTCCACTCAAACAAGGCGCGTGATTGGCGACATAGACCAATGAGAGCACGAGTGGATTTATCCTGTGTCCCCATTAACCTCGTAAATTGAGGGATTCCTGTATGACACAGCTTGGCAGTTTGGAAGAAATAGATGATCACAATAACTAGCATCTAAAATTTGAGCAGCGAGTGAATTCGTGCTTGTCAATAAAAAAGTCAATTCATTTATATCTGGGGTCGCCAACCCAAAATGTTGAAAGAGATCAAAAAACATAAACAAAAAACAAATATGTCTGGAGCCGCAAAAAGTTAAAAGCCTTATATAAGCCTTATAATGAAGGCAACACATGCTGAATGTATTGTTAAAGTGTTTGTGGGATTTGAAAGAAACAAAGAATGTAGAATGTTGTTGGAGGTATTTCCTGCTCACTGTGTTTACAATCACCTTTAGTGCCCCTCGACCGCCACCACTTTTAGGGCCCCCCTCCAGAGGACATGCCAACATCAAAAGAGGAACTGTTATATCTAGTTTCTGTGTTGCCGCTATTGAGGGACTGTGCCTTACTATGAGTACTATTGATCCCAGTCTCTTTCCTGAACATCTGTTTGCACACTTAAAACAACGTATGTAGTGTTAAATTGTATCTTCTTCCTCCTTGGTTGATTAACGCCAAGTGTCTTCTGTTGTCCCCCACACCCTGGGTAAGTCCCTGATTGCTGTTAAGCCCCCCTCAGGAAGTATGCGCAGCAGGGGTCTGGAACTTGCAATCACACCAAATGGTGGGTAGTGGCGGTCTGGTCTCACCTCACCACTCCCAACTTCTTCCAGCCACACCGGGTTAGATGACATGTTACTTTCTTTGTTTCCGGGATTTGCATGAAAGGCGTACCTCCCCGCCTCTCATTATCATATTGTCTCTATATAATCTCATGAATGTGTTTGTCTTGCGCTTTCTGACTGAAATCTGGAACCCTCAGGAGCCCGAATTGATTCGTAAACTGCAGAAAAATAAATCAAACCCTTCGAAGGAACTGTTCATTGACTCCAGCCTGTATTTGAAGAACCAACATTCTCCTCATCCAAAATTCAACGAACACACGGGGAAGAGGAGGCCGCTCTTCCCCCAACAGTATCTATATTTGCTATATTAGCCTACTATCAAAATGACTAAGTTGGCTACAAATACACAATGAGCCTTCATGATTAAACGTTTTTTCCCCTGCAGTGCATCCTGTAGAGCAGCGGTGCCCAAACCTTTTGGGACCAAAGATCTACTTTTTGATCAACCAACCTCCCGCAATCGACCCAGTACCGCATACGCGTGCATACGCACACACTTACACATGCATGCCATAATGAGCAACAGCCATAACGGCACCGAAGATGATCGAGGCACTTTTGCAGCGTGTTAACGATCGTAGCTCACGTGTACTGTTTAAAAATGCTTCCCTCTGCCCTCCACATTCCCATTCTTTGCCAGTACCCTCAGTGACTTGTACATGAAATTCTGGTTTTTTTTTACAAAAGCCACCTGCCCTGCTAATTGAAACGTGTGTTATTGCAGGCTATGACGCAAATCTTCGTTGATAAAAATATTGAAATGTAATATTTAGTCTACACATTTTTACAGCATTAGAAAACACTAAGAATGTTTGTTTTGTACCATATTTTCTGCACTATAAGGCACACCGAGAGGTCATCCATTTTCTTAAAAGCTCACCGTGCGCCTTAAAATCCGGGGCGCCTTGTGTATGGTCATTACGGTAATATATCGACCCCAAAATGGCTCCTTGCTGGAGACATGCTTACAATGTTATAACTTGCTGTTGGTCCAGTGAACTGTGTCACTACTTTATTATATACGTTTTTGTTGCAGCTCCAAAAAAAGGAGAGCTTTTTTTTTTTTGAAACGCACACCTTATTAATGGTTTTCACAGTCTCAACAAATACAGGTACTTCTTTGTCCGTCTCTGTGCCTTCTCTTCTTCCGTTCGACTTCCGTTCATGACCGCCTCCGAAAAACGTAAATTAACGATTTCTTCAATGAAACTACGAAACTTTAAAACAATGCATCAAAACAGAAAATCAAGCGAGGAAATCACAAAATAAATTCTACGGCGGCCCTACAGATTTTATTTTGGCATTTCCTCGTTTGTGAATACAGTACACAACAAAGGAATGAATGAACACTTCTGAGACAGTCCAGTCTCCAACATTTTACTGACATCTGATCGTTCTGTTGGAGCGACGCTCAAGGAAATGCCAAAATAAATTCTGTTGGGGGGCTATAGAATTCATTTTGTGATTTCCTCACTTGATTTTCTGTTTTGATGCATTATTTTCAATTTTCGTAGTTTCATTGAAGTAACCGTTAATTTACGGTTTTCGGAGGCGGAACACCTCTCGAGTCGAACGGAAAGAGCGTAGCTCCATCGAGCATTGTAGAGGTAAGATCGGGCCAAAAAAAAACCCCTCCCCGCAACAGATAGGCGGTGTCTGTGTGGAGAAGGTCTCGACGTTAAAGTTCCTGGGTGTGCATGTAGCGGATGACCTAAAATGGCACACCAACACGGATGCTTTGGTCGGGAAAGCACAACAGAGGCTGCACTTCCTAAGATTGCTGAACAAATGCCAGACGGGGGCACACCTGCTGCACACATTCTACCGCTCCACAGTGGAGAGCGTATTGTCGTACGGCATCACAGCGTGGTATGCCGGCTGCACGGCCAAGGACAGGAATGCTCTGCAAGGAGTCATAAAGGCGGCACAAAAAATCATCGGCCGCCCCCTGCCATCCCTGGATGACATCGCGAACTCAAGGGGGTTGCAAAGGGCAAAGAAAATACTGACTGATCCATCCCACCCTGGCAGGTGCCTCTTCAACCTCCTGCCCTTGGGCAGGAGATATAAAGTCATGAGAAGCAAACAGACACAGAAACACTTTCTATCCTTGGGCAGTCAGGCTGTTGAATCAAAATTCTCAAATTGTGTGCATGTGAACGTGTAGGCCTATAGGAGTGCAATTTTATTATATACCTCATGCAAGATGGCGCCAGTGTGTTTGGCGGCCTGCCGTCAGCTCCTACCTGTCAGAGTTCTGCTGTGTTTGTCTGTGTTCCTCTTGTTGTCGCCCTGGCATTGCGCTAATGCCCTCAGGACTTACGATCGTGATTTTATGATACATATCCAAAGCTCCTTAGAGCTACAATCCACTGGATACCTCGGCCCACACTTCAGATGTCACCCGACGTTCATCAACTCTCCAGCGGACTGCGTTCGCCGGCTCCCCTGCTGCGTTTTCCACCGCAGGAAGCGGCGCAGAAAGCGGCACAGAAAGCGAGGGAATCGTGGCGGTGTTCGAGTGCAGATCAGGGGATTTGCGAGCGTCTCCCTCGCGCAACCATCAACTTGCCGGCCCTCCATCAACTTTGCAGGAAGCAGAGGCCTCTACCTGGCTCGTCGATCGTGGGATCTGAGATACTCCTGCCATCTCTCTATCTCTCCTGCGCAGTCAACGACGCCCGATTGCCCTGCAGCTCCACCAAGGCTGCGTATCCGAAGCGGCGGGGTGAACCTGCTGAACATTCGCCCATTGCAACGCTCTCAAATTCCACAGCCTTCGGATTACCTTGCGGCTAAAGTGTCGCTACTGAACTGCAGGTCCGTGTCTAACAAGACCTTTATTTTAAACGACTTTTTTACACAGCGAGATCTGGACATGTTGTTTTTAACTGAGACGTGGATTGGCTCCGGCGCCGGTGAAACATCTGTTTTCGGCGATCTCTGCCCCACAAACTGCTCTTTCATAAGCACTCCGAGAAGTTCGGGGAGAGGAGGTGGAGTGGCTTTGATTTTTAAAAATCGGCTTAAGGTACAAACACTCTCTGCCGGGAGCTTTTCTTCCTTTGAAGTACAATGCGTAAAAGTAGAATCTGCTACTGCACCACTGATGTGCGCACTTGTTTACAGGCCTCCCAAATCAGACAAACATTTCATAAAAGATTTCTCAGACTTTCTGTCCCGTTTTGCATCATCTTATGATCGTTTGTTAATTTTGGGTGATTTTAACATCCATGTCTGTTGTCCAGGCAAACCCTTGGTTAGCGAGTTTTGCCATGTAATGGAGTCATTCGGCCTCCTCCAGCACATAAATCAGGCGACCCACGTTCATGGCCACACCCTAGATCTGATTCTATCCCATGGGTTTTCCATTGATAACATAAGCATTGAGGATGCATCCTTCTCTGACCATATGCCTATTGTGTTTGATGTTCAACTACTTAACTCACTGTCTACAGCCAGATCTTCTGGTCACTACTCTCGTCATATCAACTCTTTTACTGCAAATAAGTTCTCTGAACATTACTTGGGAAATGCTATCACTGCCTCTATCACTGCCCATGATCCCTGCTCCAGCCCTGATGAGCTAATATCCCTCTTCAACACATCTTGCTCAGCTATCCTTGAAACTGTGGCCCCTCTTAAATTCAGACGCCCTAATTTTAAACCTCAACAGTGGCTTGACGATTCCACCCGCCATCTTAGGCAGGTTTGCCGAAGAGCTGAGCGCAAGTGGAAAAAAGATCACCTTCTAGTTTCTCTAGAACTATTCAGAAATTCCCTGGCTGACTTCCAAACTGCAGCAAAAAAAGCTAAGGCTAAGCATTTCTCCAACATCATAAGCAAACATTCAAATCGCCCTAGAATATTATTTAACACCATCAACTCAATTGTAAACCCCCAAGTCTCTCCAGAGGTCGCGGCATCTCCCAATAGCTGTGAAGAGTTCTTGAAATTTTTTATTGAGAAAATTGACCACATCAGAGCACAGTTCACACCTTCTGCAGCAGACACTCCACCCCATATCCCCATTACTACAGCTACTTTTGACAAGTTCCAAGCAGTGTCCTGCACTGATCTATGGGACATTGTAAACCACATGAAACCATCAACAGCTCCACACGAAGATGCTTTTGATGCTATTGGTCCCTCCATCCAATTTATCCTCAACTCCTGCCTTGCCACAGTTCCTATATGTTTCAAGCATGCGGTTGTCCAGCCTATGCTTAAGAAGCATAATCTGGATGCAAAATGTCTTAATAACTTCCGGCCAATCTCAAAACTGCCATTTCTCTCGAAAATCTTGGAGAAGGTGGTGTTTACACAGCTGCTTCCATTCTTCAACTCAACAGAGATCCTAGAGCCATTCCAATCTGGTTTCAAAGCGCGCCACAGCACTGAGACAGCCCTGTTGAAGGTGACAAATGACCTGTTGCTCACCCTTGACTCAGGTGATAACGCCATTCTGGTCCTGTTGGATCTCAGCGCTGCATTTGACACTGTGGACCATGGCACACTACTACAGCGTCTTGAACAGTGGGTTGGCATTAAGGGTACAGCTCTTAACTGGTTTCACTCCTACCTCCACCAAAGAACTTTCTCGGTATCCATAGGCCAGTACACTTCATCATCCGCCCCTGTGTCTTATGGTGTCCCCCAGGGATCCATTTTGGGTCCAGTACTGTTCTGCCTGTACATGCTCCCCCTAGGTAACATCATCAGGAAATTCAATATTTCATTCCATTTCTATGCAGATGACTCCCAGTTGTACATCCCACTGAAGTCTGGCAATTCCATGCAGCCTCTTTTAGACTGTTTGGAAGAAATAAAAATCTGGATGGCTAACAACTTCCTTCAGTTAAACAATAACAAAACTGAAGTCATTGTCTTTGGGCCTTCAAGATCAAAAAACTCCATCCCTGCCAACCTTGGTCCCCTTGCCCCCTATGTGAAATCCCATGCACGTAACCTGGGTATCATTTTGGACTCTCATCTCCACCTGGACAAGCAAATTTCATCTGTTGTAAAGACCAGTTTTTATCAATTAAGAATAATCTCCAAACTCAAATCTGTTCTATCATACAATGATCTGGAAAAAGTCATCCATGCCTTCATAACCTCCCGTCTAGACTATTGTAACTCCCTCTATCTTGGTCTCCCTCTGACACTGGTGGCACGGCTTCAGATGGTCCAAAATGCAGCAGCTAGGTTGCTCACCAACACAAAAAAGCATGAACACATCACACCTGTCCTAGCCTCCTTGCACTGGCTTCCAGTCCAGTCACGAATACGATTTAAAACACTGCTGTTGGTTTTTAAAGCTCTTCATGGCCTGGCACCCACCTACATAGCTGATATCATTCACCCCCATGTAGCCCCCAGGTCCCTCAGATCCTCCAGCCAAGGCCTCCTCCATGTACCACGGTCCCGGCTTAAACAAAAAGGTGATAGAGCATTTTCTGTTGCTGGCCCTCAGCTATGGAACCAACTGCCACTTGATATCAGAAATGCCCCCTCAATAACACTTTTCAAAACGAAGCTCAAGACGCACCTTTTTACATTGGCCTTCCCTGTGCCCTAATTGTCTTACCCTGCTGTCTGTAATTAAGTGTTGTGTTGTTATCATTTTAGCTTAAATCACTGTGCTGTATGTGTATTTTATTTTTTTTACTTATCTATTCTATTTTTAACCTGTTTTAGCTTATGCACTATGTACAGCACTTTGGTCAGTGCAAGCTGTGGTTAAATGTGCTTTAAAAATAAACTTTACTTACTTACTTACTATGATTCATATAATTTTGTAAGACAACTTTGACTGTATTTTAATTAGTGCCAAATATTTTACATATCGGGCGGCCCGGTAGTCCAGTGGTTAGCACGTCGGCTTCACAGTGCTGAGGTACCGGGTTCAAATCCAGCTCCGGCCTCCCTGTGTGGAGTTTGCATGTTCTCCCCGGGCCTGCGTGGGTTTTCTCCGGGTGCTCCGGTTTCCTCCCACGTTCCAAAAACATGCATGGCAGGCTGATTGTGCACTCTAAATTGTCCCTAGGTATGAGTGTGAGTGTGGATGGTTGTTCGTCTCTGTGTGCCCTGCGATTGGCTGGCAACCGATTCAGGGTGTCCCCCGCCTACTGCCCGAAGACAGCTGGGATAGGCTCCGGCACCCCCCGCGACCCTAGTGAGGATTAAGCGGTTCAGAAAATGGATGGATGGATGGATATTTTACATATCCTCATGTCAATGCCTGATACATACAAATTAATATATTTTGCTAGAACAATCTACTCTAACCCTTCCTTGAACAGTGTACAGTCACAATTTTTAAAAATCCATTTTATAACGTTGAAATCTCAACTTTTGAACATGTGTATGTGATTGTGTGTAGGTCTAGGGGAGTGCAATGTATTTTTATTTTTATTTATATACTATTTTTTATATTCACGATACACTGGGGGGGTGGAGCTCCTGCAAAATCTCGTTGTAACAAGTGTGCAATGACAATACAGTATTCATTCATTCATTCATTCATTCATTCATTTGCAGGCCCAAGCCCGAAGCCAACCCGAAATTTCATATTTTATTTGTGATGACTCGGGAGGAGGAGGGGTGATTTATGATAACAAATTGAAGCCTGTCTTTTGTAACAAAATTTAAGTTAAACAAGACTGTACAAATATTTACACCTTTTATTTTTCTGTTTCTGCAGAGGGTACATTAACCGACAATTTTCCATCACTGACGGATTTTTTTTAAGAGTTGACAGAAAAAATTAAGGCCGTCCGGCATTTTGACGGGTTGAAAATTGGGCCACAAACCACAGCAGCAGTAAGTCCTTAAAAATCTAGCGCAGCACTTTAAGAGAGAGAAGCAAAGAGACAAAGAAAAACAATGACGGGTGGATAATCGACAGAGACAGGAAGGAGTTCTTTGAATTGTCATTGCAAGAGTTTAGTACAGGACGTGTAGTGATGAGGCGACTTCTGTTTTTTTTTGCGAACCACGGTCTCTCGTGGACAAAACTATTCACGGCCTCGAAACGCCTCAACGCACTGTGATGTTTTGGTAGCAACATCACAGTTAGTTGTTATATATTTATTAAAAAAAAGTCAGCGAGAGAGAAGCCCGGCCCGACCCGACCTGAAGCAATGATTGACATATTAGGCTTGGGCTCGGGCTTCAGATCTTACCTCTAATGCCTTGTAGATTGCATCCAGTACGTTCAATATATGAAGAAAATTACTCAATGGGCCATTCATTGAAGGTGTGCCTTATAATCCAGTGCGCCTTTTAGTGCGGAAAATACAATACTCTTACCGAAACCATATTAAAACAAACATTTTCCAAGGAACCACTGGGGTGGAGCTAAAGAGCTGCATGCGGCTCCTGAGATGTGGGTTGCCGATCCCCGGATTTAGATCAATAGTAGATGGGATTAGGCTAATAAAATATGAATGAGTGACTTCTTTCACACTTACAGCTGCCAAACTTGAGCGGACATGAGTGAGAGTCCATGGGAAAGTCTTCCAGGTGCATGGGGCACTCAGCGTGAACTGTTAGCCTGGGGAAAAAAAAAAATCAGCGGTGGAACCAAGTTGACAACAGCGCTGTGGGGGTGGGGCTGATTCACTGAACTATTATTAGGTTGATAGTTTTTAGTTATCATACATTTGCATTTTATGAATGATTAATTGATTATGCTTGCCATGAAGAACGTAAATGCCTGCAATGAAGAACGCTTAGGCTTTTAATAAAGATATCATGCTTTTACTAAAGAATATAATTCTTTTAATGAAGATATGCTCACATTTATTACATGTGACTAGTTTATGGTGTAAAATTGTAAAACAGGGTTTCGGTTTTCGAACAATTCGGTTTTTGAACAGCCTTCTGGAACGGATTATGGACGAAAACTGACTGTACTACTTTCATTGTAGTTAGATGTGGTCTATAACTGGATGAGATTGTGTTTAAAAGTATTGCGTGTATAGCTGAAGTGAACCTGAATGTACAATACAGGTGGGTATCACTTGTATTAGTATCCCGTGTCAGATGCTATCTTTTCATCAAGTCGAAAATCACCCATCTGTTATTATCAACCAAACAACCCGAGGAAGAAAAACATTAACTCAGCTTCGTTATTTTCATTTTGAACTACTTTGTATTTATTCGCAAAGTGTGACCAAGTCACCTCATAGTATATAGCAGCGTTCCATCCTCCATAATCCTCAGCAGTTTGTTGGGCATTGTCATGTTATGCGCCACGGACTTCTTGCCGTTGTGAAAGAAGGTATCAGGAGTCCAGATCTTACTGGCCATCAAGTTGTTGAGGGGCAGAATGTTCATTGGGCCATGGAACTTTAATCGCTCGTCTTTCCAACTCTGACGGAAGAAAACATCGATGGTGTACTCCTAACAAAAGGGAAAAAAATGCAGTATACTGTTGAAAAGAGACCCGAAATTGCAATCCAAACTATTATCCGAACTTTGTGCAGAGGATAAACAAGAACACTGAAGTCTCATCTACAATTTCAAAAGGAGTTTATTCACTCCACGATATCTGATGTATTTTTTGTTAGCTGCAGCAGAACAATTCATTGTGAATGCATTTTACTGGAAGATGGGACACCAGTATAACCCATCGACAAATCGGTCAACTTTAAACATTAACAATATCATATTATAGGCTCAATTTTAGTTCCCAGCGTAACTGTAACTGTGCGCAATGCTTTCTTTATTTTGGTATTTTGCTAGACTTTGCACAGGTAGAATTGGGTGTAGTGGGGCGTTTGCACTTTAGTAAAGCATTGTGGAATTAAATTCATGTTTACCCAATCCTAGTGGCATCCCTAATTTGCTCAGTACCACTGAGTACGGTGTGCTTGACATTACAAAAACAGAAATAGACTTGGGTTCTGTGCATGACATTGGTAGGTAAAATAAAAGATCTCCCATTGCGGATGATAAAGTCTCTTTGGACCCACAAACATGCGTCCTTGTGTGACACCCTACCCCCAATAGTGACGGGGGTGTCTGCCTGTGCCTTGATCAAATACACCAAAGTCATGTTACACCACCTGGGCTACAAGTTAGCGCTGCTTCTGCCAAATCTAAAATCTAGTCTATTTTTGTGACCAGATTTGCAGATGCGCCAGGGAGCACAGCAGGAAAGCCCAGTGAGGCATAACACATCTCTCTCTAGGGTTGCTTGAGTAGTTGCATTCCAACAGTTGCATGAGGTAGGCATATCGCATCTCGCGCAGCTCCGCTTTGTTCCAGTAACCCATTTTTCATCAAGGTGCTCTGGTTCCCCAGCACCTGACGCAGACCTTGTTTGGCCAGGTGACGTCTGAGCCAGCACGTCATTCGTTTTATTGTCTCTCATCATTGTTTGAGGTAGGCATTTAGCGTGACGGGTCTTGCCCAAGGACCCACACTGGATGGTGTTATGTGCTCATTTTTACCCCAAGCGGGATTCGAACCCCCCTCTCCCGTATGCCAACCCGTTGCTATCCAGCCGCTGTTAATACACACACATATATATATATATATATATATATATATATATATATACATATATATATGTATATATATATACATATATATATATGTATATATATATATGCGTTTAGCTGTCCATCGTGTTTGATGATGACGCTTGCTCCAAGGGAGGGGAGGATGGGTAAGGGTGGGAGGCGTGGGGAGAGGGGGGGGTCAGCGACTCTATCGCTGGTGCCACTTCTCATGGGCATAGAGACCGATCCTTGAGCCGCAGACTCGACCGCAGATGGAGCAAGGGAAGCCGGATACCAGGGGGGCACCAGCTGCCCGCTGGTGTCGTTGAAAGCGTCTCTTGATTCGTCTGACTTGGTTAATTTGGTGAATTTGAGAGACTGTAGTGGCACAAGTGATCTGCCAGGTTGGTCTGTTGAGTGCAAGAGTTTCAAGCTGTGTGGGGTTGATGTTGGCTCGCTTTAGGAGGTCCCTGGTGTAGTCCTTAAGGCGCCGCTTTTGCCCCCCAGCAGAACGCTTTGCACCTCTCAGTTGGCCATAGAGGACCTGGTGGGGCAGGCGGTGGTCGGGCATGCGGATGGTGTGTCCGATCCACCGAAGATGTTTTTTCGCTACAGCCGCTTCCATGCAGATGGAATTGGTGCTGTTGAGGATGTCTGTATGGGGAACTCGATCTTCCCAGGACAGGCCAAGGATCTTTTGCAGGCAGCGGATGTGGAAGGCCTCTAGGGTACTAATGTGCCGGCGGTATGGGGTTCATGACTCTGCCCCGTAGAGCAGAGTGGAGAGACATACTGCATTGTACACGGCAATCTTAGTACAGATCTTCAGGTTTCGGTTTTCGAAGACCCTGCTGCGTATGCGACCAAAAGATGATGATGCTTTATTGATACGGGACTTCAGTGTCAAGGGAGCAGTTTGAGGACATGGTGGAGCCAAGGTAGGTGAAATGGTCCACTACGTTTCGTGGAGTGCCATTGATGTGAAAGCTGGGGGATGTGGAAGTTGGGGTAGCGAGTTGGAACATGACCTCAATTTTTTTAATGTTGATCTGAAGACAAAAGGATTGGTACAGACTGAAAATGGTATCCAGGGCATGCTGCATAGAGTTTGAGCTGTGAGCAAGGACAGTGCAGTCATCAGCATACTGCAGCTCACAGATCTGACAGATGTTTGTCTTTGTGCGGGCCTGGAGCCACCTGATGTTGAAGAGGCTTCCATCTAGGCGGTACTCCATATGAACCGTCTTCATGTCCCATGCCACGGTGGAAGAGGCACGTGATGGCAGAGAGGAGGATGTTAAAGAGCACTGGAGCTAAGACACAGCCCTGCTTTACCCAAACGTTCACCTTGAAGAGCTCTGACTGGAGTTCTCCGATGAGCACTCTGGCTTGCATCCCGTCATGCAGCTGCTGGAGGATGCAGAGAAACTTGGGTGACACCCCGAGTTTGGAGAGGTGTTTCCAGAGCAGCTCGCGGTTGACTGTCAAAGGCTTTACTGAGATCGATGAAGGCTATGTAGAGGTCCTTGTGATGTTTTCTGCTTTTCTCCATTAGCTGTCTTAAAACAAAGATCATGTCAGTGGTGGATCTAGTCTTCCAGAAGCCACACTGGGTTTCCGGAAGCGCACCTTCTGAGATGTGCTTGATCAGCCTGCCACGCATGATTTTGGCCAGAATCTTTCCTGCGGTGGAGAGGAGAGAGATTCCTCGGCTATTCCCACATGCTGCTCTGTCCCCTTTCTGCTTATAAATAACAACAATGTTAGCATCCTTCCAATCCTGCGGGACGTTCCCATGTTCCCAGATGTTTTGAATCAGGAGGTGCAGTCGGCGTGTGAGGAGATAACCTCCGTGTTTGAAAACCTCTGCAGGGATGCCATCAGGTCCAGCGCTTTTGTTATTCTTTAGGCTGCAATGGCTTGCTGGGTTTCAGAATAAGATGGTGGGGTGTCGAGGCTCGTGATTGGTGGCAGGTCTGGAAGATTGTCCAGAATGTGTGGGTTGGTGTGGTCGAGAAGATTTTCAAAGTGATTTGCCCAACGGGCAAGGATCTCATGGTGGTCCTTGAGGAGTGCCGAGCCATCAGCTGATCGAATTGGAGCAATTGCCCGCTTCTTGGGACCATACAGTGCTTTGATGGCATTGTAGAAGCCCTGGGTGTCGTTACAGTCTGACAGGTTTTGGATCTCATGTGCCTTCTGCACCCACCAGGTGTTCTCGCTGGTTTGCTGTTCTAACTGCAGTAAAGGTGGCTTTCCGGGTGAAAAATGTAGGGCAGGACAGGAGAGCTTTATGGGCCTCATGCTTTGCTTTCAAAAGTGTTTGTATCTCGGTTGAGTTGCAGTCAAACCAATCCTGGTGGCCTCTCCTTGACTGGCCAAGCACTGTACTATGGATAGCCTGGCGCAGAGCTGGCCAGTCACCTGATTCCTCCAGGATCTTGTCAAGGTTTTCAGCCGAAGGTTGGCTTTGGTCGCCGAAGGTTGGCTTTGGTGGTGGGGTTGTTCAGTGCTGCACAGTTGAGCCTTTTTTTGGGAGCTGTCCTTGGGCTTTGCAAGGGGAATGCGCCATGTCATCAGCCTTTCATTGATGCCGGTAGGAGATTCTGGGATGCGCTTCAGCAGTTGGGACTTCATAGCAAAGCCAACTCCATGGTTTCGACGAGTGCCTTCAGGGACCCCTTTCCAGAAAAAGGTATACCCTGCACCAACTTCTGTCAGGGAGTCCTCTCCATGTAGTCTGGTCTCGCTGAGAGCTGCGATATCGATGTTATACCTTGCGAGCTCTGTGGCCACAGGTGCTGTCTTCCGGTCGGGCCTGTCAGGAGTTTCAGCCAGGTCCAATAATGTGCGGACGTTCCACGAAGTTTTGCGTAATTTTTTTCTCTTTCGTTTATTGTCATTTCGACCGCAAGGGGGATGCTCCGACGATTGCGGTTTACCACAGCTGCAGACACAATTACATTCTTGGGTTTACTCAGTGTTCATCACAATTGGTGACTGTTAGAGGTGATGTAGCACACAGGAACAGCCTTGAGTGATGTGCCACGTGCAGCTTTCCTCATGTTTGAAAATAACAAAATTGCTCACATACAGAGGCTTCCTATTCATCTTTTCACATCTCGAGAAGCCTAGTATGGTGAATTCCTTGCAAGTCTCAAATGTACGTTGTCGTGTTGTTCCAGCTTGACTGAGGATGACACCTGACTGGAGGCATTGTCTCTCGGGCTCAGCTGCAGCTCTTGCTCAGGCAATTGTCAGCTATGGTTTACGTCAAGGCTTCTTCATCACACAAGGTGTTCAACTCAAAGCACATTTTCGGAAATTAGGATTTATTAAACCGTCCACAACTACACTATGTACTTGCTGTATATACTGTGTTGTACATAACACCGTATAAACCATAAACCACAGTAACAGGATAATAGTCATAATAATTACCATTATAACGATAATATAAGCAAAATAATAAAACTGATTAAAAAAAATACATACTTAAATAATTAACTCCTTTGTGAGCCATCACCTTATCATATTAGAGGTGGTTGCGTGTCCCCATGGTTCTCTTGTCTGGGGTTGAGGGTCCTCGATGGCACAAAGGATAACTATGGGTGAAGGCCCAGACAAAGCATGGCTCAGAACTAAAATGTGTGAGCAAAGTTTTCCCTCGGCTTGACGTTGGGTTGGGAAACGACTACTCTACCATTAAGCCTTGCCGCCTTTTTTGTTTTTTTTAATTGTGTTTTTCAGTTATTTTTAATTCTTATTTCAAGGCCTTAATTCCTACCTAATCTCAAATTGACATTGTCATATTTTACAAAACACAATTACAGACTACTGTTCAACAAATACAGGGCCCCATTTACTGGAGGGTAGGCTGTATCGTGTCTATAAAGCTCTGCAAAACAAGCACCCTGGCCAGGCACACCTGATCGAAGTTGGAGCATATACAGTCAAACCTCGGTTTTCGGACGTCTCGGTTCTCGTACAATTCGGTTTTCGAACTAAAATTTCGAGTTTTTTATGCCGCGGATGACGAACAAATTTCGGTTCTCGAACTAACTGAGCACACTTGAATGCGTCACTTCACTCCTCTCGGCTTCGCTACCTCGTGTAGCTTCGCGAGGTAGCAAAGCCGAGAGGAGTGAAGTGACGCTACCTCCTGTCGCCGCGCTCCCTCGTGTCGCGGCGCTCCCTTGTGTCTTGTCGCTAAACAGGAAGCGACCTTTGTGAGCAGACGTTTTTGTATTGTTCAATAGATTTTTTTTTAAAAGCAGACGTGTTTGGTGAAACATTTCCTAGTGCAGCGTCCTGTGTGAGCAGACGAGTTTGTATTGTTCAATAAAAAAAAGCAGACGTGTTTGGTGAGACGCTTCTGTTCGGGCTAGTGAAATCCCCCTCTTTTCATAATGGTTTGCCCTGGCAGCACGGGGGAGGGGGGGGGGGGCTGCATTTGTTTACGGCCGGCATTTTTCAATGCAGCCGCACATAATGAACACTCTGGTGTCCTGTGTCTCATTATTATGCAATAATCGTACAGAAACAGCTTGTGAGCAGACGAGTTTGTATTGTTCGATTAAGAATTTTTTTTTTAAAAAGCAGACGTGTTTGGTGAGAACTACGTTATATTGGACTGTTATTTTTGCATCGTGTATCAGCCCCTAATCATGGCACCAAAGAAAGCAAGTGGAAGTGGTGAACCTGGTGAAGAAAAGAGGAAAATAGTGCGCAAAACTATAGAATTTAAGAAAGATTTAATCGCAAAATATGAGTCAGGTGTGCGTGTGTCCGTGTTGGCGAAGGAGTTCGGGATGCTGAAATGCCCCGCCTACTGCCTGCTGACAGCTGGGAGAGGCGCACGCCCCATGACAGATAGAGAGAGAGATGTTCCTTAAATTTTTATGTTACCATGTTAATGTTAAAATTGGTCATCTCCCATTACATTTGTACAGTTTATGGTGTGAAATAAAAAAAAAAAAGTGGTTTAAAAGTTTTTTTCTTGACTCGAAACGGATTAAAACATTTTACATTGATTTCAATGGGAAACATAGTTTCGGTTTCTGAACAATTCGGTTTCCGAACAGTCTTCTGGAACGGATTAAGTACGAAAACCGAGGTTTGACTGATAAATAGCTGGCTGAGTCGCTCAGTTGAAGGCAGTGTCAAACACAACAAGAGCTAAATGCAGGCTGCAGCACAAGTGCTGGAAAGTAACTAAAAATGTAAGCAGCAAATTGACAAGCCCTGAGACAACCCAGAAAGAAAGAAACCATCATCAACAGCCGGGCACAGAGGGCAGCAGGGTTCATCCAATCTTGCAGAGAGCAAAAGGTGTATGCATGTGTGTGTCAGAGCCAAGCTATCAAAGATAGAAAGGATATATGTACATAGAGGTGGAGTGAAATTGTCTGTTGCAAGTTTGATGAGGATGGAGAATGAATTAAGCATGAGTCCATCTTCCTCTTTCTTTCTTTCGAAGGTGCTGTCTCCATCACAGTCACTTCCATTTCCCTATCTGACATGTGCGGTCCACATTTGAGAAGAGTCAGGTGGGGAGGATGTACGGTTGTGATTGAAGAAAGCTTTTAAAGCATGAAGATGGTGTGCTTCAGAGATGGAATAAAAACGTTATGGGGGTGGTGGGGGAAGTCGATGAGATGTGTGTAATGTTCATGTCAAAGCTCTGGGCAAAAGGAATGAATGAATAAAAGAATGACAAAGTTTAGGATCTTGGGAATTTACCGTTGGGCCTTGAGACACGAGTTGAATTTATTCCGTGATCTTGTTTGTCACTCAGAACACTCGTATCCCAAACCATCGAAATGAAGAATATTAAGCAAACATGGATAAATATAAACATCCATCCATCATTTGAGCCACTTCTCTTGACGAGGGTCCTGGGCACGCTGGAGCCTATCCCAGCTGTCTTAGGGCCGTAGGCGGGGGACACCCTCAACCAGTTGCCAGCTCATCGCAGGCGACACACAGACGAACAAATATCCGCGTTCACATTCACACCTAGGGCCAATTTTGAGTTTCAATCAGCTTGCCATGCATGTTTTTGGAATGTGGGAGGAAACCGGAGTGCCCGGAGAAAACCCACGCAGGCCTGTGGAGAACATGCAAACTCTTCACAGGGAGGTCAGAAACAGGATTGAACCTACAACCTCTGCACTGTGAGGTTGACGTGCTAACCACAGTCCCACCAGGCCGCCCTTGTGAATTGATTCTGCCACACTTGGTCCTAGATGTGACAAAAGTGGAGTGTCATTTTGCTGAGGCATGTGGTAGGCAGTGTCTTGATGGCGCTAATCCAGGGGTCGGCAACCCAAAATGTTGAAAGAGCCATATCGGACCAAAATTAAAAAAAAACAAATATGTCTGGAGCCGCAAAAAAAAGCCTTATAATGAAGGCAACACATGCTTTATGTATCTATACGAGCTATATTAGCCTGCTATCAACATGACTAAGTTGGCTACAAATACGCAACGAGCATTCATGATGAAAACCTCCCGCGATCGACGTGTTCCCGCATACGCACAACTTATGCCGTAATCTAAAATGAACGAGGCACGGGACGCACTTTCACAGCGTAAAATCGTAACGTGTACCTTAAAAATGCTTCTCTTGGCCGCCCAGATTCCCATTCTTAGCAAGTCCCCTCGGTGAATTGTATATGAAAGGAGCTGTTTTTTGTTTTTTTTAAAGGACAACTGACATCCCGCTGCTAATAGAAACGTGTGTCGCAGGCTATGACGCTATGACGAGCATATAATATGCTTCTGTCTGCTGACAGAAACCATTGTGTAATATCTGTTTCTTGTTATTTGTGTATTTGAGGGCTGGGTTAGTTGAGTAGGGGGTGACGTCATAGAGAGGGGACGAGCCAGGTTGAGGAGTCAGTCTGAGTGTGGAGCGCATGGGCGTGAGTTGTGGCCAGCGGCAGCTCCTGTGAATGTGTTTTAATTGCCGCCTCTTTTTGTTCATTGAAAAGCGAACAGACTGCATCAGCGACTGCATGCAACCTTGACCACATTGAAGGGCATTACAATATTAAAACAAAAAAATATATTTTTCCATTTTCAAACATTTTTGAAAAAGCTCTAGGGAGCCACGAGGTGGCGCTAAAGAGCCGCATGCGGCTTGCGAGCCGCGTGTTGCCGACCCCCGCGCTAATCAGTGGGGGATTGCTGAGAAAATTACCACAGTTGAAATTGTGTTCCAAACACAGTAACTACAGGGATGAGACAGCCCTTTTGGGCATTTCCCCTGCATCTCGTACAAAGGACCATTGTCATGTCCCTTTCTGGTTTCTGGTTTCAATGGTGCATACATCAGTTCAAGCGTTTTGATTCGATCGAGTTATTCCATTGGTGCTCCCCCAGCCCTCTCCCCTCATGAGCACTAACTCAAGATGGTGGCGTCCATGGTTACGGGACACTCCATGGTCGCATCACAACGTGCCTCATATCCTTCCAGCGTTTTTTTAGTTTTGCAAGTGGGGTGGACCAGGCATGGAGGCGTTTTTTTTTCCCCCTGCTCCAGTCAGCATTGTAAGTCACCGCTACAATCCAATGCAAAATCTCTGGTACATAAAACAGACATTGGAATTGCAAACGGCTGCAAATTTACATATTCATGACTGAGGATATTTGATGCTTGCATGCAGCTAGTTGTTAAAAACTGGGAGACATACACAGGCAGACTAATGTCCGTCAGTCCGTCACTGAAGGATGCCTGTTCGGCTGACGATTGACGATAGATGAATAAAAAAGATTGACTAAGCACTGATGGAGGTGCGTGTAGCAAAAATAATTAATCCACCAAACAATGAAACAATATATTTACAAACATCGCTCACGTAAACACCCCAATCCTGATCCCATAAACACAAGCTGACGCCGATCGAGAGCTTCATTCGGCTCAATTCGGGGATGACATAAAGTGGGGAGAAGACGTACCATGTCTGTGTCTGACACTGGGCCAAAGCTGGTCACGTATATATCAGTCTTGACTTCTGTTACACGGTCTGTGGAGAAACAAAATAAAATTGGTTTGAAAACGAATAGACAGTAATTCATGAAAGTTGTATAAACAAGAAAGCAAATTAGGAAAATATAGTAGTTATTTATACCAGTTAGCTGCTACCAAGGTGCAACCTCCATCTTTTTCCCCACAGCTAATCAAGTTCAAAAGCGCGTCATCGTTAACCATTGTGGAGGCAGACAGTAGTTTGGCCATAGATTCATGGAGAAGTGTGAAAAGTGCAGACAACCAACGAACGTGTGCATGTAAACACACTGACCGTCATATGCATGCCCCTTGTGTTTGGAGGTGAATCCACTCTCTCTTCATTTAAGATTGATGATTTTATCGTTGTCTTTATTTGGTGTTTTGTGTCATGCCTTCCGGAGAACAGACATTAAAATTTCCTGAGTTGAATGTGTTAATTGAAAAGATGTAAATAAGTTAATATTTGATCATATATGTTTTATTATTGATTGTCTCATAGTAAACACTGTTAGAAAGTCAGGATAAAACAATGTGAGAGTAAGTGCTCTCTATTTTTGTGGATTGTTTTGCCTTTCAGTTATGTAAGAGCGTCTTGTATTGACTCTCTTCGCCGAGTTGTCATTTCAGTTTGTTCGGAATAGGTCATCTACACAGCGAGTGTACGACAAACGCTTGAGCCTTGGAAGACTTCACAAAACTCACTCCTTCCCAGATTTTCCTTTTTATATCTGTTGCTTGTAAGGACAAGGAAACCTCATAAAAGCAAGAAAAGTAAGCCTTATGTTTTCTTTACTGGTTCACTGGCTGTCTAGCTGCATATTGTCATGTGTCGTGAGGACAGCACCTTTTGTGTATATGCTTTATGTTTTTTTTTATTTTTAAGACAAACCCAATTCCACTGCAGGTATTATGTTGGGTTAAACATAAATGAAAAGAGAATACATTGATTTGCAAATCATGTTCCACCTATATTTAATTGAATACCCTACAAAGACAAGATATTTCATGTTCAAGATGATAACTTTTGTTTTTAGGAAATAGTCACTAACTTTGAATTTTATGCATGCAACAACACGTTCCAAAAAAGTGTGAACAGGGTTGTGTCTACCACCGTGTTACATCACCTTTTGTTTTAATGACAGAGAAATCTATGAGCATAATTGTATCATTTTTAAAGTTTCATTTAATTTGGGCACATCTAAACGTTTGGGTGCGTATCCAGCACCCCCATAGGCCGATGCACAAAGACAAAGGCGCTGGCCACCTGGTCGGAGGGCTGTTGAAGTCCACAATTATCAGAATCAGAATCAGAATCATCTTTATTGGCCAAGTATGTCGAACACACAAGGAATTTGACTCCGGTATAACACGCTGCATTAGTATCATCATAATGCTGCATTAGCACGTCAATGCAGGGGGGCGAACAGAGGAGAGAAGGATAGACTCAGTCACAAAGGGGGAATTTATAAATCGGGAACAGCGGTTGAACAACAAAAGACGATTTAAGAACACCCGTCGCGCCCAGGCAACATTTGTCGTCCGCAAAGTCTGTAACATGTTGATTCAGCGTAGGCCAGATAGAAAGGCATCAACATACCGGTGGTTCAAAGCTCAAACCAAGGTAACAAATCACTACCGAGGTGCCGGACCGGGGGTGCGGTATGCAAATATCGGGGGCAGTATTTTTCTTGTATTTTGCAATAAAAGTTTGAATTGGCGGGAAGGGAGCTGGGAGAGAGTGTGATCACAGAGCAACTAAACCGTCGTTCGCTCTCAGAGATCCGCTCCCGTCGATATTGAAAGACAATTTTCCTGTGTGCCGAGTCATTTATTTAACTTTGTCCGAGAAAAACTCTGACATTCAACCACATTCAATAAACATTTGGGAACTGAGGACAGTAGTAGTTGAAGATTTGTGGGTTGGAATTCTTTCCCATTCTTGTTTAGCTTCAGCTGTTCAACAGTCCGGGGTCTCTGTTGTTGTATTTTACGCTTGGTAATGCATCACACATTTTCAATGGGAGACAGCGGGTATGACCCGCAGGCAGGCCCGTCTCGAACCTACATTCTTTTACAATGTAGTCATGCTTGCTGTAACACGTGCAGGAGGTGTTTTCGCATTTTTTTGCTGAAGTAAACAGGGGCACCCATGAAAGGCGTTTGTTGGATGCAGCATAGGCTCTTTCCAACACCTGCATGTGCCTTTCAGTATTGCTGGTGCCTCACATATGTATAAGTTAGCCATGCCATTGGCACTAACACAGCCCCATACCATGACAGATGCTGACTTTTGAACTTTGCGTCCATAACAGTCCACATGGTTCTTTTCATCTTTGGCCCAAAGTACACAATGTCCCCAATTTCCCAAAGCAATTTGAAATGTGGACTTGTTAGACCACAGAACACATTTCCACTTTGCATCAGTCCATCTTAGATGAGCTCAGGCCCAGAAAAGCAGGGGGCCTTTCTGGGTGTTGTTGATAAATGTCTTGCTTGCATAGTAGAGTTTTAAGCTGCACTTAAAGATGTACTGCCCAGTTGTATTTACTGACCTTGGTTTCCTGAAGTGTTCCTGAGCCCATGTGGTGAAATCCTTGACACATTGATGTTGGTTTTTGATGCAGTGCCGCCTGACGGATGGAAGGGTATGAGCATTCAACGATGGTTTTCAGCCTTGCCGCTTCCATACAGCGATTTCTCTAGATTCTCTGAACTTTTTGACAATATGGACCAAAGAGGATGATCCATCCATTCATCCATCTTCTACCGCTTATCCGGGGTTGGGTCGCGGGGGCAGCAGCTTTAGCAGGGAAGCCCAGACTTCCCTGTCACCAGCCACTTCCTCTCACTCTTCCCGGGGGATCCAGAGGCGTTCCCAGGCCAGCTGGGTGACATAGTATCTCAACATGTCCTGGGTCATCCCCGGGGTCTCCTGCCGGTGGAACATGCCCGGAACACCTCACCAGGGAGGCGTTCAGGAGGCTTCGTAATTAGATGCCCGAGCCACCTCATCTGGCTCCTCTCGATGTGGAGGAGAAGCGGGTCGACTCTGAGGTCCTCCTGGATGACCGAGCTTCTCACCTTATCTTTAAGGGAGAGCCCAGACACCCTGCGGAGAAAACTCATTTCGGCCGCTTGTATCCGGGATCTCGTTCTTTCGAACACGACCCATAGCTCGTGACCATAGATGAGGTTTGGAATGTAGATCGGCCGGTAAACTGAGAGCTTCGCCCTTTGGCTCTGCTTCTTCTTTACCACGACAGACAGATACAACGTCCGCATCACAGCAGACGCTGCACCGATCCGTCTGTCGATCTCTTGCTCCTCCCTGCCTTCACTAGTGAAGAAGACCCCAAGATACTTAAATTCCTCCACTAGGGGCAAGATCTCCTCGGAGAGGCCACTTTTCCGACTGAGGACCATTGTTTCAGATTTGGAGGTGCTGATTATCATCCCCACTGCTTCACACTCGGCTGCGAAACGAGAGTTGGAGAGCCCTGCTTGAAGGAGCCAACAGTACCACATAATCCACAAAAAGCAGAGATGAAATACTGAGGCCACCAAAATGGACTACCTCAGCGCTTTGGCTGCGCCAAGAAATTCTGTCCACAAAGGGCAGTCTTGGCGGAGTCCAACCCTCGCTGGAAACGATTTCGACTTACTGCCGGCAATGCAAACCAAACTCTGACATCAGTGGTGTAGGGACGGACTTTCTGGAGGACGCTCACTCTTAAACCATCTCTTAACTCGGCTTAATAGCCAGTAAGACCTGCACGCAGGTGCCAGATTATCTCTGCTTCATAGTGATACTTCGGCCTACTCAATAGTGTGTATTTAAGTGTTTCTGAGTGTTTTCCCCCTTTTGATGTTTAGTCCTTATCACCTGTGCCTCCAGAGGATTTGCTGCTGACGCCCTATCCCAGTCTCACTTTTCCACAAGGAACCCAGCTACTCAAGGCCTGCTTTGAATCACTCCCAGATCCAGCTCATGTGATCTGTTTTTATCATTAAACCTTATCTCAACTCACATCACGTATCCTCTTCGCTCTTTGATAAACCTATAGAACCATATAATCAGCCCGAACAACTGACAACACATATATAGCATATCATGCCTTTTAAAATGACTTTGATGTATTGCCAAAAGCGTATCGGTTACCATGACGTCCACTAGCCAAAAGCTGAGCTGCACTGTTTGTTCACAGAGTAAACGAGTGGCTGGGAGACACATATTCTTATGGTTGAACATGGTTGCGATTAATAATGTACGAAAAGTGCATACAGTGGTACCTCTACTTACGAAATTAATTGGTTCTGGACTTGGTTGGTTTCTGAACTAGGCAATTTTGTAAGAGACTAGTTTTCCATGTCAAGGTCCTCATCCGTTCCAAGGCCAGCAAGTAGCAGCCCATACTATATTTTTACCTTTCGTATCTTGAAATTATTTTGTAACTAGAGGCAATATTTTCCTGTTAAGGTGTTTTGTCACTTGAAAATGTCATATGAAGAGATGTTCACAAGTATTTGTAGCATAGGTTTTTGCTTATTATAACAATAGGGTGATAATGATACCATAATAATGTTCATGTCACCATTGCCAGGATGTGAAATTCACTTTCATCTTGAATTGGAAGTGAGTAGGCATGTGGCGGTGTTCTGGATGGATTGGGGCAATTCACATGTGATAATGACTGACAAACAACTCGCAGTTATTAAGATGGAGCTACAGTACTTGAGTTAGTACCATGTTCCTGAAGATAGCTATAGACATGGGAACGCACTGTCATGTAATGTCTTCTCTGCTCTGACTTCTTCTTGGTTGGCAGCTGTCAAGCACCCCAATTACTTTGATCCATGTGCAAATGGTGACAAGCACATTCCTTCCACATTTAAACTTTAACGCAGAGATTCAATTGCATCGTGCTGTGGCTCCCCATCTTTCAGAAGCACAACTATGAGGAGAAAGTCACAACAGTCACTGACATTTGTTTTTATTATTAATCGTGGTTCCAATGCATCCTGGAAAACCTGGAAAACAAGTGACCAATTTTCCAGTGATGGAAAATGTGGTAATTGGAAGAAAAGCTTATATGTCCTGGAAAAGCATAGGTTGCCCTGGAAATGTGTTTTCTCTCCCTCTGCTTCTCTCAGCCTTGTGGGTGAATGCAAATGGATGACACAGACATGTATTGTTTGTCTGTTTTCAGCTGCTTCAAATGGGTAACATTTATATATCGTGCGTTTCTGTTCATCTCTGCTTTTATCCGACACAGCACCAATGTGACGCAACAAAACTATCTGCATACAGTGATCTGTCGCTATTTCACGCTTCATTTATCATGGCTTCACTACAGTATGTTCTTTTTTTCCTAAAGTTCAGTGGTACCTCTACTTATGAACGTCTCTTCATCCGAAAAATTCAAGTTACAAAACGCCTCAACTGGTAAATATTGCCTCGATCGGGCGATCGTTCACTATGCTGATTTTTAAATTGGACGTTTTTGAAGGATTGTTAAATGCCGATAAAAGCAAAAGTCCTTGGATCAATTCTTTACAAAACGCCAGGCAAAAACCATTTCTGAGAGAGAACATGAACTGGTAAACGCATCTCTACTTACCAAATTTTCTCGTTAAGAAATTTCTTCCAGAAACCATTAATTTCGCAATTAGAGCTATCACTGTACTGTGTTCAGAAAAAAATGACTCAGAGGTTTTGTACGTGACTGTACACACGATTGGTTTGCGGCGCGATGTCGACCAATGACCGCACAAGTGGATTTATCCTGTGACCTGATTGGCTGTGCATCTTCGCAGGCCCGCCTGGCACCTTTCCTTGTGTCTCGTCACGGTGTTGTGTACTGTTGTATTTGCTATGTGGCCGGCCGGGGGTGGGTGGGAGCGCGAGACGGAGCGCAAAAGTGAGCGTGAGGAAGCGAGAGAAGGGGTGATTGGGTTTGTCCGAAAAAAAGCAGCACGTCTCTCTTCGCCTCCTCCTCATCAATACTGAATAATTGTCTTATCAACATATCGGCTGCGCACAGATAGCTGGCCAGGAGCTAGCTGAAGGCTAACGGCGGCTACACCGTCAGAGCGCCACTTTTTCTCTCTCAGAAGGCAATGCTGATGAATCTTAATAACTGTATAAGGTTTTATAATTGAAGATTTAAGTAAATACGTGTACTGCTGTCGTCTTTGTCTCAAATATGTAAGGTATAAATACTGTTTACATATTTTAACATGCTGGTACCCACATACACTTACACAAAAATTCCTTGGGGAAAGCTAACCCTCCTTCGCGGTTTTTCACTTAATGCGGCCGGATCCCCATTAACGGCGATAAGTGAGGGAACACTGTATTCCCTTCGAACAGTTCTGCTGCCCAGTGTTTCCCATATGACTTTGGTGACATATTTACAAAATTTTCAGACCAAAGTAAGGATTTAGATTCTCCAAAGAAGGTTTTTAGTGGAAGAGTGTTGCTGGAGCACTGTTTATTGAGTGTGAGGATTTTCTCCCCGCCTCCCCTGAGTCTTCTCTTGAGCGACAGAGAGCTGTGCTGGGCATGCTGTAACTTTTGGCCATGTGCTCTGAGATGATGTTCTTTGAACAGTTCTTTTGGGGTGAACGATGAGAATCGATTTGCGGGTGTGAGAGAGCTATCCGGATTTTTGAGCCAGTTTAGTGTATTTTTTGGTAATACTGAAGCAATCTGGTAAAGTGCCTGAAATGTAAAGTACAATTGCAGCTTGGAATGTATTTTTTTTTTGTATGTGTGTATGTTGTGATAACTTCACTCAATGACAGACAGACGAAAGAGTCCTGAAAAAGCCCTGGAAAATAATTTCAAGAACAGAGTGGAAACCTTGTTAATCTCCCTCTGCACAATAAGGGAATCCTTTGCATCTTGCTGCCTGCATCTAAGCAAAATAAATAGTCCAAAGAAACTTTAGTTTATATCCTTTACGTAATTGCTTTTAAGATAGACTGATGTGCTATTGTTTTTCCAGTGATCATGCCATTATTATTTGAAGCTGGCCGAGTCCGTCCGAGTTGTCGGCAACAGCCAAGCAGGGTCGAGAAGGTATTTTACCAGTACCACGTCACACAGGCGCAGCACAAATAAGTTTCAAAAACACCAACAAAACACTGTTGTATACCTTTTGGTCACACAGACAGCAATAATGGTGTGCGTGTGTTTGTGTGTGTGTCTTTTTTTTTATGAAGGCGGAATGGTGGTCAACTGGTTATCACTTCCGCTCCATCGTGCAGAGTTGCAGGGTTCAATGAAGGGTCCGAGCCTTCCTGTGTGGAGTTTGCATGCTCTCCCTGTGTGTGATTTTCGCCGGATACTCCGACATTCCAAAAAAATCTACATGGTAGATTAATTGATCACTCAAGTGTGATTGAGAGTGAAAATGGTTCTTTGTCTGCGTGCCATGCAATTGGCTGATCAGGGTGTACCCCGAAGTCAGCTGAGGTAGGCTCCAAGCACGCCAGCGACCCTCGTGAGGATCAAGCGGTTCAGATCCATCCATTTTCCGAACCGCTTGATCCTCACTAGGGCCGCAGGGGGTGCTGGAGCCTATCCCAGCTGTCTTTGGGCAGTAGGCGGGGTGCACCCTGAATCAGTTGCCAGCCAATCGCAGGGCACACAGAGACGAACGGCCATCCATGCCCACACTCACACCTAGGGACAATTTAGAGTGTCCAATCAGCCTGCCATGCATGTTTTTGGAATGTGGGAGGAAACCGGAGCACCCGGAGAAAACCCACGCAGGCCCGGGGAGAACATGCAAACTCCACACAGGGAGGCCGGAGCTGGAATCGAACCCGGTACCTCTGCACTGTGAAGCCGACATGCTAACCACTGGACAACTGGCCCGCCCAGCGGTTCAAATGATAATAATAATAATTATTATACATTTTATTTGTGGGCGCCTTTCTAAGCACTCAAGGACACCTTACAACAAGCAGTTAAAAACACAAATACAATGTTAAAAACAACATCAAATAAAATAAGATTAAATAAAACAATAGGGATAATGGATGTATGGTCAGAGTGAATAAGCTTGTCTAAACAGATGTGTTTTGAGGCTGGATTTGAAATTTGAAATGTGTTAATGAGTCTATGTTACGAAGGTCAGCGGGGAGTGTGTTCCAGAGCTGGGGAGCAGAGCGACTGTAGGAAGAACGAAGAGAGCGGACAGGTGTAGCAATGTGGATGAGGTCAGATAGGTATGGAGGGGCAAGGTTATGAATAGCTTTGAAAGTTAGGAGCAGGATTTTATATTGAATGCGGTGTATAATGGGGAGCCAGTGGAGATGTTGGAGATGTTGGAGGACAGGTGTGATATGGTTTATGGATGGTGTGAGTGTGATAATGCGAGCGGCTGAATTTTGGACCAGCTGAAGCTTATGGAGGGTGATGGATAGATTGATTTATTTAGCTGCGCGTCTGCTTATGCTATGCCTGCATGTAACGTGGTAAGTACCTTTTTGGCGCCACCTGGCTGCCGGTGACAACGGGCAGATTGGTCCTAAGTGGGCAGGCCTAAAATAATGATGGCATGATGACTGACAGACTGACGTGCCCACCACTGGATTTTAATGCATAGATTCAGGTCCAGCTCAACATTATTTGAGTATAGTATCCTGCGGGGCAAAGGTGAGTAAAAAATTCCCAGAAATTTAAATGGTGCATAATTTGCAGGACAAATCTAATATCGACAGCAGGTGTTTTCACACATTGTCAGCATGTGAGCAACTTATAAAATGACCGATTTCAAATGATGTAACTGCATTATTTAATTAATTCATTTTGGAACAAATATACTGAGAATTCTTTGTATGTAATGGGTAATATAAAGTGCCAGGTATAACACATACAGTGGTACCTCTACTTACGAACGTCTCTTCAAACGAGATTTTCTAGTTACGAAACACCTCAAGAGGAAAATATTGCCTCCTGTTATGAAAGAAATCTCAAGATACGAAAGGTAAAAATACAGTATGGGCTGCTAATCGCAGCTTTGCGTTTCATGAATGCAAAATACTTATCGCTGCTCTGCCATTGGCTACTATCTAGCATCATCCTGGAATCCCATTGGCTAAGAGGAACCTTTACCATATGTGTCTATGTGTGTAGATAGATAAATAGAGAGTGCCTATGCAGCATCCTTGTCATTCGACCCTCCGGCCATTAGGCTTTCTGATTACCCAGAAAAAGTGTTCACTTTGCTGATGTTTGGCTTATACATTTTTGTAGGACTGTTAAAAGCCGACAAACGTCCTTGGATCAGTTCTTTACAAAACGCCATGTAAATGTTCTCTCTGAGAGAGAACATGGACTAAAGAGGGCAAAAAACGATGAGGACGCAGTTAAAAGTTAAATGACCACCATTTTCATTCTTTACTCTTTGTTTTTTTACATTACACACAACCCTCATTTATTGTGCAATAATCTAATTGTAACATGTATTTGTTACATATGTTGATACATCTTTATATCTCAGGAAATATTTATGTCTGAATTTTGGGGGGCTTGGAATGAATTAGGGCATTTACATGAAAAACGCACCTCTACTTACAACATCTTCTCGTCAATACATTTATTCCTGAATCCATTAATTTCATAAATTGAGGTACCACTGTATCTGCTGGTCTCAAACCAGAAGGAGGGAGAGAGAGAGAGAGAGAGAGAGACTATTTTCCATACTGGATAAAGACTCCCTGATTACCACCACCTCATTGTCATTACCCGGTTTGTAGTAAATCCTTCACACAAATTTAACACAAAGCATGAAATCTTACCACCCAAGCCAGGTCTCAGCCTGTTGTCATAGCCATCTAGAAGACTGTCCAGGATCTTAGTGAACGTTGTGATGTCTTTGCGTGTTGCATTGGAATCAGCTTTGGACCTATCATTAAAATTTTTGTCATATTAGAAAGAGCATCATAGAAGACCACATCTGATGAGCCAGAATTAGCCGTAAAGGTAGTAGGAGCAGTGTATGTGTGAGGGAGTGTTCAAGAAAATAAGCACATGAGATGCCAAGATGAATACACAGGGAGTTACATGAGGGAGAATTGAATTGAAAGCTGTCAGGCTTCAGGTTCACCATGCAACAGGTGCACTGTGCTTTGCCAGACCAACTGTCACACAAATCCAAGACAATAAAATGCTAACAACCTTAATCACACAAACATAACAACAAGAAGGCCTTCACCCAAGGATCTGAGACCTCAGGCTGGCTCATAAGTGGTTAAAAGTTCAAATAAGTAGCTCAGAGCCTGTCCCATATGTGCTTTAAAAGTAATCAGTGGAATCTTAGAACCACTTCTAAAACTGATCGGGAGCCAATTAGGTGATGCTAAATTTGGGGTAATGTGGTTTCACTTATTTGAATGAGTGAGAATTTGAGCTGCTGCACATCAAGAAGGCGCATGTGTAAAAAGGGGATGCATAAGCATGACTTCATCATCACTTCACATTAGGCCATAATTTTTTTAACTCGAGTAGTTTTAACATACCAGCTCAGAGGCAGGGTGGCCATTAGGAATTTCGGGAAAATATGTTAATTTGCCCGAAGAGCCGGCTTGGCAACACACCCGCACCAACCATCAACGACAACATTTCTATGCATGGCTGCTTGCACCCAGGGCCACCATCACGACTATTCTCGGTCCAAATTGTGTTCCAAACAAGTCCATGCTTCAGATTGTTTCTATTTTCAAAATGAGACGTTCTACACTTGGTTGACTACATTGTATTATTTTATATTTCTGAATATTTCACTCATTTTCTTTTCTTAGGTGGAAAAAAAGCCTATATGGCAGTTGAAACGTAATTATGCGTAATACATTTCAACTGATCACCTTTCAGTTTGAACCTTTTCCAGGTTCCACACGGTAGTTCCCAAACAATAATTGTGGAGTGTATCAAACTAGTCCCTTAATGGCACCACCTCAATGATGACAGTTGTACTGCGAAAGGTGCTTGATGTCCTGGACTGTGGCATGAGCTACTTTGAGCTATTTTACACATGAGCGCGAGCGTTGCCTTCGCTGCAAAATCAAAAAGTGGCACGCACGTTTCCCCCTACATCAATCCAGCCTTGAAACAAACGAGACAGAACTTACCGTGTGTGCAATGCGATCACGTAGACCAAGACAGTCATAAAATAAAAGCGCCATCGTCCTCTCATCCTGGAAGCCTGCGAGAAACAGCGGGGGTGGGGGTGGGGGTGTCTTTTAAAAAATATGGGGGGGAAACATTCTCCATGACCGCAAACGCTCTATCACTTTTGCAGCCCAGCAACGCATGTGTGAAGATCCTTTGTGAAATCCTACATTTTTTGCTCACAATTTTGTTCTTTCGGCTAGATCCGAGCTGCATACCTGCAATGTGACAGGTGTCCGCTGTAGCTGCTTCGGTTGAGAAACTGGAGTAGGGGGGTGGGGGGGGGGCAAATGCCTAAACGCGCTGAAGACGACCACTCATCAGAAAAAAAAAGGAGTGTGCGCTCATGCTCACTGGAAATCCTCTCGGGTCGTCTTCACCAAACTGAGTGCAAGATGCATGAGCAGAGTGCTGAGCTCTTAATAAGTAGTGAGGAGAGCAGCTCCCGGGATCCTCGTCATCCTTGATGCACGAAACAATGGCTCGATAGGCTGCTCATTCCTTTTAATGCAGTTGAAGTGGAAGAAAAAATATTTATTTAAAGAACCGCAATCGTGCGCGCGCGCACACACACACACACACACACGCGCACACAAAAGCAGCCCTTAAAAGCAAAAAAAAAACACGCTATTCACATGATGGACAAAAAAAATGTTTCAATGTCACTTGGGAGCCTCTAAAATCTGATGCCAAGTTCCGGTTTATGAAAACATACAACAATTCCCAGTCAGCAAAGGCATCTGGCATAATGCATGTGGGCCGAACACGGCCCAGGAGTGGCAAAGGAGGCACTGGCTTGACTCTGGCAAACCAGAGGTGGGCCAGTTGTGGAGTGAAGTGCAGTCAAACCTCGGTTTTCGGACATCTCGGTTCTGGTACAATTCGGTTTTCGAACTAAAATTTCGAGTTTTTTATGCCTCGGATGACGAACAAATTTTGGTTCTCGGACTAACTGAGCGCACTTGAATGCGTCACTTCACTCCTCTCGGCTTCGCTACCTCGTCTAGCAACGCTACCTCGTGTAGCTTCGCGAGGTAGCGAAGCCGAGAGGAGGTAGCAAAGCCGAGAGGAGTGAAGTGACACTCCCTCATGTCGCGGCGCTCCCTTGTGTCGCGTCGCTACACAGGAAGTGACCATTGTGAGCAGACGTTTTTGTATTGTTCAATACTGAAGTCATTGTCTTTGGGCCTTCAAGATCAAAAAATTCCATCCCTGCCAACCTTGGTCCCCTTGCCCCCTATGTGAAATCCCATGCACGTAACCTGGGTATCATTTTGGACTCTCATCTCCACCTGGACAAGCAAATTTCATCTGTTGTAAAGACCAGTTTTTATCAATTAAGAATAATCTCCAAACTCAAATCTGTTCTATCATACAATGATCTGGAAAAAGTCATCCATGCCTTCATAACCTCCCGTCTAGACTATTGTAACTCCCTCTATCTTGGTCTCCCTCTGACACTGGTGCCACGGCTTCAGATGGTCCAAAATGCAGCAGCTAGGTTGCTCACCAACACAAAAAAGCATGAACACATCAAACCTGTCCTAGCCTCCTTGCACTGGCTTTCAGTCCAGTCACGAATACAATTTAAAACACTGCTGTTGGTTTTTAAAGCTCTTCATGGCCTGGCACCCACCTACATAGCTGATATCATTCACCCCCATGTAGCCCCCAGGTCCCTCAGATCCTCCAGCCAAGGCCTCCTCCATGTCCCACGGTCCCGGCTTAAACAAAAAGGTGATAGAGCCTTTTCTGTTGCTGGCCCTCAGCTATGGAACCAACTGCCACTTGATGTCAGAAATGCCCCCTCAATAACACTTTTCAAAACTAAGCTCAAGACGCACCTTTTTACATTGGCCTTCCCTGTGCCCTAATTGTCTTACCCTGCTGTCTGTAATTAAGTGTTGTGTTATTATCATCTTAGCTTAAATCACTGTGCTGTATGTGTATTTATTTACTTATCTATTCTATTTTTAACCTGTTTTAGCTTATGCACTATGTACAGCACTTTGGTCAGTGCAAGCTGTGGTTAAATGTGCTTTAAAAATAAACTTTACTTACTTACTTACTAATAAAAAAAAGCAGACGTGTTTGGTGCGACGCTTCTGTTAGGACTAGTGAAATCCCCCTCTTTTCATAATGGTTTGCCCTGGCAGCACGGAGGAGGGGGGGGGGGGGGCGTGCGTTTGTTTGCATTTTTCAATGCAGCCGCACATAATGAACACTCTGGTGTCCGGTGTCTCATTATTATGCAATAATCGTACAGAAACAGCTTGTGAGCAGACGAGTTTGTATTGTTCGATTAAGAATGTTTTTTTTTAAAAAGCAGACGTTTTTGGTGAGATCTACGTTATATTGGACTGTTATTTTTGCATCGTGTATCAGCCCCTAATCATGGCACCAAAGAAAGCAAGTGGAAGTGGTGAACCTGGTGAAGAAAAGAGGAAAATAGTGTGCAAAACTATAGAATTTAAGAAAGTTTGAATCGCAAAATATGAGTCAGGTGTGCGTGTGTCTGTGTTGGCGAAGGAGTTCGGGATGCCGAAATGCCCCGCCTACTGCCTGCTGACAGCTGGGAGTGGCGCAAGCCCCGCGACAGATAGAGAGAGAGCTGTTCCTTCAATTTTTATGTTACTATGTTAATGTTAAAATTGGTCATCTCCCATTACATTTGTACAGTTTATGGTGTGAAATTGTAAAAAAAAAAAGTGGTTTAAAAAAGTTGCTTTCTTGACTTGGAACGGATTAAAACATTTTACATTGATTTCAATGGGAAACATGGTTTCGGTTTCCGAACAATTCGGTTTCCGAACAGTCTTCTGGAACGGATTAAGTACGAAAACCGAGGTTTGACTGTATTTGGGCCAGAAATCAATTTACAACTCTGGCCTATATATGGCTTGCGGAGTATTGAGCCTCCCTTAATTGCAGTTTCAGATTCTTTTTTTTCTACACACAGCCTTGTTTTACAATTGCAGACCTATGCGGAATTCCATTCATCACACACACACACACACACGCACATGCAAAGGTGCGCGCGCGCACACGCACACACGTTTGCACACGCATATACTAATTCTTGTGCATGCTCGCTAGTGCGCACACACAAATTAAAGTGGTCAAGTAAGATTATGTTGAAGTCGACTGGCCGTCAGCGAAAGAAGGTACAAGTACAAATTTTGAATTTTCGTGTTTTTTGTTTTTTTTCCTCGTACGTACTTATATAACGGTCAAGTATTGCTACACTCCGATACAGTAGGTGGTGATGCACCGCAAACATTAGCTGCCACCCGCCAATTAAGAAGAAGAAGAAGCAAGAAGAACAGCGCTCACATCCTCGCGTGGTGGGACCGCCGGGGCCTGACGCGGCTAAATGTCAGCGCTCGCCCCGCCGGAATGGAGGGGAGTGGGAGTAGCCGCCCCACAACCCTCCTGAAACAATAATCAGGCACTTACTGGGTGTGAACCTCGCAAGGCACTAGCCCATTGACCAGGAGGAGGAGTACAGCGCTCGCAGTTATCGACGACACTCTTTACCCACAGTTGCCCATGCACGCTCCGGTGAGACATCCAGAAAAGACGTGGTGAATAAATTTATTTCATGCTTAGGTTAACATTTGTCCTTTGTGACAGCACACTGACAGTTACAATACGAAGACAATTCCGTCTAGAGTTTAGCCTGAATTTTGAAGGGCACTAAAAATGACGATTAGCATTAGCCCGAAATGGGTGGGGCGGGGGATTATGTGTTCCAAGCACAAATATTACTTAAAATATATAAAAATATATTGTGCTACAATTTAAGGGTTATTTACATGTATTTTTTTTCTAAATTGTCACCTGCTGTATCTAAATTGAGACTGAAGCGCGCAAATTTTGAAAATAAACCGCTCAGCTACGTCACAGGCAGGCTGAGCCTGAACGTGCTGTGTCACAGTTTCCGTGTGCATATGAGTTTCGTGAAAATGTAGGTAATTGAACAGTCAGAGGTGCTGCCAAAAAAAGTACCCTTTCTGCACTTTAATTCAATGGAATTAATTTTGATTCAGTTTGCTGCGATACAAATACTTGACCATAAAGTTAATTTAAAACTTACCTCAATTCAAAAACAAAATCTGACGTTGAAATGAAAAGTTTTGTAATTGTAAGACAGAATTAAATTTTCAGTGAGGATCAAATAGTTTCAAAGAAGAAAAATCCTTTCAAATTCAAATTGTACAATTCAGATTCAGTTATTCAATATGATTCAAAGTAAAATATACAAATCCATCCATTATCCGAGCCACTTAACTTCAATTCATGTAATTCAAATTCGGTATAAACTATTTAACAGTTATTCATGTTTAGTTTTTGGTGGCAAATATTCTGCCCCACAGTGTCACACCTAGTTTAAGAAATTTCAAGGGTTATTTTTACTGACCATTCATTGGTCATGACATGTAGAAATGTTTGTTTTCCTAACACACTGTCCATCCTTGTTTTCTTACAGTTCTTACAGCCGCTGTGAGACCTAACAGCCTAACATCTTGGGCCTCAGACCAGGAAATCGATGTCGCAATCAAAAGATGGTTACATCTGGCTCCCGATCGGGTGACAGGAAGGAGAGCATGAGAAGAAAAGAGGGCACGGAGAGCACAACAATTTTATGGATAGAAAAACGCCGTTCAAGAGCAAGCTGCATCCCAATTTGGACTTTGTGTTCACTGTTAAATAAAGAAAAGTGCATTTTTCCAGTGTATATGCAGTTATATGTGAGGTTCACTAATTATGACAATAAACATATTCTTATAACGGTCGTTTTTGAGACTTTAAAAAAAAATGTGGGTCAAATATGGCTCCTGAAAGATGTGGCTGAGTTAAGGTTGAATAAAGGCTGATATCTGGAACCTGTTCTGGCCCGGAGTCGGCCAGATATGGGCCAGATATGGTTATACAATGTGGCTCAGATCTGGGCCTAATGCGGCCCACATCATGGATGCCAGATGTGGTCCACTGCAGGACCGTCATTCATTGAGGTATGTGGGCCGAGTGTACGTGCCTTGTCTGCCTCAGAGCTGGGCCAGACCAATTTTGCTGACTGGGAATTAATAATGCTGCAATGAAATTAAAATACCGTATTTTCCGCACTAAAAGGCTCACTGGATTATGAGGCGCACCTTCAATGAATGGCCTATATTTAAATTGTTTTCATATATTGCACGCACTGGACTATAAGGCGCAATCTAAAATGCATCCACTAGATTGAGCTACAGGTACGTCTTTGTCCATCTCCATGCCTTCTCTTCTTCGGTTAGACTCGAGAGGCGTTCATGACCGCCTCCAAAAAAACGTAAATTAATGATTACTTCAATGAAAATACGAAAATTGAAAATACAGTACAGTAATGCATCCAAACAGAAAAGCACAAAATAAATTCTATAGCCCCCCCGACAGAATTTATTTGGGCATTTATTTGGGCATTTCCTTGAGCGTAGCTGCAACAGAAGGATCAGATGTCAGTAAATGTGCTCTTAGTTTTACTGTTTGGTGCCTACTACCATCTTTGTTACTGATGATTGCTTTATTGTTGTGTATATATGTTAGTTGCTCCATGTACACTACTTTGTATGCAGCAATGGCTGTTTGAAAGTGCTCTATAAACACAGTTGAGTTGAGTTGAATTGGAGGAGAGTGGACTGTCTCAGAAGTGTTTGTTATTTAGTCCTTTGTTGTGTACTGTTCACAAACGAGGAAATCACAAAATAAATTCTATAGTGGGGCTAGAGAATTTATTTTGTGATTTCCTCGCTTGATTTTCTGTTTTGATGCATTATTTTAAATTTTTGTAGTTTCATTTAAGGAATAATTAATTTACGATTTTCCAGGTGGTCATGAACTCCTCTCGAGTCGAACAGAAGAACAGAAGGCACGGAGACGGACAAAGACATTCCTGTATTTGTTGAGACTGTGAAAACCATGAATAAAGTGTGCATTAAAAAAACAAACGTAGCGGTCAGCTCGTGAAGCTGACACTGGGGCTGAGACACATTTCGACCGCTGCTCGTTCCCAAACGCACGGAATTACTCCGTCGTGGCACTCCATCGACCCTGACGCTTCATGCTTGACAACATTCGTTGGCTCTCCTGCAGCACTAAGGCATTTCTATCCTCCGCGCATTTTTCGGCGAAGGGCCCATCGAAAGCTTTTGAGGGAATTTCCCCGAGCTTGACGATTTGAAGAGGCATTCCCTCCCGGCACTGCCCCCAGAAGGATCGTGTCGTTAAGCGCTAGGTCGTTGACGAACACGACCCATATTCTGAGGGAGTTTTTCCTTTCCATTGACTTGGATTCCCTCTGTCTGACGGAGACTTGAACAGGTGCTGGTGAGTACAACGCTTTAATTGAATTGCTGCCACCTGACTGTGCATTCCTGGACTCCCCGAGGCCTTCAGACCACGGTGGAGGAACGGTGAGTATTTTTAAGAACAATTTCAAATGTAAACGGTGCATATTCATCACATTAATCACCAGCTTTGAAGCAACCTTCTTTGAAGTCGGTCGTGTTTTCCCGGTGCTCTGCGCTGTCAATTACCATCCTCCTAAATACAATAAAGACTTTTTAAGCGATTTTTCAACCCTTCTTGCGGAGTTATGATCATATCCTCCTAATGGGGGATTTTAATATCCATATGTGCTGTCCGGAAAAACCACAAGCAAAGGACTTCTTAAGAATTATCAACTCTTTTAATTTTGTGTAATATGTGACCAGCCCATCACATGAACGAGAACATATTTTAGACCTCGTCCTTGCTTATGGTCTACCGGTGTCAAACTTAGAAGTCTTTGAAAATGGGATTTCTGAAAACATGGCAGTTTTATTTGACGTAGTCTTGTCGCGTGCTGCTGTAAAATCTGCCGCTCCTGGTTGCAACTGCTGAATTTTTAACCGTCTCACTGCTCTCACTCAGACTTTATTCAGGCTCACCGTCACAACCCACGCGTACTATTTAAAACCATCGATTATGTATTAAAACCCCCTCGGCCTACTTGCTCGGATTCTTCATCCGAGATGTGCAACAGATTCCTTCAGTTTTTTATTGATAAGGTTTCTACAGCTAGGACTCCTGTTTCAAATACCACAGTTGACCCCTCTGTCCATCTTCCATGTTCAGCTGTGTTAAATTATTTTGAAGCTGTGTCCTTGACACTTTTAGAGGATGTTGTTCGCCAGACTAAGCCATCTGGCTCCCCCTGTGACTCTCTTCACCCGCATTTCTTTAAGGCAGTTCTCCTGAGTATTGGTACATTGGTCTTGGCCATTAGCAACAGCAGCCTCTCTTCTGGTATAGTTCCCCAACAGTTTAAACATGCTGTGGTCCAACCCTTGATCAAGAAACCTGGTCTTGATCAAGATGGGCTGTCAAATTCTAGGCCAATATCCCTAAGAGATAAGGTGAGAAGCTCGGTCATCCAAGAGGGGCTCAGAGTCGAGCCACTTCTCCATGTCGAGAGGAGCCAGATGAGGTGGCTTGGGCATCTGATGGATGCCTCCTGGACGCCTCCCTGGTGAGGTGTTCCGGGCATGTTCCACCGGCAGGAGGCCCCAGGGACAACCCAGGACACGCTGGAGAGACAATGCCTCCCAGCTGAGTATTTAGTGCCATTCTTAGTGTTTTATAGTTATTATTTTGTTTTATTATTATTATCATTTGTTTTATAGTTATTATTAATCGCTTCTTTTTGTGAAGGTTTTTGAAACATTCGGCAAGCCCCCTCGCTGGCCATCTATTTTCTATGTACATCACTTTGTATACAGTGGTGGTTGTTTTCAAGTGCTCTATAAATACAGTTGTGTTGAGGTGAGACAAGTTATAGTGTAAAATAAAACAAAATGGCAAGCACCAGCCCTGCTCTCACGTCTTCGTTTTCTACCAATCATCCAGAACCACAAATCAGATTCGAGATTGTTCTTGTTCTGGTTCTGACTGTGGAAGAATCTATTTAATCCTGATAACAATAGAACAAAAAAACTCAAATAAGATGTGCTTCTCTTGATAATAGTGCATGAATGCCGATATGGCCCTTTGTGCAGGTAAGATTTAACAGGGGTAAGATTTACAAGCGTCACCTATTACAAAATGCATTGCTCCCTTAAAATGACAAGAGGCTCAGGCACAATTGAAAGTCACACCAAAACTACAAATGAACATGAGATCCTGACATGCTATGTTTCAAAGCAACATATATCTTTAATATAAGAAACTGACCTCTTGAAGCAGCACAGTCTCCTGTTGGTACTGATGACTGTTATTACATTGGACAAGACATTTCCAAGCTGTGTTAGTACCAAGCTGTTGTCAACGGGTCACAGAGTGGATTCAGGCGTCAAACTGTAAGTGCTTTGTCACAAGTACAGTCACACCGACCTAAATAGGAACACGTAAAAGACAGAGCAGGCACATTTATGTGAGTGTGTGTGTACTTGTGTGAGGGTGACCTCACGGGTGCTTCTGACTACATAAGCAACACCTTTTCCTTCCAAAGACTCCTTGAACCTAAACATCCATCCAATACTATTAGAACCGATAGGCCAATTGTGTTACATTTGCTATTGACTGAAAGAAAATAATTGAGACGATAGATCAACAGTTCAAATTTCATTTCCGGCTGTTTACATCTGGACCTGATGCACAACATAAAAGACTGGATTGAACCACTGGATTGGCCCCCAGTTGGGGGTGTACGCCACCAGTCATCCGAGATCAACCCCAGCTCACTTTAGCCCTTGTGAGGATAAACAGTACAGACCATATGTATGGTTGGATGGATGGATGGATGGATACGTAACAAAACATGATTACCAAATTTATTGGTAAGGACACTCTTAATATCGATTTGCAAATCCCCACTTGCTTACAATATTTGCCTGTGGCCCACTGACATCACTACATTCTCTCTTCTTTTCCAAACCTTTACCATGGGTTCTGGCTGTTGTCTGTTTTGGATGGTTGCTCCCTTCAGTTTCTCGTCTGACAGCCAAAATGCATGCTCAATGGGTTTGAATTAGCTAATTTACTCATTTTAAAACGTTCTACTTCTGCTTGGTCCTATTTACACCTTGCTTCCTCATTCGGTGTCTGTTACATTCCGTAAGCCGTTGTTGTGCAATGGCTCGGATTGATTTTTCAACTTTGTCAGCTTCATAGATGCTTGTTTATCAGAATGTTTTTATTTCTACCGAGTATAAATGGAGTCTTCCTAGACCAGACAGAAATCGATAACTGAGTATTGCTTTGAGTTGTTACTGTTTGATCATCGACAAAACATGGCAATAAGTCCAACACTTGAAATAAGCGTTTTCGCACTGCATTTGTCAGACAAATTTTGCATTTTGTGTCTCATCAAATCACGATGAATAGCAAAACTGAAAATCTACTGCCAAAACATCCCAAAAAGCTTTGCTGGGCTGGACGCACGCTAGTCTTTCACATCACCTACTGCAGGTAATATTAGTGCTACATATGCAGCACTATGGCAAGCCATTTGAGCATTTATTCAATTGACACTGTCTTTTTCAGCACTAGTAGGAAACTCAGCCACACTGTGATGCACTTTGTCGTACTAATTGCATACTGACTCTTGACTAGTCATTCATTTTCAGCAACATGTTAACTTGTCAATCGTGGATTATTCTAACATGTGAACTAGTGACCTGTGATTTCCTGCACTAGTTAACTCGTGAGAGCTGAAATACTCACTAGTTTACTAGTGACGGATAAAACACTGGGTCGTTAACTAGTTTAAGCCATTTGAAGCCTTGATGTTATACTAGTGAGTGTCAAAAATGTTACTTGTTCACCAGTGATGCCCCAAATATACACTAGTTACACTAGTGCGATATTATGACTGAACTAGTTCCACTAGATAGGTCTAAAATGTTCACTAGTAGAACTATTGAATGCCAACCGGCTCAAACCAAGATGGCGCTGTTCTGCAGGCGACATGGAGGAAGACTCCTGCTGCTGCACTCTGTTTGGTTGTTTGTAGTGTGTTATGTTGTTTGGTGTTGCTCTGCACACTGGGCACAGCATCTAGAATGAAGTCACCAATTTTTGTATGCGTCACCGTTTTTTGTATATCATAAAATGTGTCCATTTATTTATATGTGAATTCTACTCTCCGTTCCTTTTCAAGAAAATGATCTGTGACCCTGTCATACCAACAAGGCGTCATTTCCAGGGACTTAACTAGTGTCCTCTCTATGGCCAGCACAGCTCGGTGTAAGACTTGAGCCGCTTTAAACAGGAGAAGCTCCTCTCTCCACCTGCAAAAGTAGCTCCAATCGTTGCCACTAATGACAGCAGTTTGTAGACGTGAGTCATTGCACTGATTGGTGATTAGCTCATTTTGCTGTCAATCAAAAATAAATTCCACCTCAGACAGATCATTCAATCATCATGCAGAAAAGCTGAGCGTCCGGGCCAGCCGATACACGCCCACTGTCCATAGACTCCCAGAGACGCTGAGCGTCCGATGGGCTGGACAAAACCAGCATTTATCCAGTGACTCATCTCGTTTCAATGCATTGGGACAACCTACACTGAACTCTCTAGACTCCCAGCGTCCGCGCATCGACGCTCAGCGTCCACAGTTTTGCAGCACAGTGAAGCTGTGGGAATGAATGAGAAGAGAGTCACACACAATTGTATGCACACACATATATTTGATCACTTATATTTTGACATTTCAGGGGAAGCTGAGCTTCCCTTGCAGTCTTAGAGCAATCGTCTCTGCTCCTGAGAGAGTTTACCAACATATTTGTGTGTGTCGTGTATGTGCCACCAAACGGGAATGCCGCAAAGGCAGCGAGACAGATCACGGACTGTATCCACCAGCATTTACGAGATAAACCTGACACCCCCATGTTAATCCTAGAGGATGTAAATCACTATAATCTGGACAAATCACTGCCTGGCTTTCATCAGTATGTTAAATGTGGCACGAGAAATAACAATATTCTTGATAAATGCTATGGAAATATTAAGGATGCGTATACTGCTAGAGCCCTGCGTCCCCTTGGAAGCTCAGACCATAAGGCCATATAACCGTATTTTCTGGACTCTAAGTCACTCCTGAGTATAAATCGCACCAGCCATAAAATGCACAAAAAAGAACAAAAAAACATACATAAGTCGCACTGGAGTATAAATCGCATTTTGGGGGGAAATTTAATTGATAAAATCCAACACCAAGAACATACATGCCATCTTGAAAGGCAATTTAAAATTAAAATAAAATAGAAAACAACACGCTGAATAAGTGTAGACATGCTAACCTTACATGACGCATAAACAACAAACTGAGAACGTGCCTGGTTAGTTCAAGTAACATATTAAGAGTTATTCAGATAGGGTAGGCCAATCGCAGGGTACACAGAGGCGAACAACCATCCACGCACACACTCACACCAAGGGACAATTTAGAGTGTTCAATCAGCCTGCTATGCATGTTTTTGGAATGTGGGAGGAAACCGGAGTACCCGGAGAAAACCCACGCAGGCCTGGGGAACATGCAAACTCCACACAGGGAGGCCGGAGCTGGAATCGAACCCGGTACCTCTGCACTGTGAAGCCGACGTGCTAACCAGTGAACTACTGGGCCCTAGTCCTTAAATACAGAGTCATATAATAGATTGGCAGCACGTGTGCAACACAGTCCGCTCATGCCACCTGCTGGCCAGACCAAAAGCAGAACCATAACACTGAGCCGCAACCGTCGCCACCTGCTATGCGTGCCTGCTTCTTCTGAAGATACTCCACCCACACAGCTTCAACATCCTCAGCCGGAAGCTACTGTCCAATGGGCTGAAACCCCACCGGACACCCTGGCAACTCCCAAAACGTGCTTGCCTCAAACACAAGATGGACAGCTATTCATGCCGTCTGGCAGGATGAGTAGACCAGCGGGCAGACTGAATCTGTAAGGGTGTATGAAGAACGCTGCCCAAACAGATCAAAATGTTTTGTGGGGAAAAAAAATTATAATAAAATAAAATAGCTGTTAAAGATGTTGAAAAAAGTGAAAGTAATCACTAGCTGATTGTGTTGCTGTTTAAATTTTCAAAAAGTTAAGATATTTTTGTCGTGAGAAAAGTAATTTTGTGTTGTTCTGAAATGTTATGAATGAAACAAAAAAAGGGGGTGATGTCATATAAGGACTATATGCATTGAACTACACGACAACAGTTCGACATGCCGCAAAGAGCTGCTATCGGGTTACTATACCAACCGACCTCGTGCATGCCAAGAAAAAGAGCAAGAACATGTCAATGTTACTGTTACGCTGACCTGTACACTTCCCAAGTGACAAGTAAAGCACCTCTGTTAGGCGCAACTCTCTGAGTGGACATTTTCAATCACATTAACTAGTCTCTTATGATTTCCTGCACTAGTTAACTAGTGGGAGCTGAAATATCCACTAGTTAACTAGTGGTGGATAAAATATTGACCAGTTAACTAGTTTAAGCTCCTAAAAGCTTTGACATCTAACTAGTGAGTCTAAAACCGTTACTTGTTAACCAGTACTAGTTCAGTCAAAATGTCGCACTAGTGGAACTACTGGATGTCAACCTACTCACTCTTCAACGAGCTAAATGGTCTTTTGATTTAACTTGTTAACTAGTGATGGTGAAATGTTCACTAGTAGAACAAGTGAAAACGCCAATTGCTCACTGGTAACACTAGTTACGCCAAATGCTAATCAGGATGCAGGAAAGTGCCAGAAATGAACACCTCCTATTGGCTCTCTGATAAGAGCTCCACCCAGCAAAAATTAACCCCGTAAAGCCTGATTCTGAGCTTGCACAATTATTTACTGACCATTGCATACTTTCTATGCAGAAGGAATCAAGCAATTGTTATCAGTGAATGTATCTCTAGTTCATTTTCACAAAAAGTATTAAAAAATAAATAAAATAAAGCAGGTAAATCTTTCACCTACGGTGGCGTGTGACCTGCGTCGCCGTAAATTGTTAGCTCTCAGCAGTCTGCAATTGCAGCTTGTGATCAGAGCTGTTGCAAGATGTCTTTTATCGTTATCATTATTCTCATTCAGAGTTTATTTCATGTACAATTCACCGGGGGCACTGGCAAAGGATAGGAATCTCGAGGGCCGAGGGAAGCACTTTAAAACTCTACGTGTGAGCTACGACAGCTAACCGGCTGCAAAAGTGCGTCGCATGCCTCCGTGTCAGGCTGTTGCTCATAATGGTGCAGCCATCTCGTTACCTCTGCGTCCCGCGTTCTAGATGCATAATTTTCCCGCCAAACGCACAGTTCCAAATAATGTGCGTTTTTGGGATGCAAGGAAATTTCTCAGTCAAAAAAACTATGGTAAATCTTTTTTTCCAGCAACGATCTCAGTTTGACAATCGCCGCCATTGTTGTTTTGATCTCGCGTTAAGTAATCTCACGTGGCGAGATTTCCGTTCTCGCTAGACGGGATTGGCGATATTGGCCTTTACCTCATGGAAAGCAGACGATTGCCAAGTTGTGTAACGTTAAAGCAAGTGTTGCGAACAAGTGTTGCAAAAGTTTATTGCGGAGATCTCACAGAGGAAGCAGCTAAAAAAAAGCAACTTATCTTAAAGTTGGATCGTTTTTTTTGCGATGTTATTGAATTATTTAAATTTTTGCAGCATTTGTTTAAAAGAAATAAACCTATTATCAATATATATTGTTGTTTGTGTTATCATATGCAATTGAATGAGTAGACCATTTAAGAATTTGATATTTGGGACTCTAAAAAACCAATGGTACTCATACTTTTCTGATCAGTGAGTCCCTGGGACTTGCAGGGCTCAAACTGTTAAATTATCACTGACCGCGTGCAGAACAACACCAAACAAAACTTATGTAAAACATGTTTTTTTTAAATCCTCATCAATTTTTTTTTGACCAAATGAATGCACCATTTGAACTATTCCACCATTCTGAAAGCTAAAATTAAATAAATCAATAAACAATACATTCAAATTCAGTTCAGCAACATCAACTCAGGACCATAATACATAAAACACTTTGATCTCCAAAATAAAAATGAATAAAAGATATTGTGCTTTTTTTTAAACTCAAAATCGTCTAGATCACATGGATGGATGGATGGATGATTTCAAAACTGGTAATTCCTCAATTTGTTGTGATTAATATATTGTTTCATCATTGTATGTACGATATTTACTCCATGTATAGCACTTTGTATACAGCGATGGTTGTTTACAAAGGTGCTCGAAAGTACAGTTGACAGTAATAATATATAAACCTTGAATTACATTTCACCATCGTACCGGCCCACTGAGGGAAGATGTAACCCCAAAGCGGCCCGTGACAAAAATGAGATTGACACCCCAGGTCTCGATTTATTAGCAAAGTATTGCCAATCATTCAAAAATACATCCCCTTTCTCGTGTGCTAAAGGAGAACACAAATACCAGAAAAATAAGATCAGTGTGGCCTATAACAGGAAATGGGGGCACGCAATCATTGATATTCTCGCACGTTGACAGAAACACATCCTAAATGTGGTCGGTGTCTTGAAACTTCTTCCGCCGGCCGTTTGATGTTCCCAGTAACGAAAATTCTGATTCCATCGTGTCACCTTCCTCGGTGGATGTTCCTATCAAGATGACCTTTTTACAATGCACTGCAATCGGTGTGGTCAACAAATGTTTCCTTTTCATACTTCGAATCAGAACCAGGCCTGCTGGAACCACCAATTTGTGAGCCCGACGCATGCGTCGACGCATCGGTGTCGCTGTACCCATCACTAATTGTAAGCATGTCTCCAGCAAGGAGCCATCTTGGGGTTGACATATTACCGTAATGACCATACACAAGGTGCACCGGATTTTAAGGCGCTCGGTGAGCTTTTATGAAAATTGAAGACTTTTTGGTGAGCCCTATAGTGCGGAAAATACGGTAAGTTCAAATAAAATAATTGAGTCAACATGCTCATCAGACGCAATTTTACATCAGCAAGAAAATGACATCTCTCAACTCCCACTACATGTCAGTTCGAATGTGAGCCAGCTTCCTGAGACAACAAAGCTGTATTGAATGTACATGGGTCAACAAAGTGGAGAACTTTCTGTTGTTCTGATGGGAAGTGACTTTCAGGTCTCCGGGCGTGCGGTGCTTTATGAGCAAGGTAAAGTATTTGGCTGCCAAACAGAATTCAAAGCAACAAAGACAGCTGTGATTTGGATCTCTCAACCACTGGAAACTTGATTTTTATTTCATGTATTTTAAACATGCATAGGATGTGTCATTTGATAGTCAGTTCACTGATCACCTTAATTCTGTGTTTTCTGACATTTGGCTGGATGTGTGCACCGTACAGTTCGGAGAAAGGAGGTATTGATGCAAAATCAAGGAACGACACCGGGACACTAGACTGACAAGAGACAGTTAAGACATTTCTTCATTTCTTGGAGGTTCGAAATGAGCGCCTGCGGTGCATCACATGTGACCCAAAGCACATCTGAAGCGCAATGCTTTGCCACAGTGCAGGGGGATATTTAGTGCATACACGGTGATGAAATGTCTTTTTAAAGTTCACCGTAGTTTCATCTTATATGGTGCGTTACTTCGTTCTTTCTGTTCCCTCTGTTTCATCTATATTGACATCAGAAATGTGCTTAATGAATTTACAATTTTCATTTATCTTTGATGATGTTCTGGATTTTTCTTTAAGTTTTACAATCACATTTCTGTTTTCCGCCATTGGGTGAACTTGTTGGGGCTTCGCAGCGGGATTTTTTAACGTCAACATTCAGTGAAAGAAATACAATTAAGAGCAGTTCAACAAGTGCACCTGATGTTTTGTCAGTTAGGGCTGAGAACTTTTAAACATTGCCTGCAAGTTGAGGGTGTGCAGTTCGGCAGACACATTTCAGTGGTTTGTTTTTGGTACCCGAATTTTTTTTAATTCAACTGACTGACGCATGCGCAGGTGTTCTTGTACGAGTCAGTTCTTGAAAAGGTTCACCCCGTTGATAGCATCCATCCTTACTTGACTGTCTCTTCTTTGGAGGTGTGACGAGGATCAATATTTCTACAATTGTTCCATTATTTCAACTGGAGAAGTACCTGCATAAAAAAAAAAGAAAAAAGTTCAGGTCTGAACTGATCAACCATTACTTAGGCTGGCTTTACACAACATCTCCATCTTTCTGCTCTCAAGATGTACAATTCAGATACAGTCAAACCTCGGTTTTCATACTTAATCCGTTCCAGAAGACTGTTCAAAAACCGAATTGTTTGAAAACCGAAACCATCTTTCTCATTGGAATCAATGTAAAAAATTGTAGTCCGTTCCAAGTCAAGAAAACAACTTTTTTTAAACCACTTTTTTTTTTACTATTTACACCATAAACTGTACACATGTAATAGGAGAGCAGGTGATATGTAAAATACTGTACAAACAAACTGTAATATATTTTATTTTCACCAATTTTAACATTAACATATAACAAAAATTGAAGGAACATCTCTCTCTATCTGTCGTGGGGCGTGCGCCTATCCCAGCTGTCATGAGGCAGTAGGCGGGGCATTTCGGCATCCCGAACTCCTTCGCCAAGACAGACAAGGCACACCCGACTCATATTTCGCGATCAAATCTTTCTTAAATTATATAGTTTTGTGCACTATTTTCCTCTTTTCTTCACCAGGTATACCACTTGCACTTGCTTTCTTTGGTGCCATGATGAGGGGCTGATACACGATGCAAAAATAACAATCCGATATTACATAGTTCTCACCAAACACGTCTGCTTTAAAAAAAAAAAAATCTTTAATGAACAATGTCTGCTAAACAGCTTCCTTGTGTAGCGTACACAAGGAAGCTGTTTCTGTATGATTATTGCATAATAATGAGACACCGGATACCAGAGTGTTCATTATGTGCCGCTGTATTGAAAACTGCCGGCCGGAAACAAATGCAAGCACTTCTCCCGTGCTGCTGGAGCAAACCATTCTAAAAAGAGGGGGGTTTCACTCCCCTTACAGAAGCGTCTCACCAAACACGTCTGCTTTTTTTTTTTTATTAAACAATACAAACTCGTCTGCTCACAATGGACGCTACACGAGGAAGCGTTTCACCAAACACGTCTGCTTTTTAAAAAAAATCGATTGAACAATACAAAAACGTCTGCTCACAATGGACGCTACGTTGCTACACGCGGTAGCGTCGCTACACGAGGAAGCGAAGCCGAGAGGAGTGAAGTGACGCATTCAAGTGCGCTCAGTTAGTTCGAGAACCGAAATTTGTTCGTCATCCAAGACATAAAAAACCCGGAATTTTTGTTCGAAAACCGAATTGTACGAGAACCGAGACGTTCGAAAACCGAGGTTTGACTGTATGTGCTATGGCAGGAAAAAAAAGGAATGCGATATGATTCAAGCACAAGCAGGACTACTCCAAATGCGGACAAAAATTTGAAACAGTCAACCCTTGAATACTTGCGGGTCGGCACCCATGGAACTTTACATATTTTTTTTGTTAAATATAGATTTTGGGAGATCGGGGAGTACAAGTCCCCCCCAACTTCCCATGGAAAATGGACAGTGAATGGACATAATCTTTTTTTTTTTTTTTTAAATACATTTGGTTAGATTTTTTTTCCTCGTTTTTTCTTCCCCGCCAGATGCATTTCAATGGGTGTCATGTATACATGGATTTTCACTTGGTTCCTATCGCCCCCACTGTACGACTCTGATATGTGTCAATACCAGTGCAGGATCGAGACACAAATTGGATATACTCTGTTAATCTGAGTTGCCCATCACTGAACAACACCGATCGCAGATGATGTGTCGACCTATACAACACAAGTAAGCACATTTACGAAAAGAGATTCTGTAAATATAAACTACAGTGCAACCATAATCTAAATTTATCCCTGGTCCTATGTGACTTCACAATAGCAATGGTGAAAAATTGTGGCGCCCTCCCTCATTTAAATTTCCCAGGCCCTGGTTATGCGGTTATCAAAACCCTAAATTGTCCATCGTTGTGAATAGGAACCGCTTTCTTGATCCTCTCTTTTATGGTTGCTGTAAGTTAGCTTTTTCCTGTTTTTTTTTCTCTGGCATCACAGATGGAAAGAGCCAGGCCAAAGCTTATGTACAGGCAAACGTTTGCAGGAGCGCTGCAAAAGCAGCCTTATAACCGACTGGTATTGATGAATATATTGTAACGAATACATAATCAAATCGAGGAACGCAAAATCTTAGTGTAGATTTCAGCACCATGTTAAGACTAAGATGTCGATCAAAATGTGAAACTTGGAACTGAAATGAAAAATGAATGAATTGAAAATAGATTTTGAATAGCATGAGCAAACCTGTCCAAACCTTTGCCTTGTGAAACAACCAGTGAAGGAGGCCAATCTGCAGTGTTGGTTTACCTTATTAGCGGCCTCCAGTGACGAGATGAGTGTATTAAGTTCCTCTCTGTTCATCTCCATGGAAAAAGAGTTGAGGGTTCCGTTCTCTCTTACATCCAGACTAAGACTTAACAGAGGAGTCTGAAGAGCTGAAATCTTGTCACTGGACAGCGCCAACTAGAGGTACGGGGAGGGACAGGATTGCAAATAAAATCAACTGCTTGTTTCCATGACAACCATATATACAGTATTCATGATACCATTTCCAAACTTTGGGTCACGTCCAGGTTCTTATTGTGTCACAAAATGTCTGTAATCTTGCTATCATAGCTTTGGTTGACCCTTTTGTCCATCCATCCATCCTTTTTCCAGTCCGGTTGATCCTCACAAGGGTCGCGGTGGGTGTTCGAGTCTATCCCAGCCGTCTTCAGGCAGTAGGCGGGGGACACCCTGAACCGGTTGCCAGCCAATCGCAGGGCACACAGAGACGAACAACCATCCACGCTCACACTGACACCTAGGGACAATTTGGAGTGTTCAATCAGCCTGCCATGCATATTTTTAGAATGTGGGAGGAAACTGTGGATTACCCGGAGAAAACTCACGCAGGAACAGGGAGAACATGCAAACTCCACACAGGGAAGCTGGAGCCGGAATCGAACCCTACACCTCTGCACTGTGAGGTCGACGCAGCTAACCACCGGATCACCCTGACTCTTATGTATTTAAAGTATATTCTGTTTCGATGAGTGCCACACGGTGGGCCGAAACCCGGTTTGATGGTTTACTCTGGTTAATCAAAGTCAAGGTTTCTGCAAAAACTGTGCGTCACCGGTAATTAGCTTTTTTTTTTCTGGAAGCAATTTCGAAGCATGGCACGCCCTGCTGCAATATGAATGGTTATCTGCAAAGAAGTGACTGTCACGAACTCTACGAGCCGCCTCTTTGAAGTTAGGGTTAAGATGCCCGCCACATTTATTTTGTTCCCCTTCCCATCTGAGCAGAGTCAAAGTGTGAGAGGTCACACACACACACCCACTCAGAGGAGAGAGGAGATACGAGATTTAGCCACTGTGCTAACTTACTCTGGCATAATTACAAGCAATGGTCCATCTATAAATTTGTAAATTCCGCCCTTATTGTACTTCCTGAATGGAGCGGTTGGCATGGCACCTGCGGCGTCTTGTCGGTAGTGAGTATGAATCTACGTGTGTCAATGTAGACTTCAAACCACAGAAGAAACTGAGTGTGCACCTTCATTCACACAACTGAAACTGTGAGGGAAATGGGAATGGTGTTGTGTCCTCTTTGTAGAACAAACTGATACATGCAAACACCGCACAGGGAGGCCCGAACTGGAATCGAACCCTGCACCTCTGCACTGTGAGGTTGACGCGCTAACCAGTGGACCGCCGGGCCGCCACAAAAATGCTCAAAAAGACTAATTAAAAAAATGTACTGGTTGCTCTGCCGCGGGTAGATGAAAATGACAACATTTAGAGGCAGTCTGGAGGGCTGTGTATTATGACACATGCTAAAATACTCGCTACTCCAGTGAAGTAGCACAAATGTTTATGAATGCCTTTTTTGTTAAAATATTAATGTTTTTGATTGAAGAAATGCTCAGTTTAAACTGAAATGTATATTTGTGTTTGAAATTGCCGCATAGAAAATGCTTCGAGACAAGAAAATAGTTTGCTGCTATGCACCATATGAATTCAAAAAACACAAATTGTTGATTATGTAAAACCAAGCCAACCATTTCAAAACCAATAGGTTGTTGGTTATTTAGTGAAGTGTACTATTTTCACTTTTGCATTCATAATTGCTCTTTAAACGAGCAAAAATGAAATGTAACTTGGAATTTTCAGGAGGATACTCAAACACGAAAGGATGCAATAGCTATAGCCCGATAGCCCCGTGTTACATTGTCATTTTTTTATGAAGAAAACTCTTGTTTCAGGTCCTTGGGATTAACTGTGCAAAAAATAATTGCGCCTAAAATTACAAAATAGCACCTCAAATGAGGTTAACAAAACTGATCCTCAAAGAAAAAAGTTATTTTGAGCATTGGACGCATTTCTTTATGTACCAATTATCAATAGGTTGTTGAAAAATAAAACAGATTGTGTTCAATGGAAGAAAATGCTGTTTTTATTCAAGCAACTATTGAAATTTTTTTTTTACATGTTTTAACTTGAACGTTGATACTGCAATATTTTTGCTTACAGTTATGCCGAATTGACACATTATTGGCATGCATTTTTGCTTTTGTAAGCCACCTGCCATAGGTTACATAAAGTAAGCAGTAATTCTGTAACACGTCAAAGTACGTTTGTCAAACCTTTTGCATTAATAGAAAAAAGATTTGTATTTCAAGAGTGTTATGTTTCTAATCCAATATTACAGGTGTTTATTTATGTTCCTAATTGCAGGACAAATAAGAATGTAACAATGTTACAAAAACTTTGGATGCCGGACATATTTTTATGTTCATCCATCCATCCATCCATTTTCCGATCCGCTTTATCCTCACAAGGGACGCGGGGGCTGCTGGAGCCTCTCGCAGGGCATAAATAGACAAACAACCATCCGGACTCACACTCACACCACGGGACAATTTAGTATGTTCCATTAACCTGACATGCATGTTTTTGGAATGTGGGAGGAAACTGGAGTACCCGGAGAAAACCCATAGGGAGAACATGCAAACTCCACATAGGAGGCCGGAACCGGAATCGAACTCTGCACCGTGAGTTCGACGCCCTAACCACTGGTTCACCAGGCTGCCCTTTTACTTTCATAAATATGTAAAAAAAAAAAAATAGCACAAAGTCAACCCACATAGGGCGACAGACGGTATGTGACTGTATTTCTTGTTGACACAAAAAATAAAAATAAAAAAACTTTGGGTACTATTTACAGGACACAAAGACATATTGAACGAAGCAATGCGTTTATTCACCTTCAGCTGCCAGTCAAAGTCCTGTAACATAGCAGAGGAGATTGCGTGGGTTCTAGTCAACAGAGCATGGCAAATCTCTTCCCGTCGTGATCTCAGTACGTTGAGCACAGCCTCTGAGTGGCTGCTACTCAACTCGGACAGGCGAATCAGCACCTGAACACAACCAGGAGGAAACACTGGAAATCTGACTTGGAAATACAGGAGCTTCTCACCACCACAGTTCCTGTGTTGACTGTCCCTTAATGTGCTCTCACCTCCTTGTCAGAGCTGTTGTTCCCTACCGACAGCCGGAAGAGCGCTGTCAAAGAGTTGGTAATCTCCAGCCACTCCTCCAGGCTCCAGGTGGCATTGTAGTCCCCTCTGCGAGGAGGTTCTCGGCCACAAAGTCCATCCACTACCCTGTGACAAAGCTGCAGACGCGCAGGACTGTGTCAAGGTTGAAAGTGTGAAACAGCAGCTCAGGCTTGTTAAGTACATCATTTTCATTCTTTGAGTGGGGAGGGAGAAAGAGGGAACTTTCACATGATGACCTGAACAAAAATTTGATAGCAATAAGTAAAAGTCTGGATGCTCTCAGATATTCATGATATATTAAACGAAAGCTTACATTTGCAAATAAAACATGGCTGCCATTCACTGGTTGACCAGTGTTGAGGGATGCAAAAAACAAACAAACAAACAAAAAACATAATTGAGTACGCACCACATTGGGTGACATTTTTAATTAAGGAACTAATACAGTATTTTTTCAAAGTTTCACACATATTTATATTCCCCTCCGCACATCAAAATAAAAGTAGCGCATACTTGACGTTTTAGTTTGACTTCCTAAAGCTGCAGAAACTGTGGAAAGACCGGATGTGGCCCACATGTCTTAGTTTGTCCAGATACGTTGTCAATCTTTACATTCATCCTTGAGGTCAGTGGGTTCGGAAACAATGAGCACCACCAGGAAAAAAACTGAGCACCAAACAACAAACTCTGGCGCTCATTTGAGAACTACACCAAAATGTTTATGTGCAACTATTAACAATTATTCTTGCGTTCAGACGTGTGGATCAAACGCCTTTTTCTTCGGCAAACAAACCCAATTTGCAGTTAGCATTGCGCTGATCAACGTTCTATTCAGTTTAAAATGCATTCACGTGGTTTGATTGCTCAGAAAGCGTTCACCACGAACAATCTTTAAAGGTGTTGCTGTCCACATAAATAAGACACATATTTGCACTTACTTTAAGGCACTCCGTCGGGGACAAGCTGTTTAGTTGGACCACCATAATTTTTCCAGTTCCGCTTCTTTTTCGTCAGCTGACAGCGATAGTCACGTGACTGCGTCATGAGGCATTGACATGCATTGTGTATAAATGAAAATCAATATACAGTAATCAACGACTAGTTTTTTTGTTTCATCTCACCACACATTATTATTATTAATGCGTTCCTAGTCTTGAGTGGGCACGACAAATATTAGCGCGATAATATATTTTAAACCCCAACCACGACGTCAAAAGATAATACGGAATGAAATGTTAATATCACTTTCATCCCATCCTTTAAATATTTTATTGTAATTATAGATTTAGAAACGCAAGCTTCGATAACGGGATGTTGCGACACTTCCCTTGGAAGGAAGCGGAAGGGGAACAGATTGTGTGTGAGAGGATAATACATTGCTGCCGGTGTGTTGAGTTCTACTGCTCGGTTTTTGTTTGTTTGTTTTTTTAGAAATAAACAAGTCCTGTAATGGTACCGATGAAGTGAACTAACTGAGGTGCCCACTGTGAATCAAACCGCCAATTCCTCATTTGGACATTAAAAACAGGGTAAGTCTATCATGGGATGACAGCCGGTCCTTTAGTGTGTGTGGGTGTGCGCGCGCGCGTGCGTGGTTGTTTCATTGTGATGCAATAAGTACACACGCAAATGAACTGGCCCAGTCGGAGCAGGGCCAGTTCTCATTTGCACACTTACTAACAACAGTGCGGACAGCCAGCCCCAAAAATTGGATTTGAAGTAGAATCAGACAGTTCTCAGATATGCCTGTTGCCTGCAAGAACCCAAATGTTCTCAGTCTGCAGCAAAAGTAAAGAAAGTGGTTCACTATATTTTTCAGACCATAAAGTGAACTGAAAATCATTTAGTTTCTGAAAAATCAACAGTGGGCTTTGAACTTCGGTGTGCCTTCTGTACGCATGTCTACTTTTCAGTTTGTTGTCTTTAATTCAAATTCATTCATTTTTACTTTCATGCATCTAATCACAAGCAGCCTTCCATGTTTTCATCAATACCGGACGTAGAACTACTTCCTGCCTCTGGTTCGAAGAATGATTAGAAATGGGCTACTAGCTTAATGCTTTGGTCAGATAGAATGCAATATCTTAGTTCAGAAAGGAAACCACTAGGGAGGGAGAGGGAAAAAAAATCATCCACATTTAATCGCTAGGATGTTTTTATTATACCGGAATAAAAACGACTTCCTCCTTCCATGTTTTAGAATCCTCTACTAATCTAATGCTGCGGTCACATCGAACACAAGCTGAATGTATCTGGCGGCGCGTTTCTAAAGTTATAATGTAGGACAGGGGTGTCAAACTCAGGTCCTGGAGGGCCGCTGTCCTGCATGTTTTCCAAGTCTCCCTGTTGCAACACACCTGATTCAAATGATCAGATCATCAGCAAGCTCTGCGGAAGCCTCACATTGAACCTGCTCATTTGAATCAGCTGTGTTGCAACGGGGAGACGTGGAAAACATGCAGGACAGCGGCCCTCCAGGAACTGAGTTCGACACCCCTGATGTAGGACCTGCAAGTTAATTGACACAGTCAGCTTGCAGTTGCCACTGGGACTGACCAAAAAAGGTTTGATAATGGTCAGTGCATTGACTTGTTGACGGCAGTTTATCTGTCACCCAATATAGCGTTTAGCATTAGTCAAAGTAATAACACAACCGCCGGTCACCAGATTGACAAGCAATGTTCAAACTTTTTTTTTCTCATTGTCGGAGACTCCCCTCCTCTTCTCCACTCAAAGCAAGCCCCCTGTTGTTCCATTACCAACAAAAGGAAGTGAAACATACACTTCCCGATTTTCGCAGAATAGGGTAATAGCGCTGAATCTATCGAATAAACACACTACGTACTTGTGAACTATTTAACAAACAATAATCCGCCTTCAACCCCGTGCACCTTTTGTATGAAAATGTTTTAAAATAAACCAGTTCTTTGATATTCGGCTAAATAATATGGTGTGCCTAATGGTCCAAAAATATGGTGTGCTGTTTATACAATGCAAGTGTAATATTTCTGCATAAAGTAGTTGGATCACAATCATAGATGAACAAATATGACAGTTTTTCTCTGCAGGATGAGGACCGAATGGATGTCTTCAGTGGATTACATTGGAACACAACACAGTTAAGAACAAGACCTTGCTACCAAGTTGCATAAATGGACAGACACGAATGGATGCGACGTCAATGTCGACAGCTGTTTGTGCGAGAAAGGGATCGAGGTGCCGTGCCAACCCAAAATTCAGAGGATTCTCACATCCCCCGACTGAAATTTAAAGCAAAAAGAAGAAAAATAAGTGTTGGGCATTGGCCCCATCAGCAAGAATACAGAGATGTTGCCCAAAGTTACAAGGGCAACATCATCCACACAACCAAGTACAGTTTGTTGACCTTCATCCCCATGAACCTGTTTCAGCAGTTTCACAGGTCAGATTTTTCCCGAAACTGTAACATATTTACAGTAACATAAACTGTAACATATTTTGTGTGCTGTAAACTGGAATCAAAAAGATTTTCAGTCTTACCTCTGTTGAAATCAATTCATTTTTCAAGAATGTCTTCCATTCCTTTTAAATGATCACTTACCGCAAATTAAATACTGTGCACTGCATCACTCGTCTTTCTATGGAAAATCACAAACTAAACTATTCCAGATTAATTTGCATGTAGGATTAAAGTAAGGGAGGTTTTAATTATTCTTGAGGAACTCTTCTGTATTTTGATTCCCGAGGGTGGTATCTAAGCAGCAAAGACTTTTGTGCACGGCCCGAATGCTGGATTTTCGTCAGGGTTCGTTCATGGTTGCAAAAGGTTCCAAAGACATTTGCAAAGTTATTCTTGTCACAAAGAAATTATGTTTGAAATTTTATGGTGACAAGAAAAATTGTTTGAGACAATTATAACTGTAAATGTTTGACCATTAAAACAGTTTGCAAATGTCTGGTGAACATCTTGCAATCTTGAACAAACACTGATGAAAAAAGAATATTCGTTTCATGACTACATGACTAATCACAACGACCTTGATAATCAAAATCAATGACAATTTAATAGGTGACACATTGTGTATTTATATATTTATTTATTTATTTAGCACGGGCGGCCCGGTAGTCCAGTGGTTAGCACGTCGGCTTCACAGTGCAGAGGTACCGGGTTCGATTCCAGCTCCGGCCTCCCTGTGTGGAGTTTGCATGTTCTCCCCGGGCCTGTGTGGGTTTTCTCCGGGTGCTCTGGTTTCCTCCCACATTCCAAAAACGTGCATGGCAGGCTGATTGGGCACTCTAAATTGTCCCTAGGTGTGAGTGTGGGCGAGGATGGTTGTTCGTCTCTGTGTGCTCTGCGATTGGCTGGCAACTGATTCAGGGTGGCCCCTGCCTACTGCCCAAAGACAGCTGGGATAGGCTCCAGCACCCCCCGCGACCCTAGTGAGGATCAAGCGGTTCGCAAAATAGATGGATGGATGGATTTATTTAGCACCTTGTTTTTCTCTTTTAACTACCTTGCGCTGCACTTCCTCCCAGTGGCTGTATGCCTGGCTGCAGCGCACATGTGCAGTCCTGGTAATTCGGGTCAACAGAAGCATTGTGGTTAATGTTGTGTCATAGCTAACTCGTGTTCGCAAAAAGTTCATAAATTTGAGTGAATTTCACCCAAAATTCTGAATACTATCCAAACCTCTCTCTCATGGCAGCACGTGGATGATAAACGAGCATCTAAAAAGGAAGCACGTTGTGGCTGATGCCTGATTTCATTTCTGCCATCGGGGACATCTTTGTGCCAGTGATCTCGCACACACAGATTACAGTGTGTGTTTGGCCCAATCCCAGTACCCACAACTGCACCCCTGTGCCCCTCAATTGCGCATTCAAGTTGAGGGTGCAAGTCTGTAGGGTTTCCCAATTCTGTGCTCTGTCTTCCCTTCCCCTTTGTGTCCTTGTTCCACACTTTGGCTGAGCCGGCATCCATAACCTCTCAGTTGAAGCATAGTCCCCAAAATTCATTGCGGATATGACCGAAATTGCAGGAAGCCAGCGACGTTCTTTGGAATTCCCGTGCCTGTCTCCAAGAAAAAGCTTTTCAAGCTCAATATTTTTTTTTTATCAGTTATTTGTGAGATTTCAGTCAGTGTTTTAAAGTCACCAACATATTGTGTCCTCGTGTAGTTGCCATACTTAGCAACCTTCTGGCCATTCGCCGCAGATCGTGGAGGCCTGAGTCCAAGTTTTTACTTTTCGACTTTGTGCTACTTAACTGCAATTTGATTTCATTTTACAGAGCAAAATTACCACCGTAACAACGTAGCTATGGACGCCGCCTTAACCATGCATGCCACCATTTTGGGTTTGCACTCATTGGGGTCGGTGGGCTGGGGACTCTGATTAAACCGATAGGTTTGGTCAGTTGTCAAAAATTGTTATATATGTTTGTGTGCATGTATGTGTTGGTATGTGTGTGTTAACACACGTGCACACACATACACAAATAAGTGGTGCGCTACCATGGTTTGGACTAACGAGTACTATCACGGAGAGGCAAGCGAGTACTAATACAGGTTTGGGGACAAGTGAGTACTTCCACGGGTGGAGACACATGACATGATAGGAGGAGCTTGAGGAAACACCCAAATTCCTACTGCCTTAGTGCAGCCCGAATAAATACTGGTAATTAATGAGCCAAAAAGAATTATGGCAAAGTTCCCTAACACACAAATGAATAGTGGACACGAATGGACTGTTATGGCGAGGAAGTAATTTGGCTGCACTAATCGAGAGGTAGTAGTGAGGTCGGTGTCCTGTGTTGTGTCATGACTGTTGTCGTGTTTGTCAACCGCAATCCCTTGTGTGTCCTCTGTACCACTGCCTCTCAACATAAATAAATATGATCTAACTTTGATTTTAATTTTGCTTTGCCCATTACTGCATGTAGGGCAGCCAACCTCTACTTCCTGTTCCTGATTTTGCTGAACTGGGTACCGGTGGTTGAAGCCTTTCAAAAGGAAATTACAATGATTCCTTTGCTGGTGGTTCTCACTGTCATCGCTGTCAAAGATGCCTTGGAAGACTACAGACGCTATCTCTCTGACAAAAAGATCAACAACAGAATAGTACAAGTGTATTGTGGGTAAGTGAATCTCTGCACTCCCCTGACTTGTATGTGGGCAACGGGGGATCGGTTACCACTCAATGCGGGCGTGAATGTTGCTATATGACTGACTGGTGACCAGTTCAGAGTGTAGTCTGCCTTCCACCCGAAGTCAGCCAGGGAAGGCTCCAGCGGCCCTCTTCAGGATAGTGATGAAGCCCCGTGAATGTATCGAGTCTTTTGGGCCAATGGCTTCGCCAAACGCCTGATCAGTCGAGGCCTCATTTAGCAGTGCTGACATCTGCTGGTCATTTGATGTAACGCATATGTTAGTAAATCTGTGCACAAAATAATGGAAGTTTTGTCCATTAAATATTGTCCGTATATTTGTCAGTTGTATGTTCAGTTACTTGATGTGCTTGTGTAACTGGGACACACATTGGATAGAGGGAATGGCGTATTTTATTGATTTTTGTTAAGGAATAAAATCATTTTGACTGTGTTGGGGCTCAGTCGATTCCTTTTTTTGGATATGATTTCCCCTGCCTTTGAGAAAACCCTCTCGCAGTGTTGGGAGATATCTGTTCCAAATGCTCCCAAACTAGTGAAGTCCTTCGCTTTTTGGGTGGCTCCGCCTCCATTCTCAAGCAGTCGAAGTAGCGCAGCAATGATCCAAGACTCACGTTAGACGGTCATGCGGGGGACTTTTCCTGGGTTTTCCGCGCCTATTTATGGGGCGCGAATCACGATGTGAGTCAGTCATGTGATCACTGAAAACGGGGCCTCGTTTACCTTCGATCACGTGATATGAGGAAAAAACGAGACGGGCCTCGATACGGGCTCCATTTAACCACGCCCCCTTTGTGCGGGGCATGACTCGCACATTTGTAACATCACTACTTCAGAGGGATCACACTCCTCAGCCTCCCTGGTAAGGTCTATTCAGGGGTGCTGGATAGGAGGGTCCGTCAGGTAGTCGAGCCTCAGATTGAGGAGGAGCAGTGTGGTTTTCGTCCCGGCCGTGGAACAGTGGACCAGCTCTACACCCTTAGCAGGGTCCTCGAGGGTATGTGGGAATTCGCCCACCCGGTCTACATGTGTTTTGTGGACGTGGAGAAGGCGTTTGACCGTGTCTCTCGGGGAGTTCTGAGAGGGGTGCTTCGGGAGTATGGGGTACCGAGCCCCTTGATACGGGCTGTTCGTTCCCTATACTGCCAATGTCAGAGTTTGGTTCGCATTGCCGGCAATAAGTCGGAATCGTTTCCAGTGAGGGTTGGACTGCCCTTTGTCGCCGATTCTGTTCATCACCTTTATGGACAGAATTTTTAGGCGCAGCCGAAGCGTTGAGGGGGTCTGTTTTGGTAGCCTCAGTATTGCATCTCTGCTTTTTGCAGATGATGTGGTACTGTTGGCTCCTTCAAGCAGGGCTCTCCAACTCTCACTGGAGCGTGAAGCGGTTGGGATGAAGATCAGCACCTCCAAATCTGAAACCATGGTCCTCAGTCGGAAAAGGGTGGAGTGCCCTCTCCAGGTCGGGGAGGAGATCTTGCCCGGGCATGTCCCACTGGCAGGAGACCCCGGGGACGACCCAGGACACGCTGGAGAGACTATGTCACCCAGCTGGCCTGGGAACGCCTCGGGATCCGCCAGGAAGAGCTCAAAGAAGTGGCTGGGGAGTTGGAAGTCTGGGCTTCCCTTCTAAAGCTGCTGCCCCTGCGACCCGACCCTGGATAAGCGGTGGAAAATGGATGGATGGATGGACTACTTCAGGATAAGCGGTGTTGAAAATTGATGGATGGATGGATGAATGGAATTGGGCCACACGGTGGACAACTGGTTCGTGCGTCGGCCTTATGAGTAATGGGGAATCAGGGTTCGATTCCGGAGAGGGAGCCTGTCATTGGAATGAACAAACTCTAAAGCAGTTGTTCTTAACCTTGTTAATGTCCCATTAACCCAATCAGTTCATATGCACATTCACCGAACCCCTCATTCGTGAAAAATAAAAATATGATTTAAGAAGTGTTCCTTCAGTTTTGAGTTGCTCAACTTGGCATGACAAATCATGCAGATAGGACGCTGAGTCCCATCACTTTCCGTGATGCATGTGAATCCATGTTGTAATTATTTGTCAGACCGCTTTTTTTTTTTGCACAACATGGTTAGAATGTTTTAAAAACAACGTTCTATCACGACAGTCACACGTTGACAACTGAGCAAACTAAATTTCCCACAGCACTGATTGGAAAAGCAATATAATGTGATCTGCAGCTGCTTGGCCATCACTGGCTGCAGATGATCACGTTACATTTCATGTCCAATCAGTGCTGCGGGAAATTTACTTCACGTCTTGACTGGTACTCGTAAGAGGGAGCACATAACCCCTACTCTGGGATCCCTTGGTCTTGTCCAGAGAAACTAAGACAACAAAAGTATTAATAAAAAATGATGAGATTAATTGATTAATTTAAGAAAGAAAACAAAACAAAACACGGAGGAACACCTTTCACAGATCTGTCAAGGGAGCCTTCTCCCTTTCCGCGTCTTGTGCTCTCATTTTACCTTGTTGGGAGTTGGTGAAGGCCAGCGCAATCAGCATTTTTGAGCAGCTACACAGAGTACAGACTAGTGCAACTTTGCTTATCAGCAAAATAACTGGTCAGCATTCAAAGGTACGGTCAGCATTCAATAGTACGAACAGTTACTTACATTTAGCGCTGTTGTATGTCAAATTGCCATTACAACTTCATTGGCTCCCTACACATTTTAGAGTTTTTTTAAATCAAATTATTTGTTTTCAAATCTTTAAACGACCTCGCGCCACCTAACTTCTTTGAGCTCATCCGCCCCTACACACCGCCTCAGGTCTGCGGACCAGACATTATTAGAAGTACCAAGAAAAACCAAGAAGTACCAAGAACTAAGCGGTGGCTCAGAGGGGATCCAGCCTTTTCCATTGCTGGTCCCTCTCTCTGGAATGACCTCCCACTAAACATTCGGCAAGCCCCCCCTTGTTTTATTGTTGTATATATGATAGTTGCTCCATGTACAGCACTTCGTATACAGCGATGGCTGTTTTAAAGTGCTCTCGAAATACAGTTGAGATGAATTGAGTTGAGAAATTGCCGATTGCGAACAGCAACTGTGATTACGATGCAGCTAAGAAAGTGCTACGGACACAAAGCAAAACAGACAAAGCAAACAAGCATGATTGAATCTAAACGATAACTCTACATATCTGACAAAGAAAAGCGGATGCGAACGTATGTTACCATTGGGGCTATGGCGATGACGAAGTGAGTGATTTTCTATCGAAACAAACTGTGATGCTGCTTTTTATATGTTGAGTGAACGGTCACCTGTCAGTGGCAACCCCACCCGTCTTAAAGCCCCAGGTCAATCCAACAATGGCCTCAACAAATCAGAACATTTCATCGACCACATTACATAATTGCATTTGATATAACATGGACCTTGGATTTGTTTGCACCTTTTTCAAGGTGTGGCAAACATTCCTGTCCTCTGGGGAATTCACCGTTCATTTGGTCTCCCCACCTGAATGGTTCAGCATGTGTTTTTATTGCAAGAGAAAGAGTTAGTGTTTTTTCATTTCTTTTTGAAATTGACTGTATTAAGGAATGCTTTGTCAGTAGTTGCCTATAAAAGGGGTTGGACTATGTTGTTGATGATTTCATGATTTAAAAACTAATATTCATGTGTAGTGCGCTCTTTTGATGAGCCAACATTCATGACATCTTTGTTTTGACATTATATCAATAACAATATAAAAATTGCAAACTAAATCACTTAAAATTGAATCCGATTTCTAACCTTCATTGATTCTTTTTATTCTTAAAACAGCAAGCAGAACGCCTACATTGGTAAACGCTGGAAAGATGTTCAAGTGGGAGACTTTGTTCGCCTGTCCTGCAATGATGTCATCCCAGCTGACATTTTGCTCCTGTATTCCTCCGATCCTCACGGCATATGTTACATTGAGACTGCCAACCTGGATGGGGAAACCAACCTGAAGCAGAGACAGATGGTGTCAGGGCTTCCACTGCAGGTACAGGAAAATGGAATTTCTCATTTCATTGGAGGCATTTTTTTTTTTTTTTTTACATTGTTTAGTATAAATAGCCTCATTTCATTTTAACCATTCATTATCTGTGCCGCTTATTCCCACGAGGGTCAATAAAAAATTAAAATAAAACAGACAGGCAATAACGCCGGTAATTCTGGGACCCAGATAATAAACATTTGACAATGGATAGTAATGTTATCCCAGACTCCGCATATAACTTTTTTGGGTCATCACAGGATTAAAAGTTGTAAAATACTCAGCTCAATTTAACATTATTCATAGAACACTTTTATAACAGTGACAGCTAACAAAGTGCTGCACATAACATCAAATGGACAAGAAACACTTAAAATACGAGGAATAATAAAAATAACAACAGCTGCGAGCAGCTATAAATGGCCCGCCCATCCCTGGCCATGTTGTGATCCTGGCACATTGGAATTGGCATTTTTTGAATCTGAAGTACATCATCTTAAAAGCTACTTTGGTCAAATATGCAATCTGTAAAATGGCAAAAATGAGGCAAACTTTGAAAGGAAATTAAAAATGGCTAACTTCCTGTTAAATTTAAAGAAGGGCTCCAGAGGCTTTCTGTAGGTCTTGGGCTGTTACATATGCCTCCGACTTTTGGTTGATCTTGATGGAACATTTAACCAGGGCTGCTTTGCGAAAAATTTGTAAAGGCTTGGCTTTTTATTCATTTTTTTCACAATAAAAAAAAAGCAATCAAATAGTGCTTAATTTGCTAAGCATGATGTGCATGCCAAGTTTCATATGTCAAGTTTCATATGAATATTAAGGCCAACAAAATCAGCGTCATTTTTCATGTTTTGTTTTTCAGAATCCAGGCATTCAATACCTGGGACGTCATTATGTATTTAAATTTCTGCTTAACGTGGTATGCGAAAGAAGGGTTTCAAAATTATTGGCACTGATTTAACAAACATGTTGCCATGGCAGGAGTGTTGGATGAAATCAAAAGCTTTGCTTTTAGTTTCGAATTTGAACACTTTCAGATGAAGCATCCATAGTTTCAAGACAACGTGACAACATTTGTTGGAGTTCTTTAAATTGAGTACTTTATAAAAGCCAAATTTGAAAGACAATTAAAACATGGTGGTCTTCCCCAAGACGTTGCCCTTGTGGCTCCCTGGAGTTTTTTCAAAAATGTGAAAATGGGAAAAGATGGGGGAGGGAAATATATTTTTTGTTTTAATATGGTTTCTGTAGGAGGAAAACATTACACAAGCATACTTAATGTTTTCTAATGCTGCAAATATGTGTAGAATAAATATTAAATTTCAACATTTATGTCAATGACGATTTGCGTCACAGCCTGGGACACACGTTTCTATTAGCAGGGTGGGATGTCCGTCAGGTGGCTGTTGTAAAAATACAACAAAAAAAAAAATACTGTTTCATGTACAATACACCGAGGGTACTGGAAAAGAATGGGAATGTGGAGGGCCGAGATAAGCTTTTTTAAATGGCACACATGAGCTATGAAGGCTAACACTCGTAACAGTAATATATATATATATACATACATACATACACACAGTTGGTAAGGCACCGGTTTGGCGTACGGGAGGTGGGGGTTCGAATCCCGCTTGGGGCAAAAAATGAGCACATAACACCATCCAGTGTGGGTCCTTGGGCAAGACCCTTCATGCTAATGTCTACCTCATACAATGGTGAGAGACAATAAATTGAATGACATGCCGGCTCAGACGTCGCCCGGCCAAACAAGGTCTGTGTCAGGTGCTGGGGAACCAGAGCACCTAGATGAAAAATGGGCTACTGGAACAAAGCGGAGATGGGTGAGATGCGATAACATGGCTCTGTTGGAATGCTACTACTCAAACAACCCTAGTCAGAGGGGTTACATGCAGAGAATGCGGGCTGAATGGTTATTTCGAAACCCACAGTCATGGTTGACCACGAAACAACTAGTAGCTCAGTGTTCCAACATCCACAAACGGCAATTGCTGTCACAACTTGAGATTGATGAGGTACAACGCAGGTCCCATGGTGGAGGGCCCCAGACTGCCAGATCAGAGGAGGTCATACCAGAGATTGGGAGGCAAGCCCCAATAAATGCAGATGATGATGAGATTGGGAGGCCAGCCCCATTGAATGAAATGCTGAGCAAGGCAGCAACTGACCTGAAAGCTAAGATCATGGCGAGAATCAAAGCTGGGCAACCTAGAACCCGATTACAACGGCTATGTGAAGTACCACCTGAAGGTCTCATAGAAAGTGTGAATGCAGCACTGAGGGCAATTCCTACCATAACGATCACAGAAACCAATGAGCTGATATACGCTTCAGCATCAGTGATCCTAGATCTATAAGAACAACCATGGCAGCCATAAGACACCATGTTACCCACCATGGAAAAGACGGTTGGAGGCTAAGATCAAGGCGGCTCAGAAAGATGTGAGTCAATTGACGGAGGCCCAGAGAGGTGTGATGAAAAGGCCGATACCTGAGAGGTACATCCAGATGACCATACCTGAAGCACTCGAAACTGCCAAACAAAGGCTCCAAGCCTTGGCCAGTCGCCTTAAGAGGTACACGAAAGAGAATGAGGCCAGACGAATAAACAGGCTGTTCGCAACACAACCTGCGGAAGTGTACGCACAGTGCCAGGGTCCTAACAGCAGAGCTGAACCACCAAGACTGGAAACTGAAAGGTACTGGAAAGGCATATGGGAGAAGGAGGTTGCACATAACAGCAGTGCACAATGGCTGGTGACCCTGAGAGAGGAGCACAGCAACCTCCCTGAACAGAACCCAGTTACCATAACAGCGGCAGACATACAGGAACGAGTCTCAGATATGAAAAACTGGACAGCACCAGGCCCGGACATGGTCCACACCTACTGGCTAAAGAAACTAACAGCACTCCATGAGCGCCTAGCAGCACAAATGAACCAGTTGCTGAGGGATGGGACTCACCCAGGATGGCTAACCGAAGGGAGAACCATCCTTATCATAAAGGATCCCTCAAAGGGTGCAATCCCATCCAACTATCGGCCAATAACCTGTCTCTCCACAACATGGAAGCTCATGTCAGGCATCATTGCGGCTAAGATAAGTGGACACATGGATCAGTACATGAGCGAAGCACAGAAGGGCATTGGTAGAGATACCAGAGGTTGACAGAACAGTCGCACAAGACTGTAGGTCCCGACAGACCAACCAGTGCACAGCCTGGATTGATTACAAGAAAGCCTACGGCTCGATGCCACATCCATGAATCACTGAATGCTTGGAGTTGTATAAGGTGAGCAGGACCCTAAGAGCCTTTGTTGCGAACTCGATGAGGATGTGGAAAATCACACTTGAAACCAATGGCAAGCCACTTACCCAAGTGTCCATCAAATGTGGCATATACCAAGGTGATGCACTCTCCCCACTGCTGTTCTGCATAGGACTGAACCCCCTAAGCCAAGTAATCACCAAGACAGGTTATGGATACCGCCTCAGATTGTCACGTTGTAAGGTGATGGTGGACCCCAAAAAGCAGGCAAGAGGGAGCAGCAGGGTGTAGTTGAAAGATTGTATTGATAAAACACAGAGAAAACTAAATCCTAAACAAACAAAGTCCTAAAAAACAAAAATAATCCAAAGTAGCAAACAAAACCCAGGCTGTAGCTAAAACTAACAGTCAACAGAACATGATTGAGAACATGACAGCTACAGCAAACAAACAGACAGACATGACAGCAACAAAGAAACAATGACTCGACACTGAGTGGTCGTGCCGTAGCAACAGAAACATGACAGTACCCCTCCCTCAAGGGACGGATCCCAGACGTCCCAAAGGCTTGCCTCGCTGGGGAACAGGAACGAAAAGCGACGGCAACCCTTGCCTCGCCGGGAAACATGAACAAAAAGCGACAGCAACCCTTGCCTCGCCAAGGAACAGGAACGGAGGGCAGCGGCAACCCTTTGGCTGGGCTTGGCCTGACGTGGACGGAGCTCGGCGTGACGGGGAACATGAGACGGCCGGACGTGGACGGGGAACATGGGACGGCCACAATAACATGCGCCGCCTGAAGGGGAAACATGGGACGGCCGCATGACAAGCGCCGCCTAAAGGGGAAACATGGGACAGCCGCATGACCTGCACCGCCTGAAGAGGACACATGGGACGGCCGCATGGCATGCGCTGCCTGACGGGGAAAAGGGCGTCGGCCGCAGACGAGCTCCTCCAGGCACATGGTAGAATAGGGACCAGTCCTTTGTACCTGCGGGGTCTAGGTGGTCGGGTCATTCTGTCACGTTGCGAACTGTCACGATGCATGGTGGTGGATGTTGTAGGACCCCAAAAAAGCAGGCAGGAGGGAGGAGCAGGGTGTAGTTGAAAGATTGTATTGATAAAACACAGAAAACTAAATCCTAAACAAACAAAGTCCTGAAAAACAAAAAGAATCCAAAGTAGCAAACAAAACCCAGGCTGTAGCTAAAACTAACAGTCAACAGAACATGATCGAGAACATGACTGCTACAGCAAACAAACAGGCAGACAGACATGACAGCAACAATGACCCGACACTGAGTGGTCGTGCCGAGTCCTTTTAAAGCAGTAATTAGATAACGACCAACAGGTGTGCAGCTGCAGGGAGAGCCCTGCAGTGCCACCTGTTAGTCATAAACAGAAACATAACACAGATATGGAGCTACAATCAGTCACCTCCTCTGCATGGATGACATAAAGCTGTATGCTGAGAGCGAAAGGGACAGTAGTGCTTGTGGTGATCTGAGCACTAGGGGCAGTGACCCCCAAACTAGATGAGTGGTTGCAACAGATCCTGGGAACAACATCGGACATCTCAGTCCAGAAAAGAGCAGTGCTGGGAACAGCAAGGATACTGCGCAGAACCCTCAAGCTTCCTGGCCTCTGGTAGAGGACCCGAGCTGAATGGGGGATAGACACCACCCAAGGGGTGAGACAATTGTTGTATATCTCAACAATTTGGTACTCAATTGTTTTCAATGTACAGGGTTTCAACACTCAGATTCAAACATATTTACTGTATTTTGAAACAAATCATGAAAATATCTTGACAGGTTGTTTAAGATATACTTTTTTTAACGGGCTTACCCCCCTCAAGGGAGTGGAGTTTAACCCTGCGAGCTTCTACATACGTATTGAGTTTGAGAATCCCAACAATGACCTTGGCACGTTTCGAGGGTTTATGTAAGTACCATAATGCACTCTGGATTAATGACTGATTTTTTTTTATGTGATATTTCCTTGCATTAAATTACTGTATTTTCATTTTTCTCAGAGAGCACTATAGTGGGGCATGTGCTGGACTTGACAATAAGAATCTCCTGCTTAGAAGTTGTACCATTCGTAACACTGAGACTGTGGTTGGCATCGTGGTCTATGCGGGTAAGGTTATTAATATTAAAAAATAAGTAGTCTTATTGACTTACCACTTACAAATATGATTTTCTTTAGTGTCCCGTCTTTTCCACACAATAAGGCGCTTAGGAGTAAAAAGCAACTTCAATGAATGGCCTACTGTTTTCTTTTTAGGGTGCACCACATTATAAGGTACATAGAATAGAAGCTACAATAGTGGCTGTGGTTGTGTTATGCATCCACTAGATGGAGCTACGCTAAAGGGAAACATTATACTACAATAAATCCATCCATTTTCTGATCCGCTGATCCTGGGGCGTGCTGAAGCCTATCCCAGCTGTCTTCGGGCAGCCAATCGCAGGGCACACACAGACGAACAACCATCCGGGCTCTCATACACACATCTCGGGACAATTTAGACTCTAAATTGTCCCTAATTTTAGAATGTTCCGTCAACCTGCCACACATGTTTTTGGAATGTAGGAGGAAACCGGAGTACCCAGAGAAAACCCATGCAAGCACGAGGAGAACACGCAAACTCCACACAGGAAGGCCGGAGCCGGAATCAAACCTTGCACCTATGCACTGTGAGGTTGACGCGCTAACCAGACGACCACCGGGCCACAACAAAACAATACAATACAGCTTTATTTATAGAGAGCTTTCACAACTGCTACAGCTGTAACAAAGCGCTTTACAGAACATTAAAATACTACGTCGAAGAAATCAGAACATTTATCAAGCTATAAGGCGCATCGGATTTTGAGAAAATCAAATGCTTTTCGGTGCACCTTATTGTGCGGAAAATACGGTAATTTAAATGATTTTATAACAGCCCATACATACATATGGTATTGTATCCCATCAGAGGAAAGCCAGGGACACGATAGATTGATAGCAATTTACTGCCACATATCCAATAGTTGTTGTGCATAGAACGTAATTTTATTTGGATCGACTGATGAAATGGTATGGACTGGCGATAATCATTTTCAGGACTAGCTTATCTGCAGCTGTGTTGCGTCATCAGTATGAGGTAACAGTGAAAAGTGCTTTGAGTACCCAAGGTAGAAAAGCGCTCTTTAAGTGACAGACCATTTCCCAACCCCCCTCAGGAACCAAACATGCTTTGCTATTGTGTGACTTAGGACATGAGACCAAAGCCATGATGAACAACAGCGGGCCAAGGTATAAATGTAGCCATCTGGAAAAGGACTTAAACAATTACATCCTGTGGTGTGTGCTCTTGCTGGTCATGATGTGTCTCACTACAGCTATAGGTGTGTATTCGCAATGTCATGTACAAAAACAAGGTGTTCTTTGTTTTTTTGTTTTTTGTTGTTTTTTTTTTAAATATATTGTTGTCTCGTGAGTTTGCTATAAGCCAGTGTCTTCATGGAAAAACATCCATCCATCCATCCATCTTCTACCGCTTATCCGAGGTCGGGTCACGGGGCCAGCTGGGTGACATAGTCTCTCCAGCGTGTCCTGGGTCGTCCTCAGGGTCTCCTCCCGGTGGGACATGCCCGGAACACCTCACCAGGGAGGCGTTCAGGAGGCATCCTAATCAGATGCCCAAGCCACCTCATCTGGCTCCTCTCGATGTGGAGGAGAAGCGGCTCGACTCTGAGCACCTCCCGGATGACTGAGCTTCTCACCTTATCTCTAAGGGAGAGCCCGGACACCCTGCGGAGAAAACTCATTTCGGCCGCTTGTATCCGGGATCTCGTTCTTTCGGTCACGACCCATAGCTCGTGACCATAGATGAGGGTTGGAACGTAGATCGACCGGTAAATTGAGACAGACCGATACAACGTGCGCATCACAGCAGACGCTACACCAATCCACCTGTCGATCTCTCGCTCCCTCCTGCCCTCACTCGTGAACAAGACCCCAAGATACTTAAACTCCTCCACTTGGGGCAAGATCTCCTCCCCGACCCGGATGGGGCACTCCACCCTTTTCCGACTGAGGACCATGGTTTCAGATTTGGAGGTGCTGATTTTAATCCCAACCGCTTCACACGCGGCTGCGAAACGCTCCAGCGATAGTTGGAGAGCCCTGCTTGAAGGAGCCAATAGTACCACATCATGTGCAAAAAGCAGAGATGCAATACTGAGGCCACCAAAACGGACCCCCTCAACGACTCGGCTGTGCCTAGAAATTCTTTCCATAAAGGTTATGAACAGAATCGGCGAAAAAGGGCAGCCTTGGCGGAGTCCTACCCTCACTGGAAACTATTCCGACTTACTGCCGGCAATGCGAACCAAACTCTGACATCGGTGGTATAGAGACCGAACAGCCCGTATCAGGGGGTTCGGTACCCCATACCCACGAAGCACCCCCCACAGAACTCCCCGAGGGACACGGTCAAACGCCTTCTCCAAGTCCACAAAGCACATGTAGACTGGTTGGGCGAGTTCCCACATACCCTCGAGGACCCTGCTAAGGGTGCAGAGCTGGTCCACTGTTCCACGGCCGGGACGAAATCCACACTGCTCCTCCTCAATCTGAGACTCGACTTACTGACGGACCCTCCTCTCCAGCACCCCTGAATAGACCTTACCAGGGAGGCTGGGGAGTGTGATCCCTCTGTAGTTGGAACACACTTTTTAAACAGAGGGACCACCACCTCGGTCTGCCAATCCAGAGGCATTCTCCCCGATGACCACGCGATGTTGCAGAGGCGTGTCAACTAGGACAGCCCTACAACATCCAGAGCCTTGAGGAACTCCGGGCGGATCTCATCCACCCCTGGGGCCTTGCCACCGAGGAGCTTTTTAACCACATCGGTGACTTCGACCACAGAGATAGGAGAGCCCACCTCAGAGTCCCCAGACGCTGCTTCCTCCAAGGAAGGCATGCTGGTAGAGTTGAGGAGGTCTTCGAAGTACTCCGCCCACCGGCTCACAACGTCCCGAGTCGAGGTCAACAGCGCCCCATCCCCACTGTACACAGTGTTAGTGGTGCACTGTTTCCCCCTCCTGAGACGCCGGATGGTGGACCAGAATTTCCTCGAAGCCTTCCGGAAGTCGGCTTCCATGCCCTCACCGAACTCCTCCCACGCCCGAGTTTTTGCCTCGGCGACCACTGAAGCTGCATTATGCTTGGCCAGTCGATACCCGTCAGCTGCCTCTGTGGTCCCACAGGCCATAAAGGCCCGATAGGACTCCTTCTTCAGCTTGACGGCATCCCTTACTGCTGGTGTCCACCAGCGAGTACGAGGGTTGCCGCCATGACAGGCACCAACCACCTTACGGCCACAACTCAGATTGGCCGCCTCAACAATAGAGGCACGGAACATGGTCCACTCGGACTCAATGTCCCCCGCTTCCCCCGGGACATGGGAAAAGCTCTGTCGGAGGTGGGAGTTGAAACTCCTTCTGACAGGGGATTCCGCCAGACGCTCCCAACAAACCCTCACAATATGTTTGGGTCTGCCAGGTCGGATCGGCATCTTCCGCCACCATCGGAGCCTACTCACCGATCAGTTGACAGTCCGCCCCTCTCTTCACCCGAGTGTCCAAAACATGTGGCTGCAAATCCGATGATACAACCACAAAGTCAATCAACGAACTGCGGCCAAGGGTGTCCTGGTGCCAAGTGCACATATGGACACCCTTATGTTGAACAAGGTGTCCGTTATGGACAATCCGTGACAAGCACAGAAGTCCAGTAACAAAACACCACTCGAGTTCTGATTGGGGGGGCCGTTCCTCCAAATCACGCCCCTCCAGGTCTCACTGTCATTGCCCACGTGAGCATTGAAGTCCCCCAGCAGAACAAGGGAGTCCCCAGCAGGAGTACTCTCCAGCACACCCTCCAAGGACTCCAAAAAGGGTGGGTACGCTGAGCTGCTGTTGTGTGCGTACGCACAAACAACAATCAGGACCCGCCCCCCCACTTGAAGCTGGAGGGAGGCAACCCTCTCGTCTACCGGTGTGAACCGAGTATGCCCACACCAGCTCTGCGCCTCTCACCGCGGGCAACTCCAGAGTGGAAGAGAGTCCAACCCCTCTCGATAGAACTGGTACCAGAACCCAGGCTGTGTGTGGAGGTAAGTCCGACTATATCCAGTCGGAACTTCTCTACCTCGCACACCAGCTCGGGCTCCTTCCCTGCAAGAGAGGTGACATTCCATGTCCCTAGAGCTAGCTTCTGTAGCCGAGGATCGGACCGCCAGGGTCCCCTCCTTTGGCTGCCATCCAGCTCACACTGCACCCGACCCCTTTGGCCCCTCCCATGGGTGGTGAGCCCATGAGAAGGGCAAAACAATATTTGAAAATATCACATTACCTTATTAACATTGTTTAAAATTAGATCATAACAATGATTGCCCTCTTTAAGGAGACCTGTTGTGGTTGCAATTTGTTTTCAGGCCATGGACTCTGGTTGAAGCAATTCAAACATGCAGTCTTTTTGGTTGATGAAGATATGCCACCTGCCTTGGCTGGCTTTTATGTGTTTTGGACCATGATAATTGTGCTGCAAGTAAGTTGGTCAAATTGCATTTTCTTTATGTTCCCACCGTACCAAACTAAGTGCTTAACCAAAATTAACAGGCTGATTGTTGACGAAGCACATGCATTTCTTTCTACCTTATTCCTCTGTGCGATGTCACTAAACAATGTCATGTCATTAACAGGTGATGATTCCCATCTCTCTCTATGTGTCTATTGAGATTGTGAAGCTGGGTCAGATCTACTTCATTCAAAATGATCTTGACCTTTACAATGAGCATGCAGACTGCAGAATCCAGTGCCGTGCGCTAAACATCACTGAGAACCTCGGTCAGATCCGGTACTTGTTCTCTGATAAGACCGGAACTCTAACAGAAAACAACATGGTGTTTCGCCGCTGCAGTATTTATGGGATTGAATATCCTCATGTGGAAAATGGTAAATTCTCCTTTAAAAAATTTCTTTTACAACGACAAAAGGGTGGCACTCCTTAATTTGCATAATGTAAAATATGCAATTTGCTGCTGTTTTTAATTTCATAATATATTATTAATTTGATTAATTTTGTAATTGCTTATTTTTTGTGTTATTTCCCTTGTTGGTGGAGTCCTTTGAAGAATTTTTTTTTTATTTACTCTACTCTATATTTTTGTTACACAATGCATTGAAGGAAACCACCCACATGCAAGCATGCATGCAAGATGTCAAACATAATGGGGGGGGCAATGTATCCTACTATCGGCCAAATTTGGCAGTACACAGTTTCTGTAATTTCATTCAATATCCATATCACAATCAAAATTAACAAAAACCACATTGGTGGATAATAACTAGTCATTATTGTGAACACTGTACCCCAGTAACTGCCAGACCAAAAGTTAACTTAAAGAAAGGGGAACAAAAAGCTTCTTAAAAATGTTAGTTTTCTTTTGATTTTAGTTGAAAATGTTTCCTGTCAGTCAAAATAAACTTTCTTTAAAAAAAAAAAAAAGATGTTTTAAAGGAAAAGAGTTAGCCCTCTCTGAGCTCTCACCTTATCCTTGTGGAGGGAGTTGTGTGTCCTAATGATCCTAGGAAGCTTTCTGGGGCTTTATGCCCCTGGCAGGGTCAACCAAGGCAAACATGTCCTAGGTGAGGGACCAGTGCCAGGTGAAGTCGGCCAAAGTCAGGGACCTTGGCAGTACGATCCCCAGCTACAGAAACTTGGGGTGTTCACACATTTGCTCCGGTGCTGCTCCGATGTATTTTGTTGCGATATATTTTACACCGGAGCAAATTTTGTGGGGCGGTCACACGTACAAAGCCGCTGAGCGCGTTACAGCCCCACTTGCGGTCACACAGCAGTTTCAGCAGCGGTGCAAAACGATAGAAAACAAAGAGCTGTCGTGTTGGTTCTTTTTAAAACATACACAATTCATGCAACTGCTGCACAGGCACGTCCTTCTCCTTCTCGGTCTGCGTGCCATCTGCTCGAGAGGTGTTCAATGACCGCCCCCGAAAACGTAAATCAACGATGACCTCAATGACACTCAGAAAAGCAAACATATAATGCACCAAACAGAAAATCAAGAGAGGAAATCACAAAATATATTCTTGGGGGGGGGGGTGAACACACAACAAAGGAACAAACTACACAAACAACTCAGAGACAGTCCAGTCTCCTACAAAAGGAAATATGATGTTTGGGGGACTATCCAGCCCCCCCCCTCGCCAGAGCAGGCAAATGCTCGTTTGGGGTGCAGCGCTGATGTAAAATGGTACGTGTGAACGTTACAATTTGCTCCGGAGCAAACCACCTCCCTGAGGTGGTTTAAACATTTGCTACAGAGTAAGCTGTTTTCAGGGGCTACACCGCGCTGCTGGGGTAGCACCGGCGCAGCACCGAAGCAAATGTTGCCGTGTAAACACCCCTATTGTCTCTTGGGATGTGCAATGTCACCTCCCTGGCAATGAAGGCTCATGCATTGACTTTGTGTGTGATGTTTATCAGGTTGTAGACTGGAAATGTACGAGGCAAAGGAGAATGAAGCTGCTGGTTGCTCTGTAACTCTCAAATCTGCCTGCAGAGGTAAATCTCTGAGCTGTCGTTCCCTCAGCTGCAACCACAGCTCACTATCCCTTCACACACTCGCTGCTGAGTCTGAGGAAGATGGGCAACTGTCAAGTGACTTCCTTCCTCTGACCAGTGCCTTTTGCAGCCGAATGGTGAGTCATACATAGCCCTCCAAAACACGTTGTGCACTAGCCCATTTCATGCATGAAACAGAATGACCAGTTGTATTAGGATTTTTTCTGTAAACCTGTAAACCCAATCCTTTTATATCACATTTCTGTTTATTGTACAACCCAAGAAGCAATGGTTATTGGCGCGATTTCAATTAATCATCTTTTTCAATCATCTTGATAGTTCACCTTCTGTCGGTACAGAACATCTATTAATATTCTACTTTCATCCTATTGTTTGAAAACACTCAAAGGGATATGCTCCTTTTATTCCTCTTTTAGCAAAACGAGGAGCTAGTATTGACCCTCATGATTGAAGATTGCAAAGATGTACTGTAACCTTGTGTCCTTTTATTCAGGCAAAGGAGGTGATACCAGACCCAGACCTAGTGAATAAGTTGAGCAGGCTTTGCGCTCCGATGCTGCTTTCCGGGGATGTAACTTTTAAGACGACACCCAGTTCGGAACTCAACTATATTACAGACTTTTTCCTCGCATTGGCCATTTGCAACAATGTGGTGGTTTCATCACCCATGCAACCTCAACATGTGAGTCAAAAACAAATTTGTAACCACCACAGACTTTCACTTGGGCCATTGTAAAATATTCAAAATCAAAATATTTCGCCAACTCACGTAGCATAGGGCAGTTTAAGACCCATTCAAATATGATGGTGATTGGTGATACAGTAATCCCTCGTTTATCGCGGTTAATGGGGACCAAAACCACTCGAGACAAAGGAAAATCCACGAAGTAGCGACCAATAAAGATACTGTATTCAAAAAAAAAATGCACCACGTGGACCTTTGCCTTGAGCAGAGCGCACTAACAGTGTTAATGCGTCTCTCTCATCCTTAATTGTCTTAATTGACTAATCATAGACACGTCTGCTGCACACGGGGGATCGCTGGCCTGTGTGTGCGTGTGTGCGCACACACACACACACACAGGCCAGCATCCCAGCTTGTGCAGCAGAGTGTTTATGATTAGTCAATGAAGGATGAGAGAGACCTGCTTTTGTTCTTATAAGCTCCTCTCTCTCTCTCTCTCTCTCTCTCTTTCTCTCAGCAAAACACATACGCGCACCTGCGAGCACACATGCATGCCCCACATGGACCTTCGGTTTGAGCAGAGTGCACTAACATATGCACACATACACACACACACACACACACACATGCGCGCGTGAACACACTAGCACGCATCGTAAACAACACTTAGACACTGATTTTTGTGGACTTCCAAAAAAACCCATTTTTTTTTTATGAATATGTTTGAAAAAATCCGCGATGCACCGAAGCTGCGATAAACGAACCGCGAAATAGCGAGGGATCACCGTATTGCAATTGAAAACTGCAGTCGATCCCTACATACTCGCAGTTCGGCATCCGATGATTCGCATGTACCTTGCCAGCAGAGGTATGGGTGCATATGATGCTTTGGTTCAAGTGGTACGATGCCTCATGAGGCTTCATCTCACCATCACCACTAAATTAAGATAAAAGGCCCAAAACAAGACACAAAGTAGCAAACAAAAATTGAGAATGGACTCCCAAACTGGAACATGACAGAACACCAACAGAAGCAAAGGAAACCATGGAACTAAATACAAGTGAATTGACGAGACAAAGAGGAACACCTGGACAAGACATGGGTGGGTTGAGGGAGACGATTGGTAAACACAAGGACAATAACAGTCGGACACAAAAACCTTGCGAGAAAGACAAAGGGTGAAAAGGGACACAGGGAAAACGTGACGAAACTCAAACTCAGATAGGTTTGTATTTAAATTCGTCCAACGTGCAGTCTACCTCGTGTAGCGACGAGGAAGCGAAGCCGAGAGGAGTGAAGTGACGCTACCTCGTGTAGCCGCGCTCCCTTGTGTAGCGTCGCTACACAGGAAGCGACCATTGTGAGCAGACGTTTTTGTATTGTTCAATAGACTTTTTTTAAAAAGCAGGTGTGTTTGGTGAAACGCTTCCTAGTGTAGCGTCCATTGTGAGCAGACGAGTTTGTATTGTTCAATAAAAAAAAAGCAGACGTGTTTGGTGAGACGCTTCTGTTAGGGGGAGTGAAATCCCCCTCTTTTCATAATGGTTTGCCCTACCAGCAAGGGGGGAGTGCGTGCGTTTGTTTACGGCCGGCATTTTTCAATGCAGCGGCACATAATGAACACTCTGGTGTCCGGTGTCTCATTATTATGCAATAATCATACAGAAACAGCTTGTGAGCAGACGAGTTTGTATTGTTCGATGAAGATTTTTTTTGTAAAAAGCAGACTTGTTTGGTGAGAACTACGTAATCTTGGACTGTTATTTTTGCATCGTGTATCAGACCCTAATCATGGCACCAAAGAAAGCAAGTGGAAGTGGTGAACCTGGTGAAGAAAAGAGGAAAATAGTGCGCAAAACGATAGAATTTAAGAAAGATTTAATCGCGAAATATGAGTCAGGTGTGCGTGTGTCTGTGTTGGCGAAGGAGTTTGGGATGCCGAAATGCCCCGCCTACTGCCTGCTGACAGCTGGGAGAGGCGCACGCCCCACGACAGATAGAGAGAGAGATGTTCCTTCAATTTTTATGTTACTATGTTAATGTTAAAATTGGTGAAAATAAAGTATATTACAGTTTGTTTGTATAGTATTTTACATATTACCTGCTGTCCTATTACATTTGTAAAGTTTATGGTGTGAAATTGTAAAAAAAAAAAGTGGTTTAAAAAGTTGTTTTCTTGACTTGGAACGGATTAAAACATTTTACATTGATTTCAATGGGAAACGTGGTTTCGGTGTCCGAAAAATTCGGTTTCCGAACAGTCTTCTAGAATGGATTAAGTACGAAAACCGAGGTTTGACTGTATCACTATTATATGATATTCTGCCTCCAATATTACCTGAAAGACACTGTTTTCTTGACCTAATGCGGATCCTCGTGAGAAGCCAAAGAGAAGGGCTCTCTCTTCTCTGATGCTCAACTACAGTCTTGAGGTTGGAGGCGCTGGTGAGCTATGTCTACCATCGACTGATGAACATTGTTTTTACAACTCAAGACTGCTCAACTATAGTAAATATTTTTATTTTGCAAAACTTTTCGAGCTATGTTTTATTGGAAATTTTGTCTATGTTTACACATCTGAATTTCCAGGTGAGACAAATTGACAAAAACCTTTTAATCATATTTCAGGGTTTCTGCCTGACTCTTAACATTGATTATCTTTTGCATAAATTGCTTTGGTCTGCTGCTTCGTCTTTCTCTCATGTTGTCAACCTCTCCTTCCTTGCTACAGCTGGCTAAACCACAAACACTTCCTAACTCTCTGGATGGAATCAAACTGATATTCCAGCGCTTCAGAGGCAGCCATGGAAAAACAGATGACATATTCCGTAGTCGGAATTCAGATTCCAATGGGGCCAGTGACAATGAGGAGGACATGAGAAATGAAGGCGATGCTGAGAATGACACAGATATTGAATTAATGTATGAGGCGGTGAGTCCAGACGAGGCTGCTCTGGTCCATGCAGCTAAAGCGTATCGCTGCACCCTGCGGGGACGATCGGCAGATAGCTTCCTCGTAGACCTACCTGGAATTGGTGCCATGACTGTCCGGCTGCTCCACATCCTGCCCTTTGACTCCAACAGGAAAAGGATGTCTGTGGTGGTCCGCCACCCTCTCACAGGACAAGTGGTGGTCTTGACGAAGGGCGCTGATTCAGCCATCATGAATCTTTTGGAGACACCTAAAGGTAATAAGATGAAGGGAAGGCAAAGACAGTTCTTTTTATGATTTGAAGAGGTTTTCCGTGGGATATAATGTGTGATTTCTAGGTGGAGAACAAGCTCAGGAGACTGACAGTCATATCAGAGAGCAAACCCAGAAGCATGTAGACAACTATGCAAGAGAAGGCCTCCGTACTCTTTGCATTGCCAGAAAGGTATTTGAGCTCTTGAAGTCTGAGCTCTTTTTTTCCTCGATGAAAATTGATTACATTTTGAAATGGGAGTAATGCTTTTAAATGTGATTAAAACTGTAATAACCCGTGGTTAAATACCATAGATATGGTATCTAGGTATATAGCTATGTGCAGTGCTGCTCAAATGAATCAAATTCACTGGATACCATATTCGCATACAGTGGTACCTCTAGGTTCTAGAAGAAATTTCTTATTTGGGACACAGTTTCCAAGTAAATGCCCTAATCTGTTCCAAGCCCCAAAAATTCAGACATACATGTTTTATAAAGCATAAAAATCCATCAAAATATGCAACAAATACATGTTACAATTAGATTATTGCACAATAAATGAGAGTTGTCTATAATGTAAAAAATAAAGAATGAAAATGATGGTCATTTAACTATTAACTGCGTCCTTATCATTTTTTTTTGCCCTCTCTAGTTCATGTTCTCTCTCAGAAGGGGTTTTTGCCTGGCGTTTTGCAATGAACTGATCCAAGGACGTTTACTTTTGTTGGCTTTTAACAATCCTTCGAAAATGTTCAAGGCAAACATCAGCATAGTGAGCGATCGCCCGACTGGTGAATACTTTTTCTCTGTGATTCAGACTTATGTAAAACTATCGGAACGCCTCATGGCCCGAGGGGCGAATGACAAGGATGCTGTATAGACACTCATCGATCAATTTATCTATCTACACAGATGGACACAGACGGTCAAGGTCCCTTTTAGCCAATCGGATGCCAGGAAGATGCTCGGTAGTAGCCAATGGCAGAGCACCAATCATTATGCGTTCAGGAAACTTGGGGCTGCGAGGAGCAGTATTTTTTACCTTAAGAGGCAATATTTTTATGTGGAGGTGTTTCATAACTTGAAAATTTTGTATGGAGAGACGTTCGTAAGTAGAGGTACCACTGTAATTTGCAGTAGTATGGTTGTCGTGCCTTTTTTAATTTTTTTTAAAAACTTTCTAGTTTTAACACTGAAGGCTATTTTACGCTAGATTCTACATTGTGCATCCAGTGACGTTGAACAGGCTTTGGACTTTGGAGATGCAGATGTGCAAGTAGTTCCATCCATCCATCCATCCATCCATCCATCTTCTACTGCTTATCGCGGGGGCAGCAGCTTTAGCAGGGAAACCCAGACTTCCCTCTCCCTAGCTGCTTCTTCCAGCTCTCCCCGGGGATCCCGAGGCGTTTCCAGGCCAGCTGGGTGACATAGTCTCTCCAATGTGTCCTGGGTCGTCCTCGAGGTCTCCTGCCGGTGGGACATGCCCGGAACACCTCACTAGGGAGGCGTTCAGGAGGCTTCGTAATTAGATGCCCGAGCCACCTCATCTGGCTCTTCTCGATGTGGAGGAGAAGCGGCTCGACTCTGAGGTCCTCCCGGATGACCAAGCTTCCCACCTTATCTCTAAGGGAGAGCCCAGACACCCTGCAGAGAAAACTAATTTCGGCCGCTTGTATCCGGGATCTCGTTCTTTCGGTCACGACCCATAGCTCGTGACCATAGATGAGGGTTGGAACGTAGATCTCCCTTTTGCTCAGCTCCTTCTTTACCACGACAGACCGATACAGCGTCCGCATCACAGCAGACGCTGCACCAGCCTGTCGATCTCTCGCTCCCTCCTGCCCTCACTCATGAACAAGACCCCAAGATACTTAAACTCCTCCACTTGGGGCAAGATCTTCTCCCTGACCCGGAGGGGGAAATCCACCCTTTTCCGACTGAGGACCATTGTTTCAGATTTGGAGGTGCTGATTTTCATCCCAACCGCTTCACACGCGGCTGTGAAACGCTCCAGTGAGAGTTGGAGAGCCCTGCTTGAAGGAGCCAACAGTACCACATCATCTGCAAAAAGCAGAGATGCAATAGTGAGGCCACCAAAACGGACCCCCTCAACAATTCTGCTGCGCCTAGAAAACAGAACAGAACAGAATCGGTGACAAAGGGCAGCCTTGGCGGAGTCCTACCCTCACTGGAAACAATTCCGACTTACTGCTGGCAATGCGAACCAAACCATGGTCCACTCGGACTTAATGTCCCTCGCCTCCCCCGGGACATGGGAAAAGCTCTGTCGGAGGTGGGAGTTGAAACTCCTTCTGACAGGGGATTCCGCCAGACGCTCCCAACAAACCCAAGTGCGCAAGTAGTTTTTGTTCATAATTGCACATAATTCAGGTGACACATCGGTACACTGCACGCATGACCATTGACAAGTATAATCGACCCTGCGAAAGTGAAAAGAAACAGAGCTGCTGCGTCTCCTTTTGGCTTAACAGGAGGAAAGAAAAATTGAGCCATCTGTCTGTCTTTAGATTCCATTAAAATCAGTTATAAAAAGATAATACAGGGGAATCTCCACAAACGAGCGCTCTTCGTTACAGACATCTGTTGTTGTTGTTTGTCGCTCTGGCTTATTTGTGGTCGGCTTCCTTCCACTTTATGTAAGGCTCCAGTTCCAGCTTGTTAAGATTGTATGATTGCCTTTTATGACTGAGCCAGTAGAGGGCAATATAACCTTACTTTTGTTCATGGTGAGTGACGTGGGTTGGCCCTATAAAAAGGGACATGCCTTTTCTTTCTTTCTCTTCTCTGCACCAGTTGAATAAACACGCCGATACATGGCTGATGGAAACACCTCATTCAACGAGTTATTCTTGGATGTAAGGCAGAATCCTGAAAGTTTGACGAGAGGTGTGCGGCGCTAGCAAGACGGTGGTAAGCTACCACGTGAAGCTAGATAGCAGAGAGCACAAAATGGCGAACACGACGAAGACAGGATGGCCCACTTTCGATGGAAGGGCAGAAGAGTACGAACTCTTGGGAGAGAATGCTATGTTGCATGCGTAGTGTGGGATTAAAGAAGACTCTTTTGAACGAGCCTGTTGGGCACCAGTCAGCAGATGAGCAAGCGAGGGACAACAAGTTGAACGCGGACGCTTATTGCGCGCTGGCGCCATTACTGGACAATGTAAGTCTGAGTCTCATATTCCGAAATACCAAAAACAATGGTCGTGAAAGCTTGAAAGTACTGAGAAAGCACTACATTGGAAAAAGTAGGCCACGCATCGTCTCCATGTACATTACACTGACATCATTGAAGAAAGCGGACAAAGAGACTATAACTGAGTATATTATAAGGGCGGAGCAAATCATTACAGCACTCAAGGGCGCAGGCGAGGCACCAAGTGAAGAGTTAATTATGGCGATGGTTATGAGAGGTCTACCGGAAAAATACAAGCCATTTACACTGATGGTCACTCATGGCCCAACTGACATGAAGCTAGCAGAGTTCAAAGCCAAATTGAGAAACTTCGCACAGGCTGCAGAGGAAGCTGAGGAGAGAGTTCTGAAAAGCTAAATTTGTGTCAAAGAAAAAGAGCGACCCCCTGACAGATATGACGTGCTGGAGGTGTGGCGAAAAAGGGCATCGGAAGGATGAATGTTCGAAGAAGACCTGGTGCAGTTCCTGCAAAAGCTGACAAAGCATGTAGGAAGAAAGCGTGGGGCTCTCGGTGTGCTCGTGCTCAAGCTGGCGACGGCTATGGATCAAATCGCAGGCAAAGCCATGAGGAAGGAGCTGAAGGAGGAGACTGTGTTTACCAGCAGTTCAGTGGAGCAACGACCAACCCAAGGGCTTATTGTGGACACTGGCGCGTCATCTCATATCATCAACGAAAGGAGCAGATTCAAGACCTTCGACAACTCATTCAAGCCGGAGCGGCACAGCATGGAGTTGGCAGATGGGAAACGCACTTTCGGCTTGGCTCAAGGCAGAGGAGACGCGCAGTTGTGCCTCAACGACAGCAGCGGACGGAGGTGTTCAGTGACATTAAAGAATGCACTTTATATTCCCTCCTTTCCTCAACCAATATTTTCTGTGAAGTGTGCCACTGCCAGCGGTGCCAAGGTCATCTTCAAGGAAGGTAAAGACAGTCTTGTGGTACCTGACGGCGCAAAGTTTGACATTTATGTGTACAAACGAATGTACTATTTACAAACTGAATGTGACGAAAGTGATTTGTGTAATGTCAGTCATGACATACAAACATGGCACGAAATCATGGGCCACTGCAATTACGATGACATTCTTAGGTTGCGGGGTGTGACAGTGGGTATGCACATCAAAGGTGACAAACGTAAACCTGACAAAGGATGTACTGTATGCATTGAAGGCAAATTTACCCAAACGAGAAATAGAGATGAAGTTGAGAAAGTAAACACCCCACTTGACTTGGTTACAACTGACTTGTAAGCAACAAGTCTATTGACGATTTCAAATATATGCAGTCTTTCACAGATGTATGTACAGGGGCAGTATTTACTTACTTTCTCTAATCAAAAAGTGATGCAGTACAGGCAGAAGAAATTTTGGCGGATGTAGCGCCTTACGGCACTGTAAAATGTATTCGGTCCGACAACGGAACCGAATTCACAAGCAGAGAGTTTCGGACACTATTGAGAAATAATAAAATCAAGCATGAAACGTCCTGTCCCTATTCTCTACACCAGAATGGGGTTTCAGAGAGGAAGGGACGCATTCTTTTTGAGATGGCAAGATGTAAGCTTATTGATAGCAATTTACCCAAAAGTCTTTGGCACTATGCTATCCAAGAAGCTGCTTACACGAGAAACAGATGCTTTAATAAGCACACGGGTACGACCCCCTACACAGCACTAACAGGCAAGAAATGTGATTTATCAAAAATGCACTAATTCGGATCAGAGTGCTATGCCTATCAACAAGAAAAAGGTAAATTCGATTCAAGATGTGAAAAAGGGTTCTTTGTAGGACACGGCAAGGGAAGCCCTGCTTTTCTAGTTTACTACCCTGGTAAAGGAAAAGTACAAAAGCACAGATTAGTGAAATTTATCACCAAGACAAATTGTGAGAGTGAAACCCAGACACAGGAGGTTGGCCGAGACTCCATTACAGATGTTGAGATGGGTGAAACACCGCAGCTGGGTACCACGAACACAGACAATGAAACAGAGGTGTCACTGTCACCAGAAGATGTTGGCGAGAAGCACCCTCGAGTGACGCCACAAACCTCAAGGTATCCCAAGAGAGAGCGTAAACCCCCGAGTTACCTCTCTGATTATACTCAAGTAAGTAGTAGTGACGAAGACAGCACGCTCAGTAGCGTAGATTACTGCTACCGAGTAGTTTGTGGTATACCATTGACCTTCAAGGAGGCCATGGCATTCACTGAGTCAAGAAAATGGAAACAGGCAATGGATGAAGAGATGAAATCCTTAGAAGAAAACCAGACATTTACCCTGACTAGCCTACCAGAAAGCAGGAAAACAGTGGGAGGTAGATGGGTTTATTCAATCAAGGAGAACAGTGAAGGACATGAACAATATAAAGCAAGGTTTGTAGCTAAAGGCTACAGTCAGAGGGCAGGCATAGACTATGGTGAGACCTTCTCACCCACAGCAAATTTGACTAGTGTGAGAGTGGTCATGCAGAAGGCAGCCGAAGAAAATTTGATATTACATCAAATGGACGTAAAAACAGCCTATCTGCATGCACCCATTGATCGAGACATTTACATGGAACAGCCTGAGGGTTATGAAAAAGTGGGAGCAAAGTTGGTGTGTAAACTGCAGAAGTCCATTTACGGTTTGAAACAGTCGGGCCGCAATTGGAATGAGATGCTTCACAAATGTTTGACTGACGATGGCTTTACACAGAACCCGGCTGACCATTGTGTCTACACAAGAGAGTCTACAAAGTTGGGAAAAATCATTGTTATTTGGGTTGATGACATCATCATCGCAGCCAATAACATTGAGAGTCTAAAACAGGTGAAAACTATGCTTTCCACTAAGTTTAAGATGAAAGACCTAGGCAGGCTAAAACACTTTCTGGGCATAGAATTCAGCCAGTCTGATCATTGTGTGGAAATGTCACAAGAAAAGTACGTGAGAAAGATTTTGCAACGTTTTGACATGCAGGAGTGTAAAACAAGGGAAACACCGTGTGACCAAAAGATAAATTTTTCAGAGGTTTCACCTCGGATGACTGATTTGAAGAAATACAGAGAGGCGGTGGGTAGCCTTATTTATCTGGCAACATGTACACGTCCTGATTTATGTTTTGTGGTAAGCAAATTATCCCAACATTTTGCTAATCCGACAAACGAACATTTGATCACGGTGAAACATGTTTTACGCTACCTGAGGGGTACAGCAGACAAACAACTTTGTTTCCGAAAGAGCACTGAAGGACTTGGCCTCCGGGCATATAGTGATGCCGACTGGGGAGCGGATCCAATGGACAGACGCAGTATGAGTGGCTACTGTGTGAGGTTGTGTGAGACAAGCAGGTTGATTTCGTGGAAAACCAAGAAACAACCCACAGTTGCCCTATCGACATGTGAAGCCGAGTATATGGCTCTGGCTCTGACAATACAAGAATGTATCTACTTGGAACAACTTCTGAAGGGTATAGACACCTATGTGTACAAGAAAACAATTGTTTTTGAGGACATCCAAGGAACAATTGCACTTGTCAAAAACCCTGTGTGCAGACAACGCTGTAAACACGTGGATATAAAGTATCACTTCATTAGATCCACTGTAAAAGATGTAAAGGTCACACTTGTTTACTGTCCCACGGAGGATATGGTGGCCGATGCTTTAACTAAACCTGTTTCCAAATTAAAGTTAATTAGGTTTGCAAAGGCTATGTTCGCCACATAGAAGACTTAATGTGTGGTGTTCACTATTTGTATGCAACCTTGTTGTATGTAGGTTGACTATGTTATGTGTGTATATATATATATATGTATATATATATATATATATATGTATGTTTGTTGTCCAGTGTAAAAGTCACTCATAAGTGGGAGTGTTAAGATTGTATGATTGCCTTTTATGACTGAGCCAGTAGAGGGCAATATAACCTTACTTTTGTTCATGGTGAGTGACGTGGGTTGGCCGTATAAAAAGGGACACGCCTTTTCTTTCTTTCTCTTCTCTGCACCTGTTGAATAAACACGATACATGGCTGATGGAAACACCTCATTCAACGAGTCATTCTTGGATGTAAGGCAGAAGGATGCCAATCTGCACGCGCTGTAAAGCAACTCTGCTAACACAGCTGAAGTAAAATAGCCCCAAAGCATTATGCTGCCACCACCACGCTTTACTGCAGGAACGGTTTCTTTCGATGACCGGTATTGTGTTGGCATCAAATACTGTACAGCAGGGGTGCCCATTACGTCGATCCTGATCTACCAGTAGATCTAGGACTCGTCCCAATTAGATCCGAAAGGTGTAGAGGAGAAAAAAACCCAAAATCATTTGTGTGTCTTTGTACATGTTCGTAATATATTTTTTGTATTAATGCACACTGCACCCTAATCATCCTATCAGTCTCATTTTCCCAAAGAAAGATTTTAAAAATAAAATAAAATAAAGCAGGTAAATCTTTAACCTACGGTGGCGCGTGACTACGTCAGCGGAAGTTGTTAGCACTCAGCAGTCTGCAATTGCAGCTTGTGATCAGAGGATGAGGTGCTGGAAGAGGGACAATCATGGGAGGACAAGCCCCTACACGGGATGTACCACCGGACCATAACTGATCTCAAGAAGTCCGATCAGTGGCTCGAGAGGGCTGGCCTGAAGGACAGCACAAAGTCACTCATCCTGGCTGCTCAGGAGCAGACCCTGAGCAACAGAGCCATTGAGACCCAGATATACCACACCAGACAAGACCCAAGGTGTAGGCTGTGCAAAGAGGCACCTGAGACGATCCAACACATAACTGCAGGGTGTAAGTTGCTGGCAGGGAAAGCCTACATGGAACGCCATAACCAGGTGGCTAGCATAGTCTACCGAAACATCCGTGCGGAGTATGGACTGGAAACCCCAAGGTCAAAATGGAAAACACCTCCAAAGGTCGTGGAAAATGACCGAGCGAAGATCCTGTGGGACTTCCAGATCCAGACTGACAAGATGGTAATGGCGAATCAACCGGATATCGTGATCAGAGATAAAGGGCAGAGGAAAGCCGTTGTAGTGTGGTAGCGGTCCCAAGTGATGGAAAGATCAGAAAGAAGGACCACAAGAAACTAGAGAAATACCAAGGGCTCAGAGAGGAGCTGGAGAGAGCCTATAACGTAAAGGTGACAGTAGTGCCGGTGGTGGTCTGAGCACTCGGGGCAGTGACCCCCAAACTAGATGAGTGGTTGCAACAGATCCCGGGAACAACATCGGACATCTCAGTCCAGAAAAGTGCAGTGCTGGGAACAGCAAGGATACTGCGCAGAACCCTCAAGCTTCCTGGCCTCTGGTCGAGGACCCGAGCTGAATGGGTGATGGACACCACCCGAGGGGTGAGACGAGGATTTCTTTTTTAAAATTGATTTGTCATGCACATTTGGTTTAATGAAGTGGGAAAACAAACAAACAAACAAAAAAACACAGCTGTTATAATGCTGTTGTGCTCAGGGGTGGTTCATCATCGTTAATCCTTAAACTTTTTACACTCTGTGGGCCAGGTTCTGGAGGAAGAGGAGTATGAAGTGTGGCTGAAGGGACAGTTGCTGGCAGAGAGCAACATAGACAACAGAGAAGAGCTGCTGAAGGTTTCTGCTGAGAAATTAGAGACCAACCTCACACTTTTGGGTAGGAAATTGTCAACAGTTGTTGTTACGAACAATTGATTATTTGAGTATTGATCATTGGTGCTGAATAAAGCATGCCTGTAAAGATATGTGTCAATTTTAAACATACAACTGTCCTAAAGCTTTCCATCAGCAAATTTGGGTTTAATGTTGACTCACTAACGTTAAAAATTTACCACCACATCTGTTTTTATCAACTATATTTTCAGATTACCCAAAATACAAATAATATGATAATCAATTGTTGCCCAATAGTACCCCTGATTGGTAAGCATTAGCATTTGAAATGCTGAAATAATGCATGCCACCAAAAAACATAGACCAGCATTGTATAGTTGTGTTTCTGGGCTGGAGCAAAAGAGCCAAAAATCGAACACCTGACCCAATGGTCACTCAGCAAACCGCTCTACCAACTGAGCCAGCCAGCAAGCCCACCGAGTGACACCAGCTGGTCAGCTCCTTGCTGGTGCTGCTGGGAGGCTCTTTGAGAGGTTTGCCCAGTGGACAAAGGTTTGGCTCTTTGAATCTTGGCAATGTTGTATAGCCTTTGCGGCTGTTTTACTCATGCTAGGAACACCAGCAAGAAAACACAATAAAACCTTGCTGCTTTATGCTGTGTGCGTGCGTGCGTGCGCGTGTGTGTGTGTGTGCGTGTGCGTGTGCGTGTGTGGGTGCGCGCGCGTGTGCGTGTGTGAAACATCAGCAATGCGCTTTTGGAAGAATGGTAAAAAATTCCCATGAACAAACTCCTCAACCTTGTGGAGAGCCTTCACAGGAGATTTGAAGCTGTACCGTAATTTCCGAACTATAAGCCGCTACTTTTGTCACAGGATTTCAACCCTGCGGTTAATGTAATGAAGTGGCCTGTTTAAAGATGTTTCGAATGGCCGCCAGGGGGCGCTAGAGGAGAAAAGGCAACAGTCAGTGAGACGCTATCAGGTGTCACAATGAGAACGACCAGCCATGAGAGGGCACACATCACCTGTGTTTTGAGCTGGACTGCAATCTGAAAGCTGTGTGGCTGGGTCTAGGACAGGCTTTACCGAACACAAAATAACTTTTATGGAGGCTTTATTCCTGACTGAACATAGAAAATGTACAGCATCAATAAAATAAAAGACTGAGATATGTTAAATGGGACTAACAAATAGAAAAGTATACAAAAATAGACAACAGTAGTGGCTTGTGAGCACTTTCCGGCATATCGTATGTTCCCGAAACATGTGGAAATCAACTAATCTCCCCTGCTTTATGGCTGTTCACACAACCCACTGTGCAACACCGTTCAAACTCCCAAACGACGATATTTTACTCTGAATATCAGATGTCAACAATGCCGATTGCAGATACATCAGGTCTGAACTAGCAAAACTCCGCGTTTGTCTCACTCCGTGGTTGAAATCTCACAAGATTTCCCACGAGATTATCCAACGCTCCTTTTAAAGTGACAGTGCTCCATTTATGAAACGAGGCATCATTCACTTCAACAGTTATAGTATTGTTTACCTGGTTACATATGCCAAAAGAAAACCTCCCGAAAGACATTGTCTTGAAAGTTGACACGAAAGCGTGATTGGTAGAAAGCCTAATGAAGGAATGGTTGTACCTTTTTTTTTTTGTTTAAACCAGCCGCTGTTTTACTCCGATCGTGCTGCCGCATTACAGGTACTGTATATCGTATTTCTTTGCAAATATCTCATGTTACAATATGGGCACCTGCGCCTTATATACAGGTGCGGCTTGTGTGTGTCCAAAATGATTTTTCCTTTAAGAATATACAGTAAATATTCTCTAGTACGGACTCATGTTTGCGCTGTCCAATCTGTCCTTATAACAGAAATTCCTCTTTTGGGAAATGAGCATGGTACATGTCCTTTATGAACCTGCAAGTATGATGAAAACTGCATGTGTAACAACACAAGCAATAAAATGCAAAAATATACTGTCCAAAAACTGTTTATATAACAAAAACAGCAGTACAGTATACAGTACAGGTGTAGATTTAAAAAACCACAACACAGTATAGTATGTACAGTATTTTAATGTTGATTTTTTTCAGTCTTGGGAAAAAATGAGTCTATTTTGGGTTGTTTTGTTTTGTTGGGTTCTTCCTCGTTTTCTATGCCATGATCTACAGGACGAAAGTAAATAAAGTTAAAATCGTTCGCAATTACAGTAAAACGCACGCCAATAAAAAGTCACTGACACATAGTCGTTTCGAATTCGATGACATAAACGGCGAAGCAAACACGTTTCTTCCATCTTCTCCAGTTGTGTTGAGTGGGCGTTGCTTTTTACGCTAGTGCCGCGATCAACAGGACGTAAGTGAATAAAGTTAGAAAATCGTTCGCAATTACAGTAAAACGCACGCCAATGAAAACTCACTTACACGTCGTCGTTTCGAATCTGATTATCAAAAAATGCGACGTGAAAAGGTGCCTCCGTTGGTGTCTTTCCGCGTATCGGGTGGAGCGTTGCGTGTATTTAAGCTCCCGCTGCATGACGTCTCCATCCGGGTTACGGCTAGTGGAATTTCCGCTTACGTAGTTCCGGTAACATGTAATATCGTAGTCAAAATGTTAATGCATAGGTTTTTATTACGGGTGAAGGATATTCCTTTTCATAGAATTCCGGGGATGGGAATGTTTACTGTAGTGGGTGCATCTTAAAATCAGGTGCGCTCTATAGTTCGGAAATTACGGTAATGGCCGCAAAAGGTGGACCAACATCATATTGAACCCTATGGGTTAGGAATGGGATGGCACTTAAGTTCATGTGCGAGTCAAGGCAGGTGAGCAAATAACTTTGGTAAGATCGCGAAGCTATCATAAATCAGAAGCAAAATTCTGAAATAAAAATTGTGCAATGGTGGTAATAATAGTTAAAAATATGTCACCCCTCACCATAATTAGCAATTATAGCTGTCGTAATAGCTTATAGGCATTTCTATTCAGACAAATGAAACTCAGCTCCAATTAAACATGAATCACAAAGCTTTACATGATTTATCCATCCATCCATTTTCCGAACCGCTTTATCCTCACTAGGGTCGCGGGGGGTGCCGGAGCCTATCCCAGCTGTCTTCGGGCAGTAGGCGGGGGACACCCTGAATCAATTGCCAGCCAATCGCAGGGCACACAGAGACGAACAACCATCCACGCCCACATCCATACCTAGGGACAATTTTAGAGTGTTCAATCAGCCTGCCGTGCTAACCACTGGACTACCGGGCCGCCCACCCTGAATCAGTTGCCAGCCAATCGCAGGGCACACAGAGACGAACAACCATCCACGCCCACACTCACACCTAGGGACAATTTAGAGTGTCCAATCAGCCTGCCATGCATGTTTTTGGAATGTGGGAGGAAACCGAAGCACCCGGAGAAAACCCACGCAGGCCCGGGGAGAACATGCAAACTCCACACAGGGAAGCCGGAGCTGGAATCGAACCCGGTACCTCTGCACTGTGAAACCAACGTGCTAACCACTGGACTACCGGGCCATGATGATTTATTATGTCTCTATTTGTAATTTAATGTAAACATACTAAACAACATTATGAATTATAAGAATTTCTCTCAACAACTGTGGATGTGGACTTCACACTGGACCCTGTTAATCAATAGCAAATGTTGAAACTAATGTTTCAACTGTTTGATCATAGTTTACAACTCAATGGACATGTGCAATCATACCTTTTCAGGTACCACAGGAATTCTAGACAGACTGCAAGAAGATGTGCCAGAGACGAATGAATCTCTCCATAGGGCTGGCATCAAAGTTTGGGTGCTCACTGGAGACAAACAGGAGACAGCTGTCAACATCGCCTACGCTTGTAAACTCATCCATCCCAATGACCAAATTCTGACTGTCAACTGTCAAAGCAAGGTCAGGAGCTGCAGAATGGACCTTTCCCTCATTGAAAATTTTGGTTTCACGCAGCCTTTTTAACCCAGGTCCTACTCATTGTTTGTCATCAATTATGTGTTTCTTTGTCTTTTAGGATGACTGTGCTCCATTGCTGGAGAATCTTAAATTAGAAGTGCAGTGCAGTGAAGAGCGAATCAGTCAAAAAAAGACTGCAGAGGATCATGGAGGATTGTCTTCAGGCAGCAAGGTCAGCTTCATTCTGGTCATCGATGGCCGGACGCTTAACTGGACACTTGAGGCTGCCTCAAACTGCTTTCTGGAGCTCAGCCATTCCTGCAAAGCTGTCATCTGCTGTCGCTCCACTCCACTGCAAAAGAGCCAAGTGGTGCAGTTGATTCAGGACCAGCTCAAAGTCATGACTCTGGCAGTGGGTAAAAACAATGTTTTATCTCACAGAGCACTTGAAACATGACTGTTCTCAAAGGCTCCAATATGAATGGTTAATCTTGGAGCACATTCAACACGTTTTGTCCTTGTAGGTGATGGAGCCAATGATGTGAGCATGATCCAGGTGGCAGATGTGGGCATTGGCATATTGGGTCAGGAAGGCATGCAGGTAATTACAACTAGATAAAATCAAGGTGTACTGTTTGAGAAGAAAAAAAATCATTATTACTATTATTATTATTATTGTTGGAATGAAAATGGCAATGCACTTGTGCCCCATCCTCTATGTGCATGTTGTAAGCAAATCTATAGATTTTGAATGAGGTCATCAATCGTTTATCTTATTCCGCTACATAAAGTATTGTAATTCCCCATGTTTTCGTGTCTGTGCCCCAGGCTGTGATGTCCAGTGACTTTGCCATTTCCAGGTTTAAGCACCTCTGTCGGCTGTTGCTGGTCCATGGCCACTGGTGTTTCTCTCGTCTTGCAAATATGATGTTATATTTTATCTACAAGAATGTGGTAAGTTTGGTTGTTCATTAGAAACAACAAACTCACGCCAGTCGATGGAAAGTTGTTTGTTGAGTTTTACATTTAGTTGTTGAAAGCTAACCAGCTGGATAAATGTGAACGGGTAGTCCCATTTGCTTTTTTTGTAAACAAAATTTGTGTTCAGTATGTGTTGTGAACTGTAGTCTGTGAATTGTCGGCTTCGAATGTTGGCCATATTTTACTGAAGTATATCCAGAATCCATCGAGAACCAATGACAAATGAGAAAGAAAAAAAATCCTTAAAACTGATATCAAATAATTTTGCCTTGTCTTTCAGATGTATGTAAACCTGTTGTTTTGGTATCAGTTCTTCTGTGGTTTCTCTGGGAGCGTTATGACCAACTCCTGGGTTCTGATCCTCTTCAACCTGTTCTTCACCTCCGTTCCTCCTCTCATCTACGGCATCCTGAACAAAGACATACCTGCTGAGCAACTGATGCGAATGTCTGAACTTTACCAAGCTGCGCACACCTCTGAGGTGCCCAGACAAATGTACACATCTAAATTTAACGTAGGTCCAGTTTCAGTGATCACTATTCGCAGAACATCGACAAATTAAGAGGCAAAGGCAGACCGTAGTTGGCCCACCTCTGCAGTAAACGAATGCACGTCAACTTTACTGAGTTTCAAAAAGTGACAACCTACAAAGTGAATGTCTTTCATTCACCCCACCTATATACACATATAATATATATAATAATCCTTGTCTCACCCCTCGGGTGGTGTCCGTCAACCATTCAGCTTGGGTCCTCTACCAGAGGCCAGGAAGCATGAGGGTTCTGCGCAGTATCCTTGCTCTTCCCAGCACTGCACATTTCTGGACCGAGATGTCCGATGCTGTTCCCGGGATCTGTTGCAACCACTCATCTAGTTTGGGGGTCACTGCCCTGAGTGCTCCGATCACCACAGGCACGACTGTCACCTTTACCTTCCAGGCTCTCTCCAGCTCCTCTCTGAGCCCTTGGTATTTCTCGAGTTTCTCGTGTTCCTTCTTTCTGATGTTTCCATCACTTGGGACAGCTACATCCACTACAACGACTTTCCTCTGCACTGTATCTATGATCACGATATCCTGTTGGTTTGCCATTACCATCTTGTCAGTCTGGATCTGGAAGTCCCACAGGATCTTTGCTCTGTCATTCTCCAGCACCTTCGGAGGTGTTTCCCATTTTGACCTTGGGGTTTCCAGTCCATACTCCGCACATATGTTACGGTAGACTATGCCAGCCACCTGGTTATGGCGTTCCATGTAGGCTTTCCCTGCCAGCATCTTACACCCTGCAGTTATGTGTTGGATCGTCTCAGGTGCCTCTTTGCACAACCTACACCTTGGGTATTGTCTGGTGTGGTATATCTGGGCCTCAATGGCTCTGGTGCTCAGGGCTTGCTCCTGAGCAGCCAGGATGAGTGCCTCTGTGCTGTCCTTCAGGCCAGCCCTCTCTAGCCACTGATAGGACTTCTTGAGATCAGCCACTTCAGTTATGGTCCGGTGGTACATCCCGTGTAGGGGCTTGTCCTCCCATGATGGTCCCTCTTCCAGCACCTCATCCTCTGTTCCCCATTGTCTGAGGCATTCTGTGAGTACGTCATCTGTTGGAGCCTTCTCCTTGATGTATTCATGGAGCTTGGATGTTTCATCCTGGACAGTGGCTCTCACACTCACTAGTCCTCCTTCCTTTCGGCTTGCGTACAGTCTCAGGGTGCTGGATTTGGGATGGAATCCTCCATGCATGGTTGGGAGCTTTCAGGTCTTAACGTCCGTGGTCTGAATCTCTTCCTTTGGCCACCTTATTATTCCTGCAGGGCATCTGATCACTGACAGGGCATAGCTGTTTATTGCCCGGGTCTTATTCTTGCTATTGAGCTGGCATATATATATATATATATATATATATATATATATATATATATATATATAGGCGGCCCGGTAGTCCAGTGGTTAGCACGTCGGCTTCACAGTGCAGAGGTACCGGGTTCGATTCCAGCTCCGGCCTCCCTGTGTGGAGTTTGCATGTTCTCCCCGGGCCTGCGGGGGGGGGGGGTTTCTCCGGGTGCTCCGGTTTCCTCCCACGTTCCAAAAACACGCATGGCAGGCTGATTGTGCACTCAAAATTGTCCCTAGGTATGAGTGTGAGCGTGGATGGTTGTTCGTCTCTGTGTGCCCTGCGATTGGCTGGCAACCAATTCAGGGTGTCCCCCGCCTACTGCCCGAAGACGGCTGGGATAGGCTCCAGCACCCCCGCGACCCTAGTGAGGATATAGCGGTTCGGAAAATGGATGGATGGATGGATATATATATATATATATATATATATATATATATATATATATATAGTCAAACCTCGGTTTTCGTACTTAATCCGTTCCAGAAGACTGTTCGGAAACCGAATTGTTCGGAAACCAAAACCATGTTTCCCATTGAAATCAATGTAAAATGTTTAAATCCGTTCCAAGTCAAGAAAACAACTTTTTTAAACCACATTTTTTTTTTTTAAATTTCACACCATGAACTGTACAAATGTAATAGGAGAGCAGGTAATATGTAAAATACTGTACAAACAAACTGTAATATGTTTTATTTTCACCAATTTTAACATTAACATAGTAACATAAAAATTGAAGGAACATCTCTATCTATCTTGGGCTGTGCGCCTATCCCAGCTGTCATCAGGCAGTAGGCGGGGCATTTCGGCATCCCGAACTCCTTCGCCAACACAGACACACGCACACCTGACTCATATTTCGCGATTAAATCTTTCTTAAAATTCTATAGTTTTGCGCACTATTTTCCTCTTTTCTTCACCAGGTTTACCGCTTCCACTTGCTTTCTTTGGTGCCATGATTAGGGTCTGATACACGATGCAAAAATAACAGTCCGATATTAAGTAGTTCTCACCAAACACGTCTGCTTTTTAAAAAAATAATCTTCATTGAAGAATACAAACTCGTCTGCTCACAATGGACGCTACACGAGGAAGCTGTTTCTGTGTGATTCTTGCATAATAATGAGACACCGGACACCAAGAGTGTTCATTATGTGCCGCTGCATTGAAAAATGCCGGCCGTAAACAAACGCACGCACTTCTCCCGTGATGCTGGGGCAAACCATTCTGAAAAGAGGGGGATTTCACTCCCCCTAACAGAAGCGCCTCACCAAACACGTCTGCTTTTTTTTATTGAATACAAAAACGTCTGCTCACAATGGACGCTTCCTGTGTAGCGTCGCTTCCTGTGTAGCGTCGCTACACGAGGTAGCGTCGCTACACGAGGTAGCATCGCTACACGAGGTAGCGTCGCTACACGAGGAAGCGAAGCAGAGAGAGGTGAAGTGACGCATTCAAGTGCGCTCAGTTAGTTCGAGAACCAAAATTTGTTCGTCATCCGAGGAATAAAAAAACGAAAATTTTAGTTCGAAAACCGAATTGTACGAGAACCGAGACGTTCGAAAACCGTGTATATATGTATATATATATGTATATATGTAGATACAGTATATGTATTTGTATATATATATATATGTTTATGTATATATGTATAGATATATGTATATGTGCATGTGTGTGTCTGTGTGCGTGTGTGTGTGTGTGTGCGTGTGTATGCTTGTCTCTCTCTCTCTCTCTCTCTCTCTGTATATATATATATATATATATATATATATATATATATATATATATATAGTCAAACCTCGGTTTTCGGACGTCTCGGTTCTCGTACAATTCGGTTTTCGAACTAAAATTTTGAGTTTTATATGCCTCGGATGACGAACAAATTTCGGTTCTCGAACTAACTGAGCGCACTTGAATGCGTCACTTTACTCCTCTCGGCTTCGCTACCTCGTGTAGCAACGCTACCTCGTGTAGCTTCGCGAGGTAGCGAAGCCGAGAGGAGGTAGCAAAGCCGATGAAGTGACGCTCCCTCCTATCGCCGCGCTCCCTCGTGTCGCGTCGCTACACAGGAAGCGACCATTGTGAGCAGACGTTTTTGTATTGTTCAATAAAAAAAAGCAGACGTGTTTGGTGAGACGCTTCTGTTAGCGCGAGTGAAATCCCCCTCTTTTAATAATGGTTTGCCCTGGCAGCACAGCGGGGGGGGGCGTGCGTTTGTTAAACGGCCGGCATTTTTCAATGCAGCGGCACATAATGAACACTCTGGTGTCCAGTGTCTCATTATTATGCAATAATCGTACAGAAACAGCTTGTGAGCAGACGAGTTTGTATTGTTCGATTATGAATTTTTTTTTTAAAAAGCAGACTTGTTTGGTGAGAACTATGTAATATCGGACTGTTATTTTTGCATCGTGTATCAGCCCCTAATCATGGCAAGTGGAAGTGGTGAACCTGGTGAAGAAAAGAGGAAAATAGGGCGCAAAACTATAGAATTTAAGAAAGACTTAATCGCAAAATATGAGTCAGGTGTGTGTGTGTCTGTGTTGGCGAAGGAGTTCGGGATGCCGAAATGCCCCGCCTACTGCCTGCTGACAGCTGGGAGAGGCGCACGCCCCACGACAGATAGTGAGAGAGATGTTCCTTCAATTTTTATGTTACTATGTTAATGTTAAAATTGGTAATCTCACATTACATTTGTACAGTTTATGGTGTGAAATTGTAAAAAGAAGTGGTTTTAAAAAAGTTGTTTTCTTGACTTGGAACGGATTAAAACATTTTACATTGATTTCAATGGGGAACATGGTTTCGGTTTCCGAACAATTCGGTTTCCGAACAGTCTTCTGGAACGGATTAAGTACGAAAACCGAGGTTTGACTGTGTATATATATATATATAGAGAGAGAGATTGAGAGAGAGAGAGAAAGAGAGAGAGAGAGAGAGAGAGAGAGAGAGAGAGATAGTAAGACTCATGACAAGCAGACAGTGCATTTGTGATATGCATCAATGACGTGACGTCATTTTTAGCAGAGGTCTCCAATGAAATGACAACCTCGAGGAGTATCATTACCTCAAAACATTTGCAACTTCTCCCACCGAGCTCCTTTCACAATCTCCCTCCTCATCGATGGAATTTGTGGTGAGAGGTGCTAGCTTGTAAACAGACCAGAGAGGAGCCAGGACCAAGTACGCTGCAATCGAAAAATGACATATGGCCAAACTTGCTCCTTCTTGGCTCGTGTGAGCGGAGTGGTGACGAAGCATTGTTGAAACGCGATTGGCGCAGCCGCAGGCTGAATAGTAGCTCCTCGCACAGGATTCTGGTCTGTAATTAATCTATCATGGCGTAATGCTAAGCGAATGGATGTCTCAATAACAAGTGAAAAAAAAAATCATTAATAATTTATGAGCCATGGAAAACGAACGGTCATGAGTTTTTCCAGATTCTAGTCACATCACACACGCACGCACACACACACACACACATATTATACACCATTTCTTTGGAACTGTTGATCTTCTCTTCTCAGTGTTGGGAGGAAAGCAAAAGTCTGTATTTTTTATATGATTATTATTTGCTAATTGTAAGTGGGCTGCTTAGTTTAGTTGCTGTGTTGACCCTTGTAAATGAGAGATGTCACACTGCAGCTTTAAGGAGTAGCTAAGTTATGTCCTGACAGTTGTCAGTTATTTCCTAACACATCTACTATGTTTCTCCTCAGGCCTATGCACCATTTGTCTTCTGGTTCACAGTCCTGGATGCCTTTTACCAAAGTCTTGTCTGCTTTTTTGTGCCTTATTTTGTAAGTACAATGACTGAAGTCAATCTCCCCTTTATTGACTGTCTCTCGAAGTCATCAGAATAATACGGACCCAATTCCAATGAAGTTGGCACATTGTGTTGAACATAAAAACAGATTAGAATCATTTGCAAATCATGTTCAACCAATATTTAATTGAATACACTTCAAAGGCAAGATATTTAATGTTCAAATGTGATTGTTTTTATCAAATAATGATTCACCTCGAATTGTATAGCTGCAACACGCTCCAGAAAATCTGGAACAGGTGGCAAGGAAGACTGAAAACGTTTTTAAGTTTAACACAACATCCCAATTTCATTGGAATTTGGTTCGTAGTTGTGCTGCAAATCATCGACCATCAACAAAGGAGCTTTGCACACCCACATACACGCAGAAACTAACATGTAATCCAGTGCTCATTGGCTAAGGTACCACAAAGTTTTGCAAATTGACTACTGTTCAGGAACGAATATTTCCAGACAGGATTATATCGAACTTTTGATTATTTTCTGTAAATCGTTGTCATTCTATGATTGTCGTCTGTCTATCAGGCTTACGTTGGATCAGACATTGGAGAGCTGGCCTTTGGCTCACCAATCAATGCTTCGGCTCTCCTCATCATCTTGCTTCACCAAGTCATTGAAAGTCATACTCTGGTCAGACAATCTTATATTTAAAACTGCACTAGTTCATTATGTTCATGCACATGATTTTCATTCATGACTGAATTTCTAGTAAGTCATCAACTGTGGTGATTGTGTACATTTCATTTTGTGAGAGCTAAGTAAAGAAGCTGTCCTCTGTGTTGTTTTGCAGACGTGGATTCATGTTTTTGTATTGGTGGTCAGCGCGGGGTCGTACTTTGTCTTTGTGCTGCTCTTCAGCGTTTCGTGTCTGACCTGCAGTCCTCCCACTAACCCTGTGGGTGTAGAGATGTTGCAAATGTCGCAGCCTCTCTTTTACATCGTGTGTGCCCTCACGACTGTTACAGCACTGATGCCCAGGTATAATTTTTTTGACATGATAAGACCATTATTTCAGGAATAAATTGTATTACAAAACTGACAACAATAAAAATGGAGTCAAACAAAAACTGAGCAGCCAAATTCTGGCCCTTTCACATCAGCTGACTCACCGTTTCCATTGGCGGCTCCCAAACCTTTCCCCTCCACTGTGCTTACTTGGTGGATGAAAGATGAAGGCATTGAAAAGTGCTTGGGAGAACTTTTGCCAGTCCGTTTATTTTTAATGCTCGCCTATTCCAACATTGATGACCAGAAAACGGCATATTCTCAGTTGGAATGTTTAGTAGATGCTAGAAAGATCAACACATGGCCATGGAGCCTTTTTCTGCCAGATGCTGAAGGTCTAATCTAGCAAAACCGGTTGCTTGTACTTATACTTAGCCGTGTAGGAGGGCGACTTTGCCCAGCCCATGTGACAATGTTTGAATCCATAGTCTTAACTGAATTCAACTAGTGTATTTTTCCGGACAACAAGCCACTACTTTTTCCCCACACACTGTTTGGAGTTTTGTGTCACATGGTTATTTAATGAATTTTTCAAGCAGTCAATACTTTTACTCTTAGTTTCATCACATCTGACCAATGAAATTACCCAACACATCACAGTGGATCAATGAAAGTGTACGAGTCTGTCCTCTTCCTGAATATTCATCAGCCATTTGCAGTCAGAGTGCGCATGTGGGCTGTGAGAGACTAAGTGTGCGTTTAGAAATACGAAATACACACTGGTTCACTCGGGCCGTTCAGAAACGTAATCAGAGTCAGAATCATCTTTGTTGGCCAAGTATGCAGAACACACAAGGAATTTGTCTCTGGTAGTCCAGGCTCCAATATTATCATCATAAACAAGGACATGACAAATAAGTCTGGAAAAACATTCCATAATGTAAGGGTACCGTTGTGCGGTAGTACCACCCAATGACAGCTGTGAGACAATGTGCAAAGTCTCAAGCAGAGCGAAAGTGATCAATGGTGGAATACAATACTATAACATTTGTGCTGTCAGTGCAGAAAATCATTGCAACATTTTGAAGTGACCAGTAGCAGTATTTGTAGTACAATGAGTGTGCAATTGTGCAGATGTCCTTGAGCGCTTTAAAGTGTCTGGTGCTGTGGAATATAGATCAGTGACAATGGTTCAAGTAAGTACAGAGCTGGAGCTACAGTGATTATTGTGGTAATGCTGTTCCACAGGGTTGTGAAAAATTGCAAACAGCCACTATACAAGTAGATTTGGGTTACTGTTAAGGGCAGGGGTGCCCATTACGTCGATCGCGATCGACCAGTAGATCAAGGACTGGTCCCAAGTCGGTCCGAGGGGTGTCGAGGGAAAGAAAAAACAAACATTTGTGTCTCTGTGCATGTTAGTAATGTATTTTTGTGTTAATGCACACTGCACACTAATCATTCTATCACAAAAAGTATTTAAAAAAGAAGAGAAAATAAAGCAGTTGTTAGCGCTCAACAGTCTGCAGTTGCGGCTTCTGATCTGAGTTGTTGCGCTATATCTTTTAGTGTTATCATTATTCTCATTCAGAATTTGTTTTGTATAATTCACCAAGGGGATGGGCAAAGAATGGGAAACTGGAAGGCCAAGAGAAGCATTTTAAAACGGTACGCATGAGCTACGATCGTTAACAGGCTGCCTAAGTGTCGCATGCCTCAGCCTCAGGCTATTGCTCATCATGGCATGCGTGTGGACGTGCATGCGTGCGGGTGTGCGCGGTAATGGGTCGATCGTGGGAGGTTGGTTGATCGAAAAGTGGATCTTCGGTCAAAAAGGTTTGGGCACCCCTGGTTTAGGGAGTTGATGGGTAGGGGGAATAAGCTGTTTGAGTGTCTGCTGGATGTGGTGCACATGGATCGGTGGCGCTTGCCTGAGGGGAGGAGCTGGAAAAGGTGGTGGGCATGTTGTAGGGGGTCCAGTAGGATTTTCCGTGCCCTTTGTTCTTACGGTCTGCAAGTCCTCAAGAGTGGGTAGGGCGGTGCCAATGATTTTTTTCCGCTGTCCTAACTGTCCGTTGCAATCGGGTTTTGTCCTTTTTTGTGGCAACCCCAAACCAAACAGTGATGGCAGAACACAGGTTCGATGTGCTGCTGTGTAGAACTGTCTTGGCACCACCTTTGGAAGACCATGCTTCCTCAGTAGCCTCAGGATGTACATCCTCTGCTGGGCCTTTTTCAGGATGGAGTCGGTGTTGACCTCACATGAACTGGACAAGAAGGTCTCGACGGTTGACACAGGGCAGTTGGATAGTGTGAGGGGCGGCTGTGGTGAAGGATGTTTCTTCCAGTCCACGATCATCTCTACTGTCTAGACTCTAGACACTCTGAACACGCTCTAGACTCTAGAGCGTGTTCAGCTCCAGGTTGTGTAGGCTGCGCCAGAGCGCCAGCTGCTCAACTCCTTGTCGGTACGCAGACTCGTCGCCGTCCTTGATGAGACCGATGACTGTGGTGTCGTCAGAGAACTTTATTAGTGGGCGTGGTGAAGTGCAATCGTTTGTTTAGAGCATAGGTGTCAAACTCTGGCCCGCGGGCCAAAATTGGCCCGCGGTGTAATTATATTTGGCCCGCGAGGCAATACTAAATGACTATTAGAGCTGGCCCGCCGGTATTATGCAGCGCATGTAACGCTAATACTACAAATCCCAGAATGCTCAGCTGGTGTTTTGGCGCTTCCATCGGGACCAATTAACACTCTCTCCTGACAGTATACCTCGCTACCTCACGCAACTACTGGCACAGCGCTACCTCTCCCATGGCGAAAAAAAGGCAGGAAACAGGACCTTTCTGGACAGGTGGGAGACAGAATATCTGTTTATAAATCTAAAAGACAAACCTGTGTGTCTTGTATGTGGAGCCAACGTGGCTATAAACAAGGAGTACAATATACGACGACACTATGAAACAAAACACCACGACAAGTACAAGGACATGGACACGACTCAGAGGCGCCAGAAAGCGGAGGAGATGAAAAGACGTTTGGCGACACAACAGACTATGTTTAAAAAAGCCACATCGCAAAGTGAGGCTGCTGTAGCGGCTAGTTTTGTTGTGGCGGCAGAGATCGCAAAATCAGCACGGCCCTTCAATGAGGGAGAGTTCGTGAAAAAGTGCATTTTTCACGAACATTTGTGATCTCGTGTGCCCAGAGAAAAAGAAAGCAATTTCAAATGTGAGCCTGAGCAGGAACACAATCGCTGCTCGCACATGTGATCTTGCCACCAACCTATTTGAGCAGCTGATGGAGAAGGGAAAAGATTTTGTTGCATTCTCCCTTGCTGTGGACGAGAGCAGCGACACGTGTGATACTGCCCAGCTGTCAGTCTTCATCCGTGGAGTGGACTCAAATATGTGTGTTACGGAGGAACTTTTGGGATTAAAATCAATGCATGGCACCACCACAGGAAAGGACGTTTCCACCTGTGTCACTGAAATGAAGCTGCCTTGGGATAAACTTAGTAGTGACACACTGAAGTCAAAGTACGATGCTGTGGGTGCTGCACAGTTTCCACATTTCATCCCTGACACAATGCCTCAGCTACGCACCCAAGCTGCTAAGATGCTCTCCATGTTCGGCAGCACTTATCTATGTGAGCAACTATTCTCCTCGATGAAGATGATCAAAACAGCTCACAGAAGACGTCTGACTGATGAACACCTTTGCTCGATCCTAAGGATTTCCTCAGCTCAGAGCCTGACCCCAGACATCAATGAACTGGCATCCAAGAAGAGATGCCAGGTATCTGGCTTGAACACTTCAGAGTAGATCCATGTGTCAACCGAGTAATAATGCATGTTTTCTTTGAGCACTTTCTTGCTTCTTCTCCAAGGCATGGGCTTGAATGGTTGCACTTTCATTGAAGGATATCATTGTTAGTTCATTTATTATTAGCCTGTGGAAAAAGGTTACTGTTGAAATTTAAATCAGAAGTCTGCAAATAAAAAGGCATACAATTTTCATTTCAATTTTATTTAAGAAATAAATGCCATTGATGTGTTTTTTTTAAAATTTGAAATTCGATTGTGCAGTATTAAGCTATATATTGTAGTATTCAACTTTGCTTGTTCCATATTCAGTGTTTAAGCAAAACGTGTTGTGTCCAAATGCACAGGTTCATTGTTATATCCGAAGGAAAAATTTAAATAAATATCAATGTTGGCCCGCGAGTTTGTCCAAGTTTTAAATTTTGGCCCACTGTGTATTTGAGTTTGACACCCCTGGTTTAGAGCATAGGTGTCAAACTCAGGTCCTCGTGGGCCGCTGTCCTGCATGTTTTCCAAGTCTCCCTGTTGCAACACACCTGATTCAAATGAGCAGGTTCAATGTCAGGCTTCCGCAGAGCTTGCTGATGATCTGATCATTTGAATCAGGTGTGTTGCAACAGGGAGAGAGTACACATCCCTGCGGGGCTCCAGTGCTGGTGGTGCATGTTGATGATATTGTCCTTCCCAGCCTCACCTGTTGTGTTTGTCCCATCAGGAAGCTGAGGATCCACTGGCAGATCATAGGGGGCATACCGAGGTGAAGATGTTTGGGGGTGAGGAGTTACGGGATGATGGTGTTATACCCAGAGCTGAAAAACCACAAACAGGATCCTTGCGTCGGTCCCTGTGCTGTCGAGGTGCTCGAGGATGTAGTGTAGGCCTATGTTGACTGCATCCTCCACAGACTTGGTTGCCTGGGAGGCAAACTGCAGAGGGTCCAGCATGTCCGGTGATGTTCTTTAGGTGGTTCAGCACAAGGGGTTGAAAGGACTTCATGACCACAGACGTCAGAGCGACAGGTTTATAGTCGTTCAGTTCCGATGTTGCTGGTTTCTTGGGAACTGGAAGGATGGTAGCTGTTTCTGTACATTACCATGGCAACCAAGCACAACAGTAAAAGACGATTTCACGTGCCCCGTTGTGCGTATCGCTACTGTCCTGGTCCCCTTCTCTCCAGTGTGGTTCACCGGGATGTCGAAAGTGAGTGGCACCAACTCCATAATGGTGATGTGGGCTTGATGTTTTTGGTGGGCAATCGTTTTGCTATATTTCAAAATGCAAAGTATGCCGCTCCCTCATTCCTTGCCGTAGCCCAAGTGATTATGTAAGATTGGTTGAGAGAACAGTCGGTAATGGAAGCCAAGTCACGCCGGCAGGGCGGCAGAATAAGGGATTAAAATCTCCAAGCATCCAACAGTGTTTAGGGTAAATAGAAGTTTTTTAACAAATCCATCTGTGTCGCCTCGTTCATTGCAAATATCGCATGTTAGAACTTGGAGACCTGTGGCTATTACCGTAATATGAAATTGTCAATGTATTTGATTTTATGGCTAAATATAACTCTTGTGGCTTTTAAGATGGTGTGTTTTGTAGTGAGTAAATTCTGTGTGTATCTGTGCCAAGAGTACTGTGGATAAATGTCAAGCAAGGAGAAATGTCACAATGACAAGATCAGGTCATCCAATTGTGTGCCAAAGAAGCGTGCCCAAACAACAAACTGGCATAAATGCATAATGATATTTGTACTTATGTATCAGCATTTCTTGTTCATCAAAAATCAAAAGGATAAAAGATAAAGGGTGTATGTTGCTTTGTGTTTGTAGTATTTTAGAAATAATTTTCTTTTGTTTCCAAAGACTACAGAAATTTATTTTCGATTTGCATGTTTGCCATTCAGCAAAAACTCTAAAATGTGCATGAACACGACGAACGGGACTTTAGTGTAAACAGTACCAAACTAATACTTTTAGCTCCAAATGCGTTTGCATTTAGGGTTTATGCCAGTGCTAAAATTGTCCCACTCTTTTCGAATTTGCTTCCTTTGCAGACTGTTGTTCCGGGCACTTCACACCACCATGCACTTGTCTGCTCTGATGCAAACATCTGTCAGGGAAGTAGAATGAGAGAAGTGCCAAGGAAGAATGCAGCACTCAAACTTAAACCTCTCTGTGGCTAACAGGCAGCCAGAGTGTGAGGACAACCCCACTTGGAGCCCAGCACAACATCTATAATAATGGTCTGCACCAGAAAATAAAGAATGACAGAAATATTTTCGAGATGAGTATTTTTGCATTGAAGACTACCGGTACCGTTCGCTTTGCCCAATTTGCTCCATGGTTTCTGTTCACACACTGTGAGCTTTTCAGGATGCTATTGCAAACCCAATTCCAGTGAAGTTAGGTTGTTGGTTTATACAAATAAAAACAGAATACAATATGATGAGCAAATCATCTTCAAGCTTTACGTAAGTGAATACACGACAAAGACAAGATATTTAATGTTCAAAGTAATAAACATGATTGTTTATAGCAAATAATAATTTACCTAGAATTTTATGTCTGCAACACATTCCAAAAAGCTGGGACAGGTGGCAAAAAAAAAAAAGTTGAGGAATGCTCATCATGCACCTATTTGGCACATCCCACAGGTGAACAGGCTAACTGGGAACACTGTAGGTAGGTGCCATGATTGGGTAAAAGAGGAAAAAATCCGCGATGCACCGAAGCCGCGATAAACGAACCGCGAAATAGCGAGGGATCACTGTAATTGGAATCAGGTTCTTTGGTCTGATGAGTCCATATTTCACATTGTTTTTGGACGCGATGGGTAAGCCCCATAAACCATCAAAACTTTCTGTAAACCGTGCTGGCAGATGTACGAACACTTTATGAGGATTAATTTACTCTATAGCGCCATCAAGAGTTCACAAAAATCTACTACAAGCTAGTTTCCCTCTCCAAAACAGGTCATAGGACCACAGTGAGAACACCGTATTAGAACCAGGAATGTGCTTGAGTTACTTTGTAGTAGTGCTTGCAAATAAATAAGGAGAATTGAAATATTGATATTGACAGTATTTATGTTTTAATAAAAAAAAAAAAGTTTTTCCAAAATGGCAGGACTGGGGCTTTTCGTTTGTTTTTTTGTTTATTTTTTTTCTGAGGAGTGTTTCATTTCTGAACACAGATTGAGCTTATCCAAACCATTTTCAACTTTTGGATTTAGGCCCTCCTTTCATGTTAAACAAGGTTGACTCAACCTTTGTATAATGTGTCACAAAACAGTAAGCGCAAGAAAAACAAGAAAGAACAGCCTCTGTGGAGACACTAACATAATAAACCATTAGAATCAATGTAAAAAAATGTAATCCGTTCCAAGTCAAGAAAACAACTTTTTAAAACCACTTTTTTTTATAATTTCACACCATAAACTGCACACATGTAATAGGAGAGTAGGTAATATGTAAAATACTGTACAAACAAACTGTAATATGTTTTATTTTCACAGATTTTAACATTAACATAGTAACATAAAAATTGAAGGAACATCTCTCTCTCTCTATCTGAACAATACAAACTCGTCTGCTCACAATGGATGCTACACGAGGAAGCTGTTTCTGTATGATTATTGCATAATAATGAGACACCGGACACCAGAGTGTTGATTATGTGCTGCTGTATTGAAAACTGCCGGTCGTAAACAAACGCACGCATGCACTTCGCCCGTGATGCTGGGGCAAACCATTCTGAAAAGAGGTGGGTTTCACTCTGCCTAACAGAAGCGTCTCACCAAACACGTCTGCTTTTTTTTATTGAACAATACAAACTCGTCTGCTCATAAAGGACGCTACAGGACACCAGAGTGTTGATTATGTGCCGCTGTATTGAAAACTGCTGGCCGTAAACAAACGCACGCACGCACTCCCCCGTGCTGCTGGGGCAAACCATTCTGAAAAGAGGGGGGTTTCACTTTCCCTAAAAGAAGCGTCTCACCAAACACGTCTGCTTTTTTTATTGAACAATACAAACTCGTCTGCTCACAATGGCCGCTACACGAGGAAGCGTTTCACCCACATCTGCTTTTTTTCAAAATCTTGATTGAGCAATTTTCTCCCCTCTCCCTCCCTTGTGGTTTCTTTCTGACTTCCGGGTTGAGTGAACTCTGCCACGTTTGGCTGCCGCTGCTCAGCCGCATTGTGTTTGATTGTTCTTGTTCCTGATTGTAAAGTATCCTTGGGTGTTTTGAAAGGCGCTTATAAATAAAATGTATTATTATTATTATCATACAAAAACGTCTGCTCACAATGGACGCTACGAGGAAGCGAAGCCGAGAGGAGTGAAGCGACTCATTCAAGTACGCTCAGTTAGTTCGAGAACCGAAATTTGTTCGTCATCCGAGGCATAAAAAACTCAAAATTTTTGTTCGAAAACCGAATTGGACGAGAACCGAGACGTTCGAAAACCGAGGTTTGACTGTGTGTATATATATATCTATATATATATATACCATAATGCCAAATGACACATGTTAACAATTATGTTTATTGTAGATTTTGGATGGGGAGAAAGGTGCTCATTTCTCTCCATCCAAAACCGTTGCTGTGTGATGCTTAATGCATCGTGGAGACACTAACTTTCAGGAAAGGTGATTGCAACCATCTAGGAATGGCCAAGTGCAACTCGGACCTGATTGACCTGAAGCTCAGGTGAACTCTTTTTAAAAGGGGATTGAGGAATCACTGCGGGGTGGACAGCTTGGAGAGCATTGGTACATGCGTTCTGCTAAACCTGGTTAGCTGTTTCCAACTGCAATAAAGAAAATGGGAAAATCTCCTTCCTGAATCCTGGCTGAATTGACTTGATTATTTTCCCACATGGCCTGCTTGTTTTGCCTCATAACAATATACAAATAAAAAATTCCTCATCTCACCCCTCGGGTGGTGTCCGTCCCACATTCAGCTCGGGTCCTCTTCCAGAGGTTAGGAAGCTTGAGGGTTCTACGCAGTATCATTGCTGTTCCCAGCACTGCGCTTATCTGGACTGAGATGTCCGATGTTGTTCCCGGGATCTGTTGCAGCCACTCATCCAGTTTGGGGGTCACTGTTCCAAGTGCTCCAACCACCACAGGCACTACTGTCACCTTTACCTTCCAGGAAATTGCCTCATGCTTCGAGACAAGCGAAGTTTCCGACGCGAGGCAATACAACGAAAGGTATCTTTCACTTTGATTTACGTTTACTGGAGATGCAATGGCACCAATCTTCCCTCTAAGCTGCGCAACTGCGCACTGGTCGCACACTCTCAGCGCACAAGAAAACCTATCCAGCGCAATGAACGCACTGCAAATGAATTAGATCTATAACTTCTTTCTGTATCAATTTGCTGTGAAATTCAGTGAGTGACAGGTGTCCAGCCAATCACACGATACAATGCAATGACGCTATACAGCCATTCACGGCATTGACACTACTTGTGCATATTCTCTGCTCCATAACAGTGCGGCGGCGATAAGTGACACTAATGCTAATCCTTTATCATGGTGAAATGACCGGGCAGTGAATGTGATACGTCGACTCCTCAAACCAAAATAAGAACGAACTGCAGTTCTTTTAAGTTGGAATGGCCGTTGGAGTTTGTGCAAATAGAAGAACAAGCAGTGAAACTGGATGAGATATTTTCTTTTTCGAGTGAGAAAGGCCTGCTCTGCAAAACATGCAGCAAAGGTTAAGATGTAAGGAAATTTTCCGATGGAAAAATACGGACTAAAAGGAAGCTGGACTACCTCAAGTGATACATTCAGCAGAAAAGTCATTTGAATGATGTTGGAATTATACAAAGACTCAAGATGGGAAAAGGGCTTGGTACAGTATTGCGGGAGAACCCAAACAACCGTCAGAAAAAGACTGTCACACAGAAAAAAATTCCACCCTGAAAAAGTTCTAATTGACTATATTTTACTTGAAATTAAAATGAATGCACCAAATATTGGATTTATGTCCATTTGATTCCTTTTCAATGTGTTAAAATATTTAATTTTCATTGTTAAAGAGACGCTGATAGTAACAATATAACACTTAATTGTTAAAATAAGCTTTTTTCACATTTTCAGGTAGTGGTGTGCCACAGAATTGTTTCAATGAAAGAAATGTGCCTTGGCTCGAAAAAGATTGAAAAACACTGGTCTAAACACTTAAATTCTTTAAATGTTTTTTTTCAATGAAAGAAATGTGCCTTGGCTCGAAAAAGATTGAAAAATACTGGTCTAAACACTTAAATTCTTTAAATGTTTTTTTTCAATGAAAGAAATGTGCCTTGGCTCGAAAAAGATTGAAAAACACTGGTCTAAACACTTAAATTCTTTAAATGTTACTAAATTCACACAACAGTTGAAAGAACAATTTAGCACGTTAAGCCATTCAACAATTTGTTCTTGGGGTCAACCAAATCTGGGTTCAAGAGTCTTCATATCGCAACCTTTTCCTCCAGTCATGTGTGCACAGTCTTGAAATCCCGATGGAACGTCCAAAGTACGTGAAAAGAAGTGAATGAAGACAGTTGCATTTATCCTACCACATTGTCCGGACATCAAGCATTATTTGAGTTAAATTTTTGATTGGGTCGCCACCACTTTTCCCACACTTTTGGAGTTCAGGGCACCGTAGTGGAATAAACTCATGAGGAAACAAGTCAAACCAGGGCTGTCCTTTGTCGGAAACCCCACAAAAAGACCTGACCTAAACGGGCCGAGGATACATAAGCGTGGACAATGAAATAACTAGATTAAGTAATGTCAGGTAAACTTAATCCCACATGCATATTTACATCCATGAACACTCATCAGAAGAAATGTCGAACAGCTACGTTAGCCAGGAACATGCTTGATGTCTAGAGAAAATAATTACATTTTAGCAACAATTAGTTTTCAGGAAAAAGAGAGGTAGATTGATAGCACAGCAAGAGAAAACGACACCTCTCATTGGCCGCCACCCCACAAGCATTCTGTGCTCTGATTCTGTAATGCCACGAACAATAGTTAGTTCCGTTTTGTTTTCGAAAAGACAATTTTAATGATGACTCGCTTTTCATTACCATAGATTCATTTCCTATATCTTGAATGAAATACATACTCCTTCAAATAGTTGTATTTACTCTCCCATGTCTCTCCCATGCCATATCCCAGGTTACTCTCTCCCTGCTTGAAGGTGTGTAAGTCCAGGAACATCTCCACACATCGCTTTCCTTGAGCATTATATCATGAACAACCAGCGCTTGCCATTTTGGTGCCCTAAGGATAAATGCTTTGCACACACACACACAAAATATACAGGGATTCTACAGTGAAATATAGTTTGAACAATGATACAAACCTTTTCTAAATGAATTATGTTATTGTCTCGGCCTATATTTAAAACATGGGTACATGAAAAGGACAAAACTCTACCTTTATAGACAAGGACTGATGAGGGACTATATAAATATTCTGGACAGAATGTGAAAACATTGAATATGAAAGAGAGAACTCTACACAGCTTTGAGATATTTTTTTTCCAAATTATAGTTTTCATCAATAAATGTCACTCTTGGCCTATGAACCTCTTGAAAATGTCAGCATAGTCGTTGCATATGAAATATCGAAATATCGAAAATATGAAAATATCGTCAGATTGCATTTCATTTCCGTCGCGTAATCAATGTGCAGGCCACAACTATTCCACAACAGCATTTTGGGTTGTTTTTGGCAAGCTTGAATAACACAATCCCCATTGGCATTTCTTGAGGTACAGCAGGTTTTTGGAAGGAGTGGAGGAAGGCCTACAGTAAGACCAAAGGTAGACCGATGAAAAGTTTGCCCAGGACATGAATCTTTTTTTGTGTTATTTTTGTATTATACATATTTATTAACATACTTTACAAACTTTCATTATAAATATTATTACTCAGGGATGAGATTTTTCCACTTTTTTCAAGTCAAAATGGACCTTTTTTATATTGTTCCAAATCCGTTGAGAAAATTTTAGGGGGCGGGGTGGGGGGGTAGGTCTGGTGTGATTTCTGGTGTGATTTCTGGGCTGCTGGATTTACGTGTCTTCGGCAGACTCGGCATTCGTAATGTTTACAAATAAAGTTTGCAAACATCCATTTTGAATACCGTTTTTTCTCGCAAAACTGATGGCTAAAGACGCTCCCGTGCGTACATTGAATACATTTCATCTTTAGCATGTATAGTATAAAATGCCAATTTTGTAAGCAAATAGGGAACGGTATTTCAACAAAAATGGTAAAATTTTGACGATAAAATAAATGGTTTTAAGGGTTTAAAATCTCTAAAACCCATTAGCTTCCGGTGGCTTTGCACCCGGCCCCCATCCGGGGCGTTGTCTGCGGCCCCCAGACCCACGGCTGATTTTCAGATTTTTTCATCACTAGACACTCTCATCCCTGTATACTGCTATTATTATAATTCCAATTATATTCCGATCGTGATTTATTCATTTATTTTTTGCCGCCCAGGCTGTTGGTGTCCTACGCGCAGTGCGTAATCAGGCTGAGCGCTGTGCCTGTGAACAACTCAACATTGTGGCTGCAAATTTCATGAAAAAGAGCTTTCGCAGCAGTTGCCAATGCCTCTCCTAACTGAACATACTGCAATCTCTCAGGTGGCTCTGTTTCTCTGTGAACGCCGGACCAAGTGACTCAGCATCCTCAAAACCTGCAACAGGAACTCCTCAGAGGAAAGCGCCTTTGTTCTTGGATTTTCAATCACTGCCAATAGGCTCACCCAGCAGAACAGGGTTCTCGATCAAAACTCAAGCACTCTCAAATGGGGGGTTGCTGCCTGCATGACTTTGGGACACTTTTGAACAATCCCTGGCGCTACCTAAAAGCTCAGGGGAATATTGCCCAGTTCAGGGGGTTCACCCGTTGATTTCTCTACTGCAGGGGAGTCTGTTCTCATGTGATGTTCAATCGCATCATCTTTTGAGCCAGTGTTGACCATCTCACTCTTCCTGTTTGAAGGGAATCCCAACAGGTTCAATTCCGAGCCTATCTGTCCACTCTCTATTACAGGATGCAACTCTCAAGCACAAGTGTGCCCAACCTTTTTTGACTGAAGATCGACTTTTCAAGCAACCAACAACCTCCCGCAATCGACCCGCTACCGCACGTGCATGCATACACAAACACATGCAATAATGAGCAACAGACATGATAGCCCCAAACATGAACAAAACAGAAAAATAAAATCGATACAAGAGCTTGTGAGTTTGTAAAAAGGAATCAGTGCCTACCTTGGTCAAGACCTGACGTGGCCCTATGGGATGCACTTTGGCCACTCACGTGTACAATTTTACAATTCTTCCGTTGGCGCTCGAAATTCCAATTCTTTGTCAGTGCCATCGGTGAATTGTACATGAAACAAACTTTGAATAAGAATACTGTAATAAAAATAAAAGATATCGAGCAACAGCTGTAATCACAAGCTGCAATTGCAGACTGCTGACCGCTAACAACTTCAGGTGATGCAGGTGTCTTGTCCAAGGAAACCAAGACAACAAGTCTTCATAAAAAATGATGAGATTTATTTGTGAAAAAAAATAACATGGAGAGACACCATTCAAGATCTGTCAACGGAGCCTTCTCCCGATCAGACAGGTGCTCCTTTTTTTTATACCAGCGGTGTCAAACTCATTTCACATTGTGGGCCACATCCGGCCTCGGTCGATGTCAAGTGGGCCGGACCATTATAATTATACCATACTTTGCTATAAATAACCAAAATATCATGTATTTCCTTTGTTTTGGTCGAAAGAAGCAGAAGAACATTAGGAAATTGTTGAAATTTAATGAACATATCTTTTACAAAACATTTCATGAAGCACCTTAGATTTCCTTAGACAAATGTGCAATTTACTATTATCATTCACATATATGTGTAGCCACCCTAGGTGCAGCTACTCAGCGTCACCCTTCTAATATGTTGTCAAAGGTCAAATAAATCAATATCTCGCAGGTGTGTCAATTTATCCAAATCTATTTGAGTTAGGGTGCACTACTTAAGGTCACAGTGAGATTGGCAACAGCAGACTCTAGTTAGAGTCAAGGGAAAACCTCCAACAGAGAGAAGACACACTGACTGAGTTTTTTTTACAAAAAAAATATATTGAATGAATATTTACATCAGGGGTAAATGGAACAAAGACTACTAGGAGTAAACTGAACAAGAACAATAATACAAATAGATGAACAAGAAAGAAACACAAGTTAAATTGTTATCAGTTCTAATAAGTTGTTTTTTTTGTATCAGATCTGACCCATGAAAAAAACGACTGAGATCTCAGTTTAAACAAAAAATACTGCTTTCATTAAAAAAAAAATGTAAATCCTTTCAACGGTCCTACCACCCTCCTGGGGATGGGTGGCTTTGAAGTCCAAGATGTCCTTCACTGACGTCCCACGTGGAATCAAATCTACAGACGACGAAGTCCAATCTTTCGATGGTCTATGAGTCCAAAAAAAAACAGCCAATAACGTTATCTCTTCTAAACCCTTCTCTCGCCTTGGAAGAAAAGAAAAAGAAAGATCGCCACAGGATCCAACTCTACTACCTTGCACAGGTAGAGGTTCAAAGACCAGTTTATCTATCGCTCTTTCGTTTCGACCCGCCAGGGAAAGTGCGAGAATGTTCTGTCTCCTTCGCAAACGAGTCCTCGCTCCTAGCGCTGCGGTGCGCTCATGGTCTCTCGGAAAAAACACAGTATCACAAACAAATATCACATTACAGAAACTAACAATAAAATAACAGTCTAAACAAGTCTGGGTTACATATGCATTGCAACTGATCCCACTGTACAAAGTCACAAAACTTTAACAAATAATTGTTATTGAAAAATATAGTAATGCACTTTAAGATTGAACAAGATTTATAAAGAAAGGAATTTTTAAACCATTTACACATGTGCATATAAAATCTAAATTTAATCCCTGCCTACACCTTACAAATTAAGGAGAGTGCTATTAAATGTGTAAAGAATAAAGTATTCACATGTCCTTGATAGTGTCTGTTGTGATGGGTCCAGTGGCGGTTCTAGATCAGTTTCACTGAGGGGGCCGGGCTGGGGCCAGGGGTTTTGATGGAGGGGCACATTCAACCCAGGGCTAAAAAGACAGATTTGAAATCTTATTTGACTTTTTATTTCATCAAACTTTGAAAGCATTGTAGTCATAACATTACAGTGATGAGAAAAAAACAGTATTAGGAGGGCTAAAATATCTGCAAGCGTAACAATACGCCGAGTCCATCTGTTGAGAATATTCAAGCCGGGAGTGGATATGGTACCAGCCTGCCTTGAAGCTCCTTCTCCTGTCCCCCATCAGGGTCCTGGGAAACTGTTTTAGGTCTGGCTGCATTGGCGGGTCCTCTTTACATCTACTGATGTCTGTGGACAAAGACAAACCAAATAAATGTAAACACAAGTTCTGCATGGACACAGCATATACACTAACCCGCTACACTTACATTGCTGAGGCACTCAGACATACACAAGTATCTAAAATGTATTGATTGATGCTATTTATAAATTGTCTGAATTATTTTTTTATTGTATTCAATAAATATTAATTAATACATTCTCAACCCTGACCAGGGACTAAAATTGCAAATACACTGAAGCTAAATGTTTTACATGCATATAATTATCCAAATTTTAAAAGGCAATGTCTTATATATTGGTCCTGTTAAATAAAAATAAAAATAAAAAGGGATACTAAAAAAGTTACACACACACACACACACACACAGAACAGGATAGTGTTCTTTTCAGCATCACATACCTGATGGTCCAGTGCTTGTTGAAGCGCAAATATCCTCCGTCTGTGTCTCACACTCCACTTCTATTGCAGTCTCATCTTCCTCATTCTCAGGATCTTCATTTGTATCCCTCGCTCTGAAAATAAATGAATCCTGTGTCCTCTGACGACTCTCCCTCTCTGGTGCTTTCAACTTGCTCCTCTTCAGATCTCTCACCACCATCATCATCTGACTCTCTCTCTGTGTCTGGATCAATGTGTTTCTTTTTCATATAGAAATATGATGTAATGTCCGTTTTTCTTTTCATTTTTAACGTTAAATGTTTAAGTGAAGAGGAATTGGACTTAATAATGCTACTGTTGGAGGCTTGTTTCGTTTTGTGATTTTACATTTAAAATATAAATCGTCTCGTGTCGAAAATAGCACTCGTGTCGTGGTAATCTGCTTCTCTGCGGACTGCTTCTCATTTTCCCCGCTCATTTTTAAGTGGTGTAGCGCACTAAAGGGTCCGACTAGAATGTTAAGCGTACTTTTGGTTCCACATTTTGTGTCGGCAACTCGGCGCTACTGCGTAATCTACGTTCGGAGGGGGGGCCACAGGGGGGGGGGCAGAGTCAGTGCTACAGGGGCACTGGCCCCCGTTGCCCCCCCCCCCAGAACCACCACTGGCTGGGTCTGTCTCAGTGACAGACTGAGGCTGCTGTTGTCTTCTTCTCTGATTAAAACAATGGTGTCTTCTACTCTGATCAAAACTGTGTGTCCCCTATCAGATACTCCATGAATTGCACCCTATTAAAATATTTATTCTGTGTCTTTTAGCATTTTTGCCTTTTAAATTATCCTGTGGGCCTTATTGAACCTCCTTGGGGCCGTTTCCGACCCACGGGCCGTAGGTTTGACACCGATGTATTATGCTGTCTGGGCAGGCGCTGATTTGGCACAATCAGCACCATGGATAGTGATAACAGAATAAAGCAAGCAAGCAACTTTGCTTATCTGCTAATGACTGTTCACCATTCAATGGTACAAGCAGATACATTTTAGCTCCGTTCGATGTCAAATTCCCATTACACAGGTCACATGCCGCTGTAGGTTAAAGGTGACCTGCTTTGTTATATTAATTTATTTTTTAAATACTTTTTTGGGTGAAAGTGAAACTGAGGGGTTGCTTAGTGTGCAGTGTGTACTAACACAAAAATATAGAACATTAACACGCACACAGATGCACATTTAAACAATTTTTTTTTTTTTTAATCCATTTCCCCCGAGACCCCAGCAATTGACTTGGGACCAGTTCACGGGCTCCCGGTAGATCATGATCAACTTGTTTGGCACCTCTGCTCTAGCATTTTCCTGTTTGAGGCCCAACATATTTGATCCATTCCTCTTCCTGATGAACCTTTCCGCTCTTCCTGCATCATCTCATCTTTGAACTCTCCTATGGCCTTCACAACTATGGGATCAGCCGAAGGAAGGGTCTCTGGAACCCCTCTTCCTTGCTGATGCCACACTTCTGACTGTGTCGGTTTGGTCCTAACAGTTAGAGGATATCCAGTCAATTGAGGCAAATAATAGTCGCAGTACCCCTGCTCCTCCGAGGTGGACTTGTCATCTGGTATTTCATCTTTGTCTGTGGTGCTGTCTTTGGCTTGACTTCTCGTTAGAAGCCTCTTACAACCTATTTCTCACATCACCAGTGCTGGCAGGTAGGAATCCACAGGGCAACAGCAAATCCCTTTGTAGAGTCCTCCTTGGACCCTCTTTGCCTTCAGGAAACAGGAAGGTAAGCCAATGTAACAGTTTGGAACGAACCAAATAATTCTTAGGATCCCAGAAATACAGACACAGACAAAATGTAACAAAAATGTTACATATAAAAAAAAAAAAAGCAAAGCCAACAAAGTCCAAAACCAAAAACACTGATCACAAGGATCCAGGAAAAACAACACATTAACAAAAACTACTTGCAAAGGCAAGGAGATAGTCCAACCGAGAACACCAAACAAAATGACAAGAGTCCAGTACATGCGACAAAACAAAGCAAGCTAAAATGACAAAAACCAAGACGATACTATATAAACGTGGAACTACGGGTCAAAATAATTAGACAAGATGCAGGCAGCTTGTCAGTCCTTATATACAAGGCTGATGAAAATTGGTAGCAGGTGTGCACACAGAAGGGAAGGCCCACGTCTGTCACCAGCTGGAGACACACAAAAACAGGATCATGACAGCCCCCCCCCCCCCCCCCAACAGACGCCTCCTTGGGGACTACCTGGTTTCGACGGATGGGATGAGTGGATGGTATGGCGAAGAAATGGGTCCAAGATCCTAGAGCGGCAGATTCCACAGGTTTGAACACGGAAACATGGATTTCAGGATGGACATTTATGGTTGGTGGCAGCCAGAGCTTAACGGAAATGGTACTGATGATGGCTTTACCTTGAAAGGTAAAGCCATTGGTCTCAACTTGCGTGACGTGCCGGCCAGGTGTACGTCCCATGTAGAGACTGCCAGGTGTACGTCCCTCCTTCTGCACAACATGGTATGCCGGGCGACGCCAACGATCCATCATCACCCGAATGCGAGAGGTGGCACGTGAGAGGGTGGCTCTGGTCTCTCCAGATTCTGTGGGCCCGTCATAAGTGGTGCTGAACTGAGGGGATCTTCCCCAGCACCTCCTGTGACAGTAACAGCCGTGGTTGGTATCCATTGGCTGCCATGAAGGGAGACCGCCTGGGGCCTACAAGACGAGGGTGTTGTGCGTGTACCCAACCCAGGGCAGTGGCTTGCCCATGGCGTAGGTTGGCGAAGGCAAACCCATAGAAGAGCTGATTCCAAGTCCTGATTCTTTCTCTCTGTTTGATCGAGGATGATATCCAGAAGACCGGTTGGCCGTGGCACCCAGGGCCTGGCTGAAGCATTTCCGACCCTTGGAGATGAATTGAGGATCCCGGTCAGACACAATGTCCACCAGGATCCCATGAAGACCGAAGATGAGATGATGTTTGCGATCTCCAAGGTGGGTGGCAGCTTGGACAAGTCAATGAAGGGAGCGGATTTAGAGAAGCAGTCAACAATGGTGAGAATGACACACTTGCCTCATGTAGGATTTAGTTTTCTCTATGTTGTAATACAATCTGTCAAGTACACCCTGCTCCTCCCTCTTGCCTACTTTTTGGGGTCCACCACCACCTCGCTAACGTGACAGAATGACCCAACCCCAACTGGACCCCGCAGGTACAAAGGACTGGTTCCAATTCCACCATGTGCCTGGCGGAGCATGTCTGCGGCCAACACCCTTTTTCCCTTCAGGCTGCGCTGGTTATACGGCTGTCCCATGTTTTCGTCTCGTCAAGCCACGTCTACGGTAGGCCGAGCCCCGTCCGCGTTGAGCCGAGCCGAGGGGAGTGCATGATTGTTTGGGTAAAACAATGTTGTTGAAAATAGATGTGCATGTCCCTTGAGAACGGGGTGTGGAATTGCTTGAGCAAAACATGATTATTTTGACAGTCAGATGTGTATGACACCTGTTATCGAAGAAGAAGGCTGTCCGGTGGTGCCAGAGAGTTTGGGCCGGCCACCCTCCCCTCTTTGGCACACGAACATTTGAGCGTAGAAAAGGAATCGGGAGCTAAACTCTGGTAGAGTCTGTTGCGGGTTGCGTACGGGCGCCCAGCTGGTTGGATGCACACTCTGCCGGGGATGTTGGCTCTCCTTCTCAGTGTGTTACGGTGAGAGTTTGATTGTACTTATTGCATTTAACCAACTTGTGATTGTATTGCTGTGCTGATTCTTTGTGGCGGAATAAATGCCGCTCATATTCTAGCAAAGTTCAGTGTCTTGTGTTCATTTCTGTGTGTCTGTTCTCAACGATCCCGCTTGAGTAAATAACAAAATATTGGAGTGACAAAATATTGTGAAAGTGTTTCAAAACAGGGTCCACCACCACCTTGCTAACGTGACACACTGTAAAAGGCTCCTTTGTTTGTTCGAGCCAGTGTCTCCACTCTTGTAGGGCCAGGACTATGTTTCCAGTTTCCCCTGTCATAGTTGGCTTTTGTAGGACTGAGACTTGACGTGAGAAAAGGACACAGATGTGGAGTCTCTGGTCTTCTCGGGAACGCTGGGACAGCACAGCCTTCACTCCTGAATGAGAAGCGCCCACTTCTACAACAAAAGAGATGTTAGGATTAGGATGGTGTAAACCTGGTGGGTTTGTCAATGCTTGTGGGTATGTCCTGGTTGACATGCCTTTGCAACATCACATGGACATCAGGGAGAATGCCTCTGGATTGGCAGACCGGGGTGGTGGTCCCTCTTTTTAAAAAGTGGAACCGGACGGTGTGTTCCGACTACAGAGGCATCACACTCCTCAGCCTCCCTGGCAAGGTTTATTCAGGGGTGCTGGAGAGGAGGGTTGTGGTTTTCGTCCCGGCCATGGAACAGTGGACCTGCTCTACATTCGTAGCAGAGTCCTCAATGGTACATGGGAGCTCGAACCAGTCGAAATGTGCTTTGTGGACTTGGAGAAGGCGTTCGACCATGTCCCTCGGGGAGTAATTTGGAGGGTGCTTTGAGAGTATGTAGTACCAAACCCCGTAATAGAGACTGTTTGGTCCCTATGCCACCAATGTCAGAATTTGGTTTGTATTGCTGTCAGTAAGTTGCAATCGTATCAAGTGAGGGCTGGACTCTGCCACGACTCTGCCCTTTGTCACCGATTCTTTTCATAACCTTTATGGACAGGATTTCTCGGCGCAGCCGAAGCGTTGAGTGGTTCTGGTATGGTGGCCTCAGTATTGCATCTCTGCTATTTGCAGATGATGTGGTGTTTTGGATTCTCCAAGGTGGATCTCCAACTCTCACTGAAGCATTTTGCTGCCGACTGTGAAGCAGTTGGATGAAAATCAGCACCTCCAAATCTGAAACAACAGTCCTCAGGCAGAATAGTTGGGAGTGAGGTTTTGTCCCAAGTGGAGGAGTTTAAGTATCTTGGGGTCTTGTTCACGAATGAAGGCAAGAGGGGGCGGGAGATTGACAGGCGGATCGTTGCAGTGTCTGCTGTGATGCAGATTTTGTATCAGTCTGTCATGGTGATGAAGGAGCTGAGCCAAAAGACAAAACTCTGAATTTATCAGTCGATCTACGTTCCAACCCTCACATATGGTCAAAAGCTATGAGTTGTGACCGAAAGAACGAGATCTTGGATACAAATTAAATTCATGTGTGCGGATGCAGTTGACAATTTCAATCACAAGCTTCATGACGCTGTCTAAATTTAGCGATTTAGACACAAGTTGCTCCCTGTGTATGTGTATGGAAATTCCAAAACTCTGGAAATGTTGGGTCAGCTTTGCAAAGCTCCACAAGCCCATTCACATATCCGATCATGGCTGGCGCTCCATCCGTGGCGATTGCAGTTAGATTCGGTATGGGCAGATTTGCTTTTGCAAATGTGGCCATCATGGCTTCTTTCACATCCATGCCACGGGTTCTGTCTTTTAATGGCACAATATCAAGGAGTTCTTTGACCACACAATCGTTTGACACAGACCGTGCAAATATTGAAAATTGAGGCTTGTCTTGTAAGTCACAACTCTCAGCCAATGCGACACTAAAATACTCACATGCTTGAAGGTCAGAATGCAACTGTGATTCAATAGCCATGTTAATGTCCGATATTCTGCATTCACCAATGTGGCGGGACAGTTGGACATCTGATATCATTTTTTTTAGTTTGACGTCTTCAGGATCCAAGATTTCAACAGCGTCACTGAGACATTTTTTAATGAAGTCTCCTTCATTGTATGGCTTTTTAGCCCGCGCAATGTTGTAAGCCAGTTGATATGATGCAAGCGTCAAGGCCTCTGAGTGCTTTGTAATTTATTTTGAAAAACTGCACCTGCTTTTCTGCCTGACTTTTCAAAGTGTCCAACCTGTGCTTGCGATGTTCAGTCCCTCTTGGAAATTCCTGGTCGATGATAGCATGGAGTGAGCGAAAGTGGCGCTGAAGATTTGAAGCTTTGAATTGTGCTAATGACGACTGACATATAAGGCAGAATGTCTTGCCGTTGCGCTCAACAAAAAAATAAAAACTCTACCACTCTGTTGAAAACGTCCTGTGTTCTTCATATTTTCGTTTTGCTGGGCTTTTTTTCCCTGCCATTTTGAGAGCGAACGTGACACATGTGTTTACTTCTCAATGAAATGTCTAATGCACATGCGCGATTGACGTCAATCAAAAAGGTGTGCTGAGAAGCTGCCTCCCTGTAGCCTGGCGAGACCACACCTACTCTTCCGCGCGGTGCACAACCATGCACACACGCGCATATGTACACACGCGCATATGTACACACGCCATGATGAGCAACAGGTGGAACGAAACCGAAACACACAGACACATCAATTCCCTCCCTCCATTTCCTCCTCCCACCCCTCGCGGTCGTCAGTCTGCTGGCTCCCAGTCGATCGCGATCGACGTACTGGGCACGCCTGCCTTAAAATCAGAGATAATTCGCTGACTAGCTTTGCGCTTAGCGCCGTTGTTTGCGCATGAGCAGTGATGCAGTCTTCTGATTGGTTGCCCTCAAAATCAATCAAGTAACGGGATTGATGACAGGCGTGAGTTCCGCTGTACTTAGCGCCGTTTGAATAGTGCCTCAGCGGTGGCGCTGCACTCGACGCTTGTCATGTGAAAGCCCGGGGAACGCACGGAACCAGCCAAAACGGCTCGGCTCGTTCTGTTCTATACGGAAAATTCATAACCCATATAGAGTAAACAGTTTGGGACTTTACTATCACTGTATGAGGTAAGATACAACAGCTTTTTATCACATTTACCCAAAATTTTATGAACACAAGTAATGAACAAATCTTAAATATGGTGTTTCCTTTTTTAGTTTTTTGATTTTGAGCAGCAAATTTGAAGTTACATTTTCTTGCTCACTAAGAATGCATAAGCCAAATTGCACGAAGGCCTATGTCAAATTTTCACTGAAAAGAATTGTGAACAATTTTAGGATTTTATTCTGTGAAAGTTTTGTTGACATGTGATTCCTATCTGTTAGTTGGATTTGAAAGAAACAAAGAATATAGAATGCTGTTGGAGGTATTTCCTGCTCACTGTGTTTACAATCACCTTTAGTGTCCCTCACCCCCACCACTTTTAGGGCCCCCCTCCATAGGACTTGTTTAACACCAAAAGAACAACTGTTGTCTCAAGTATCTGTGTTGCAACTATTAAGGGACTATGCCTTGTGTTGAGGAATTTCGCCTTACCATGAGAACTATTGATACTAATCTCTATAATGAACATCTGCTGAAGCACTTAAAACAAAAAGGTAGTATTTTGCTTGACTCCCCTCTTGTCCTTGGGCAACTTAACAGCCCCAAAGATCTTCCTCCCAGTACTCCCATCCTTTCACGTTTTTGAAGGCTGTCAAGTTGCCTGGGAAAGGAGCTCCAATCTCATAATTTGTGCACAGCAGAGGTGGTCTGTACTTCGTCACCATGTCAAGATTGAACTGCATTGACCTTTCTTTGTCTCTGATTTTTACGTAAGGGGAAGGACTGCCTGCCCCTCATTTACATACTATGCCTATATAGACGTGTGACTGTATTTTTTCTGGGCTTCCTGATTCAAATCTGGACCCCTCAGGAGCCCGAATCGATTCGTAAACTGCAGTAAACTAAATTAAAAGCTTCGAAGATGACTGTTCATTGCCTCCAGCCTGTATTTGAAGAACCAACATTCTCCTCGTCCGAAAGACAACGAACACGCGGGGGAGAGTAGGCCGCTCGTCCCCCAACAGTTTCAAGTAGTGTGTGCATTGAATACACTTCATCTTTAGCATGTTTAGTATAAAGTGCCAATTTTGGAAGCAAATAGGGAATGGTATTTCAACAAAAATTGTAAAATTGTGTTTATAAAATTAATGGGTTTAAGGCTTTAAAATCTCGAAAACCCATTAGTTTACCGGGGCTTTGCCCCCTGGGCCCCCATCTGCGGCGTTGCCCCTGGACCCCTGCGGCCCCCAGACCCCGGGCTGATTTTCAGATTTACTCATCACTAGCCAGTCATCCCAGCAGAAAGAATAAATAACTTACATTCCTTCCGTTTTATTCATTTCGGAATCTGAAAGATATTTTATTTTGAAAAATTACCGGATTCTCTGTTATATCAGTCTCCAGGATGTCAATCTTGACACAGGTGAAAGCGCGTTTCTCGGTCACGTGAAAGGTTACCGCATAAAAAAACAAATGACGTTGAAAAGTTTTTTCAGGAAGGGCAATAGTCCAAGCCAGGAGACAGAAGAAGAGTCTACGACTTTCACGAAAGAGAAGGCTACATTTAAAAGACAGTATCAGGAGTACTATTTCAAATACGGCTGCATCTTAACGGGAGATTCACACGCACCAAGCCTACTCTGCATAATATGCGGCGATGGTGAGTTGTATTTTTCTGCACTTTTTATTTGTGACGTATCTTATTATGAAGGCAGGTTTAAACGTTACTATAGCGACCAGAGAATGTTGCGGCCAGAAAGGACGTTCCTCAAGTCATGATTTACTATTATGTTTCAAAAATAACACACTTTTCATGCAGGTCATATCATATTATATTGTTGTATCTATCTGGCATTCAAGGCCGGTCCCTGTCTGACCTGAAACCGGTCCATGTGGCAAAAAGGTTGCGGACCGCTGGATTAGAACATTGGCAGCAGGTGTGCCCACTGAAGCGAGGCCCCCAAACTGCCACCTCCTGGAGGCACAAAGAAGAAGATCATGACAACTTGAACAAAAATACTGTATGATTTTGGACACAGCAAGCCACCCCTCCACGAAATAAATTTATGTCCAATCTGTAAAATAAATTATTTTACACACAAACATCTTTCACACACAAAGACACACACATCAGAATGTCAATAATTGCAACAAAAAAACAACAACCCACAAACAATACTTGATACATAAAAAAGTTGTTAATAATAATATTATAATAATAATACATTTTATTTATAAGCGCCTTTCAAGACACCCAAGGACACTTTACAATCAGGAAACAAAAACAATAAAACACAATACGGGTTGAGCAGCAAACAATACATGCTGATTTATATAGCGCTTTCACAACCGCAGCTTTATGTATAAAATCTCACCAGGGTCAAGCCCAACAATGTCAAATTTACCCTCAAATGGAAGTCTTAACTGTTTGATGTCATGTTTGTTTGGTTTCAGTTCTGTGACCTGTCATGCATATTCAGCAGTGGACTCGAATAGGACTTCTTCAAGCTATTATTCGCTTTCCAAGTTCCAAGTCTTTGAATTCTCCAGCGTTCTTTGGCCTCGAGGACCGAAAGTCAGTCCTTGGTCCTTGGCCTCGGAGGCAAGTCCTTGGTCCTTGGCCTTGGCCTCGGAGGGCTTGGGCCTTGGCCTCGGAGGCAAGTCCTCGGACCGCAAAAATCATGGAGAATTCAAACCAACTCCATCCCGGGAAACCCAAATTGTTGGATTTATCTGGCGCTATAAGAGGGGCGGGACTGCCACTGACAGGTGACAGTTAGCGCAACGTATAAAGAGCGGCATCACAGTTAGTTTCAATCACGTTGTTCCGATTCGCGATCCATCCATCCATCCATTTTCTGAACCGCTTTATCCTCACTAGGGTCGCGGGGGGTGCCGGAGCCTATCCCAGCCGTCTTCGGGCAGTAGGCGGGGGACACCCTGAATTGGTTGCCAGCCAATCGCAGGGCACACAGAGACGAACAACCATCCACGCTCACACTCATACCTAGGGACAATTTAGAATGCCCAATCAGCCTGCCATGCATGTTTTTGGAATGTGGGAGGAAACCGGAGCACCCGGAGAAAACCCACGCAGGCCCGGGGAGAACATGCAAACTCCACACAGGGAGGCCGGAGCTGGAATTGAACCCGGTACCTCTGCACTGTGAAGCCGACGTGCTAACCACTGGACTACCGGGCCGCCCCCGATTCGCGATCGGCAGTTTAGATAGCGTGTAAAGTCTTTCTGTAACAGTGGTGTCTTTTATTTAGTTATTTTTGCACAGTTGTCACGTTTGTGTGGTGGCACTAGAATGTTTGTTTGAACCAAGTAATTTGCGTTACAGCTGGAGTCAATAATGCCGGCACTTCACTTCCGGGTTTGGCCGTTGGGAATTGGGAGTTGGGAGTCCTTTTGCTCGATTCCAGTTATGTTTGCTGAATGCTTTCTCATGTTTAGAATAATGAATATTGATAATACATAGTTTAAAATCATGATTGATTGAATTATTTATTATTATTGTGAATGTAATTTCTTTGATCGCCGTGTATATCAATACTGCTATTTCGCCCAATATATTACTTTTATCGCAGCTGTTGCTTTATTTACGTGATCATTATGAAAATAAATTTGTTCGATCACCGTGTATAATATATTTTTTTAAAGCAGACTTTTCACTTGACTCCTCTTAGTATTACGCTTTCGTTCAAACTAATACACCAGCGATTTTTTTAAAGTACGTTTTTTCCCGCGAGCGTGCATGATTGGCGGATCTGGCCTAACACAATAGGATCTGCGCCTGGACGTATTAACAGCTCTATGATTCAGCATGTCAGCATTTCTCAACTTGTGTTCCGTGCCATGTCATGCCTGTTGAGTGTTGATTTACTTCATATTAAGAAACTACTGCACTAAAACATTAATTCATAAATATATATCATATGATACAGCCATCTCGTTACCTCTGCGTCCCGCGTCCTAGACGCACAATTTTCCCGCGGGACGCACAGTTTCAAATAATGTGCGTTTTTGGGACGCAAGGAAATTTCTCAGTCAAAACAAACAAACAAAAAAAAACTACTACATGCCTGAGGATTTCACGGGAACGATCGTTACCGGTAGCGTATCATTTCCGTGACGTCATTTTGACGGTACCGAAAAATCGTTTAACCATAAAAGTCACCGCACACGAGTTGACTGTATGCGATCAAATCTCTCATGTGTGATCAATGCGATTTAACTGTGCCTGTGTGTGTGTTCGTGGTGTGTGAGTGTGGTTCTTCTAATTTACTTTCGTTTAGTTTTGTTTTCAATGTTGGGGGGACGGAACAGATAACGTTATGTGCGCATTCGGGTTGCTATTTTAGTCCGCAAACTGAGGAATTGCGTGGATGACAGACAGTTTGAGATGGCGGCGAAAAAAAACACACAACCGTCTACTAATTACGACATTTAAGAAATGGGAATGCCAGTCTGATTTTTCGTATGAATCGTCCGAAGGGCGTATCACTTAACTCACCTGTGACGTATGCACAGAACACGAGAGCCAGATACGACGGGGGGCACGATTCCGTGGCAAGTTGGTCATTAGATCTTTCGGCTAATCGCTATGAAAAATATTATGAAACAGTATTGGTTATTGTATAATTTACTGGTTGTAGCATGGTAACTTTATTCAAGCGTTACTAACGCTTGAATGAAGCGTAACGCTGGCCACATCTCACTGGCCATCTCGCCCGCCACCTCGTTCTCCAGATAGGAAGCGAACTGGGCACGCGGACTCTCTTTGACACCACTTTTTGCCCGCTTTCTCTTCTGCTTGTATTTGGCCGCGTTAGGGAGTGACGTGTGCTAGGGTTTATGATGGAGGGGTGCTAGGGGTTATGGTGGAGGGGTGTTGCAAATCACGAAGACCTGCCAAGTGGTATGATAGCATTGTTTGTAGGCCTCGGCTTCAACATCAGTCCTTGATCCTTGATCTTGTCCTCGGCTAATCCTCGGCTTCAAAATCAGTCCTTGGTCCTTGGCCTCGGAGGCAAGTCCTTGGTTCTTGGCCTCGGAAAATTCCTCAAGTCCTTAGCCTTGCCTCAGAACATTTTCCAAGTCCTTGGCCTTGGCCTTAGCCTCGGAGTTGCCGGTCCTCGGACACAACACTGTTCTCCAGCCACTCTTGTTCACGTTGATGATTCATGTCTTGCTAGTCTGTGTACTTTTTGATTTCATGTGTAAGTATCATTTTACGTCGTATTGTTGTTCATTCTCGTTTCATTCGTACAATTTGATTCCTTCTTCCATTTTATTGAGAGTGGGTTTCCGCTTCTTTATTACCTTGGCAGTTGAGAACGATTTATATTATTTCATTTTTCCTGGCTATTTGTTGCCAGCGACTTTTTTGTCGGTCTTACTTTTTTCATTCATGCATTCATTTCCTGAACCGCTTGATCCTCACTAGGGTCACGGGGGGTGCTGGAGCCTATCCCAGCTGTCTTCGGGCAGTAGGCCGGGGACACCCTGAACCAGCTGCCAGCCAATTGCAGGGCACAGAGAAACGAACAACCATTCAGCTCACACTCACACCTAGGGACAATTTGGAATGTTTCAATCGGCCTGCCATGCATCTTTTTGGAATGTTGGAGGAAACCGGAGGACCCGGAGAAAACCCACGCAAACATGGGGAGAACATGCAAACTCCACACAGGAAGGTTGGAACTAGAATTGAACCCGATACCTCTGCACTGTGAAGTTGACGCACTAACCACTCGACTCGACTCGGAACTTTTTTTTCAGTAAATAAATGTCTTCTCATCACTTTATCCTTGTCCACGTTTGTTGGATCCCTTACTTACCGACATTACCGAAACTGACATTTTAAAAGCAGTTTGTATATTTGAGTCATACTTGTCTGAAAAAAACCCAACATATTTTTGAGGGTTATACTGAATGTCAGTACTCATGATTTTTTTTCTTTACAATCAGTGTGTTGAAATAACATGCAAATTCGCACCAATAATAGAACTTGCAAAGGTTTTGCAAAATCAGACATGCCTACAGTGCTGTACTACTGCATTGTCCAGTTTCTGCACAAATCCAAGAATGATTCTCCATCAGGCTGAAGGGAAATGTCCAGCAAATTAGTTCAGTCAAGGTCTGCATGCTGTGAATAGATGGACACATTGAGCTGTTTTGTTTCATTTCTTGGTAGACGCAAGACTGAAAATGTATTTCCTGTTAGGCGTGCCTCTCTGTCCGCTTTCACTTCTGCCTTGCTCCTTGTTTCAAATAGGAAGCAATGAGCCAACAATTGTTGCAGTGAATGGATTCTCTTGGCAAGATGAGTTTTTTCGCTCAAGCGTCTGCTGAGGATCTGCATGATGAGCTAGTAGATTTAGGGTAAGACTGCCTGGGATCGTTTTACACTCCAGCCATCACACAATAGCATAAATAGCTCCTAACCTCTTCAAAGTCAGTGCCACTTACATTTTCTTTTGTCAAAATGTTAGCTCACTGGATGGTCTGCTTGAAATGGTTGTTACAATGCTAAATTTATTTGTATTGGCCTGCACAGCATATGTACATGTGTGTGTACACACACACACACACACACACACTATTTGACCCAGGGGTGCCCATTACGTTGATCGAGATTGACCGGTACATCGCAGACTGGTCCTAAGTCGATCTCGAGGGATGTAGAGCAGTAAAAAAAAAAACCCAAACAAAAACAACCATTTGTGTGTCTTTGTGCTTGTTAGTAATACATTTTTTGTGTTAATGTACACTGGACCCTAATCATCCTATCAGTCTCATTTTCACAAAAAGTATTGAAAAAATAAAATATAATAAATCAGGTAAATCTTTAACTTACGGTGGCGCGTGAACCGCGTCACCGGAAGTTGTTAACGCTCAGCAGTCTGCAATTGCAGCTTTTGATCAGAGCTGTTGCGCTGTATCTTTTATCGTTATCATTATTCCCATTCAGAGTTTGTTTTGTGTACAATTTACCGAAGGCACGGGCAAAGAATAGGAATCTAGAGGGTCGAGGGAAGCACTTTAAAATGGTACGTGTGAGCTACAATAGTTAACAGACTGCAAAATTGCGTTGCATGCCTCCGTGTCAGGCTGTTACTCATCATGGCGTGTATGTGTTTGTGTGTTTGTTAGAATCTAAACAGAGCTCTGGGTCATCTACTTCTCCTAACCGCGAGGGTAGCAAGGCAGAGTGACAAAGACGCCTTTCCCTTGACCCACCTTTAATACAAATTCCCCAAAAAGGGCATGCCTCTCTTTGTGTATGTGTGGCGCGCATGTGTGTGTGTGTGTCTGTGTGTGCGTGTGTGTGCGCGCGCGTGTGTGTGTGTGTGTGTTTTCAGGCATGGGCAAATGGTCTGAGAGGACAGTCCGGGTGTTGTCAACTGAATCTGTCAGATTTGATGTGAATTGTCATTCTGCTGTGAATCTTCATTTGATGGTGATATGGTCTTCCACCTTTGGCCGTCTTTTGTTGTGGGAAGTGGTTGTCCTGCTATGGAGGCCCTTTTAAGTGCCGATTGTGATCTCCAGTCCAGGGGTCCGGCCGGGGTCCCCCCTTGCTCATGGCACCTTGGCACGCACCTCTTCCTCAATCACACCCAGATGCAAACAGTCTCTCATTTACACTCAGCAAAACATCATTATTAGCGGTCACACATTCCAAACCTTCACACGAATCATCCACCATGAAAAGCAGCACTGACACAACAGAATAATAAGAATAAGAATAAGAATAAGAAAACCTTTATTTGTCCCGCACTGGGGAAAATTTGCAATCGTCAGCAGCATAATTGAAGGGGGTGGGGGGGGGGGGGGTAGAAAGAAAAACGAAGTATTGCATGCACAAATAAATGTTCAAGAAGAAAAATAGAGCTGTACACAGTACAGAATGCAATATCAAAAATACAAAATACAAAAAATACAAAATATAAGGTGGCTGTGCTATTTACAATGTATGGATGGGTTGAGTCAGTTTTTCATGTGTGTTTATTGAGCAGCCTGACAGCAGTCGGTAAGAATGAGCGGCGGTATCTCTCCTTCTTGCAGCGCGGGTGTAGTAGTCTCTGGCTGAAGGAGCTACCCAGTGCTGTCAGGGTGGGCTGGAGGGGGTGGGAGGGACTGTCCATCATAGCTTTTAGTTTTGATAGCATCCTCCTGCTGCCCACCTCCTCCACAGTGTCCAGGGAGCAGCCCAGGACAGAACTGGCCCTCCTGACCAGTCGCTCCAGTCTGTTTCTGTCCCGGGCCGAGATGCTGCCTGACCAGCAGACAATGCCATAATGGATGGCCGAGGCCACCACAGAGTCATAGAAGGTCTTAAGGAGAGACCCCTGAACCCCAAAAGACCTTAGTTTCCTGAGTAGGAAGAGGCGGCTCTGTCCCTTCCTGATCAGGGCGTCTGAGTTGGTTGACCAGTCAAGTTTATTGTTGAGATGAACACCCAGGTACTTGTAGGAGGTCACCCTCTCTATGTCCGTACCGTTGATGTTCATCGGTGCAGGTGATGACTGTTTCCTGCAGAAATCCACCACCAGCTCCTTAGTTTTCCCAGGATTGATCTGGAGGTGATTCTGCTGGCACCAGTCCACGAAGTCCCCCGTCAGTCTCTTGTACTCCCGATCATCTCCCTCTGTAATGAGGCCGACAATCGCAGAGTCGTCAGAGAACTTTTGAAGGTGGCAGGTTGAAGTGGTGTATCTGAAGTCCGAGGTGTAGAGGGTGAACAGGAATGGAGCCAGGACAGTCCCCTGCGGCGCCCCAGTGCTGCAGAGAAGCCTGTCCGACTCACAGCCCTGTGCCCTCACATACTGCGGTCGGTTTGTGAGGTAATCCGTAATCCATGATGTGAGGTGGTGCTCCACTCCGGTGTGCTGCAGTTTATCCTCCAGTAGGTTGGGCTGGATGGTGTTGAAGGCACTGGAGAAATCAAAGAACATGATCCTCACAGTGCTCCCAGCATTCTCCAGGTGTAACAGCGCCGAGTGGAGGAGGTAGATGATGGCGTCCTCCACACCGATGCCGGGCTGGTAGGCAAACTGCAGTGGGTCCAGTGATGAGCTCACCAGCGGTCGCAGGTAGGCGAGGACAAGTCTCTCCAGCGTCTTCATCAGGTGAGACGTCAGCGCCACCGGTCTGTAGCTGTTGAGCTCCTTCGGGTGGGGGGTCTTGGGCACTGGGACCAGGCACGAGGTTTTCCACAGCTGTGGAACTCTGCCCAGCTTCAGGCTCAGGCTGAACATGAGCTGGACAATGTCACACAACTGGTCAGAGCAGGTCCTGAGGAGCCGGGAACTGATGTTGTCCGGACCTGCTGCCTTCCTCACCTTTATCCTCCTCAGTTGGTTCCTCACCTGCGCTGTCGTAACAGACAGGCATGAACCAGGAGACAGACTGGGGTTTGGGGGTGTAGTGTCGGTTGAGAGGCCAGGTGATCGTTGTTGGAAGCTGGTCGTAAGAGGAGTGGAGGGAGGTGAAGTCCACAGTGGGAGTGGGTGCAGCTGCAGGGGATGCTGGTGGTGGTGGGGGGGAGGGACAGACGTCTGGTCAAACCGGTTGAAAAACCGGTTTAGATCATCCGCCCAATCCTTGTCCCTCACAGTCTCTGTCCTTGGGCTTTTGTGGCCTGAGATGGTTTTCAGGCCCCTCCAGACACCAGTAACATTACTGGCCTGTAGCTGGTCCTCCATTTTTATCCTGTAGGCCTTTTTCCCCTCCCTGATGCTTCTCCTCAGTTGGATCTGCACGGCCTTCAGCTCCTCTCTGTTTCTCGACACAAAAGCCCTCTTCTTCTCCTTAAGGAGGGCCTTTATGTCGGGAGTAATCCATGGTTTGTTGTTCGAAAAACACCGTACAGTCCTGGTTGGTACGGTGTTTTGCTCACAAAAGTTAATATAGTCTGTGATGGCGTCAGTAAGTGAATCAATATCCTCCCCATGAATCTCACTGAAGAGCTCCCACCTAGTTGAGTCGAAGCAGCCCCTCAGAGCCTCTTCGGCCTCTGTGGACCATCTCCTGACCATGCGGGTCACAGCTGGCTGCCTGTGCACCAGGGGTTTGTACACAGGCTGGAGATACACCATGTTGTGGTCCGCTCTTCCAAGAGGGGGCAGGGGATAGGATGTGTATGCCTCCTTGGTGTTGGCAAAAAACAAGTCAAAAGTCTTATTGTCTCTGGTGGTGCAGGATACATACTGAGTGAAGGTTGGTAGGGAGGACGACAGAGAGACATGGTTGAAGTCCCCAGAGATGATCAGCAGGGCGTTGGGGGACTGTGTTTGCAGCCTGTGCACGACAGTCATCAGGGCATCACATGCTGCATCACCATTGGCCGACGGGGGGATGTACACCGTCACAGCTATGACGTGTGAAAATTCACGTGGGAGATAGTAGAGCCTGAGGCTAATGGCTAGCAGCTCAATGTCCCGACTGCAGAGTTTCTCTTTGATGGTGATGTGCCCAGGATTGCACCATTTGTCATTCACAAAAACAGCAAGTCCCCCTCCTTTCCTCTTGCCACTCCCCGCGTTTCTATCCGCACGTACGAGTTGGAAGCCTTCCAACTCGGCGAGTGTGTCCGGAGTGATCGTTGTTAGCCACGACTCCGTGAGTAGCAGCAGACTCGCCTCGCGGTACTCCCTTTGATGTCGCGTTAGCGCCGCTAGCTCGTCCATCTTATTAGGGAGCGACCTTACATTCCCCATGATGACGGACGGGTGGACATGTCTGTATCTTCTCCTCCTTCTGCGGCGCTCCTTCCCGGCCCGACATCCTCGTTTCCTCCTCTTTAACTCGCGGGGGACGTCCGGTTTGTCGCTGGCCAGTAGCCCGCTGTTAGCCCGCAATGCTAAGAGCTGGTCCCTACTGTAAACAATGGGACCGCGTGTGCGATCCCCGTTCACAGGATATGTGAAAAAATACGAGAAAATAATGGAGATGAGCAGAAATGAAGGTGCCCATCTCCCCGCCGTAGTTTTGTGCAACAAAACCACACAAACCAAAATGGGAAAAGATAATAAATAAAATAACGAGACGAAAAGAAACTCAAACGGGGAAATGCGCTGCTGGAGAGGCAGCCACTCGCGCGGCGCCATCGTAAAAAAAAAAAAAAGCAAGTATTTTGTGACTGTATGAAAAACCACAATACAGTAATATGAAAGCCTATACTGTGAATGAAAATCCCTTCAATATACTGTGTATATGTGCGTGTGTGTGTGTGTGTATAAATATATGTATGACACTTGTTCATTTGGTGCTCCTACTTTATCAACACCCCCCAATTTTTCCGCTGCGACACCAACATCCCCCATGGGTACAACATCTCGGTAACTACCATTACTATTACTAATTTGTTTGGATAGCGAGCTTTTCTAGATGTCTAAAAAAATTACTTACAACTACTGTCAAGTAATATTCACAATACTTTTCAGTATGGTGAATCAAGTTATTTCCAGACCCAGCACAAGGCGTAAATCATCCAGGTGTGCATACAGAAAATTTTCACCTGGGTGGCTCAGTGAAGGGGTGGCCGTGCATGCTTCTTTCATTCTTTATCATAGCATTGAGTCAGAATTTCCTGAAATAAAATTCACAAACATGCCAAACATTGACCATCATTATGAAACAAGAACAAATCAAAGTAAAAAGCAAAGTTTTGCTGAACTTTACTCGATAGATTTACTGGATAATATATACTGTACATTCAGTAATCCCTCATTTTTCGCAGTTGATTGGTACCTGGTGAAAAAACGGCAAAGTAGGTTTTGCCCCCTCCCTCGGGATTTTTGTATTTTTACATCAAGGCAATGTTTGCATACAGTTAAATATGAACTGGGATTTCACGGCTGTTCCACAGTATGTTCGCACCCTCTGTTGGTCAAGATCTGAAACGACCAGCAGTTGAAAACAGACCAGTTACATGTCGTTGTCTGTGTGATCATTGATGTTATTTCAAACAAGAAACATCACAGGTACCAGTATGTTTAAAATATGTAAACAGTATTTATACTTTCCTTATTTGACCCACACTAAAAAAGCCTCAAAAACGACTTTTATAAAAATATGTTTATTGTCATAATTTTTTAACCTCACATATAACTGCACATAAACTGGAATACTGCACTTTTCTTTATTTAACAAGAGTCCAAACTGGGATGCAGCTTGCTCTTGAACGGCATTTTTCCATCCATTAAATCAGGGGTGTCAAAGTCAAATGGACGGAGGGCCAAATAAAAATGTTTTGCTGCAAGCCGAGAGCCGGACTGATCGAATGTTCATTGAAAAATGTAACAATTACCACATATAGTTAAAGCAAATATTATACTTACAGTTTTTAAACTTGAACTGAGTAAAAACTCTTAATATGTGATTGCACAGTAATCCTGTATTCACTTCTTTGAGGCTGAGGCTGATACTTGTGGTGTTTTATCTTTTCGTCAATATTTGGGGTCAGGCTCTGAGCTGAGCAAATTCTCAAAATTGAGTGAAGGTGTTCAACAGTAAGTCGACTTCTGTGTGATGCTTTGTTCGGTTTCATTAAAAAAAAAAAAAGTTGTTCACACAGGTATGTGCTGCCAAACATCGACAACTTTTGAGCAGCCTGTATGTGCAGTTGGGCCATTGTGTCCGGGGAGGAAACGGGCAAACTGCGCAGCACCCACTGCTGTATCTTTTTCATGCACTATAGTTGTGTCATGCATAGGATGTAAAGCCAAAAACTCCTCTGCCACGCTGATGCTGGAGTCCACTACGCGGATGAAAATTGACAACCGGGCAACGTCAGAAATGTAAGCGTTCTCATCCACAGCCAAGGAATATGCGATGACATATTTTCCGTTTTTCTCAAGCTGCTCTTTTAGATAAATGGACAACTGCTCTACTCGCTAGGCAATGGTGTTTCTGCTCATGCTCAGGTTTAAAAGGAGTTGCTTTTTTTCGGGGAAAACTTCGTCACAAAGTTTAAGCATACAGTTTTTAATGAAATCCCCCTCCGTAAATGGCTGGGCTGATTTAGTGATCTCCACAATAAAACCGGTCGTGACAGCAGCCTGGCTTTGTGATGTGGCTTTTTTGAACAGAGCCTGTTGAGATTTGAGGCTAATTCTTCAACTTTCTGTAGCCTTTGTTCCATGTCCATATTCTTGTTTGTGTTCGCGTGTTTCGTTTCATGATGTCATCTCAGATTACACTCTTTCAACACCGCCACACTTTTTCCGCACAGAAGACACACAGGTTTTCCAGCTACGTCCGTAAACATGTACTCCGACTCCCACCTTGTTTGAAACCTCTAGTTCTCAGTGTCCACCTTCCGTTTTGCCATTTTTGATGGATATCTGAAAGCTAACGTCACTGTTATGCGAACGACTGCTGCACTAATGAATACTGTATTGAAATAAAGCGGCCACTGCTTGGCGTGTCACTGTTGCATTGTGGGAAATGTTGTATTGGTGCGTGTAGAAGATCCGGCTTGCTGCGGTCTGCGGGCCGGTTCTAATAATAAATCAATATCATCCCAGGGGCCACTGAAAACCTTCTCGCGGGTCGGATCTGGCCCGCGGGTCGACACTTTGACTTATATGCATTAAATTGTTGTGCTCTCCATGTCCTTTTTTCTTCTCATCCTCTCATTCCTGTCACCATCCCGATCGGGAGCCAGATGAAGCCATCAATTTCGTAGTCTTTGGCCCCAGATGTTAGGCGGTTTGGCCTGACCGCAGCTGAAACATGGTTTTAAATTAACTTTTTGCCAAGAAGCGTAGTCAATTGAGTCAGGAATAAAAGTGATGGTCATTTCACTTTTAACTGCGCCGTCATCGTTTTTTGCCCTCTTTAGTTCATCTTCTCTCTCAGGAGTGTTTTTTGCCTGGCGTTTTGTCTAGAACTGATTCAAGGACGTTTGCTTGTCGGCTTTTAACAATCCTTCGAAAATGTCCAAGGCAACCATCAGCATCGTGAGCTATCGCCCAACTGGTGAACACTTTTTCTGGGTGATTCACATTTACGTAAACCTATCGGAACGCCTCATGACCCGAGGGGCGAATGACAAGGACGCTGCATAAGGGGTGTTCACACGGCAACATTTGCTCCGGTGCTGCGCCGGTGCTGCCCCAGTAGAGCGTTCACACGTGCAAAGTTACACCGGTGTAGCCCCTGAAAACAGCTTACTCCGGAGCAAATTTGACCCACCTCGGGGAGGTGGTTTAAAAATTTGCTCCGGAGCAAATGCTCGTTTGTGGGGCAGCACCGATGGAAAATGGTACGTGTGAACGCTTCAATTTGCTCCGGAGCAAATGCTCGTTTGCGGAGGTGGAGTAGCTCGCTACGCATGAGAAGAGTTAATTACATACGGCGAGAATGCGTTGCTTTCATGTGCTTCCGTCATGTGTTTGTTTAATAACGACACAAGACGTAAAGTAGCAAGCAGCACTTTGCCTCTTTGGTTATAACATCCTAACTAGAACGGGTGGGGATAGTCCCCAAACATCATCTTTCCTTTTGTAGGAGACTGGACTGTCTCTGAGTTGTGTAGTTTGTTCCTTCGTTGTGTGTTCACAACTACCCCATATGATTTATTTTGTGATTTCCTCTCTTGATTTTCTGTTTGGCGCATTATATGTTTGCTTTTCTGAGTGTCATTGAAGTCATCGTTGATTTACGTTTTTGGGGGCGGTCATTGAACGCTTCTCGAGCAGACGGCACGGAGACCGAGAAGAAGAAGGACGTGCCTGTATAGCAGTTGCTTGAGTTGTGTATGTTTTCAAAAGAACCAACACCGCCGGTGCTAACATGCTCAGCGGCTTTGTACGTGTGAACACTCCACAAAATTTGCTCCGGTGTAAGATATATCGCAACAAGCAAAATGTGTGCCGTGTGAACACCCCTAAAGACACATCGATCTGTCTTCACACATAGACACGTACGGTTGAGGTCCCTCATAAGCCAATGGGTTGCCAGGAAGATGTGCGGTAATAGCCAATGGCAGAGCAGCTACAAGTATGTTGCGTTCAGGAAACTCGGAGCTGCGAGGAGCAACCCATACCATATTTTTACCTTTCTTATCTTGAAATTTCATTCTTAACAAGAGGCAATACTTTCCTGTTGAGACGTTTCATAACTTGAAAATTTCGTATGAAGAGACGTTCGTAAGTAGAGGTACCACTGAGGTCTACAGAACAAATTTATTCAGAATTACATAATAGTAGTGCATAATTACAATAATAGTACATAATTATTTTTTTAAATCAATAGTTTTACTAAAACACAATGAAACCTATTCAGAAGTACAATGTTTAAATAGAAGTGTTGCATTTGTCTTTGGAATTGACCCACTCAAAATGTTTTAGAAAAGAAATACAGTTTTCTCCTCCAATGATTTAGAGAAATAAAAACTGTTGGTATAGTAAAAAAGAAAAACAACTGTTCATTTGATATAGCGTCATATTTTTCATGTTCAATAAAACTCTTGCTTCAGGTCTTTGGTTATTAAAAAAAAAGTGCCTCAAAATTAGGAACCAGCTCCTCAAAGGAAGTAATTGATTAGCAAAACTGCTATGCAAAAGAAACATTTTATTTTTGAGCCTTGTGTACAACCTGTCATATCGCTTCATGGACCTCTAACTTATCTTTTTATTGTAGATGGTACCACTATGATCTGTCCCGCCATGCTGCTGAAGCTCTCCTCTTGTCTAATGGAAGTGATGGGACTTACCTCCTGAGAAACAGCAATGAGGGGCCAGGCTGTTTTGCCTTGTCTGTTAGGTCAGTTTTTTTTTTCTTTTTTGTACAATATGTATGATTACATAAAGACAAACAGGCACACTTTGCTTTTGTGTATCATTGAAAGGGCACAATTGTACTTAAAAAGATTGCCATCCCTCAAGATCTTTCGCTTGCCCAAGGTCCAAGGGACCTGCAGTCTTACTCGAGAAGCCTCAAACCTCTGGCAATGCCCTCCATCTCCACCTAGGAAAACTTGAACTAGCTGTAAAATATAGCCTAGCATGTGCTAAGTGTGCTATCAGGCCTCCTCTTGGTTGTCCATGCATTAAGACTTCACTGGAAATGTATCCATAAATCATCTTAACTCCTGTCAATTTGGAGGAGCAGCGACATTACTCTGAGTGCCTCTCCTTCCCCTATATCTTCCTCTAGCCACCTTGTAGAGGAAGCACATTTCAGCTAATAACCACCCGAGTAACGCTGAAGCTCACGCTTCACTGTGAAGCTATTGACCCGCTCCCCTGAACCTTGGCTGCACTCAGTAATCTTGTCTTTAATGAGAAGAACAAGGTCAGACTTAGTGGAGTCAAACATTGATGTCTCTGAATGCCTTTGGATAGGCAAACTCCGATGCACCCTACAATACCCTGTCCAGGATGTAGTCTTGGGATGCCCAAATTAGCATGATATGAACCTCTCGATGCGATAGATATCACAATATTGTGGGGAAGTGTGCGCTAGTATAAAAAAAAAAATCCATAAAAACAACAAAAAACAGCTCACAATACTGTCTAAAGTCATTGTATGCTTTGAAAAAGCTGACAATAGGGGGGAAAAATATGTTTCTTGTACAGAAAAAAAAGCAGTGAAAAAAAGAAACATGCTTGACCAAATTGGCTTTTTTTTATCATGGCTACAGAACTTGGTAATTCAAAAAAGCAACATTCAAGTTAAGACAGGAGCAATACACCAACCGGTAATTGCTGCCTTAAACAGATGTTCCTTTTTCGGTGAAACCTTCGACTGTAAATCTATTGGGAACATCAAGTCACTTGCAAAACAAGTTCAAGTCGGTTCAAACACAACTGCATGGCACATAAATATAAACATGCACAGCAAATACAAAATAAGACTGCTGGAACAATCTCGCAAACAAGTCACCTCAAATAACGGAGCAAGATAAACCGAAATAAAAATATCAAGTGTAAACACTAATCTACTATTTCAACATTACGAGAGGAGAAGAGACCTCTTGGCATATACAATAACCCCCTCTGTTTACAATACCCTGTCACTGGGCACTGAGGTAGTTGGGATGCACAGATATGTCTTTGTTGAAGACAGAAGAGGCTACTTCCCTGCATGATGCCTCCCCCACTTCAGAGAACATGATGACAGAAACCAGATGAAGAGTTTTTTTTAACCACCAAAAAATCCAGCTCTGCTTGTAGTTCATGGTGTTTGTATTGTCTAAAGTACGACCCAGAATGTCCTCCAGGGCATGTTTTGTCGGCATTTGCAATTTCAAGCTGCTAAATGACAGTTCTCCACCATTTTGAATTTCTGCGTATACGGTGTGCAGGGTATGTTCCTATTGGCTGGGCGGCGCAAAGCATCATGGTCTACGTAGTTTGGCTGAAGCAGACAACAAGTAGCTGTTTTTTTTTTGGGGGACGAAGATGTACTGTTTTAATATTGTAACATGACATCAACGAAATGGTGGCAATGAACGTTGTTGTTACATCCCGAGTGCAGTTTACACGACCTGAACGAAAACCACATTTCACCCACCATATCTAATGTTCAACGAATGGCTGGTGTATTCCCTCCAGTAATCTTGCACAGATTTTCCGTGGCTGGTTGAGGATTGTGATCCCCCTACATTTGGCCAACATTCATTGTCCCTCTGAAGAATGGTTAATTAAGGACTAATCCACAGATACCATCCCTGATAATGTTGAGGAGACATGTCAAACAAGACAGATCGACCGCATTCAGAAAGCTTTAAAAAAAAAAAACTTTTTTCCAATGCTGACACTAAAAATTCACTTATGAAAGGCAGTTTGTATCAGATTTGTTTTGTTACCATTCAGATGAATTAATATGATGTTTCCAATCCAATCTACAGGGCAAAGGAGTCAGTCAAGCATTTTCACGTGACACGCAAAGACAATGGCTATGTGTTTGGATTTAACACATTTTCAAACCTTCCGGACTTTATTAACCACTTCGCCAATCAGCCTCTGGTGGGCAGCGAAACAGGTACAACAAGCACATCCACGACAGCTACTACACGATAGTATGAAGACTTACCAAGTAAAACGTTTGAGGTTTTAAAATCAGACATTAGTTTGACATTAAGTACAGACAGTAGTTAGCTGTATGCTACATCATTGTTTTAGTTGTTTATTTAACATATAAACAGAAAATAGAAATTTAGCAGGAGGTAAAGGGAAGCAAAAAAAAAATAGTCATCATTCAGCACAAATTACATGTTCAAAAGAAGTAGGAAGATTGTTAAAAGCTCATCTGGTCCTAACCCTTGTTCTTTGTGAGTTTTAACTTGCTTGCTAGTAATATAGTGATAGATCATTCATTTGGTATACTGTATCTTAATTTGAGAAGATAAGGAAAAGAGTCTACATATAAACCTAGTCATGTACACAAATGCATTAACCCTAATGCGTGCCATATTTGCATATGCTGTACTTACAACTTTCTGTTTGGCCTCTTATTCAGCATATCTTTGGTTTTGTAGAGGATCCCTATGGTTTTTGATATTTTCCTTTTGATGGTATCTGTATGTGGCTTCCAACATAGTTTTGCATCATTACGGATCCAATAAATTTATTTTCTTACACTCTTTCTATTTCAATTGAGTTTACCATCATTTTAACTTGGTGTTGAATTAGTCTAGTGCCAAAAATCAATTAACTTTGAATCAATTATTCTACTTTTTTAGAACTATTTCTGATGACTTGATTTGATTTTACTTTTTATTTGGTCTCTCTAGAAGAAACTTGTCTTGGAGGGCAGGCCCCCCATGCCAGTACATACATTGAACAAACAATACATACACAGATTTAGTCCTTTCCATATTCCTTGCGTGTTGTTTTATTGGTGGCCCACATCTGGCATCCACAATCTGGGCCACTATATACATTGAACAAACAATACATACACGGATTTAGTCCTTTCCATATTTCTTGCGTGTTGTTTTATTAGTGGCCCACATCTGGCATCCACAATGTGGGCCACATCAGGCCCGTATCTGAGTCAAATTGCAAAACCATATCTGGGCCTACTCCGGCCCGATGCTGGGCCAGAACAGGTTCCTGATATCAGCCTTAATTCAACCTTAACTAAGCCACTTCATTTATGAGCCATATTTGACCCACATGTAACAAAAGAAGCCTCAAAAACATCTGTAATAAAAATATGTTTATTGTCATAATTTTTGAACCGCACATATAACTGCACATACACTGGAAAACCGCACTTTTCTTCATTTAACAGAGTCCAAACTGGGATGCAGCTTGCTCTTGAATGGCATTTTTTTTGATCCATCAAATTGTTGTGTTTTCCATGCCCTCTTTTCTTCTAACCCTCTCCTTCCTATCACCATCAAGATCAAGAGCCAGATGAAGCCATCTTTTGATTGTGGCGTTGATTTCCTGGTCTGTGGCCCCAGATGTTAGGCCTCACATTAGCTGAAACATGCAAACATGGTTTTAAATTAACTTTTTGTATCATCAGGTAATACGACTCCTAAAAAGAATAATTCAACTAAAACTGATATTATGGTGTTAGATCTAGAGTGTTTTTCAAATGTGTACAGCTTTGTATAAATATTTTAGTTTTTTAACTGGAAGAAAACAAGGATGGACAGTGTGTTAGGAAAACAAACATTTGTACATGTCATTACCAATGAATGGTCAGTAAAAAGATCCCTTGAAGTTTCTGAAACTCAGTGGGACACGGTGGGGTGGCGTATTTGCCACCAGAAACGTAGTGTGAGTAACTTAGATTTAAATAGTTTATCCTGAATTTGAATTACATTAATTGAGCTTAAGTGGCTCGGCTAATGGATGGATTTGTATATTTTAATCTGAATCATATGGAATAACTGAATCTTAATTGTACAATTTAAATTTGTAAGAGATTTTTTTTTTCTCTCAAACTGTATTTGATTTTTTTTTTTGTGTATTTTCACATTCAATACAAAACTTACTTTCATTTTAACGTCAGATTTTTTTTACAGGCAACAATTCTTAAGTTAACTGCATTTTATTCTATTTCAGTGCAGAAAGGTTTTTTTTAATCATGTCAGAAATCCCTGGCAGCACCTCTGTCTGTACAATTGCCTGCATTTTGACTGCACTCATTTGCTCTTCACTGAAACTAAAAAACGCAGGCGGTTCAGGTCCAGGCCGCCTGTGAGGTTGCTGAGCGGTTTATTTAAAAATGTGCGCCCTTTGTCTCTCGACTTAGAAACAGCACATGACAATTTTAGGAAAAAATACACATAAATAACCCTTAAGTTGTAGAACAAAATATTTTTAATATTTCCATATGATAGAATAACAGTACATAGTTATCCCATATTTACTCTTATATTACTACAAAGCATTTATTCAGCAGTATGGCCTTGCAAGGTTTCACTGAGAGAGACCGTGAAGAATAACGTTGAAGTGGGGCCAGCCGGTTCCCAGGCTTGGACAAGATAAAAATTTAAGGCTGTCCGTTATTTTGACGGGTTGAAAATTGGGCCGTAAACTACAGCAGCCATATGTCCTTAAGAATCTAGCACAGCACTTTAAGAGATTAAGAGAGAGTAGCAGAGAGACAAAGACGAACAATGACGGGTGGATACTCGACAGAGACTGGAAGGAGTTCTTTGAATTGTCATTGCAAGAGTTTAGTACTGTACAGTACGTGTTGTGATGAGGCGACTTCTGTTTTTTTGCGAACCACGGTCTCTCATAGAAAACTATTCACGGCCTCGAAAACAGCGAGAGAACCCAAAGCAATGATTGACATTTTAAGTCGGGTCGGCCTGAAATTCCGCTCGGGTTTACCTCTAGCCCAGGGTGAAAAGGGTGAAAACACGAACTAGCCATACCTTCGAGCAAGAACACGGCGGACTGCCTTTACCACAGATCTCAGTGCATCGTGACATTACCTCTGGTGGTGTGTTTGTCTTGGAGCCGAGGCTCTGGTTCAGGTATGTTTTCCAGCTGAGGTTGCTGACTTGAATCAGGATACATGACAGAGCAGTGTTTTTCGCTGAGACACTCCTCACAGTTTAATTTCATGTCGCATTCCTTTATTTGATGGAGGAGAGAACAGCAGCAAAAAGATCTGTTTTCCTTGAGTATGTTCCTCCTTTCTTGTAGTGGTTTGGTCCAAATGCTGTACATTTAGCCAGAGCATGGGATTTCTTATGAATAAAGCAGTAGCATGTTAAATCATTCTCCTTGGTATTATCCGTTGCGGCAGTGTCAACCTGTTTTGTTTACTGTTAGAGGTGGTTTGTTTGTATGGTGGTTTCTCACCTTTGGGGAAGGGTTGACTGCTGCACATCGCAAAACTTGGATCGTTTTTTGCTTTAGCCTCATCTCGGACAAACTTGACAAAATGTGCGAAGGGAGGGAACGATACATCATATACTGGTTTGTATTTTGAGCCTGTGTGAAGCCATCTTTCTTGGAGACTTGGGGCCAACTTTTCAACTATGGGCTTAACACCATACAGTGTGTCGAGGTAAGCAAGACCAGGGAGATAAGCCTCACCTTTATCAACTTGTAGCTCAAAGAGTAGATCTCCGAGCTCCCTGAGTTTTACATTGTCTCTGCTTTTACGGTGAGGGAAGTTGTCAGTTTTTTTAAAGAGAGCGTTTTCTACTACTTCTGGTGTAGTCTAACATTCTTGAAGCCTGTCCCAGGACACTTGGTGGGCTGCTTGAGGGATAGTGGTACAGTGAAACTCCTCTACAACAAAATCATGTTTGCAGCAAGAAATTTTTCACAACAGGCAGTCTTTTACTGTAGCAAATTTGATCTCAGATGTAAACACACACACACACACACGTATCTGTACACACACACACACACGAATGTATGTGTACTCTTTATTTTTTTTTTACAATAAATAAGTATGAGCACACACTTATTTGACACTTCATATAGTCAGTGGAGAGAGAAAAAAAGGGAAAGAAATTGCGATATTTACGATCAGCATTCACTTACATCAATTTCTTGGATAATGTTTTATTTTGCTTCCTCTGTCTTTCATTTTGATCATTTTTACCCTCTCTTCCAGCGTCAGAGCTCTTCTTGTCTTAGCTGCTTGACATCCAAAGGTCCGTTTTGTAGCCATTTTAGCAATGCAATGTTCTTTCTGCGTCTGAAACTAACAATAACAAATAATTCCTGGTCTACTGCACATGTGTAAACCGGTGTGGTGATTGCTGTTGCCATTTCCAAACAAAGCAGTAGAGGTCGCTGTTGGATAGACTTTGTTGTAGTGAATCTCGTCGCGAGGCAAGAGCAGAGAAAAAGATTTTGTATAACGCAACAGGGTTTTTGTTTCGTTGTATGGGGGGAGGAAAGTGGGAATGGTGTTAATGCATGAAGATTTTTTTCACACAAGGGGGTATTTTCGCCCATGTAGTCTTCGTTGCGGAGGAGTTGCACTGTATATACAGCTCTGGTTCTCTTAACGTGTTCTGAGGACTCTTTTACGAGCCACTTGACTAGGAAATCTAACTCCTGACTGCATGTGAGACCAACATTTTCGGTTGCATATATGAATGACGACTGCCACGCTATAAAGTTTTCTGCGGTGCCATCGAACTTAAATAGCCTTGTTGTGATTAACTCTCTGCGTGCAAGGAATTTAGCAAAGTCTGCCATGAGTGGATCACTATTGGGGGAAGCATGGTAACTATGCTTCTAAACACAAACAGACTGATACTTTCGAAGGTGTACAGAAAGGAATAGAACACAGAAGGACCAGCTAGATCAAAATAAAAAAACATGAATTATGACGTTTCAATTCAAGAAATATTATAACCACCTTTTTTTCTTTTAATCTTAATGAAATGCCCCAAAACTTTTACTCTGGGCAGATGCCATAGATACTAATGCCACTGCTACTATGTACTACTCATGAGTCAGACGGGTATGTTTGTTTTGTCAGAGCATAGAGTCCAATATTTTGCGAGTTACTCCAATCATTCTCTCCCAGATGCCTCCCATGTGGGAGGCGTGCGGAGGGTTGAACCCCCAGGTACAACCGTTGGCGTCCGCGCTCAAATTTCTACTGTTATTTCTTTGTTTTAAATTGCAGTATTCACTAACTGATACGCACATCAGCGCCACCTTTTGCTTCAGAAGGTGACCCAGGTAGGACTGTATACCCGTAGTTCAATTCAAGAAAAAAATTGTGTACAAATTACTCATAAAACGTAACAAGTTCAAACAACTTGACATAGTTAAGTCAATACTGCTATTTGTCAAGATTTGAGTGCTGTGCACTCAAATTTTTTTATGAATTTGAACATTCAGGTTTACAGTGCACTAACCGCAGGATCTTGTTCTCAGGAGGGGGCAATTATTTTCACGGGGGGGGGGGGGGCAAATGAGAAGCAGAAAATATTGTGGAGGGTTGGGCCAAAAGTTAGAAATCTACTCCTGATTTCAATTTTATTTCTACGTTGAAATAAGTTAATGACATGGTTTACAGAAGCTTATAAGAGTATGTATTATTGCTAGATAATGAAAGAGCAGTTATTTTACAGAAAAACGATTTCTTCAGGGAAATTATGCAAAACAATTCTAATGATGCAACATTTGCAACTATTTTTCAGAATCAGAATCAGAATCAGCTTTATTGGCCAAGTATGTGGAACACACAAGGAATTTGACTCCGATATCACACGCTGCATTAGTATCATCATAAACAAGGACATGACAAATAAGTATGGAAGGACATTTCGTAATGTAAGTGAACCGTAGTGCGGTAGTACCACCCAGTGACAACTGTGAGACAAAGTGCAAAGTATCAAGCAGAGCTAAAGTGATCAGTGGTAGAATACAATACTATAACAGTTGTACAGTTGGTGCAGAAAATCATTGAGCCATTTTAAAGTGACCAGGAGCAGTATTTGTTGTACAAGAAGTGTGCAATTGTGCAGATGTCCTTGAGCGCTTTAAAGTGGGTGGAGTATAAGTCAGTGACTGTTTAGGGAGTTAATGGCTAGAGGGAAGAAGCTGTTTAAGTGTCTGCTGGATTTGGTGCTCATGGATCGGTAGCGCCTGCCTGAGGGGAGTAGCTGGAAAAGGTGGTGGGCAGGGTGCGGTGGTTCCAGTAGGATTTTCCGTGGCCTTGTTTTGATTCTTGCAGTGTACAAGTCCTCAAGTGTGGGTAGGGCGGTGCCAATGATTTTTTCCACCGTCCTAACTGTCCGTTGAAGTCGGATTTTGTCCTTTTTTGTGGCGGCCCCAAACCAAACCGTGATGGAAGAACACAGGATTGATTCGATGACTGCCGTGTAGAACTGACGTAGCACCTCCTGTGGCAGGCCATGCTTCCTCAGCAGCCTCAGGAAGTACATCCTCTGCTGGGCCCTTTTCAGGATAGAGTTGGTGTTGACATCCCACTTCATGTCCTGGGAGACTGTGATTCCCAGGAACTTGAAGGTCTCGACGGTTGACACAGGGCAGTTGGATAATGTGAGGGGCAGCTGTGGTGAAGGGTGTTTCCTGAAGTCAGTAAGATGCTACAACGCTTTCTGATTTTAACTTTGCCATGAAGATAGCACAATGTCTTTGTATGCCAGTACAGGGATCCCTCGCTATTTCGCAGTTTGATTATCGCGGCTTCGGTGCATCGCAGATTGTTTCAAAATTCATAATTTTTTTTTTTTTTAAGTCCGCAAAAGTCCGCAAACGGTCCGCGAGAAGCAGCGAACGTCAGCAAAACAACAGTGAGTCACATAGAGCAACATATACAGTACATGTGGGGTGAGGGGTCGGGCTGAGAAGATGTAAAGCCATGTTGATTGGCTGTGCATCTTCTTTCTGTCTTATCACGTGGGTTACTCTTTGATCTTTAATCAGCGTCTAAGTGTTGTTTACGATGCTGCTAGTGTGCGTGCGTGTGTGCGTGTGTGTGTGTGTGTGTGTGTGTGTGTGAGAGAGAGAGCGAGAGAGAGAGAGAGAGAGAGAGAGAGAGAGAGAGAGAGACTTATAAGAACAAAAGCAGGTCTCTTCCATCCTTAATTGTCTAAACAACCTTAATTGACTAATCATAAGCACGTCTGCTGCACGCAAAGGGATCGCTGGCCTGTGTGTGTGTGTGTGTGTGTGTGTGTGTGTGTGTGTGTGCGTGTTAGTGCGCTCTGCTCAAGCGCAAAGGCCCACGTGGGACAAAATATATATATATATATATACTGGATATGTTAATTGGTCGCTACTTCGCGGATTTTCGTTTATCGCGGGTGGTTTTGGTCCCCATTAACCGCGATAAACGAAGGATTACTGTCATAATGTAACATAACTCACATTTTTTGTCCCAACTGCCAAACAATGTAGAAAAAATACAAGCAAGCATGTTTCAGTGTTTTGTTTTTCTTGTTCAGGAGAGATCAATCTAGCCCAGGGGTGGGCAAACCTTTTGGCTCGGGCGCCACATTGATTTCTAAATTTGACAGGTGGACCAGGTCAGCACAAGATATGATACATATAAAAAACTGTATATGTTGACGGTCCATACCAAACATCAACAGAACAAAAGCATTTAAGTATGACCATACCTTTTTTATTTCAATGAGAACAGCAACAGCAACAGCAACGAACTTTTGAACCCAGCCACGGGACACTTCGAAGTCTTCGATGCCCATAGCGCTATGGAACTCGATTGCTCTCTTATTAGCGGTCCAGTTTGCGGAAAGTTTTTAGCACGATAACAGTCAAACCATTCCAGGAAACTTTTATTTACTTGACTGTCCGTCGAGCCGCATGCAATTCACTCTGAGCATGGAAAAACCCAGAATTAGACTGAGCAAGAATCGCTTCCTCGTTTTTCAAAGTCTCATAGATTTGAGTCTTTCAGACTCCAAGCGTCTCATGAATGTTTCGTACTTTGTAACCCGCTTCGTTTAATCAGATACACTTCACTTTCTCTTCCGCGTCCATTACTGTTCCTCTTCGTTTGGATGCCATGATCTACAGGACGTAAAAATGTTCGCAATTCCAGTAAAACTCACTGCAATAAAGAGTCACTTGCATGTCGTCGTTTTGGATCCAATGATTGAAAATAACGGCGCACACACACTTATTCCGTCGTATCGAGCGTAGTTACTTGAGTTAGCGCGACTACTGCGGGCTTCCGTATCGTCTCCCCCTCGATCCCTGTACTCTGCAACTTCAAGTAACTGTGCCACTTGCCGTTGAAATGCCTGTCATTACAAGTCCAAATGAAATGAATACAATCATTTACTGTGTACTGTGCCAACCTTCGGCGGGCCGGATTAAAAAGACCAACGGGCTGGATCCGGCCGGCGGGCCGTAGTTTGCCCAGGTCTGGCCTAGGCTGTAGCCTGCATTGCTATGGAATGCACGTGGTGGCTCATTTTTTTTTCCTTTAGAATTTCTTTTTTTTCCCCAACTTCTGCCAGGTTTCTTTCTCTTTACAACATAATTCATTGCTTATCTGACTCCATGTTGTCCCATTTTCTTGTAATTTAGTGTTTTTTTTTTGTTTGTTGGATTTCTTTTGTGCAGTGTATCCCATTCTTTCTGTGGCTCATTTCTGTCTCTGTCATTTCCAGACTACCCAAGACAAAATGTCTTCAAACTTCCCTCCTAAATCAGCCACAGTCAAGCAATTTTCAGAGGGCTGGGTTAGAACAAAGAATACAATGGACTTAAATATATAAATATGTAAACACAGAAACACAAAAGCTTTATGCCGACTCTGAATTCCCAAATGCAAAGTTGGTACGCAGACTATAAATTCCCAAATCTCCCCTACATACACCGAAATGTCACAAGGTCCCCCCGCGTCCGGGGGAACACCCGTCGACGGCGAGGCAATGCGTCGAATCTGAATTCCCAAACACAAAAACTTTGCGATGTTGTGTCCGAAAAACGTGAGGACACGACTTACTTGTTCAACTGTCTTTATTTAACTGCCGTAACAGGTGCGAGACGTCACTCAACCAAACAATGCTTTGCGACACTGCCGTAACATTGTGTAGCCGTATGGTAAACGGCCATATGCTACATTTCCCCCCTCCCTTGATGGAATCTGGAAAACTTCTCAAATAACAAACAACCCAAAACAAGGGCTAGAACAAAGCCCTTCCTGAGCTGAGCAAACCGGGTAGACTGCCGGTTTACCCGCTTAGCCTTGTGGGTTATTCTGCCACACAACAGGCTAAGCACTGGCTAAGATCCTAACATCAGAAGTCGGTGACGTAATCGTCTAAATAACGAGGCCGAATGTGAACCCGAGCTGGACGAGGCCCTGGTCCCTCAGGCATAGCTGGTTCACCATGGTCTTGAAGGCGCCTCACAGGGGATCTAGGACAAGCAGCAGGAAAATCATAGTCCCTGTCCGAAAGGTCCAGATCTGCTACAGCCCTTTCATTCAAAGGGGTCGGTGATGCCACTCTCTTGAGGCGGCTGGCATTCCAACGTGACCCGTCGGCCAGACGGAAGGTGGCTGGTCCGAGTTGAGCAGCAATCTGGACTGGCGCTGTCCAGAATGAATCCAATTTGTGTGAACGGCCGGGCCGGCGAATGCGGACCCAATCGACACAGCAAGTGTGGGTTGCGTCGCCCGGCGCTTCACATCAAACCGCTGCTTCATCCGCTGCTGCTCATTGGCCACCCTGCTGGCTGGGGAGGACGCTGATGCTGGAGTGGCTCTTGTTGGGGGACGGAGGCGATCGAGGGGAAGCTGCAATTCGCGTCCCAGCATAAGGAAAGCTGGGGAGGTGCCAGTTGTGGCATGAGGTGTTGCTCTGTAATGTAACAGAGTGTCCTGTACTGCGGAGGAGAAGGGAAGGCCGTCTGCCAGGTGTGCTCTCAGTCCATTCGTTAGGGTTTGGTTGAACCTATCTACACTTCCGTTTGCCTGGGGGTGGTACAAGGTGGTCCTGATATGCTTTATTCCCCTCGCTTCCGTGAAAGCTGCAAAGTCTGCTGAGATGAACTGAGGCCCATTATCTGTCGTGATAACGTCAGGCACGCCCCACGTGCAAAAAGAGAGGAAAGGAAGTCCGTGACAACTTTGGTTGTGATTGACCCAGCAGGCAGAACCTCGGGCCACTTCGAGTGGAGGTCATATGCCATCAGGAGGAATCGCTGGTGCTGAGGCACGGCATGGAGTTCGCCGCAAATGTCGACCTGGATATGAGTCCATGGGCTGGTCGGCCATGCCACGGGCTGCAGAGGGGGGGGAGGGGTGTGGCCAGTCTTGCCGCTTGTGAGGCATGCCGAACAGTTCTTGACCATGGTTTCCACATCGTTGTCAATACCCGGCCACCAGACTAGGCCCCTGCAGCGTTGCTTGACCCTCACGATACCCAGATGTCCCTCATGAACCATGGTCAGAATGCGGGGCCTCAAGGCGAAAGGAACCACAGTACAAAGCCCCCTAGCCACACAGACATCGTTCCAACAAGAAAGCTCACCCTTCACCCGGTGGAAGGGTGCAAGTTCCTCCGAGACCTTCGCAGGCCAGCCCTCACGGATGAAGGTCCGGAGCTTGGTTAGTGTTAGGTCCACTGCGGACGCTGCCTGAAGGTCTTGCAGTGAGACGGCAGCTTGGGGGTGTGTGTGGAGATGGAGGATCAAACCTTGTTCCAAGGCGTCAGGGTCTGTGTCCGGTGCGGGACTGGGCGTGGCACGGGAAAGCAAATCTGCCACCACGTTGTCCCTACCTGGTGTGAACTGGGTGGTGAAATCGTAAGCTTGCAATCTCTCAGTCCACCTATACAACCGCAGCGGCTTGTGCCCCGACCCAGTTGTAGCTAATAAGGCTGTGAGAGCCTTGTGGTCGGTGCGGAGTGTAAAGTGTCGGCCATACAGGTACATGTGCCACCTCTCACATACCCAAACACAAGCCAGAGCCTCGCTCTCCCCGACAGAGTACTTTTGCTCAGCAGAAGTGAGCGACCTTGACGCGAAGGCTACTGGGCGCTCCGTCCCGTGATGGAGCTGGGACAGCACAGCCCCAACCGCAGTGTTGGATGCATCACAGGTAACGAACGTTGGGCTTTCCAAGTCAAAATTGGGTGAGAATTGGTGGGGAGGTGAGCTGCGTCTTGAGTCGGCGAATGGCTGCTGAGCATGCTGGCGTCCATGACCACAAGGTGTCCTGCTTCAGGAGGGCACGCAATGGTGCGGTCGTATCAGAGTAGTTGGGGAGGAAGCGCAAGTAAAAAGCTGTCATTCCCAGAAAGGTGGCCAGTTCTGCGGGGCACGAGGGCTCTGGCAGGCAAAATACTGCATCAACGTTGGAGTGTAGTGGACTAGGCCAACAGCGGTCAGGCGAAATCCCACAAACTCAATAGCAGATGCCGAAAAGATGCACTTCTCCCCATTTAGGGTGAGGTTGTGGCTTGCCAGCACATCGAGCACCTTGGAGAGGCGGTCATCATGCAGGTCACGCGTCGCACCATGTACCACAATGTCATCCAGGTACACAACTACACCCGGGATGCTTGCGAAGATGGTGGCCATGATCTTTTGAAAACAGCTGGGGGCGGAGCTGAGGCCGAAGGGCATGCGGGTGTAGCGGAAAACCCCCATGTGAGTCACAAAGGCTGTAAGGTTACGACTGTCAGGGTGCAGGGGAACCTGTAAGTAGCCTTGGGGCAGGTCCAGTTTTGTGAACACGGTGGACCCATAGAACTTGGCGGCCAACTCCTCCGCTGTGGGCAGTGGGTATTTGGCGGTGATTTGGAAAAAAATCACCGCCTTGTTAACCATTCTGAGGTCAACGCAGGGTCGCAGACCACCCGTCTTTTTCTTCGCTGCCACCAGGTTGGAGATCCAAGGGGATGCGTCAATCCGCTCAATGATGCCAGCATCAAGAAGTGTCTGTAGCTCGGCCGAGATGTCATCACGCAGGGCGAGGGGCAGTCGGCGAAGAGGCTGGATCACGGGGGGCACAGTAGGATCAAGGAGTGGCTGATGGTTGAAGGCAGTGAGACAGCCCAAACCTGTAAAGAGCGATGGCCAACGGTGCTGCCAGGATGTAGACACCGTCAGAATTGTGGCGCCCACGTTGTCAGTGATGGAAAAACCGAGTGCGCAAAACAAGTCGAAGCCCAAGAGGTTGGCGCCATGACGAGAGACTTGGAAGGTGAAAGCAGGGAGAGTCCTCGAGCCATAGCGCACGGCGAAGGTGGCGGTGCCCACCATGCCGATTTTAGTGTGGCCATAGCCAAACAAGTCTTCGGCGTTGGGCTTAATCGAGAGCCGGGGAAATAGGCGTCTAACTGTGGACACGTTCAGCAGTGACCTGGAGGCTGCAGTGTCAAGCAGGAGTGGCAAGCTCACGTCGTCCAGTTCCACTGTGCACCATTTGAACGCCAGGGCGCGGGAGTCCACAGAGTGAATGGTGGTCGGGCCCGACTGGTCAGGTGAGCGGGATGAGGGGCTCGTCGGTGCGGGGGCATAGCGGCACATCCTGGAAAAGTGATTCATCTTCCCACAGCGCTGGCATCTTTATCCGGTAGCTTTGCAAGATGGCGCACGCGTGGGGTGCGAGGTCGAGCCACAGTTGGCACAAGGTCTGCGTGTGACGGCCCCTTGACGTCCGGCCACATTTACCTCGGCACCGTCGTAGGTGGAGGTGGAGTCAGAGGGTTGAGCGGTTGGAGCGACAATCTGTGCCAGCGCGGGAGAGCGTGGAGCGTTGGGTGTGTCTGGATGACCGAGCCGCGCTGCTAATTGTGCTGCATTCTCGAGTTGGAACGCCATTTCCACAGCCTTCGACAGCGGGAGGTCGTCCGGCGACTGTAACAGTTTCTCCCGCAGCTTGGGATCAATTGTGTGCTCCGCTAATTGGTCCCGAATCATCTCCTCCTCCAAGCGGCCGAATTTGCAGAGGCCCGCTAAGCCTCGCAAATCGGCAATGTAGTGGTGTACCGGCTCGCCGGTGTGTTGCCGTCGTTGGCGAAAGGTAATCCGCCGGACTATCACACTCTGCGGAGCAGCGAAATGTCCGACCAATAAAGCGACACAATCTGCATATGTCCGTGCGGGTCCAAGAGTGCGAAAAATGCGCTGCCCCTCGATGCCCAAGCTGTGCACTAGCATAGCCGTAAGCCGTGCGTCGCTTGCCTCGTTTAGTCCGATCGCCGTCAGATATGTTGTAAAAGAGTCATACCAGCGGGACCACGGGACTGGTGGCTCACCGGGGAGCGCGAGGAACAAGGCGAGGGGAGCTGCGTGGAAGTCCATCTTCGTCGCCAAAATGTTGTGTCCGAAAAACGTGAGGACAAGACTTACTTGTTCAACTGTCTTTATTTAACTGCCGTAACAGATGCGAGACGTCACTCAACCAAACAATGCTTTGCGACACTGCCGTAACATTGTGTAGCCGTATGGTAAACGGCCATATGCTACATGCGACGACTCTGAATTCCCAATCGCAAAGTTGGTACGCCGACTCTGAATTCGTACCTCTACTGACAAACGTCTCTTCATATGAAATTTTCAAGTTTTGAAACACCTCAACAGGAAAATAGTGCCTCTTGTTACGAAAGGTAAAAAGACAGTATGGGCTGCTCCGCACAGCTCTGAGTTTCCTGAACGGAACAGTGGCCCTGGCAGTGGCTATTACCGAGTATCATCCTGGCATCCTATTGGCTAAGAGGGACTCTACCATGTGCCTATGTGTGTGGATAGACAGATATGTTAGTGTTGTCAAGCGATTAAAAAAATGTGAGATTAATTAATTAGGGTCTGTAATTAATTGATCTAATTAATCTGTTTCCGACCCCCAGCGAGTCCCAGGGACTCGCTGATCAGAAAAGTAAGAGTCCCATTATGCATTTAGAGAGTCCCAAATTTCGAATTCTGAAATGGTCTACTTATTCAACTGCATATGATAACACAAACAACAACATATACATACAACTACAGTAAATATTCTCTAGTAACAATTTGTCCTTATAACAGAAATTCCTTATTTGGGAAATGACATGGTACATGCAAGTATGTTGACAAAATGCGTGTAACAACACAATCAATAAAATGCAAAAATATACTGTTCAAAAACGCATATAACAAAAGCTCACAGGTGTATCAACCAAACAATGTACTATGTCTTTCCTACCTTGGGAAAAAAAATGTCTATTTTGGATTTGTTCATTCTTTGCTTTATGACAACATACAGTGTTCTGCCGTAATCGCTGGTGTCTGGTGATTCCTGTGCATATTCAAGGATTTTTGTTGCCATTTGCATTGTGTCAGCAGCTGAACCGGGAAGATCATCTTCTTCCTCAGACTCGACCACATGGTAAATTTCTGTTGCTGAGTAATCTTTCGTCACAGGCCATCAGGAATTATGCTGGAATAAGGTCACTCTCATCAATATTTTCCTCCTCAGCATTGTGAATGATGGATGAAAATCCACACTTGGAAAAGCATGGTACAAGATTCTAATTTCATCCAAGCAGCTTCTATCCATTCAATGGCATTCCTGACATTGAAACTCCCGTAAAATACTTTTCAGCATGCTCTTACAAAGTTGGTACGCGGGAAGAACATTATCTTTACGTTTGACGCTGGGACGTGGGCTCCACAATTATCCATAAACAATAGAATCTTTCTGAATTCGTACCTCATAAAGATTTCTGAAGTCATCCAAGCTTTGCGGTTGGCTTCATATGTCACTCTACTGACAAACGTCTCTTCATATGAAATTTTCAAGTTTTGAAACACACTCACTGAAAAATAATCCGGTCTCATCACAGTTAAAAATATCAGGAAAATAGTGCCTCTTGTTACGGTCTTTACCTCCCCTCCCTCACCACACAAGACAGAATTGGAAATGCCGTGTAAAAAGACAGTATGGAGGCCTTCTCACGAATTAGCGGCCCGGTTAGCGGGAAGTTTTTAGCACGACAACAGTGAAACCATTCCAGCACACACATTTACCGCGCTGTATCTCTGCTCGAGCCACAAGCAATTTCCTATGAGCAGGCAGACTCCCACATTCGTACCCAAGAACGGAACAGTCTTTCCGACTCCAAGTGTGGATGCCCTGGCAGTGGCTATTACCGACGTTTAGATGCCATCGCTACAGTTAAAAACTATCGGCATCCTTACACGTCGTCGTTTCGGATCTAAGCGAACAGGGACTGCTTTTAAAGCCATGTGCCGTATGTGTAAGTGGATAGACGGAGATATGTCGGGTAGTGGGCGCTGCTTTTAAAGCCAGTGCCGTGTCGTAAGTGAATAAAGTTAAAATCATTCACAATTACAATAAAACGATTAAATTCAAACGTCGTCGTTTCGGATGTGAATGAAAACGGCCAAGCGAACACGTTTGTTTCGTCGGGTCAAGTGGGCGCTGCTTTTAAAGCCAGTGCCGTGATCTACGAGACGTAAGTGAATAAAGTTAAAATCATTCACAATTACAATAAAACGAACGCTAAATAAAAACTCACTTACACGTCGTCGTTTCGGATCGGGTGAATGAAAACGGCCAAGCGAACACGTTTGTTTCGTCGGGTCAAGTGGGCGCTGCTTTTAAAGCCAGTGCCGTGATCTACGAGACGTAAGTGAATAAAGTTAAAATCATTCACAATTACAATAAAACGAACGCTAAATAAAAACTCACTTACACGTCGTCGTTTCGGATCGGGTGAATGAAAACGGCGAAGCGAACACGTTTGTTTCGTCGGGTCAAGTGGGCGCTGCTTTTAAAGCCAGTGCCGTGATCTACGAGACGTAAGTGAATAAAGTTAAAATCATTCACAATAACAATAAAACGTACGCTAAATAAAAACTCACTTACACGTCGTCGTTTCGGATCGGGTGAATGAAAACGGCGAAGCGAACGTTTGTCCCGTGGAGTCTTTCCGCGTATCGGGTGGAGCGTTGCGTGTATTTAAGCTCCCGCTGCATGACGTCTCCATCCGGGTTACGGCTAGTGGAATTTCCGCTTACGTAGTTCCGGTAACATGTAATTTCGTAGTCAAAATGTTAATGCATAGGTTTTTATTCCGGGTGAAGGATATTCCGTTTCATAGAATTCCGGGAATGGGAATATTTACTGTATAAACAAATGCTGCAAAAAATTTAATAATTCAGTAGCAGGCCTGAGGATTTCGGAAATTCATGGTAACCATTTTTCGGTTCCATCGGATTACCCAATGGGAAACCACGGTAACTAATTTTGGGTTCCGTAAACGTTCATCATGGGAATCTGTTTTTCTATTTTGACTGATATTCATAATCAAGAATTCTGAAACTCAAAAGTATAATGTTTCATGGGTAAATGTTTGAAAACTATGCATTAACAATGAACATTACATCTGCCACGTTGCGAGGTGGTGGTGGACCCCAAAAAGCAGGCAAGAGGGAGGAGCAGGGTGTACTTGAATAATTGTATTAAAATACAGGAACTAAATCCAGAACAAACCAAGTCACAAAAACAAAAACAATCCAAAGTAGCAGACAAAACCGTGACTGAAGCAAAAACTATCAATAACCGAGACATGACCAGAACCAACATGACAGCAGCAAACAGCCACAAACAAGCAAACAATGACCCGACGATAAGTGGTCGGGCTGGGAGACCTTTTAAAGCCATAATTGCCTAACAACCAACAGGTGTGCAGCTGCAGGGAAAAGCCTAAAGTGCCATCTGTTGGTCACAAACCTGAAACATGACAACATCAGCAGCTGTGTACTCCAGGTTTATTCAAAAAAAATAAATTGATCAAAACTAATTTGCCTGGGAATCGTGCCTCCCGTCGTATCTCGCTCTCGTGTTCTGTGCATACATCACACATACAGGCACAGTGAAATTGTGTTGATCACACAGGAGAGATTTGATTGCGTACAGTCAACTCGTGTGCGGTGACTTTTAAGGTTAAACGATTTTTCGGTACCGTCAAAATGACGCTAAGGAAACGACACGCTACCGGTAACAATCGTTACCGTGAAATCCTTAGGCCTGCCGTAGTTTTTTACTTGCGTCCCAAAAACGCACACTATTTGGAAGTGCGTCCCGCGGGAAAATTTTGCGTCCAGGACGCGGGACGCAGAGATGGCTGTCTATATTTTAATCTCCTCTAAAAAGTACTGAGAAAACCCCTATTTTCACTTTCAATTCATTACATTATTGAGGTAGATAAAGATAAAAGAAAAAGTGGCATGATAAAGAATTTATTTACAGCAGACTTGGACAGATGTAGTCCGAGCCATTTACTTTCTGCTGTAATTGAGACTAGTCAATTCTTTAGTTTCGACCATGAGGGGGAATATCACTGTTTTGTTTGTTTTCTTAAATCTCCAAAGAATTACAAAATAAAAATAAAATAGAACATCAGGTCCTTAAAAAGTGCTTCGGTTAACATATCAAAAAAATTAAGAAAAATTTTCTGAGCAAACAAGTACTCAACACTGAACTTGGTTCAGATAATAAATAAAACAGACCCTGTTGGGGGACGAGCAGCCTCCTCTCACCCGCGTGTTCGTTGAATTTCGGACGACGAGAATGTTGGTAATCCAAATAAAGGCTGGAGTCAATGAACAGTTCCTTCGAAGGGTTTAATTTATTTTTCTGCAGTTTACGAATCGATTCGGGCTCCTGAGGGTTCCAGATTTCAGTCAGAAAACGTTAAACAAACACATTCATGAGATTATATACATACAATATGATAATGAGAGGCGGGGAGGTACGCCTCTCATGCAAATCCCGGAAACAAAGAAAGTAACATGTCATCTGACCCGGTGTGGCTGGAAGAAGTTGGGAGTGGTGAGTTGAGACCAGACCACCACTACCCACCATTTGGTGTGATGGCAGGAACACAGATACTTGAGATAACAGTTCTTCTTTTGATGTTAAACATGTCCTATGGCGGGGGGCCCTAAAAGTGGTGGGGGTCGAGGGACACTAAAGGTGATTGTAAACACAGTGAGCAGGAAATACCTCCAACAACATTCTACATTCTTTGTTTCTTTCAAATCCAACGAACAGAGAGGAATAATACCGTAACAACCCTTAAAGCACAGTGCTGTAAGTTAGCACTTCAGAAATAACACTGTTCATCATGACAAAATAAAGTGCTGAAATAAACATCAACCACTTCGAGTAGGCTACAGAGGACACAGCAGCTATGCTGACTTCATGACTTGTACGCGGGGTGTTCTCCTTGAGTTTAGATTGGCGAAGAGGGTTGCTATGGCTCCCTTTATTGCTAATGCTTTCAGTGCTAACATTAGCCGTGGCTGCACTCACAACTGGGTGCTTTGCATTGATATGGGTGGCTAAATTTGAGCTGCTTCGGTGGTAAGCAAACTCCTTCTTGCAAATTTGGCACAACATTCTACCTTTATCAATTTTGTCGTCAGGGCATTTTTGGAATGTAGATTTTCTATTCATTGTGCCGAGAACTCTCATTGCTCCATTTTCACCTCTCCACTCCTCACCACTGCTTACTAAGCCCGCCCAACTCCAATTTTCGAAGGATTGTTAAAAGCCGACAAAAGCAAACATCCTTGGATCAGTTCTTCACAAAATGCCAGGCAAAAACCACTTATGAGAGACTGAAACGTTTAATGACCATCATTGTATTCTTTATTCTTTGTTTTTTACATATGCACAACTCTCATTTATTGTGCAATTATCTTATTGAAACATGTCTTTATTACATAGTTTGATGCATTTTTATGCTTTAGAAAACATTTATGTCTGAATTTGGGGGGGGGCTTGGAATGGATTAGGGCATTTACACGCGTCTCCACTTACAAACTTTTCGAATTAAGAAATTTCTTCCAGAACCAATTAATATCATAAGTAGAGGTAGCACTGTATTGGGAATAGACAGAATCAGTAACAACTACAACTGTCTCAGATCACTTTGCAAAATGCTCACAAATATCGTCCACTGGTGTAAACATTAGTGCATGAATATTCAATAACGTTTCCTGTGGTTTTGGGCACAAAATACATTTCTCATTACTAATATTCACACTTTGTTGCTGGTTGTTGTCAGTTCATATTGCTCATCACAATTTGAACTACATCGAGACAGTTGAATCAATCATTCTTTTTGACATGGATGCTGTTCTTCCTCATTATCTCCTTCTATGTCTTAGGAACTCTCCTTGTACTGAAGTATCCGTACCCTTGGAGAGTGGAGGAGCCATCCATCTATGAATCTGTGCGGGTTCACACAGCTCTGCAGACTGGGCGCACAGAAAATGATCTTGTGCCAAACGCTCCCTCAGTATGACACTTAAAACCTATTATAGAAGGACTGACTAACTTTGTGACAACCTGTGTGTTCCCTTCATTAAAATCAAGGGCTGCTGCTTACTCTGATGCTCTCCAAAGCAGAAGCACAAAGACACAGAAACATTCTCCCTACTGACTTCAAATATGGAGACCTAGCACATACCGTTAAATGAGTACTCTGCACAGCATTCAGCGGTGCAGTACAAGATGATCAAACGTTAGGTGAACATGGTGTAATAAAGAAAAGCCTTGTAGACACGTAGAAACTACAACTAATGGGAACTGCTCCAAGTAGACTCTTTAAAACACCAAACACAATGAGATATTTAATTTTAACGATCTATTGAGGGCGGCCCAGAGGTTGCTTGGTTAGCGCGTTGACCTCACAGTGCAGAGGTACCAGTTCAATTCCAGCTCAGGCCTTCCTGTGTGGAGTTTGCATGTTCTCCCGGTACTCCAGCTTCCTCCCACATTCCAAAAAACATGCGTGGCAGGTTAATGGAACACTCTAAATTGTTCCTAGGTGTGAGTGTGAGCGTGGGTGGTTGTTCGTCCCTGTGTGCCCTGCAATTGGCTGGTCACAGGTTCTGGGTGTCTCCCTGCCCTGAAGACAGCTGGGATAGGCTCCAGCACGCACCGCAACCCTTGTGAGGATAAGCAGATCAGAACATGGATGAATGGATGGAAATATCTAGCGAAAAGCAAAACTGTGACCTGTTTTCAATTGACAATTGTTGTGTTTGCAGCTCGGTACAAAGGAAGGCTATCTACTGAAACAAGGAGCAGTTGTGAAGGTATGGGAAGCGGACAAATTCGAGCCATGCCTTCTGTACTGTTTAATGTGCAGTGGAGTAATTTAATATGCTATTTCAAATGAACGAATGCTTGGTTTGCAGAGCTGGAAGCAAAGATGGTTCACACTAAGCAGAAATGAACTGAAGTACTTTAAAGACCAAATGGTTAGTTTACATTCTACATACTTAGGGCTGGGCAATAATTCACTATCAATATATAAGGCGATCGACACATAATCAATGTAAAATGCCTTCAATAAAATGTTCCATAGAAAAACTAAATCAGAAAGAAAACTCCGACCCTGGCATTCTGTGTGCGGTCGGCAGAGGTTTTGAGCACAAAAGCTTGTTTTGATCGCAGTCGAGTTGCAGAATGCTCGTCTGCCGAGTCCATGGTCACAAAAAAGGAGCAGCTGAAATCAATGATAAAGTGTGTACATGCACACGCATCGAATGAAAAGTGTGACTTAGCTTTTCTCAAATCAATGAAAAGTTGCCTCAGTGCAACTCTTGCAGTAAGATTCCCGGTATATTGTAAAAACTAACACCTCTGGATAGATCCGTGCAGTAGAGTTCAAGGAGTTCCTTGTCTTTTGTGCTCACTCTAGTGACTTTTCGCCGGCTCTAACGCTTAGCATGTCCATGAAGATACAGTCAGATAAAACATGCTATATGGCAATAATGAGCCAACTAAGTGGAACTAAAACGGTTGGTCAACTGGAAAGTGTGTAAAACAAAAGTAAACAAGTATTCATTTGTTACACTTACATGGTGTGTACAGTAAATGAAGGTTAATGTAACTGTATCAATGATGCAGCATAGCATCTTCGGCAACTAAGCAGTAATGGTGGCACTGCTTCAGGCAGAGCTTGGATATACTAGACAACATTACATGTTAAACTGTTTTACAATGGACAGAAAAACATTGTACAAAGTATGCTCCTTGAAAATTGGTTTTACTACCATATATGGTGAATTGTATTTTTCCTCTGGATAGCAGTTTTATTGCAGTTTATCTTTAACTTTTTAAATAATTTGTCTTATTTTAAATCAGGAACAAAATACACTGTACATTCAGATGAAAAAAAATCAATATATATCAAAATTGACTGATCTGAATTACATTTCAGTCTTATCGCCCAGCCCGAAATTCAACTTCATTCAATGGTTTGTAACTTTACACTTTCAGCACATTGTGCACTTTATTGTTTCCTTTTCTGTAGTATGAGGAGCCCATTCGAACCCTGGACCTGAAGGCATGCTCTGCAGTCCAGTTTGACTACTCTCAAGAAAGAATCAACTGTTTCTGGTAAGAGGTTAAATTTGGCATGGTAATCGTTCAGTCAGTATGTCCATGGATAGTTTCTCCTTGTATCTCTTTTGAGCACGAAGTAAGTGCAGACCTTAGTTGCTGTTTGAAGGAATAATACTGTCTACCCCTTGTGGGTTTTCCCTTTGAGGATGCTCTACAGCAGTGGTCCCCAACCATGTTTGTGTCACAGACCAGTTGAGACAAGTACATGCTGTTCACAGACCGGCGAACACTATTGTTCATTGCTTTTAAATGGACAGTTTTAAAGCACTGGTACTGACAACAAAGATGATTACAGAGTAATGAAACATTTCATGAACATAGATTTTTCATTCATTTTTAACAGTGTAATTCTACTGTCCAACAAATGTAGAATAAAGAAACAGTAAACTACTGTGAAATGAACTAATCATGAATAATAAATCCACCTGAGAATGTAAACATAATAATACTTAAGTTATGATCCTACATGCGGTGTCAGTATTTAGTTGCAAATGTGACTGATTAATAGACAGCAAGATTGATTGCCGCTTTCATCCGGTAGCTGCCGGCTAGTCATTAGAGACTAAACTGCTAAGGTTAACATGGGCAGGAGGTGCAAACTCTGCTCACATGTTCATGCTTTCCACTTGGATCACTTGTTTGCCACTTGTTCAAATGACGCAACCGGTTTCTTGCATTACCGTATTTTCCGCACTAAAAGGCACACTGGATTATGAGGCGCAACTTCAATGAATGGCCTATATTTTAATTTTTTTCATATATTGCACGCACTGGACTATAAGGCACAATCTACAATGCATCCACTAGATGGAGATACAGGTACGTCTTTGTCTGTCTCCCTGCCTTCTCTTCTTCCGTTAGACTTGTGAGGCGTTCAGGACCATCTCCAAAAAACGATTACTTCAATGGAACTATGAAAATTGAAAATACAGTAATGCATCAAAACAGAAAATCACAAAATAAATTCTGTAGCCCCCCGACAGAATTTATTTTGGCATTTCCTTGAGCATAGCTGCAAGAGAACGATCAGTTTTACTGTTTGGTGCCTACTACCATCTTTGTGACTGATTATTGCTTTATTGTTGTATATAAGCTAGTTGCTCCATGTACAGCACTTTGTATGCAGCAATGGCTGTTTGAAAGTGCTCTATAAATACAGTTGAGTTGAGTTAAATTGGAGGAGACTGGACTGTCTCAGGGCGGTAGTCCAGTGGTTAGCACGTCGGCTTCACAGTGCTGAGGTACCGGGTTCAAATCCAGCTCCGGCCTCCCTGTGTGGAGTTTGCATGTTCTCCCCTGCGTGGGTTTTCTCCGGGTGCTCCGGTTTCCTCCCACGTTCCAAAAAAAACATGCATGGTAGGCTGATTGTGCACTCTAAATTGTCCCTAGGTATGAGTGTGAGCGTGGATGGTTGTTCGTCTCTGTGTGCCCTGCGATTGGCTGGCAACCAATTCAGGGTGTCCCCCGCCTACTGCCCGAAGACTGCTGGGATAGGCTCCAGCACCTCCCGCGACCCTAGTGAGGATGAAGCGGTTCGGAAAATGGATGGATGGATGGACCACGGCTCTCCTTTTTTCGGAGCTGCAACAAAAACGTATTTAATAAAGCAGCGACACAGTTCACTGAACCAACAGCAAGTTATAACATTGTAAAAGCATGTAGCCGAAAAAAAACGTTTTTTTTGTTTGTTTTTTTACATTTTCAACAATAGCAATGTTTTGTAAACTAATCTTTCTGACTTCCGGGTTGAGTGAACGCTGGCGCATTTGGCTGCCGCTGCTCAACCCGCATTGTGTTTTATTGTTCTTGTTCCTGATTGTAAAGTGTCCTTGGGTGTCTTGAAAGGCGCTTATAAAAAAAATGTATTATTATTATTATTATTAATATCATGAGGTCGACATATTACCGTAATGACCATACACAAGGCGCACCGGATTTTAAGGCGCGCCATGAACTTTTAAGAAAATAGACTTTTCCTTTATAGTGCGGAAAATATGGTACCTCGTTTTTGACGACATGATGTGCACAACAGCTTCCTCCTCCACGTCACTCTGTATCGGTCCGCGAATGGGTAGTTGGGAACCCTTGCTATCCAGGTTTATGGTGGTGCTCAGGGAAGGATGGTGCCCACACCATGATTTTTTATTTTTTTTTGTCACAATAGACCAACAGGGGCGGCCCGGTATTCCAGTGGTTAGCGCGTCGACCTCACAGTGCAGAGGGTTCAATTCCAGCTCCGGCCTCCCTGTGTGGAGTTTTCATGTTCTCCCCGGCCCGCGTGGGTTTTCTCCGGGTACTCCGGTTTCCTCCCACATTCCAAAAACATGCATGGCAGGCTGATTGAACACTCTAAATTGTCCCTAGGTCTGAGTGTGAGCATGGATGGTTATTCGTCTGTGTGTGCCCTGCAATTGGCTTAAATTTATTGAATTTAGCCAAGTATTCTTTGATTTTTGTTAAGTTTTTATAGAAACTTCTACTGTTTAAGTGTATTATTAAAAGTGCATTTTCCAATTCTACAGTAGTGTTGAATTGTTTGTCCATGTAATAGTCAGAGTTTGTTATGCTGTGTTTGTTCTTGAAGAAATTGTTGTCCGGGTCCAAATTGTTCTCGGGGTCGAATGGCTTGTGGTCAGCATCATCAAAGGGTTGGAAGTCCATGTTTTTGGTATGTGAATTTCCTGCTTCAGTAGAGTCAGAGTTTTTGTCGTCAGGTGGTGAACAGTTCTCAGCTGACAACAAAAACTCTGAGTGACTCTCTTGGCATGACTTTGACTGGAATCGCAAACGATTTTCTATTTCGTTAATTTACATTTACGTCCTGTAGATCGTGGCATCCAAACAAAACGGTAATGACCGAGAAGAGCGAGTGGAATGCATCCGATTAGCTGCTCAGAGTAAATTGCTTGTGGCTCAACGGAGAGTCGAGTAAATGAACGTTGCAATTAACTTTTAAAGTCAGCCATGGGACGTTTCGTAGTCCTCGATGGTCATAGTTAGTGCGATGGAACTCGCCTTCTCTCTAATTAGCGCTCCAGTTAGCGTCAGGTTTTTAGCATGATAACAAGTAAAGCATTCCAGGAAACGTTCGTTTATTTGACTGTCCGTCGAGCTACAAGCAATTTACTTTGAGCAGCTAATCAGCAGCTAATTCCACTCTATCTTCCACGGATCTAGCTAAGGGGTGTCAAATATACGGCCCGCGGGCCGGATCCGGCCCGCAGGATGATTTAAAAGTGAAACAATGCATAAAAGACACGGAATAAATATTTTTAATAAGGTGCAATTCGTGCAATATCCTCTAGGGGGGCACACCGTTTTGATCAGAGGAATAGACAACATTGTTTTGATCAGAGAAGAAGACAACAGCAGCCTCAGTCTGTCACTGAGACAGACCTAACACAGCAGACGCTATCAAGGACACGTGAATACTTTATTCTTTACACATATTATAGCATTCTACTTAGTTTATAAGGTGTAGGCAGGGATTACATTTTCATTTTATATGCTCGCGTAAATGGTTTAAAAATTCCTTTCTTTATAAATCTCGTTTAATCTTAAAAGTGCATTACTATATTTTTCAATACCAATTACTTGTTAAGGTTTTGTGCCTTTGTACAGTCCGCGGGATCAGTTGCAATGCATATATGTGAATGATTAAAGTAAATTACACATTTGTTTAAGGAAATCTGAGGTGGTTCATGAAATGTTCTGTAAAAGATATGTTCATTAAATTTCAACATTTTCCGAGTGTTTTTGTGCTTCTTTAGACCAAAACAAAGGAAAGACATTATTTTGGTTATTTATAGCAGAGTATGGTATAATTTTTAATGGTCCGACCTACTTGACATCTAACGCGGCCGTATGTGGCCCACAATGTGAAATGAGTCTGACACCCCTGATCTACACACATAGATCTTGAGGTCCCCTCTTGGCCAATCATAGGCCAGGATGATGCTCGGTAAGCCAATGGCAGAGCAGCTATGAGTATGTTGCGTTCAGGAAACTCAGAGCTGTAAACGAAATAAAAATCGTTCACTATTCCAGTAAAACTAAAACTAATAGAGTCACTTACATGCCGCCGTTTTGTATCCAATGAGAGTAAATACCGGCGTGGACAGAGTTATTCCGTAGTATCGAGCGGGACTTGCTCGTTTTTGCGCCACTGCGTGCCTGTGTATGGCTTCCGGGTTCCGGGTAGTGGAAATTCCGTTGTTATGAATTTATTGTTAATGTAACATCGTAGTCGAAATTTTAATGCATAGGTTTTTAGTCTGTGCGAAGGAATTTCCGTTTGAAAGAACTCTGTAGATGGGATTATTTACTATACTAAGATTACTACTTATTTACTCCTACGATTACTACTTATTAATAACTGTTGTGCATAGCAATTTTTAACACTGTATATTGAGTAATTTTAAAAAGACTACTATAGGCGATGGAAATGTCATTCTTGAGCAGGGGGTGGGCAACCTTAAATACTCAAAGGAGCCATTTCAGGCTGAACCGACCACCACCAAACATTCAGACCCAACCGTATGTCAGTGCGAGTGGCATTGGAGGTAAGGTGGCTGAAATGTCTTGCCCAAGGACACTACGACACAATGAGTCAGACAGAGTGGGATTCAAACAGCGTAACCTCTGTTACTGCACGACCCGTTCGAATCTTGTTGCCGGTTGCCAGACTTATGTTTTGTGTCGCATATTATATTTGACCGAAAAAAGTCTTATTTTAATGTTACGAGAGAATCATAATCCTCAATACAGTGATCCCTCACTTATCGTGGTAAATGGGGACCGGGACCACCCACGAAAGATGGTTTAGTGTGTGTGTGTGTATGTGTGTGCGTGTGGCTGGGGGAGGTGCACGAGAGAGAGAGAGAGAGAGAGAGAGAAGAGAGAGAGGGGGGGGGGGGGGGTGATTAGGCTTGTACAAAAAAAGCAGCACGTCGCTCTGCCTCCTTGATTGTCTAATCATAAACACATCGGCTGCTTGCTGTGGGATAGCTGGACAGCAGCTCGCTGGAGAATGTTAATTACTGTGTAAGGTTTTATAATTAAGGATGTCAGTAAATATGTGTACTGCTATAGTCTTTGTCTCAAATATGTAAAGTCTAAATACTGTTTACATATTTTAAACATGCTGGTACCCACAAACCCACGTGGGTTACAGAGAGTAACTGTACTTGATTGGTTCCCAGCGTGACGTCGACCAATGACAGCATTGAATGGATTTATCCGGTGAGCTACAAGTACAGCCATGTGCAAAACCTTTGGCTCATTAGGCATTTTTTTCTGAATACAGTCAAACCTCGGTTTTCGTACTTAATCCGTTCCAGAAGACTGTTCGGAAACCGAATTGTTCGGAAACCAAAACCATGTTTCCCATTGAAATCAATGTAAAATGTTTTAATCCGTTCCAAGTCAAGAAAACAACTTTTTTAAACCACTTTTTTTTTTTTTACAATTTCACACCATAAACTGTACAAATGTAATGGGAGATTACCAATTTTAACATTAACATAGTAACATAAAAATTGAAGGAACATCTCTCTCTTTATCTGTCGTGGGGCGTGCGCCTCTCCCAGCTGTCAGCAGGCGGGGCATTTCGGCATCCCGAACTCCTTCGCCAACACAGACACACGCACACCTGACTCATATTTTCCGATTAAATCTTTCTTAAATGCTATAGTTTTGCGCCCTATTTTCCTCTTTTCTTCACCAGGTTCACCACTTCCACTTGCTTTCTTTGGTGCCATGATTAGGGGCTGATACACGATGCAAAAATAACAGTCCAATATTACATAGTTCTCACCAAACACGCTTTAAAAAAAAAAAAAATCGTAATCGAACAATACAAACTCGTCTGCTCACAACCTGTTTCTGTACGATTATTGCATAATAATGAGACACAGGACACCAGAGTGTTCATTATGTGCCGCTGCATTGAAAAATGCCGGCCGTAAACAAACGCCGGCATTTTGTTTACGGTGGGTGGATGTTTTTTGCTCCACAAAAAAAATATCAACAGTCAAACCTCGGTTTTCGAACGTCTCGGTTCTCGACCAATTCGGTTTTCGACCAAAAATTTCGAGTTTTTTATGCCTCGGATGACGAACAAATTTCGGTTCTCAAACAAACTGAGCGCACTTGAATGCACCATTTGACTCCTCTCGCCTTTCTTACACGAGGAAGAGACGCTTCCTCTGATAAACAAGAAAGTGACTCTTCCTCGTGTTGCTTTCCATTGTGAGCAGACGTGTTCCGTAAACATTTTTATTTTAAAAAGAGCGTGGTTTCGGTTTTTGAACAATTTCGGTTATCGAACAGCCTTCTGGAACGGATTATGGACAAAAAACGAGGTTTGACTGTATTTCATTTGAAGAACAATGGGGGGCAATTGTGACCTGTAGAAGTGAAAAAGCAACTGTTCCAACTTTGAGCCCAACTGCCTGTCATGGACATTTTGTCATATTCTTTCAATGTTTCAAATTATGTGCTGTACTTTGTGCTTGAACCAACTATATATATTGCCTCCACAGTCTTGTGTTTCCCGAGAGAACATTTTATCTCTGTGCAAAGACTGGTGTGGAGGCAGATGAGTGGATCAAGATTCTCAGATGGAAATTGGTGAGCTTTTCTATGCTTCGTGTTGCACACCGTGCTGTGAGGAACTACTTGAAGACCTCCCCTGTAATGGTGAAGTTCTCAGACCGATACATGCAGTCGAAAAAATACCACAGCACTTTCGGAGCCTCAATTGATTATTAGGGGAAGTTGGACCAAAATTCATGGATACGTTTAAGGTGGTTCTAGTGTATGATAGAGCATCTGCACTACCATCAGCACAAAACATTTGAAAAGTGATGTCTTGTAAATGTCCCTTGCGCAAAGTTTAACCAACATCTTTTTTTTTCAACATGTTGCTTGATTCAACACTATCCCTCAAAAGGGATTTCACCTTTTTTTTTCCTAGTCCCAGGCACATAAATGTCAGTGAGAGTGACCAGATTGGAACATCACTGCAGAACACTCCAAAGTGAAGCGGAGACACTTTTCCTTCATTTGACTGACTGTGAGGCCATGATATCATATTTTGAGACATCTTATTAAAATTGCCCTCATAATGTTCTTTGATTTTGCTTAAAGATGATAAGTCGAAATCAGGCATGTCCAACTCTGGTCCTCGTGGGCCGCTGTCACGCCTGTTTTCATTCGCTCCCTGCTGCAACACACCTGAATCAAAGGAACAGCTCAACAGCAAGCTCTGAGGAAGCATGAGAACGATCCTCATCAGCTGTGTTGCAGCAGGGACAGACAAAAAACAGGCAGAACAGCGCGGGCATTGGGGACCGAGTTTGAACACCACTGTCTTAAATCATTATTTAAGACAAGAATAATTTTACAAAATAGTAGTTACTCATGTCATGGCACTACATCAACAGGTTGATATTTCTCCTTTAACAGGGACCTTTGAGATATAAATGTATGATGGTTCATTGTGTTTATGTTTCTGGTGTGTATTGTCCATCCATCCATGATCTTGTGAAACCAAAATAAAGAAAAACCAGTGTGAAATGGCAAGGACATGATTTTGGGATTTTCTGTGCTTCGAACGCTGACGTTTCATCACTTAGAATTTTGTCCACAATCATGAGGATATCCCGGGGCATAAAGAAAAAAATGTTTGATAAATTATAGGGTTTTAATAAACAAATGAACAACATTAATATAAAGCATATAAATATAAATGAAAAACTCAGTGACGGAAAAAACATTTTGGAAAGCAATTAGGTGGTGTGCAACACCCCACTCCCACTGTCATTGAATTTATTAGGGGGAACAAAAATATAGCTCATCCTTTCAAAAAACCTTTCATTAATGCAGCAATAGCTCATCAACACTTCCAGGCCAACCCCACAAACAGTGTTGTCCAATCATTGATTTGTTTACTAGCCAGAATAATTTGAACTTGACCTCAATATGTTCCTCTGAAGTACAGTATAAAAGGCCTTGTCAAGAAGGGACGATAGAAAGTCTGTTGCTCCATACCAAATTGTGCCACGGTTCCCTTGAAACTGCAGCTAACTTGATTGCTGGCATTGTCTCCTCCATCATTAATCTCATACAGTGGTTCTCTTGCAAAGTCATGGAAATCTGCAATTGTTCTCCCACTTCTAAAAAGTGTGGACCCTTCGGTCTGAGGTAATTATTGTCCAATCTAGATTCCGATCTGTCTTGGCTAAATTGTTGGAGTCTTCCATAGATGTGAAACAAAAACATTTCTTAACTGATAACTCTATTTTGAATCCCGCTCAACCTGGCGTCCTCTCTCCATTGCTCCTCTCCCTGTACACGAACGATTGCACCTCAACACACCCAGCCGTCAACTCAAGTTCGCAGACAACACCACAGTCATCGCCCTCATCAAAAGGGGTGTTCACACGGCAACTCTTACGCCGGTGTAGTACCGGGGCTGCCCCCTGTAGAGCGTTCACATGTACAAAGTTATACCGGTGTAGCCCCTGAAAACAGTTTAAACTGGATCAAATTTAACCCAGCTCAGGAGGTGGTTTAAAAACTTGCTCCGGAGTAAATGCTAGTTTGCGGGGCAGCACCGATATAAAATGGGATGTGTTATACTGTCAAATCATTTTATTACCTTAAATTAAATCAAAACATTGATCTTCATATTGTCAATTTTAATACACGAATGCACCAAAATGTACGCAACCTCATTTGACAATAACTTATTAATTGCAGGGAGAAAACAGAGGAACATCAGCCAACAGGTTACAACAAGTAAAAATAAATAACAGGTGAGGGCTTGGGTCACTGTCTGAGGACGCGTGATGTTGCTTCATGACAACATCTTCACCCTCAGATTGTGGAATTTAGAGCTTCACTGCATTCGGTCCGACCAAAAATTTCTGAAATGCCTCAAAGGTGTAGCGCAGTGGAGTGGGGTAGGCCAGGTTGAGGGCGCAGTTCACCCCCATCAACAGCATTCAGGCTTTCGCTGTGTCACCGCATGCAGGCAGTATCTCCTGTCCTTTGTTGAAGTGGTATTCCTCTCTGTTAGTTGGATTTGAAAGAAACAAAGAATGTAGAATGTTGTTGGAGGTATTTCCTGCTCACTGTGTTTACAATCACCTTTAGTGTCCCTCACCCCCACCACTTTTAGGGCCCCACTCCATAGGACTTGTTTAACATCAAAAGAACAACCGTCATCTCAAGTATCTGTGTTGCAGCTATTGAGGGACTGCGCCTTACTATGAGTACTATCAATCCCAGTCTCTTTCCTGAACATCTGTTTGCTCACTTAAAACAACGTAGTAGTGTTAAATTGTCTCTTCTTCCTCCTTGGTTGATTAACGGCCCCAAGTGTCTTCTGTTGTCCCCCGTCCCTGGTTGCTGTTAACCCCCCCTGGGAAGACCTCTTATCTCAGGATGTATGCACAGCGGGGGTCTGGAACTGCCATCACACCAAATGGTGGGTAGTGGTGATCTGGTCTCACCTCACCGCTCCCAACTTCCTCCAGCCACACCAGGTCTGATGACATGTTACTTTCTTTGTTTCCGGGATTTGCATGAGAGGCGTACCTGCCCGCCTCTCATTATCACATTGTCTCTATATAATCTCATGAATGTGTTTGTCCTATGCTTCCTGATTCAAATCTGGACCCCTCAGGAGCCCGAATCGATACGTAAACTGCAGTAAATAAATTAAAACCCTTTGAAGGACCTGTTCAGTGCCTCCAGCCTTTATTTGGATTACCAACATTCTCCTCGTCCGAAAAACAACGAACACGCGGGGGAGAGTAGGCCGCTCGTCCCCCAACACCTTCTACAAGGACGCAGACATCTACTGGATCCTCTCTCTCAGCCCCATGAACCACCAGGATCTTGAGGGTATGCTCAGCTGCATTGCTGCGATTGTCCTGCTACATGCAATTAACAAGAGAAATAGAACCGTTTCAATCATTTGATTTAGCTGACATCTTTCTTCATCAGCACACGGTCATGAACTAATATCAAATAAGCATGTTTACCATGTTAAATTACCGGTAAACAATGCATCTCGTCATCTTACAGACTATTCCAATGTCATTGTAATATCCATATTCAATACCAAGATGAATTGCCATGGCCAGTAAATGGCACCAAAGACTTGGAACAAGACTGGCTAAATGGCACCCATGACACATGAATGACAAGTTGGTGACATCTGTCGCACCAAATGCACTGTACTCTGTTCAAATAAAATCATGTATTACCCAGCAGTCTTCAAAAAGGCCATCCTACTCCTCCTCCACGTACAGTACGAGAGCACAGAAAACTGGTTCACGTCTTGCTTCAGTGCTTAGGTTCTGTTTAGAGATTACCGTAATATTGTGTCAATACAATGAACTGTCAGGGTGAGAATATACAGCAGTCGCATGTGCCAGACATTATTTCCAGGATTGAAGAATATGATATGAAACTGGCCAAAATAGTGAAATGAAAAGGGAGGGCAAATTCTGTAAAGCACTCCAATCTCCCTTTCACTGCATACAGTTTTGTGTTAATGTGATTAATCACGTACAGTACAATACTCATTAGACATTTTGAAAACAAAAATGGTGTAAGTATGTTTTACACTCACCAAAACTGATTATAGACACACAGCAACAAAACCTTTAAAAGAACAGAGAATTATATTAAAACAATGGCCTGTGTTTGAGTGGAGGCGGGAGGGATTATGTTGTGTACAGGTATTGTGAATACTGTTCTGCACCTATCTAAAGAGTGCACGGACCAAAACCTACAAGAGAGAAAATGTGTCATATTGAACAACATTAGCTCATCATGTTGGCTTGCAATTTAGATCGGGCTCTATTTTCAGGAAGCATTATTTTGACTACACTATACCAAGATATATTTAGAGATGATTGTGCTCGATGGTTAAGATGGGAAGAAACGATTACTTTGGATAACATGAGCTATTGCTGTTCGACACATGGACATAATTGTTGGCCACGAGATTAGCGATGCCATTCCTGGCGTGTGGTCACACCTGCTCTTCATAAAAACTCCTTGGGTCACACCAAATACTTTAGTGATATCACCATAGTATAGAAAACTGATTGAAGTCAGTTTACAAGACTCGCGGCAAGTTAACTTTGGCAAGCTTGATGAATGCAACGGTTTATCGCCAAGTAGTTCAATGAGGACACCCACCTGAATGGTGTGAATCTCCTCCTTCGAGTGGCTGACGCATGCGTGACTCACGTGCTGCCCTCAATGAGCATGCGCATTCAAATTGGATTCAATTTAAGTAAAATGTACTTTGGGTTTCTTTGTTTTGTGCGTCGTGTCTTTTAATTGTGTAAATGTTATGAGCGACTTTTGAGTGAATGTTCCTCTTGTATTACAGTTTGTTCAGTGTATGAATACATTGTGTTGTATTTACACCATTATTTAGAGTTATCATCAAAACTCCAATTTATATGTAGATATTATTAACATTTAGTAGATGTAATTTACGACGCCCAAAAGTTCTTTTTTTACAGTTCAGGAACACCCAACCAGCACCCTCTTGGCCTTCAATCCCCAGCAAGCCAGCTAGAGACCACCCAGAGGTGCCCCCCGCACTCGATGGCTCGATGTAATAGCCCTGGACCTTGGGGCCTGCAATGTTACCCTGGAACAAAGTCAATACCTTGCCCAGAACAGATCCAGATGGAGAGACCTGGTTGCTATGGTTGGCTCTACGCTACATGAAGTGCAAGAGAATTAAAGAAAGAAAGAAGATTTAATTAAAAGCGAGAGAGAAGCCAGGCCCGACCCGAACCTGAAGCAATGAGTGACATTTTAGGCCGGTCGGGTTGGGTCGGGCTCGGGCCGCCCGATCTTACCTTCGGCGGGGCCAAGCAGGTGGCATCCGTTCGGTCCCGGACCTTCGTGCTGTTTGATTGCCAAATTGTTCTTCCCTTTGATCGCACACCGCGCCCTCCTGGCCCTCGAAGGGATTTCCATCTCTAGCAGGGACGAAGGCACGGCGCAGATAGATATAGGTCTCCATGACTTCACATTCTGATGTGCACTCACAGCAGCAATACCAGTTTTCGGCCTCTCAATTCATGCAAATTCTTCTCAAGACACTGCTCATGGGACCACCTTTCGCAAGTTTGATAGTGGCCGCAGGGGCACAATGGCAGCCACACATCAGTCTGCCCCTGGGCAGCTGTGATGACAAACATTCATAGCCTCCGTAATTACATGAAAAGTATATCTCCCCTCAAAGCAATTTGAGTCTGTTACATAAATGCACCAAAACATAATGATATTTATTATGATTTACTTATTTTTTTTATTATTGAATATTATTGAATTATTGCACCCGCCTCAAAACTCATTGTAACCCTTGGCATTTGACTCAGCATGACTCATTCTGGTCTTGGTTTTTGCTGTTTGGTGCTTTCTTGCTACCGATTTGTTTGCGTTACTGTTGTATAAGTTAGTTGCTCCTGTAGAGGAGGGGAGCTGACCAATTCCTTACTGCCCTCCTTGGACACAGGTTCTTTTATTTCTCTGGTGTTGGAAGAAGACCCAACACCAGGTCGTCTTTTTCTCAGTTTATCACAACGCAACACGAATCGATTCGGGCTCCTGAGAGTTTCAGATCTCTTCAGCAAGCCCCAAAGAAATACAGTCTCACGTTTATATAGGAATAGTATGTTAATTATGTTAATGAGGGGCGGGCAGTCCTTCCCCTTATGTAAAAATCTGAAACAAAGAAAGGTCAAAGCAGTTCGATCTTGGCATGTTGACAAAATCCAGACTTCCTCCTGTTATGCATAAATCCCAATAAACTTGACAGCCTTGAGGGGCTCAGCAGAAATGGGAGACCAGAAGAAGACCAGAAGAAGACACTTAATCACTCAAAGGGGAATAGGATCTAAACTTAACACTACATTCTTTGTTTTCACAGACGTTCAGGAAAGAGACGAGTATCAATAGTACTCAAAGCAAACGCTCAACAATGTTAGACATTCTTTGTATCTTTCAGATCCAACTAAAAGAGAGGAATAATTCCTTAACACTCACGTAAAGCACTTTGTATGCAGCGATGGCTGTTTTAAAGTGATCTACAAATACAGTTGAGTTGAATAACAAATTACCTATCTAAACTGACGTGTACATCGAAAAAATGCCATAACACAGTTATCCTACTGTCATGTACTGAGAAAGAGAAAGAGACGCAATCAACGCATCACAGAGTTCCAAACAACTTACTGCAAGTTCAGGGGTTTGTAGTTTTGTAGTGGATAGCTCTTTGCTCAGAACGGGCAGAAGGAGAGATGGAATCCTTTGAAGGCAGCTTTTTTATTTTCCAACGTCTGCACCTCCGAACGAACGAATGAGAACACCTCCTTCCGGTAACACAAACACTTCCTGGTTTCCTTCAGCCAATCAGACAATATCAACATAAAGCTAGGTAATTGTAACAGAAAAGAATATAATGCTCAAATATAAAATGAAAATAATTGATAATTCAACATAAGCTTACATTACCATTAGATCACTTGTTTTTTCGTTGTCTTTGCATCGGCTGGGCTGGCTGGTGTTATTCATGCTACTAAAGCATCAGTCAAACCCCATCATGACTTGTGTCATTATTAAAACAAACATGGTTTCAGAAGTGATCCTACCCACTACTGTTTTCGATTAGTGCCGTCACAGCTGTGAGTTTATTGTGTGCGGAACACGGTCCAGTATCGCGACCGTGATAGCAACGAGGCTGATGACATAGCGGCTAACGTTAGCATCCCAGCCCCGGAGGAGATGAAGCTGACCGGAGATGTTGCTAACAACTGGGATAACTTTCGTGCTGAATTTGAAGACTATTCTTTGGCATCCGGGTTGGAAGATAAAGACAAAAGAGTGCAGGCTGCTGCTCTGAGAAGACTGTGGGAGGCGATTGCCGCCATGTGTACAAACATAACCTGAACCTGTCTGCGGCACAACAGGAGGACGTGAAAGAGATATTGGACGCGTTGGAGAATTATTTCAAACCAAAACGGAATGTAATATTTGAGAGATACGTGTTTGGAAACTGCAAGCAGGACGACGGTGAGCCAATTGATTCATTTGTTACAAGACTGCGCGAGAAGGCCGCTTCATGTGAATACGGAGAGCTGAAAGAAGAGCTGCTACGCGACCGGCTGGTCCTTGGAATCACTGATGAAAATGTGAGAAGACGCCTACTTAGGGAGAAAGACCTGACACTAAGATCAGCCATTGATATGTGCAGAGAGGCTGAAATGACAGGTATGAAATTGAAACTCATGACGCCAGAGTGCATTTCATAGAGTATTCACGTATCAGACAAGCAACAGCAACGGGGCACACGAGGCATGTATAAACCCAAAGATGGATAGAGAAGAAGGGACATTAATCTCGAGTGCAAATATTGTGGTGGCTCACACAAACGGGGAGCGGATGCATGCCCAGCATTTGGAAAAACATGTCGCAAATGTGGGACTTTGAATCACTTTGCAAAAGTGTGCATGAGAAAAGTTCAATCCAACCAGAGAATTAATGTCACGGAAGACGCACAGTTTGATGAAGAACAGGATGACATCTATGCTGCAGAGAGCATTGGTGCTCGACATGGTCAAGGAAAAAAATGGTTTGCTACTCTCGTATTAAACGGAGCACCCCAGAGATGTCAGTTGGATTCGGGGGCCACGTGCAATGTAATGAGCATCAGAGACAAGAGGAAGCTCGCGCCCGACGTTCCTTTGCTCTCAAGCAAGACCAAGCTAGTTTTGTATTCAGGAGAAACGCTTAAATCTCAATCGGGGTTTTTAGAACAGAATGTGTTGTACACGGCAAAAGACATATTCTAGACTTTGAGGTTGTGAGGTGCAAACAACGCCCCCTGCTGTCAGGCTCAACAAGTGTGCAGTTGGGGCTAATGCATTTCACCATCCCAGAAGAACTGAATCTGATAGGGCAGAGCAGCCACTTATTTGGGTTTTCCCAAAAATATTAACAAACTGTTTGGTGCTGTATTTTCACACGTCACTGAGTGGGTTTTGAACGATAACTGCTTGCATCGAAAGCCAGCTAGTTTACCACTAGACTAACACTGACTGGGAATGGTAGAGCGACTGTGAATGGCAGAGCACTTTGGTCATATATGACTACATATTGCGGTTTTCCCATGGAAGAAAGTAACCAAGTGTTCGGTGCTGTAGTTTCACATGTCACTGAGTAAGAATTGATCCAACTCTGACTGACCCCAAAGCCTGCGGGTTTACCATACAACGTAATGGGGTTTTCCCAAAGAAATTAACTCAGTGTTTGAAATTATATTTTCACACATCACTGAAGTGGGTTTGATCCCACGCTACCTGCACTTAAAGCAACTAAGTGTTTGATGTTTTATTTTTTCATCTCACTGAGTGGGGATTGATCACACGCTGCAAGCACACAAATTCGTCGAATGTACCACTACACCATCGGTGACCAGGTGTTGATGATTTGATTTTGATTTTGATTTGACTTTTCATTTTCTCCCATAGGAGAAACTTGCCTCGGAGGACATGCCCTCCTTGCTGCTACATGCATTGAACAATACATACACATATGTTACACCACATACATTGGACAATACATACAGTGCCGGACGATATATATACTCTACACACAATGGACGGTACTTCACAGTCATATGCACACCCCACACTGCCCTCATGTCCTCCTGCTTGTCTGTCTGCCTTCCTCTCGTTGTTTGTTAATTAGGCTGATAGCTTGCAGTATGAATGAGTTTTTGTATCGGTTTAATTTGCAGAGGAGGGTCCTGTACCTGGCGGCCCGGTAGTCCAGTGGTTAGCACGTCGGCTTCACAGTGCAGAGGTACCGGGTTCGATCCCAGCTCCGGCCTCCCTGTGTGGAGTTTGCATGTTCTCCCCGGGCTTGCGTGGGTTTTCTCCGGGTGCTCCGGTTTCCTCCCACATTCCAAAAACATGCATGGCAGGCTCGTTGGGCACTCTAAATTGTCCCTAGGTATGAGTGTGAGCGTGGATGGTTGTTCGTCTCTGTGTGCCCTGCGATTGGCTGGCAACCAATTCATGGTGTCCCCCGCCTACTGCCCGAAGACTGCTGGGATAGGCTCCAGCACCCCCCGCGACCCTAGTGAGGATGAAGCGGTTCGGAAAATGGATGGATGGATGGTCCTGTACCTCCTTCCTGAGTGTCGGAGCTCGAATTGGGAGTGCAGCACATGAGAAGGATTGTCTAGAATGTTGTTGGCCTGTTGAATAACAGACTGCACATATATATGCTGGGGCCAGGGGGAGGGGGCTGTCCGATTACATTCCCTGCTGTCTTAACTAAGCTGGTTATCTGAGCTTTCGATTTTACAGTCAGGTTCCCAAACCAACTGGTTATTCCAAAGCGCAGGACTGACTCAATAGTTGCTCGATAAAAGATCAACATAATGCTTCTGCCAACTCCAAATAATCTCAGACGTCGCAAGAAATGAAGGCGCTGATGGATCTTCGAACAGACAATTGAAACATGTGTCTGCCAGGCAAGCCTGCTATCCATATAAATCCCCAAGTATTTGTATGAGGAGACCTGCCTGATGTTCGTGCCATTTATAGAGATGAGGCTATGGTCTCTAATTGATTTAAGGTCAAACACCATTTATGTTTAGATGGTGTTCATTACACCAGTCAACAAATACGTCAATCCCGTCACAGTGGCTACTAACGCCAGAGTCACTCGTGAGCAGACTAAGGATGGCTGTATCATCTGAAAATTTTATAATATACTGATTTGGTTGGGAGCTCACACAGTCGTTTGTAAATAGCGTGAACAGAAAAGGTGAGCTCACACAACCCTGGGGGGCCCCCGTACTGCTCACGACCTCATCTGACAAGACAGAGTTAAATCTCACACGCTGTAGTCTCTTGGATAAGAAGGAAAGGTACCATCTAATCAGAAATGGATTGACATTCAACTGAACCAACTTTTTCAGCAAAATGTCCGGACGGATCCAGTTAAAGGCTGAGCTAAAGTCCACGAATAGCAGTCTGGCATATGCCCCCCTGTTCTCAAGATGCCTCAGAAGAAAGTGCAGAATAGTAGACACGGCACCACTCGTGCTGCGGTTTTTTGTGGAGGCAAATTGATATTTATCCATCGAAGCTTCCACCTCCTTGCGTGGTTTCTCGACAATGATCTTCTCTAACCCTTTCATCACATTGGAGGTTAAGGCTACTGGTCTATATTCGTTGTCAACCTGGGGGAGGGTTGTTCCTAAGCAAAGATTTTTAAGAAATAAGCAGACATATTGTCTGGTCCGGTGGCTTTGTTTACGCGCAGTGATCTAAAAACCCGGGTATTTTAAACAATATCTGGAAAAATGTATCACCGGTAGCCTTCAAATTGTCATTAATGTAAATCTGTTACTAATAGCCCCCAAATATGGAATGTCCGCGGTGTAGCTAAAGTATAATTATCTTAGGTACTTGTCGAAATTGAAAAACCAACTTGAAGAGTGGTTGAGCTCAGATAAGACTTCTGCTACTTCTGCCTCTATCTCTGGTGTCATTCGCCGCAATATAGTTTCTCTTGGATGATTAGTTTCACTGACATTAAGGCTCAAAAATCCAAGTAAACAAATCTTCGCTCAACTTCAGAGCTATATTCCTCCCCTCAAAAAAACTGACAACAGGTAACAGGGTCAACTTAACTTTTTTGATCGATTAAGAGTGTTTTGCATCATCTTGCCATAGTGATTATTTTATTTTCATTGTATTCCATCTTTATTTATATAGCTTTACACTGCTTCATACAACAAAGCGTATGAGGGAAAAGTGGCTAAGATTGGACAACTGTCTGTGTGTTTATCTTATGTGTTGTGTTTATTATTTTATTTTCCATCCATCCATCCATTTTCCGAACCGCTTCATCCTTACTAGGGTCGCGGGGGGTGCTGGAGCCTATCCCAGCAGTCCTCGGGCAGTAGGCGGGGGACACCCTGAATTGGTTGCCAGCCAATCGCAGGGCACACAGAGACGAACAACCATCCACGCTCACACTCATACCTAGGGACAATTTAGAGTGCCCAACGAGCCTGCCATGCATGTTTTTGGAATGTGGGAGGAAACCGGAGCACCCGGAGAAAACCCACGCAAGCCCGGGGAGAACATGCAAACTCCACACAGGGAGGCCGGAGCTGGGATCGAACTTGGTACCTCTGCACTGTGAAGCCGACGTGCTAACCACTGGACTACCGGGCCGCCCTTATTTTATTTTATTTTATTTTATTATTTTATTTTATGTGAACTGTTTTGTTACATCTGCAGCTGTTGCGAAAGCACGAAAATAAATCAAGATTGCATTGTAAGTAAATGTGACAAGTCGTTTTTTTCAGTGCGGCACTGCGGGAACGGTGCAGTTTCAGCAAGGGCAAGTGGACGGCATCGGTTCTTTTCCCCAGAGTTGCGCAGGTTTGCGGCAAGATTTTTCAGCTCTTTGCTTGTAACCTGTAGCACTCCCGGCCCTCCGGGATTCGCGTAGAACAGCGGGAGCAAGTGGGCGGCCACTGTTGTGTTTCCGAACAGTCGCGCGGGTGCGCAGTGATGTATTTTAGCGCTTGCTTGCAACCCGTGCCATTCCCAGGTTGCAGGAACGGCGCAGTTTTGGCAACGGTATTAAATTTTTCTCTTATGCGTACCTCTAACCTCATATATTTATGATTATTTGGTCATTTTAGTTCATAATAATGAGTTATATTTTCACAAGAAATGTGCGCAACCCTATTTGAAGATAACTTTTAAACTACAGGTAGAAAAAAGAGGAACATCAGCCAACAGGCTAATACGGGTAAAAATAAATAACAGGTGAGGGGTTGGGTCACTGTCTGAGGGTGTGTGGTGTTGCTTCATAACAACAACGTCACCCTCAGATTGTGAAATTTCGGCGAGAGCTTCACTGCGTTCAGTTCTCGCAAAAGTTTCTGAAACGCCTCAAAAGTGTCGCGCAGTGGAGTGGGGTAGGCCAGGTTGAGGGCGCAGGCTTTCGCGGTGTCACCGCATGCAGGCAGTATCTCCTGTCCTTCTCAAAGGATGGAGACATCGACTGGATCCTCTCCCTACAGCCCCATGACCCACCAAGATCTTGAGGGTGTGCTCAGCTGCATTGCTGCAATTTTCCTGCTGCATGCAATGAACAAGAAAAATAGAAACGTTTCGATCATTTGAAGTAGCTGAGATCTTTCTTCATTGGCACACAATCATGAACTAAGATCAAATAAGCCTGTTAACCATGTTAAATTACCGGTATACAATCTATCTCGTCACCTTACAGACTTTTCCAATGTAATTATAATGTCCATATTCAATACAAGTCCCAATCATCGGTTCATTGAATAGGCACTGCCCATGCATGCATTTTAGCTCCCCTTCATCCTGAGAAGATGTGGGGTTGATGTTTTCCTGTCGAATAACATAACATTGATTGATTGATTCTTAGGGCGGTAGTCCAGTGGTTAGCACGTCGGCTTCACAGTACTGAGGTACCGGGTTCAAATCCAGCTCCGGCCTCCCTGTGTGGAGTTTGCATGTTCTCCCCGGGCCTGCGTGGGTTTTCTCCGGGTGCTCCGGTTTCCTCCCACATTCCAAAAACATGCATGGCAGGCTGATTGTGCACTCTAAATTGTCCCTAGGTATGAGTGTGAGCGTGGATGGTTGTTCGTCTCTGTGTGCCCTGCGATTGGCTGGCAACCAATTCAGGGTGTCCCCGCCTGCTGCCCGAAGACAGCTGGGATAGGCTCCGGCACCCCCCGCGACCCTAGTGAGGATAAAGCGGTTCGGAAAATGGATGGATGATTGATTCTTGTTGTGTGTGGCACACCTTTGAGATAAAACGCCGTGCATCGCAAGGCTACACTCAGACAAACTGATGCACACAGACTCTACCAGAGGCCTCAGTTAAAAATCAGTGGGCTACCAAGATGAATTGCCACGGCCATTAAATGGCACCAAAGACTTGTCACAAGACTGGCGTGTTATACCGGAGTCAAATTCCTTGTGTGTTCTACATACTTGGCCAATAAAGATGATTCTGATTCTGATTCTGATTCTGATAAATGGCACCAATGACACATGAATGACATGCCAGTGACTTCACCAAATGCACTTGAACCCTGTTAAAATAAAATCAAGTATTACCCATCAATCTTCAAAATGGGCCTCCTCCTTCTCCCCAAGGCACAGTACCAGAGCACAGATAACTTCACGTCTTGCTTCAGTGCTTAGGTTCTGTTAAGAGGTTAATATTGCATCACTACAATGAACTGTCAGGGTGAGAACATACAGCAGAAGTATGTGCCATGATTTGCAGAGCCGTAAGTGGAACGTCGGAACATACAAGCCATTCGGTTTGAAGGGATATTTCACTTGCACGTTGCATGAATGACAGTGTTGTCTCCTTGCAAAACTCTAACCAAGCACACCCAGCTCAGTTTTTTCAAGAGAGGCTTCAGCTTGATCCCCATGGTACCTCCCTTGGTCTTCATCAAGGCAGTGAGCTTTGCTGTGTTAAGGTCAAGTTTGGACAGGAAACTCCTCCTTGACCTGAAATGATTGCGGATTTACATCAATTGAACGTGAGACATTATTTCCAGGGTTGAAGATTATCATAAGGAACTGGCCAAAATAGTGAAATGAAAATGGAGGGCAAATTCTGTAAGCCACTCCAATCTCTCTTTCACCCCAAACAGTTTTGTGTTCATGTGATTAATCATGTAAGACATAGGTGTCAAACTCAGGTCCTCGTGGGCCGCTGTCCTGCATGTTTTCCAAGTCTCCCTGGTGCAACACACCTGATTCAAATGATCAGATCATCAGCAAGCTCTGCGGAAGCCTGACATTGAACCTGCTCATTTGAATCAGGTGTGTTGCAACAGGGAGACTTGGAAAACATGCAGGACAGCGGCCCACGAGGATCTGAGTTTGACACCTATGATGTAAGATAAGACAACCTTCATTCATCCCACAATGGAGAAATTCCCAATTTCTAGCAGCAAAGTTATGAAAGGAAGAAAGTTGAAAAACAAAAGTACAATACTCAAGACATTTTGAAAACAAACATAGTGTCAGTCATGTTTTACACTCACCAAAACTGATTCTAGACACACAGCTAGAAACCTGTAAAAGAAGAGAATTATTTTCAAACAATGGCCTGTGTTTGAGTGGAGGGGGGAGGGGGTTATCTTGTGTAAAGAATGACTTGAATGCACTGACCAAATCTGCAAGAGAAATATGAAACAACATGAGCTAATCGTGTTGGCTTACAACTTAATTCAAGATCGGGCTCTATTTTGAGGAAGCATTATTTGAACTAGATTACACCAGGATATATTTAGAGACGATTTTGCTCGATGTTGAAGATGGAAATAAACGATTACATTCGATAACGTGAGCGAGTGCTGCCAGACACATCGACGTAATTGTTGGCCACGCAATGAGCAATGCCATTCCTGGCGTGTGGTCACACCTGTTCTTCATAAAAACTCCTTGGCTCACACCAAACACTTGATATTACAATAGTATAGAAAACTGATTAAAGTCAGTTTAAAAGACTCGTGGTAAGTTAACTTTGGCAAGCTTGCTAGATGCAACGGTTTATCCCCAAGTAGTTCAATGAGGACACCCACCTGAATAAAGTGCTTCTGACTCAATGATGTCGTCCAGCTGTAGGCAGGGACTGTCGGTGTGAATCTCCTCCTTCGAGTGGCTGACGCATGCGTGACTCACATGCTGCCCTCAATGAGTATGCGCATTCAGATTGAATTCATTCATGCATTCATTCATTCATTCATTCATCTTCCGCTTAAATGTTGATATTATTAACAATTAGTATATGAAATTTACTATAACCAAAGTGTAGTAAATTAATGATTGGTAGACACAAGGAACCAGGATGACAGGAATAGGTGGAAACAAAACCTGACGAGGAAGGAAAAAAAAAAGGACCGGGAGTGGTGCGGTTACAAGCAAATGTTGAAAATCGTCGCAGCGCACCCGCGGGTCTTTGCGGATCCAACCGATCCCGTCCGCTTGGCCTTGCTGAAACTGCGCCATTCCCGAAGGGAGTGGCAGCGCTAAAAAAACGTCGCCGCGCACCCGCGTGACACTCAAGGGCCAAACTGATCCGGTCAGCTTGCCCTTGCCGAAGCTGCACCGTTCTTATTACCCTCGGAGAATCAGCAGTAACACCAAAAGGCCACCCTGAGGAGACAATTTTGTGACATTTGATGGATTTTTTTTTTTGAACAAACAATATTACAATTACTTCACAACAGTCATTCTTCAACGCTGTTTCCACCTTCTGTATGGCTCTTCTTCGCTTTATTATTTCTTTTTACCCTAAAAAAATCAGCAGTAACACCCAAAGGCCCCCCTGTGAAGATAATTTTGTAACTTTTGATGTGTTTCTTTTTACATTTCTGAACACAAACAAACATAACAATGAATTCATTACGGTCGTTCTTTATGACTTTCCATCTTTTGTAAGGATCTTTGCTCTCAATTGTGAGAGCCCCATTTGGACGTGCAAGGCAAAAGTCGATCACTGCCGTCTGCTGGTGACAGTTTGTCATTGCAGCCCTCTGAAAGATGACCAAATTATTTCTTCTTACCCTCCAAAAATCATCAGGAACAGAAAATGCCCAGCTTGTGAAGATAATTTTGTGACAATTGATGGATTTTTTCATTTCTGACCACAAAAGACATTGCTATTAATTCGCAATTCTTCATTCTTCATTCTTCATCCTTCTTTCTACCTTGTTTGGAACTTCGTTCTCAATTGCGAGAGGAGCTCAAGAGGGACTGCACAGTAAAAGTCCGTCACTGCCCTCTCCTGGTCATAGTTTGTCATTACAACCTCCTGAAAGAATACCATCTTCCTGTTCTGTATTTCTTATCCTCAAAAGTCGATTACTGCTGTCTGTTGGTCACAGTTTGTCATTGCAACATATTATTTCTTATTTCCCTCGAAAAATTAGCAGGAACAAAAAAGGCAGCCCTGTGAAGATAATTTTGTGACATTTGATGGATTTCTTTTTCAAATTTCTGACCAAAAACAAGATTACAATTAATTAACAAGGGTCGTACTCCCCACTGTTTCCACCTTGTTTTTGGATCTTCACTCTCAATTGCGAGAAGAGCCCCATTGGGACGTGCATGGAAGAAGTCCGTCAATCCCCTCTGCTGTTCAGAGTTTTTCATTGCAACCTTCTTAAAAATACCATAATATTTATTATGACTAGAGCTGTCAGTTTAGCGTGTTATTCCATCCATCCATCCATTTTCCGAACCGCTTAATTCTCACTAGGGTCGCGGGGGGTGCTGGAGCCTATCCCAGCTGTCTTCGAGCAGTAGGCGAGGGACACCCTGAATCGGTTGCCAGCCAATCGCAGGGCACACAGAGACAAACAACCATCCACGCTCACACCCACACCTAGGGACAATTTAGAGTGTCCAATCAGCCTGCTATGCATGGTTTTGGAATGTGGGAGGAAACTGGAGCACCCGGAGAAAACCCACGCAGGCCCGGGGAGAACATGCAAACTCCACACAGGGAGGCCGGAGCTGGAATCGAACCCGGTACCTCTGCACTGTGAAGTCAACGTGCTAACCACTGGCCTACCGGGCCGCCATATAACGTGTTATTATTGGAATTAATTCAAATACATTTTAACGTGATAACATTTTTTATCGCGAGATTAATGCGGCAACACGTGATAGCGGATGTTACGTTGCTCTATAAATAAACCGGAAACAAAACAACAAGCGCGCTGCACAGGTCCACACCCATGTATGTTTTTCCAGCCATGGCAGCGCGAGACACCGAAAACGGACGCTGAAAGAGTTTATGAATGGAAAGTTTACTTTTAAAAAGTTGCCAGATGTTTCCACTGACAAGACCAAAGTTACCTGCATGTTTTGCAGGCGTAAACTGAGCTATCATCATATCACGTCGAGTCTGAAATACCACTTAACTCATTGAATACCACCCCTTTTCCGTTCGACAGCTACATAAACATGAGACCTATCAGAAGAAAGGTGAGACACTCTTCTTTCAGCAGAAAAAAAGGTTTGTTTCTATCTTTCTCCGTTCTTTAGCAATGAGCATGAGAAAATTGCTAAGTTTTATGTGCGCTGTGATTTTCTTCAGCTCTTGCTTTTAATCCGCGCCACTCTCCGCCCTGCCAAAAATTTAAAACGGCAAGGGGAGCGGATCGGACCACTTCCAGACAGTTGCGCGTTGCCGAGGCATATATGATGCATATGATGCTGCGTGACCACAATTTGCATGGCGCATGTTGCTCACAGTGGTCCATGGGACCGCTCAGGGTGTTTGTGTGTTTGCCCAGACATAAAAAAAAATTGAGGGAACATTGTTTTATGTTTCATAAAACAAGAGGGAACCCTCTTGTTTTATGTTGAGGGGGAAGAAATTTCATCTGTGCTGTATGTTACACACACATACAGCACATATGACAATAAAGTGTATTCAATTCAATTCAATTCAATATACATTCAAGTTACATGTTTTAATTAAAACAATAAAATTATGGCAATAGTTTCTGTAGCGGCAACTTAGTCCTTTCGTTGCTACGTCAGCACGGCATGTAGGTTTTCGACTCGTGTTTTTCCTCAACAAGCCTTTCCTTTCAACGACGACGACGACAACGAAAAAACGAGGCCGCCATCGTTGATCCAAAAAATGGGATTCGTTTTATTTTCTTACCTTGTGCGCAGCTCAGATAGTTTGTGCGCTGACACGCAGGGGGCAGTGCGCATTTGCTCACAAACCATGCTTAGAGGGAACAGTGCCGCGAGGTTTTTCAGGCCTTGCTTGCAAATCCCGGCACTCCGGGCATTTTTTTGCTTCGCGCAGCAACAGCGGGACAAGCGAGCGGCAACCATTAATTTCAAAACATAGCGCATGTGCATGTGCGCGTGATTTTTTTCAGCTCTTGCTTTTAATCCGCGCCACTCTCAGCCCTGCAAAAAATGCAAAACGGCAAGGGGATCGGATCGGATAACTTCCAGACAGATGCGCGTGGCCGAGGCAACGTTCGACAGACAACGGGAGCGAGACCGCGAGGTTTTTCAGGCCTTGCTTGCAAATCCCGGCACTGCGGGACCAAGAGAGCGAAGGTCAGTTCATAAGGTGGAAACAGCTTGGAAGAACCACCGTTGTGAATTAATTGTCATTATGTTTTCGTTCAGAAATGTTAAAAAATCCATAAAATGTCACAAAATGATCTTCACAGCGCTGCCTTTATGTGTAACTGCTGATTTTTTTAGGGAAATAAGAACTAATCTTGAAAACGGTTGCAATGACAAACTGT